>CM070647.1:42056087-42756087 GCA_036346575.1 Dendrocalamus sinicus | reverse complement strand
AACTCGCTCCCGTGTAGCTTCCTTTTGTGAACATTATTCTTTTGTTTCTTCTCTTGAACCAAAGCATGTAGATGATTCTCTAAACGATCTGGAGTTGGTGAATGCAATGCATGAAGAGCTAAATAACTTCACCCGAAATGACGTTTGGATAGTAGTGGAAACACCCAAGGAATATAATGTAATTGGCAAAAAATAGGTCTTCCACAATAAACAAGATGAGAGTGGAGTTGTGGTAAGAAACAAGGTAAGGTTAGTCACTCATGGCTATACTCAAGTCGAAGGTTTTGATTATGATGAAATATTTACTCCCGTAACTAGATTTGAGTCCATTCACATATTACTTGCCTTTGCATCATGCTTTGATATTAAATTATTTAAAATAGATATTAAAAGTGCTTTCTTAAATAGAAAAATAACTGAGCTTATATATATCGAACAACCTCCCGGTTTTGAAGATCCTAAAAATTCAAATCATATGTATAAACACTCCAAGGCGCTATATGATCTTAAACAGTCTCCTAGAATATGGTATGAGTGCCTTCAAAATTTCTACTCTCTAATGGGTTCAAAATAGGGAAGGTTGACACAACATTGTTTACAAAATTTATTGATGACAATTTCTTTGTATGCGAAATTTACGTTGATGATATTATATTCAGGTCTACTAACTAAGACTTTTGCAAATAGTTTGGTGATATGATGTTTAGAGAATTTGAGATGTCCATAATTGGAGAGCTTAGCTATTTTCTTGAACTTCTAATCAAGAAACTAAAAGATGGGACGAGTTCGTGAGTTAAACGAAGTATGTGAATGACTTATTCAAGAAGTTTGGCATGGAGGACACTAAGCCCATGAAGACTCCCAAAGCGACAAATGGTCATCTTGATCTCAATGAAAGAGATAAACCAGTAGATTTAAAACTTATAGATCCATGATTGGTAGTTTACTTTATCTTACCGTATCTAGGTCTGATATCATGTTTAGTATTTACATGTGTGCACATTTTCAAGCATCACCAAAAGAGTACTATTTGGTGGCTATAAAAAGAATTCTTAGATATTTAAAGCTTTCCTCTAGCGTTGGCTTATGGTATCTCAAAGGTGCTAAATTTGACTTAATTGGATATTCGGACTCCGATTATGCGGGTTGCCAAGTGGATAGAAAAAGTGTCTCAAATAGTTATCAACTGTTAGGAAGATTATTAGTTTTATGGTCATCCAAGAAATTAAATTCTGTAGCCCTTTCCACCACCAAAGCCAAACATATTTTTATGGGTAGTTGTTTTGCACAATTGTTATAGATGAGGCAAACATTGATGGATTGTGGGATTAAATTTGATAAAATACCTTTTTTCGTATAAAATAATAGTGCATGAAAATTGCTAACAACCTATTTCAACACTCAAGAACTAAGCATATAGATGTTCGCTACCACTTCTTGAGAGATCATGTAAGCAAAGATGGCATAGTCATTAGCCACATTCAAACCAAAGACTAATTAGCGGATATTTTTACCAAACCCTTAGATGAAAGCCGCTTTTGCAAGTTGCGTAATGAGTTCAATGTCATAGAATACTCAAATGTTGCTTGAACTCATGTCGCATGCTATTTGCTTTTATTTGGTGTTATTTGGAGCTTTTCAGAAAAGTATTTTCAAAATATTTCCAAAAAATCTCTATATTCATAAAAAACTATATTACTGGATGTTATTAGGCTTGCTTAGAGCATAATTATCCTGAAAGAAACTTATTTGAGTGCAAAAATAGGGATCACTTGCATATTTCCCAAACTTCCCTTTTGAGCCCATGTAGATTCAAAGAAAATCGGAACTCATCGCCTCTTTCTTCAATGAAACTACACTGTGCGATACTACCGGCATTGAACTTGCGATACTCTGCGGTGTAGTAATATCGTCTTGAAGTAATGGAACTAATGCTTTCAATTGGTGGTCCCATTAATGGCCATAACCATTCCCTTATCCTTCCCTTCTCTCTCCCGAGCGATCATCTGCATCTCTCAACCGTGCACCGCCATACCCCCCTCTCTCTCTCTCCGAAAACCTCAAAACTTTTCTTTGAGATTCAAATTGATCTTCGATGTTTCTTCAAGATTCTTGGATCTATCCTCACCTAAGGGTTTAACTCTCTCAAAACAAGGTAAGAATATCCTTTCTAATCCTTGCATTAGCTTGTCCTAAACTCTAAGGTCTCCAAATTAGGTTTTGGCAAATGTGGATGAACTAGTGCATTTGCTTGGGCAAAATGGTCTAAGCTAGTGTCAAATGATATTGCATATATGTTCCATGGATTCAATCCATGAAAAACACTAGCTAAAATCAAATTGTGCATGCCCTAGAATTAGCTCACCAAAAGCAGTACTACCACTCAATATCTGTGGTACTACCACAATGTGGTAATACCAACGTATACACTGAGGTACTACCACACCTCGGTAATAACGCCTCATACACAGCGATATTACCAATTTTACTGAAAAGCCAAATTACTTCATCTCATTTAGCTCAAAACCAATCTCTTTATTCTAATTATTCTTTCATCTCTGTTTGAAGATAACTCGGATGAAAAATATAGTACACAAGAGCTATAGCTCTATGGCATCCCAAACGAGTCCTTAAGCCTGATACCCGCTTCCCCTCAGCTAGCAACCATCTAACTCCTACCTAGCGCCTTGATAGTAATCCAGAGGCAGAATCAACTCTAAGGCCCAAGGAAGTAGTGCTAAAGGCAAGGCTGCAACACTGGAAACAAACTCAGAAACTAAAAGTGAAGAGAGCTCCTTTCATGAGGTCAGTGAGGAATCTGATGAGGACATGGAGGAGGAAGAGGAACACCCATCATTTTAGGTTGATCACCAGTGATACGCTATCTTGCACCACCCAAACTAGTTCTTGCAGCCAAGATCATCCATAGATCCGAGGTTACACACAAGTTTTAGCAGATTGTGTATTCACATATGTATAGGCACCACAGGCAGTTTGCGGACCACAAGTGCATGGACTGCCACACCTAGTCATTGGACAAGTACACTGGTGATTACCAAAGCATTTTCATGCAATGGGCCTCCACAACCTAGTCTTTCTTAAATGTGATTATAACGAGGATGTCATCCGGTAATTCTATGCCACAATGTTTGTCTCCCTAGACTTCACCTACCTCACATGGATGATAGGGCATGAGAAGCTAGAGTCTTAGAAAAATGAGTTTGAGCTGACTCTAAGGACTGAGTCTGGCAGATATGAGAAAATATATGACAGATTACACTCATGACTCCAGCCTGGACACAATTTTATGATTCTAATGTGAGGTATGTGCCAGGAAAGCTTGCTGGTTTTCTCCCATTGCCTAGCCTCATAAATAGAATCATAAATCATACTATCTTCCGAAAAAGTGGAAATTTTGACGCCATTAAAGGACATGCATGGAATATTATTAATAATATCATGAATGGTCGCAAGTTCGATGTGGTGAATCTAATAATTCAAGAAATAGCTGCATCAAAGAATGATAGAGTCAAAAGGATATATTATGCATCATAGATCATGTCTCTAATCATCAAAAAGACCGAATATCGTGGGGGGTATGGGAACCACCCATAAGCCATGAGAAAGTCCTCCTATCCCCTCGGTAGCCCCTTCTCATGCCTAGGTAGAAGAATAAGCCCAAGCTCTAGCTGAGGATGCAGTTACCCTTTCACAGATATATGTTGTTGTCCTCAAGATTCATGAAAATCAGTCAGAGGCAAACGTGATGCTCGCCTCTCTCTTGACTAGAGTAACCTCTATTGATGAGAGAGTCACCTCCATTGATTTTATCCTGGCGACACCTCCTTCTCCTGTTCGCTACACGCCATCGTCATTATGACCCTTCACCACAGAGTAGCCCTTTTTGGTACTTTGATGCCAAAGGGGGAGAAGTGAAGAAGAAAAACGCAAATGGGGAGAAGTGAAGAAGAAGCTTATCTCATATAGCTTATCCTATCTACTATATCTATGCTACTTTATTTGGACTTAATGTTGAATCTATGTGTATGAACTTGCTATGTGACCTATGCTATGTACTTTTGGTTGAATGTGTGATGAACTTGTAATCACTATGGTTATGTTGATTATGTTTGTATGAATTTAAAATTGCCACAATTGTCTATTATTATGGTTTCATACATTCATGCTTATAATATTTCCTCAAGTTCATCGAATAGAAGAAACCCTGCCAATATTTTCTGAAATCCATACATGTGCTTCAAATTACCTCTTAAATCCTCATGCACATAATTAGGGAGAGTTTTATTTAATTGACTTTGAAGTAACAAATTCTCAAAATCCTTTAATCTCATTTCAAGAATTATTTGTCTTCAAAGTCGCAACAAGAATATATGACTCGTTTTCAACAAGTGGTATATTCAAACTATTTCAAATCACTTATATCATTTGGGTTGTCATAAATTAACCAAAAGGAGGAGATTGAAAATATCTAGGCCCCTAAAAATATTTTGGTAATTAATGACAACATACACAAAGGAGATTGAAAATATCTAGGCCCCTAAAAATATTTTGGTAATTAATGACAACATACACATATGGGACTAATATGCTTATCAAGTATTTGAAAGGTTTAGTTTTAGAATTTGCTTGACGACTTGGAGATGCATGAAAAGGATTGACAAGAAGATCACAATGGCCTCAAACAAAGGTATAAGTAGCTTAGGATCTTTTTCAATTTTACTAGTCTTTGGAGATTTGGTGGAAGACCGGATTTTAGGCTAGACGTCATACTATTAAGAAGGATTATAGTTAGTAGCTTGAAAGCAGTTCTTTTGTGCCATTTGAATCAATTAAAAGTCATGCATGCACTTAGAATAAAATTCCAAAGCCAACTATGCATTCCAAAAAAATCGGTAGTACCAGAAGTTACTTGGCTGTACTACTGCATTGCGGTATGACCGAGAGGTAGTGCGGTACTACTACACCTCGGTATGACCGAAGGTTAGTTGGCGGTACATAATTTCTATAAATGTGCATTTTGGAGCATTTATGCTCCCGGGAAATTGGTAGTACCAGAGTAAAATGGGCGGTACTACCACAGAGTTGTATGACCGCAAATAAGAAATGGTACTACCACATCCTGATTTGACTGAAAAATAGTTTGCAGTGCATTAGTTCCAGAGAGGCACTGTTTAGAGCATTTTTGCTCCACGAGAATATGGTAGTACCTCATCAAGAAATGGTACTACTGCAGATCGGTAGTCTGCCAGGACCCGAGAGAGGCGGTAGTACCGCACGAGAATAACTAGTTCAAAAGCATTTATTGCACATATTTAGCCATTGGAGACCCGGTGCGGCAGTACCGGCCGATACATTGCAGTACTATCACATTTACTATTTTTTATGATTTTATCCTCAAACAGTCAAATTTGAGGGTGAGAGGCATAAATAACCCTCCACAGCTCTAGGACAGGAAGAGAACACTTCATTGGATACCCTTGAGCTTGTAGCACACTCTCCGCACCTTATTTACTTCAATTGCAATATACATCATGGAAACTTGTCATCCTCAATAAACAGTTAGAGGCCCCCAAGAAACAGGTATTCGATCGAACAATAATTAACTGTATTGGAAATGGGTCAGAACTCCATACAGAGCTTGTGCCTGCATGACGTGCTTGCGCGGAATTGTCGGTGGACTTCACGTCGCCAGAATGATCATGCTAAGAGGTTTAGAACACTAGACGGAGGTCGCACACAGCATAATTTCCAACCGATCTATCGAGATGAAAACCCTGTTAGCACCATCGATTGGCCGTCATTGCCATGCCATCTCGCCATGGTACGATCTGCCGATTGAAACCACAAGAAACCGGAGGAATTTCCTCTGCTTGTAAGCTCATGTAGCTACTGCAATTCACATGCATGTACCGTGCTTAATTAATTGGAGATGAAAGCTCGTCGAGATGCATACATATCTGCATGCAGTGGTGGATGAACGTACGCTGCGTCGTCTCTAGTTTGCTCTTGTGTGTGTCCCATGCCAGCTAATCTTTGACGACCTACGCTGGTGGAGCTAACTACACACATATATATTGTCACATAGCTAGGTAGGTAGGTACTGTGCTGAATGCCTTTCCGACCTGCTCACCGTTCGCATTATGTTGTTGTACAAAAACATATGGGCATCGCATCTTCGCATGGGTGCCTTACTGCCTTTTATTCTCGCTCTTTACCTCACCCATGATGCATACTACGTTGTTATCTGCAACGATGATAGAGGAATTGTTAGTACAAATTGTAATACAGTCATTTTTCAAATTTAGCTTTTGAATATTTTTTTCACAAATCTAACCTCTTTTTTAGACCTACCCATCTCCGTAGATACCTACCGAGTTAAAGGAGCCTGACAAATCGTGCGGCTGGATTAGTGTGTGCTTAATTAGTTTTTAATCATATTTAGGGAGCTCAATACGTCGTTGGCTGGATTAGTATGTGCTTAATTAGCGCTAATTATAAGTTTTAATTAGCACTAATCATGAGCATTAATTGCTGCCGTTGTGCTGCCGCAAAGGGGCGCTCGACAGGTGTCTACTAAGCTACTGTAACTCGATAAGTACCTACTGAGCTCGATAGGTCTAATAAAAGAGTTGGATTTGCAAGGACATACATTCAAAACCAAATTTTAAAAAATATCACAATACCATTTAGAGCATCTCCAATAGTGACTTATGAGCTAGCTCTAAGCATATTATTTCATATTTTAATAGAAGAGAGAGAAAATCTAGCTCTTGATCAAGAGCTAGGCTCATACACACATTCCAAGATTATGTGAGAGTTTTATGTGAGCTTATTTATGTTATGAGCTATGTACTAAAAGTTAGTACTATTAGAGAAGTTGTCTTAGAGTTAGTAACTAGCTCATACTGTTGGAGATGCTCTTAGAGAGAGCACTACCAGTACCTCGTTACTCGGGAAAGGGTCTTGAGCTGCTGGTGCTGCTAGGTGATCATCGACAGAGGTGGCAGCAGTACTCCACAGATTCCCTGATGAAGCAAAGCGACCAGCACGCCATTGGCCAACCGTCGCCGGCCAGCACACAACCATTGCAAGTATACATGGCCCTCTTCAAGCTGCCTCGCTCATGGCTCCTTCCTTTACTCGGTCCTTGCAACACACGGCTTTGGCCTTGTCTTTTTCCCGCTCTCCTTTTGATTGCTAGCGCACGCATATGTGTGTTCATGATGCCCCGTTAAATTTGTTTTGTCATCACAGTTGTCAAGGACGAGGTAGGCATGCACACACAAGCTTCCAGCGCCATGTACCTGGACCATATGAGTACCTTTTCTAGCATTGGTCATACCTGGACCATATGGATACCTTTTCTAGCATTGGTCTCGCCACCCTCCCCTTGCATGCCGACTGATTTGCATGGTTGTACCTTTCAGTATTTGTATTGCTAAAAGAATAGACAATAGCCATATTTTGGGCTTTTGATTTCTTAAAAAATCAAAATGAATAAGATAGTTTTTTAAAATGGATTCTCCAAACAGCTTTATGAGCCTCAAACCATGTGAGCTAGCCACATCGACGTCTCTCCAATCTGTTGCCGTATTAAAAAAACGTAGACAAAAAATATCAACTGCAGTCCAAAAAATAGGGTCAATACTTAGCAAAGGCCAAATGCCATGCAAGTTCTCTTCCAAATAATGTCAACTTGCAATTTTAGCCCTTTGATTAGCTTGGAAGAATCCCATTTGCACATCAAATCGATCGGCATCATGGCGCTGTTTTAGCAAATGCTACTATTCCATGATAGAACGGATTGTGATCGTTTCTCATACATATATAGTACAGTACTAACTTCCAATATCGACATACTTATCATTCGTAGTGTAATATGTCGCCATAGATGCAATGCTCCATTTCCTGGATTATAAGCAAATCATGGACCCCACTAGGAATCCGGTTTCTTGGTGAATATTAAGGTAAGGTTTTTCTCTTTCTTTCTTTGTATTTGTATTTTCTCAAATTATGATGGTTCCACAATCTTGAAATAACATTGTTTCTTAATTGTTTTGAGATTTAAAATCACCATAATTGGCTGGTGTTATATATAAATCCTGGTGCCCAATGACTGGGATTAATTTCCGATAAGAGGCTGGTTACCACGGCGGGATTTCGAACACAGTTCCTGTGTGAAAAAGCAAGTAGAGCTAGTTTTGAAACAACCCCTAAATATTTAACGATGGTGTAAATTTAAATGTTGAGTTTCAAATTTAATTCTAGCCATTTTGAGTTCAAGTCCTGTATTCAAATTGCAATTCTGATTCAAATATGGAACTAACTCTATGTGTAATAGGCATATATATTAATTTGAAATTTAGTATTCATGGACTGACATGCTTAAACCTTAGTTTGATATTATCGGATAGTTTGGTATTGGCGGTTGTGAGGATGAGTAAAAAGGGACAGTCAACTGTAGGAATGGCTATGTATATGGATTGATCAGCTGTAAAGCACCATATCAATTCTCTTCCCCCACATAATAGTTGAACTTTGATGATCGATCCCTTCAGCCATATAATGATCCAGCTACAGTGTGGTGTACTATTTGTGTGTGCTTGGTCTTTAAATCATAACCATCGTGTGTTTGTATTTAACTTTGTGTCGCTCGGTATATATCATCATGCACACAGCGGATAACAGCATATGGCGCAGCTCGATCTGCAAGTACCAAGTACCACTGTACCAGACCAAGGAACAACACTACGTGGGGATGGCCACTGGCCAGAGGTATAAATTAAAGAGGAAAAGCGAAACGAAAGAAAGGCGGATCAGAATAAATAAACAGGCAGGATCTACAGAAAAGCAAGCTGTAGCTCATGAACTTTGCCCCTGTTCTTTTGGATCGGAGCTAATAAGTTTTGGCAACTTTTATTTACGATTTTTGAAACGGTAATAGAAGGTGGAGATACTGAAATGGACGCTGCACATGGTTTTCTACTCGAGATTCAAGAAATAGCCCCATATATTTTAACTTTTAAAGAAACCAAACCCAAAAATCCAAAAGAATATATATATATATATATATATATATATATATATATATATATATATATATATATATATATATATATATATATATATATATATATATATATATATATGCTAAGTGTGGTGTGTAACTCTGTGAGATTAGTTGCCCTTCGATTAGGACCATTGGATCGTGTGATCGACGCCCAAATTAATCAAGGATCCGTGACGCTGTGCAGTCTGTCATTCACCATCAAATCTAAGGTCCATATCTTGATCTTGGTTAGTGCATGCGCCTATATACATTGGCGAAGCTAGAAAGTTTGTAACGAGGTGTACAATTTACACACATAATTTCGTAGTCCGTACAATGGTTTCATAACATCATAACTCAATATAAGTTTGAAATTTGCCAAAAGTAAATTGAAATCAAGGACTATTGTGGTCTATGGTTGCATGCCGATGTTCCCGCTGCACCAACAATGCTCCCCATAGGCGCTACGCCGCCGCTTGTGCTCCTCCTTTCGCACTTTGCACACACCGCCTTTGGCTTTGCTTCCTCCGCGTCGGCGCCATGCCCGCTGGCGCCGCTGCCGCCTCGTGTGGTCGCACCCTACCCCACGCCACATTGCTCCTTCTCTACATAGTGTCGACACCGCACCCGCCGCCCAATGTTGCTTGCACGCTTGCTCTTACCACCTGCTCCTCGATGAGGTGGAGAGGAGACAAAAGAATTAGGGTGTGGGAATTGGGGAGGAATTGGAAATGAAGATGGTTGTGAGCCGGTTTAGTGCATGTGGGCTGGTGTGGGCCACAAGTGTCCGTTCATTGTGGATTGGGCCAAGAATGCAGTACTGATTTCATAAAAAATTAAGTTTTGGATGTGCACAGGCATACCAGGAACCTGCTAGCTCCTCCCCTGCCTATATATGAGCTCGCCTATTAGCTCGATCAATCTCATGCATATGGTCCAGGTCCAATATGGCTAGCTGGTGTAAGCTTCTTCAGGTCTAAAATGTGGAATAGAAATGGGTTACAATTATTTTTGTTAATTGTGTCAATCAGATCTTTAATTGCGCCTTCTGATACTATATTGAATTACGTACACATCCAGTTCATTTAAAAGCTTAAGTTGATGAGAAAAGACGGATAATTCATTTGTACTTTAATAAAATTGAAGGCTATTTGCGGCACGCGTGTTTGGGAGACGGTCATCAAAGCGAGATCGATCGAGCTAGCGATCGAGAGAAGACGTTAATTCCTGTGTTCGGGCGTGCATGCCCTATCCTCTGAAAGCTAGCCACCTAGCAGCTGTCTTCTGCAACAACCTTGTATTCAAAGCCATTAAAGACCTGGAAGGTAAGCTTAACGGCTTTGACAATAGAGCTAATTTAGGTCAGAACTCCCATTTGTACTGCAGATCTGATTCGTGAAGTGAAGCAGAAGAAAGCTCTGGCTAGCTAGCACACAGAATATGGCTCGATGCAAATGCAGACCTAAAGAAGACAACGACACATGCACAAGAGTCGTTTGCCTAGGCCGATCAACCGATAGACATGAATGTGGCGTGTGCAGGTTGGTCAAAAGCTGGGGAGCAGCGCCATGTCACATTAGCTGCCTAGATAGATAAGCAAGCTAGCCACACACTGAGCTTTCACCGATTAGTACTGTGTGCTCCAAAGAGCAGACAAGGCTTCAGATGAGCATCCCTGTCCACGGATCATTCTTTCAATCCAGAAACAAGAATGAACACGTTAGGTTTTTACTTTTGATTTTTTTAGTTTTTTTATATTGCCTGTAGAGACATAACGATATTCTTTTTTTTCTTACTTTTTAATATAATGATTCGGAAAAATCAGACAGCCGCTACAGTACAATTTCATACAAAAACCGATAACCAAAAATCAAAAGCTACTTAAAAACGCTACATCGAACCAGGGTTCAGGATTCGACCGAAAGGGCCGAAATTCGTGGGATTCGCCCATTTCGGACAGGCCCGAGTTCATCATCGCTTCATTTATTCGGTGGGATTCAATGAATGGCTGCATTGAGCTGCAGGTTCTAAGCCTCGGCTGCTAGTCCGAGCTTATCCTTCATCGTTGCTAGTCCGAGCTTATCCTTCATCGTTGCTGTTTTATTCGGTCAAAATTGGTTAAATACGAAATGTTTGACTGGTCAACGTAGCTGAAAACCGTCCGAAATTTCTGAAATTCGTCAAATTTGGTGGCCACGAAATTTTTAGCCTTTTGAATCCCAGAACCTTGCATCGAACGGGGCTTAATACGAACATGGCCAGAATTCAGAGGCTGTTCATCCCAAATAAAGGGCATTGCCTTATACGATGCTCCCAGAGAACGTAGCTATGTTTCAAAGCACCGTTGGATCTCGGCGCGCGGGTGGCGAATGATCAACTGGTCGGTCGCCAGTTTTGATTGCTTCAAAACTGCCAATATATGTAGCCTTGATAGGAGAGTACAGAAACACTACACTACGACAAATGAGGTATACAAGTATACAACTAAGGAAATAACTATACATGTTTGTACATATATAGCTGCTACGTAGAAAGGTGCGCACTTGGTTACATATGCCTAGTTATATACTGTATTCATGATCAACTCGATCGATCCAATAAGGAAAATCCATTATTTCCAATCATGATCTAATCATGGTGCTACGGACACCTTGTGAGCTGCCGAGGTTAGATCATGCTGTACACTGGCACTGCAAAAACTGATAAAAGCTTGCATGCACACAGGCACAAGAACACTGGCTTTTATGTTTTTTTTTTTTTTTTGCGAAAGGGGAACTATTTTTGAACCCGGCCCACTATTTCGTGTGCCCGTGACCCCTCCTTATATACCCCAATAAATAGTATTATGAGTATGTTAGAATCTTTTTAGTAGGGTTGCAACAAAGGCACACCTGATGTGTGTATATATGGCAACATATCCTATGTACTTAAGTTTGAGGTGTATTCACGGTATACCCTAACTAAAAAAGTTATGAAAAATTCTAAGAAAATTTTTATATGTACTTTTAAACTTACTTTATTGTACATAAAATTTCTAGTTCAAATTCATCGTATGTTAGCGGTAACACAAAAGAGAAAAATCTGATAAATATTAAGAGTTCAAATTTGTTAAAATTTTCTCTTTTCTATTGCTCTTAACATAGAATGAATTTGAACTTAAAATTTTATACATAGGTGGAGTAGAACCATGGAATACATGTAGAAACTTTCTTAGAATTTTTGTGACTTTTTTAGTTGAGGTGCACCGTGGGTGCACCTCCAAGCTTGAGTACATAGGATACATATATATATATATATATATATATATATATATATATATATATATATATATATATATAAGTGTGTGTGTGTGTGAAGCATTTTTCGTACTCCTGAGAGTACATACTCTTACTTCCAATACACCATCTAAATGAATGTGTTATACTTATTTATCACTTTTAGCATACTTAAATACTAATTCTAAGATACTCCAATGCAATTTAATTGAAAGATTTATCAGAGTCCTTTATTTTTGCTACATACCATTTTCCATATATAAAAGGAGTATACACACAGATTATGCTATAAAAAGTGAACTTCAATGAAATTATCATGAAACTCACTTTAGAGTATACTCAAAATGATAAAAAGGTATAACAATATCATTCAAACGGTATATAACAAATAGGAGTATGCACTCTCAAGAGTATAAAATCATTTTCCTATATATATATATATATATATATATATATATATATATATATATATATATATATATATATATATATATATATATATATATATATATATATATATATATATATATATATATATATATATATATATATATATATATATGTATGTATATATATATATATGTATATATATAGAGAGAGTATAAATAATGAGGACACCATGGTGCCCAGCTCCATGATTAAAACTTTCCATCCATGATTGAGACTTTCCATTCAAAATTATGACTAATATATATATATATATATATATATATATATATATATATATATATATATATATATATATATATATATATATATATATATATATATATATATATATATATATATATATATATATATATATATATATATATATATATATATATAGGAGCATATCCAGTATGAATTGGCTATTCATTTGTAATATGCAAATGAGAACCAAGGTTATGGATCTACTTTCTACGCTCGACCCATGCTCCTCACCCTTTGTGAAATCACCCCACCCCAACACCAATCTCGCCGAGAAATCGCCTTAAGCTTCTAGGGATTGCGCCACCACGCCTCCTTCGACCTCGCACCTCCTCCGACCTGGGCTCCTCGCCACCCCCTCGCCACCGCGGCTCTCGGCTCCTCCCGGCCGCCGCCTCGGCCTCGGCGACACCGCCTCCCTCCATGAAGGCCACCTCGCCCTGGCCCGCGGAGATCGTCGCCTCTCCCGATGCCACCTGGGTTGTGGTCATGGTCGAAAGCGAGGTTGCCGTGGTCGTGGTCGAAAGCGTTTATGGTCATAGCGGCCGTGGTCATGCTGGCCGTGGTCGAAGGCGGCTGTGGTCGTAGACGCTGTGGTTGATGGCGACCGTAGTCATGGCGACCGTGGTCGTGGTCGAAGGCGATCGTGGTTGAAGACAGCTATGGTCATGGCGACCGTGGTTGTGGTGGCTGTGGTCATGGCGGCAATGGTCGAAGACAGCCGTGATCGTGGTCAAAGGCTCGGGATGCAGTAGGCCAGCGGCAAAATGCCGGGGAGGAGGGGCAAAATGCTGGAGAGGAGGAAGGCGGGCAAACCTACTCTGAGACGTAGAACGAGGGCATGGCTAGCAAGGACGAAGGCGCGCCGGCGAGGGAGGTGATCGCGCCGCGGAGGAGGCCGCAAGAGGGGAGCAGCGTGGAGGCACAGAGGCGACGGAGGCGGCACAAGGTTGGGAGGCGGCGCCAGCGAGGAGGGCAACGGGGGCGATGCAAGGCTAGAGATGGACAGAGGTAGTTGAGGCGACAGGGGTATTATTTAAAGGGGAGAAGGGAGGCGGGGGGTTATATGTAAAAACACGTAAGTTTTGAGGGGCTTCCATCCTCACGGAACCGAGCCGTAGAAGATGGATCCAATGGCCCTGATTCGTGTTTGCATGTTTGACTGAAAAGACCATTTACACTAGATATGCTTCCATATATGTATATGTATATGTGTGTGTAAAAGAAAATACCTTTTACTCTAGAGTGTAATTACACCCATATCTAATATACCACCTAAACAAATTTGAAATACTTCTTTATCACTTTAGGTATACTTGTATACTAATTATAAGACACTCCAATGTGAACCATATAAAAAATTGTAAGGGAGTCAATAGTTTTTAGCGTTTTTCGTAAATACCTTCATATACATGCATACAACCTCTAAAAAATTGTTCATACCATCTAGATGGTCTTAAATGCTCGTATGCTACACGTCCATATCCTCCATTTTGTAAGATACTTCCTACATTATAAGATACGATATAGGATGTAATTATATATATATATATATATATATATATATATATATATATATATATATATATATATATATATATATATATATATATATATATATATATATATATATATATATATATATATATATATATATATATGCGCATGTAAGGAATTATTGTTACCTGTCCAAAGGCTGAGAACTACGAATAATGTGTAACGTAGAACTCTAAATATAGTTATTTGACTGATTAATCCATGCACATTCCCACAAGAACAGCCCATGCACACATAATTAATTGGATGGAGCATAAAAAGGAGAGAAAAGATCGTGCTTTCTGAAAATGCAGGAGATCCAATGCCAGGAAGTCCACAGAACTTAATAAAAAGAAACGAGGGGTAGCAAAGGAAATTTGTCAGAGAAGCCAGAAAAAGGGTGTTATTTCTTCCTATATATCTTCTAGTTTGTCAGAAGAGAGTGCTTCTGTGCTAAAAAAGAAGTACAGAAATCTTAAATTTGCCTTTGCACTAATTAATAATCTGGTATAGTGGTATCTAGATCAAACTTTAACTCCTATATATTATCCTTTTGGATTTGCATATATTATTTTTGAAGAAGTAACAGAAGAGCCAGAATATAGCGACATGTTTCCATGGTACGTAGTTGAAGACTATCATGTATATTTAAAAGAAAATCTGGTTCATGGAATTAAAGGGCCTTTTATCTTTATTTAAGTATAATGGTGATTGATTCAGAAAACCATGCCGATTGTATTTTGAATTGCATAGCATCACAACCATGTAATTAATTCATACAACGTGCAAATCCTGTAATTTATTAATAGCAGTAGATCGACTTAATTGACTAGACATTTTGACATAGTCTATAATTAATTGCAGAACTGAATAGCATTCCATCCGTTCTCATATAGATATCCTTTGAAATACGTGGTGTTAAAATTTTAAAACTTTGATCACTAATTCATATATGCAAAAGTATTGTCACGTAAAAATGGTATTATTGGATTTGCTATGAAAAATACTTTCATATTTTTAGTAATGTTTAGCAGCATATAATTAGCAAAAGTAACGATTAAAGGTGTATGTTAGAGGCTATGTCAATGTTCAAAATGATAATTGGAAAGAACAGACGAGTACTACTGACCAGGAGATTTTGGTATCAATATAATCGATTCAACAGGCAACTATAAATGAATAGATTCACCAATGTACGTGCATACGAAGATTCAGTTCTAGTAAATAACTAAATATATATAGACTATAAGACTAGGTTCACTAATGAAATGACAAGCATATATGCGTCGAAGAAAAAATGACCAGTATTTCCACCGATTAATACCAAATGCATAAGATTAAGAGCTTACTGCTCCTAACACGCAAGTGATTGCACTACTTCTAGTGCTGCGATGTACTTAGTTAAGAACCCTCGGAAGCTAGAAGATATATAGAGGATGTAGAGGAACATGTAACATTATTTGGCAACAAACCATACATTAATTTCTTGCAAGTTTCATAGAACTAATGAAACAATTTGACTACTCTCCAATCTCCAAGTCAAATATATATTTGATCATATATACCTTCGTACACCAAGTTTGATTAATTAATTAATCCCAGTAAACAATAGTGTGAAAAGGTTGAAAAGTGACACAATACAAGCACACCTTTTGAGTTCAAAACCAAATGGCGGAAAAAAAAAAGTGTTAACCAGCAAGGAGCCACTTTAACTTAACTTAAACCCCCCTACCTGAGACCATCATGGGCTAGCAGCACTTCTACAGTAGTCGTTGATGAAGAATTAAAACTTGAACCCGTTCTTTCCCTCCTTTCATTTGCTCAAATCATGCATCTAGTTAGCTAGCTAGAAAACCTTCCCTTTCTCCAGCCAATTGACCTAGAAGAAGCAGTGCACTACAAGAGGCCACCGCCATCGCCGCCGGTCGATGAAGAATGGAATCCAGGAATGTTCATGGTCCAACTGCTGCTGACATTGCCACTGTTGCCCCCGCCGTCACTGGCACCCCAGACGCCCTCTCCTTGGCGTAGAGCCGCCATGTACTGCCTCTGCAAGCTCATCTCCTGCCCTTCGCTATCTTCCAACTTCATTGACCCTTCGTGCCTTGCGGTGGTAGCACTAGTCTGCCCTAACGTGAACGCGGCCGCTGCGCCGGTGCCTGACCGAGTAGCTTCCAATCCCATTTGGTACATCGGCGGTGGCGGCGGAATCTCCAGTACCCCTCCACCCAGGAACGGGAACTGCTGCTGTGGCTGCTGCTGCATTCTCCACTGCTCCAGTGATGCGCCGATGGTGGCGCCGCCGCCGCTTGCCACAGGGAACTGATCCACCGCGTCCACGTGCTGCATGCCGAGAGGCGGAGGCCGGCGGGAAGGCTAGCCCTGTTGGGCCCCGGCGGTGCATCGGCCCCAAGAACGGCAGGTGGTGCGACATGGAGCTGAGGCCCGGGGGATGATTGCGCCGGTGAGGCTCGGACCGGACGCTGCTGTGGACGGTATAGACGAGGGGCACCGGGCAGCTGCCTGGCCGACGACGATGGCTTGAGGAGGAGGACGCCACGGCGGCCGAGGAGGACTTGGACGAGCGCTTGTTGCGGCGACACCCGCCGCCGACGGGGACGTTGCGGAGGGTGCCGCCGCGCGTCCAGTAGCGGCGGCACGTCTTGCAGAAGTGGCGGGGCTGGGAGAGGAGTAGTTGTTGTAGTAGCAGAACTTGGTGTTGGTGGAGTCGCAGCGCGGGCACTTGAGCGCTGGCTCCGGCTGTGGCACCCGCGCTAGCCGCGCGCGCTCCGCCATCGAGTTCGGCCGCGCGTGCTGCGCCACGGCCGCACTGGCCGACGAGCTGCTCGGCAAGCCACCGACCTCGACCGCCGAAGCTGTAGCAGCGTTCGGGCCCACGGAAACTGCAGTGCATCGCCACCGCCGCTAGCCTCGGCTGCTGACCTTGCTGTTACATAGATATTACATACATATGCAAGCACGTTACAGATCAAAAGAGGAGGGGAAAAAGGAGGAGAGAATTGTCTGTGAATATTCAAGAGGAGAATATCTGTCTAGCTGCTGTGCTTCTGTGTCAAAATTGTTATGCCATGAAGATGGATCAAGGGTAGATGGAGAGTTCTACACACACATAGGGAGAAGGAGAGAGAATTAAGATCATGCAGTACCTGGTTATTCCAATTAGGCGGATCTAGGTACTCAGGCACTGAAGGGAATACCATCGAGGCCAGTTAGTGGTGGTGAGAGAGATATATTTCCTTTCTCTCTCTCTCTCTCTCTTAACTCTTCCAGCTTTTCTGCTGCTTTGAATTCTGATCTTTTCTTTTTAATTGCACTTTTCTTTGTTGTGGATTTGTGTATGGAAAGAAAAGGCAGCAAGCAGCTAGCTGGGAAGGAAGAGGTGGTGGAGTCCTCTAGCTAGCTAGGAGGTGGTGGAGAATCACATCCAGAAGTTGCAGAAGACAGCAATGAGAGAGGGAGAGAGAGAAAGAGAAGCTAGGAAAGAGAAAGGGAGGAGAAAAGCATGAATTTATCTTCTCCTTTTATGCGTATGGTGGCTTTATATATTTTTAGTTTTTTGCTTTGTGGGGTTGGGAAGAATGTTTGAGAGAGAGAGAGAGAGAGAGTAATTAAAGTTTCCTTAGGCTTTAAGGTTGTACTCATTAGCATTGTGCTCAGAAGAAAAAAAATGGAGGCAACAATCAGCTGGTGGAGATACAGAGGGACTGAGATGGCATGAGATGGCTGGATACGTAGTGACTAGTGAGTGACGAGTGTTCTTGATGTGTTTCTAGCTTGGAAAAGTCCAGAATATAGAGAAAGGAGGAAGAGGGTGCAATGCAACAAGGTATGGTCCTTCAGAAACCCTAATAGCTACAGGGGTACTCCAACTAGCCATAGCTGAGAAGTATTAACTTCTTTGTTTGCGTCAAGCTAGATAAATGGAGTATTGTAATAAAGATAGTTACATGCATGGAAGATGTATATGTCATACGTAGAAGTAGTGCTGCTTAATTCCCATGGCCGGAGTCAAAAGATTTTAAAGTCTATTGGGTCCTTATCCATATAAAAGTTTTGCAGTGGGGGTCCCTTATTGCGAGTGTTTTGTTAGGGGTCCCTTATTGCGAGAGTTTTGTTTAGTGTCCGGCTGCAAATATTATACTTCATCTAGCAGAATTTTGGTGTAATTGTGAGTTTAAATATTACAATATATTTGTATTTATTATATAATTCTATCGTCTTTCAAAAATATATTTGTATTTATTATACAATTGTAATACTTGCAAATATATACATGATTAATCTACACTGTCATAATTTGGCTCAACCGAAATAAGTGATGTAGATCTTCTTTTTACTTGATTAATGAGAGAATTTCTAGGAATTTGCTTTTTTCTAATTTAAGAATTATTATGGTATTTTCTATAGATCTCCAAAGCGAATGAAGTAAATTGAATATCACCAATTATTTGTACATATATAGTTTCCAAAGAGCTTCGGCTATAAAGATTTCAGTGGGCCTAGTTTGTACCATGTTGCATATGTACCCACATATGTGTCTCTCTAGGTCAGTGCTTCTTCTTCCATGTTTTCAAAAGATAACATTTTTAGAACCAAAATGTTAACATTGCAAAAGTCTCTTTTGCTCGAGGAGTCCATGTGGTTCAACCATTGATGCATAAACCGGCCAAAACACTGAAGCGCTTGTTTTAAATATGTCACACCTCTAGTTCTATGACGAAAACCACTGTGACAGGACATGCAAAATTGTCATGTAACATGTGTATTCCACGAGAAAATACACACGCTAGTAGTTACAGTGATTGTTAAACGGCCAACATCGCGTTCAACTCCCTCGAAAACGTGACAAGAGGTACAATATGAGTCAAATCGAGCCAGTCAAATGCTTCTAGCGATAGTCAATGCCGGCTCCTCCTCCTCCTCCCCCACCCTCCATGCATGCACACACACACGACTCCCGCCGATCGTCCAGCCAACTCTCGTCGCATGCTTCATCACTTTCCATCAAATCTAAGACGAAAAATAGAAGTGAACTATAATTATTTTTTAATTACTATATCTAAGTCTTAAATTAAAAATCTTTTAGTTTTAATACTATATGAAGTTACATATACTTAGCTAAAAGACTAAACTGATACGATGAGGAAAGGCATACGTTCACTCGTAAATCAGCAAGGCTAGCGCATGCTGTTCGGCCCGCCGGGCCTGGGTGGTGCGTGGCTGTCGTCTCGCTGCGTACGCGCTCGTGCGCGGCCACCATGCTGCTACTTCGCTAGCTGCTTGGAAATGCAGGGACATATAAGCCGGGGTGGGCATGCAGAAGAGAGGCCCCAAACACGCTGGGCTCGTCGTCGGCCGCCGAACAATTTCTCGTGTGTTTCGGTGTGAAATCATGAAAGCTTGCCTAACAACAAAATCGCAATGGACAGGAGAGAAGGTACTGATGCACCGCTGGATCAGTGTCATCGATCCGGTGAACTTAGGGTATCCATTTCAATTCCCATGAAAACATTCTGCCTGCTTTAGTTCCCGGGCCCTATCCGTCTAATCATCCATCTATCTACAGTTGAAAACAGATGGATTAAAATTGCAGGGAATATTCATGGAGTGAATTAATTCACTGTCGCTGCGCAGGCGAAGGAAACAACAATTTTGTTTTGTGCGATCACGATGTGCGGGGGCAGATTGGCCAAAGTCAGAGGCGGATTCACACCTCAGATAGTCTTCAGTTTAGGGTATGTAATATTTATCAGTATAAAAACTAAGTTTAAGTAAGTCAAACATGTAATTTTCTTTTTCAGTTCAAGTAATAGTGGCCTCTAATTCTTCTTAACTCAGAGTATGATAAAATCCTAAATCCATCTCTGGCCAAAGCCAGAAAAGTCTCTCCTGTGGAAAGGGTGGAAGGAAGAATAACGGTGTGCGCGCCTTTAGCTGGTACCCGGTCTCTACCCAGCTTCCTGTACATTTCCGCGTCAAACCTAGCAGGGTCGTATAGCCCTGATCTGATTGCTAGTCTCAGGACAGCGACGTAAAGCAAATCGTTTACATGATCAATCACCATGATAATATCTTGCTTTTGAAGGGAGGGAGTGGTTATTTTCAATGTCTGCCTAGACAAAATAGGCACTATAAATAACAGAGGCACTATGGTGTCCAGACTTTATGATTAAGACTTTTATCCGTGATTGAGACTTTCCATTCATAATTAAGATTTTCCATTCTGATATTATATATTATCGTGACTTGCACGCATCTAAAAGAATCTCAAAGGTAGAGAGTTTGGTGCCTTGATATCCCGGTGTCCTATTTCAGCGTCCTCTATATAGAGAGAGAGAGAGGAAGTAGGTGACTACAAACCACATCGACAGAGGTGAGGTAGACACGACAAATCTCAGGGAAGCAACCATGGACCATCCCCATCGTCGCCATCGACGAATAGGTTCTCCGGGTTGGCAAGCCAGGCCGTCCCTTTGTACATCTGTTCTGGAGTATGCATGGCCCATTTGGTTCGGCTGAAAGCGGTCTGCAAGATCCAGTAGGACGACACGGCGCCGCCGGCGGCCCAGCTAACTTCCTGCTCCGTCGAGAAATCTGATGATTCTGATCCGGTTTCGCGTCTGAGACTGAGCTACTCCACAGCTAACTTCCTGTTGGCTTTTGCATAGAATCAATCAACACACCACAATGATGCCAAGAGGAAACGGTTCTCTCCAAGTCGTAGGCCGTTCTGTCGCTGTCAACACACCACAAAGAATCCAGAGCAACGAGTGGACATGGCATTTTTGGTGTTACACCAGGGTTGCAGTTTTGGGCGAGTAGTGTACTGAGCAAAACAGGGTCGGGCCCAAGCCAAGCCAGGGTACACGACACAGAAATTCGGCCTGCGACCAATGTCCGGAACCCAGCTTGGTCGGCCGAACATCGCTATTGGGCCACGGTTAAGGGCCGAGTTGACGCCAAAAGGAACATGGCCGAGTTGTGCAAGCATCCACTCCAAGAACTACTATGCTCTTGAATGGGGATATACTCGTACGAGGTTCCCGATTGTCGGGGTGTGGGCACTGTCGCGTGTGTCTTTCTTTTTCTTCTTTTTTTCTTACTCTAAATTAGCTGAATATTCATACGTCAGTACGGATAAAAAACAGATATTTTGTTAACCTACTATGGTCATTAGTGCTTCACTCACATGATTCTATGTGCTTCACTCGCATGATCCGTAGTAGTATTGGTATCAAGGTTGTTAAATCGCGATTCTAGTTGTAGAATTGTATGATTTTACGATCCTACAAAATCAATCTAACTTAAATCACATCTTGAATCATACCGGTAAAATCGTGGTAAAATCACGATTCTAGTCGAGAATCGTGTAGAATCACGCATACCATTAAAGATTATGAAAGACTTAAGTGTTTGATTGTGTCCTATCCTCAATTCAAGTAATATGTTAAGTACTAAGTAGTTAACAGTTTAGACATTAAAATTCGGATGTTTGAAATAATAAAAATAATTTGATTATCTATTTATTTTACTTTTTATGTAAAATGATCATATTATGGAAATGTTGATAACATCACTCTTCTAGTCGTAGTTCTCAATGACATAGAATTTAAACTATGATGCTAGTCATAAATAAGATATGTTTATCAATCAAATTAGATGCCAAATGACCAAATAAACACCCATATCACTTTTGAAATACACGATAAATTGGAAAAAAAATATGTCAAGACCCACCTCCGTACGTGGCGCCGACGGCGTAATGCGGTTCATGGTAGACATCCTCTACACCGACAAGCCTCTCATCCTATACCACTCTTGTGCCAAGAATGAAACCAGAGGTGCGATCGCGCCTCGATGGCGATAGGCGGCGTGGTTTGTCAAACCCCAATAAACAAAACCCGAATTCCTTTCATGCCAAAAGATCGAAATAAAGCCTCGTGGAAAAGTAAAACGTGTCTTCGCCACTAACCTTTCCTTGCCTTGTCGACAGGACCGCATTCGCCGCCAACCGCACGACTCCGTTGTGCATCTCAACATGGCATGGTGTAGATAGGTTTCATGCTACCGCCTTCCTCTACGCTGTGATCCTGTTGACATCTTACTGTCGGGTATCGAGATCTTCACCACGCCATCTTCTCATCGTCAAAATGCGTACTTCTCGACGCTAGGGGCTTCGGCTTGCTATGCTATCTTGTCGTCGCGCTAGTAGGAATCGAGATGCTGAGAGAAGGAAGAAATGGAAGGGCGATGCAACAAGGAATGTGAGACACGGGATGTATGTGATCCGGTTTTTTAGGGATTAATTATGATTGTGGGAGAGAGGAAGATCACACAAAAACGTGCGAAGGAAATTGCTATCACCGTCAATTCTCTATAAAAGTAGTAGAGACACCAACCAGGTTTCTTCGTTCCTGTCCACGCTGTCTTGTTTAATGGCCCAACCTTTGCACGCGAGTTCGAGCTGTCATCTGCTGGGATTCTCGGTGCAAAAGCCTTTCCCTCTCCTGCGTAGAGAATCAGCTCAAACCCGGAGGTTCCTCCGCGCGTAGGAACCAATTGATACCGGTCAACCGGTGGAAAGTCTGAAACGGAAGGAATATCTCGAGTCTCCAGAACCTTCCGGTACTCTCCGGAACCCAAACCCAGCCCCTCTAACCGAGTCCAAGTCCCCAACGGCACGCCCGTTTCCACACCCGTAACGAAGCTGCCGCCTCCCCCGCCCGTCCAGATCGCATCCGACGGCCGCGCCCACCCCGGAACATTCTAGAACCCCTCCCTACCACACAAGCCTATAAATCCAACCCCCTATCGCCTCCTCCCTCTCATCCACCTGGCGTGCTCTGACCCCAACCAATCGCGTAGATTTTTGTTTTCTTTCAAGTTTTTCTTTTTCGCTTGAGTTGTCCGGCGAGATCATGGCCGGGAAGGGAGACGGGCCGGCGATCGGCATCGACCTCGGCACGACCTACTCGTGCGTCGGCGTGTGGCAGCACGACCGCGTCGAGATCATCGCCAACGACCAGGGCAACCGCACCACGCCGTCCTATGTCGCCTTCACCGACACCGAGAGGCTCATCGGCGACGCCGCCAAGAACCAGGTCGCAATGAACCCCATCAACACCGTCTTCGGTAAGTAGATCGATCTGCCCTGCTATGCTCCTTGATTTATATGTTGCTAGTCGATCTATAATTCGAGATCCGTGCTGTATATATGGATCTAAAACGCGCGCGTGGCCTCTCTTGGTTGCAGATGCGAAGCGGCTCATCGGCCGGCGGTTCTCGGACGCGTCGGTGCAAAGCGACGCCAAATTGTGGCCGTTCAAGGTGATCCCCGGCCCCGGCGACAAGCCGATGATCGGGGTGCAGTACAGAGGCGAGGAGAAGCAGTTCTCGGCCGAGGAGATCTCCTCCATGGTGCTCAACAAGATGAAGGAGACGGCCGAGGCCTACCTTGGCAGCACCGTCAAGAACGCAGTCGTCACCGTCCCCGCCTACTTCAACGACTCCCAGCGCCAGGCCACCAAGGACGCCGGCGTCATCTCCGGCCTCAACGTCATGCGCATCATCAACGAGCCCACCGCCGCTGCCATCGCCTACGGCCTCGACAAGAAGTCGAGCAGCGCCGGCGAGAAGAACGTGCTCATCTTCGACCTCGGCGGCGGCACCTTCGATGTCTCCCTCCTCACCATCGAGGAGGGCATCTTCGAGGTCAAGGCCACCGCCGGCGACACCCACCTAGGAGGCGAGGACTTCGACAACCGGATGGTTAACCACTTCGTGCAGGAATTTAAGAGAAAGAACAAGAAGGACATCAGCGGCAACCTGAGGGCGCTCCGGCGGCTGAGGACGGCGTGCGAGAGGGCGAAGAGGACGCTTCCACGGCACAGACCACCATTGAGATCGATTCGCTCTACGAGGGCATCGACTTCTACACGACCATCACCCGCGCCCGGTTCGAGGAGCTCAACATGGACCTCTTCCGCAAGTGCATGGAGCCCGTCGAGAAGTGCTTGAGGGATGCGAAGATGGACAAGAGCAGCGTCCACGACGTCGTGCTCGTCGGAGGCTCCACCCGTATCCCCCGGGTGCAGCAGCTCCTCCAGGACTTCTTCAACGGGAAGGAGCTCTGCAAGAGCATCAACCCCGACGAGGCCGTCGCGTACGGCGCCGCCGTCCAGGCCGCCATTCTCACCGGTGAGGGCAACGAGAAGGTGCAGGACCTGCTCCTGCTCGACGTCACGCCGCTCTCGCAGGGCCTGGAGACGGCCGGAGGCGTCATGACCGTGCTGATCCCGAGGAACACCACAATCCCCACCAAGAAGGAGCAGGTCTTCTCCACCTACTCCGACAACCAGCCTGGTGTCCTCATCCAGGTGTACGAGGGCGAGAGGGCGAGGACCAAGGACAACAACTTGCTCGGCAAGTTCGAGCTCTCCGGCATCCCCCCGGCGCCCAGGGGAGTCCCCCAGATTACCGTGTGCTTCGACATTGACGCCAACGGCATCCTGAACGTCTCGGCGGAGGACAAGACCACCGGGCAGAAGAACAAGATCACCATCACCAACGACAAGGGCCGGCTGAGCAAGGAGGAGATCGAGAAGATGGTGCAGGAGGCGGAGAAGTACAAGGCCGAGGACGAGGAGCACAAGAAGAAGGTGGACGCCAAGAACTCCCTCGAGAACTACGCCTACAACATGCGCAACACCATCAAGGACGACAAGATCGCGTCCAAGCTCCCGGAGGCCGACAAGAAGAAGATCGAGGACGCCATCGAGGGGGCCATCAGCTGGCTCGACAACAACCAGCTCGCCGAGGCCGACGAGTTCGAGGACAAGATGAAGGAGCTGGAGGGCATCTGCAACCCCATCATCGCCAAGATGTACCAGGGCGCCGGCGCTGACATGCCCGGTGGCATGGAGGAGGATGCTCCGGCGGCCGGCGGCAGCAGCGGTCCTGGGCCCAAGATCGAGGAGGTCGACTAAATGAGAGATATAGATCTCCTTCGTTCTGCTTGAAATAATTTCTCGCTCCTTTTACAGTGGATTCTTAATATTGTTCTGCAATTTTTGGTATTGGCATATGTATACATTGCCCTCTTTTGTTTAAGTTGATTTGGAACCATGGTTTAATTAGTGATGGTGGGGTATACTTATTTCTCTGCATTTGTTGACTCGTTTTTATGTTATTTGATTAAATTGCCGCAAACGCGACTATGCTGTCAAATTCTAGTATCATCTGAGCATTTAACTGAGGCAGACAATACTGCGTTCGTCAGGTCATTAGACGAGTAAAACGTTGCACTGCAATTGTCGTTCGTCAAGTCATTAGACGAGTAAAACGTTGCACTGCAATAGTGTTGTGAAAATAAGGCGAGATGCATATATGTATCTGCTTCATGTACAGACTAATGAAGATAGAACATTTTAAGAGAACAATGACACAGCAACAGCAATGACCAACTAACTGATGTGCCAAACTGCACCAAATCACCAACATAGGCTGAAAATTTGTCTTTCTGACGTACAAATTTTCACCAACCACACTGGCTGAAATTTTGTCTGACATACAAAATTCGTAGATGTAAATCCTCTAGGCTTCACTGTCTACAATTTTATCTGTTGATTCAATCGGACATTGTCGATTCGCAACTCTGTACTCAACAAGGTAAATTCCTTCAGGCCATGTACTAAACTAACTTCACATCATATTCTCCAAAAATATACTAACTTCGCACCATACCCAAATCAGAAAAGACGACGACCATAGCTGAAGGCCCAAATCTTGTGTCGCATGGTTTCAAAAGAGTTATGTGGGCTATCCCCTTCATCATAAACCGCTATAGCTCTTTATGCTCTGTAGAGCTTCTTCTTCTAACTCAACCAGCATGCGGCAGAAGACCTCCACATCCTTGGCTGCTTCCTTGAATGTGAACCTTGTTAGGCATGTAAATAGTCAAGGGTCTGGGATGTAATTTGCATGATACCATGTACATGTATTGTGCCCTCGGCCTTTGCAATACAACAAGCCTCATTCTAACATGGTATCAGAGCAAGGCTAGGTTAGGGTTCCAGCCACCGCCGCCCGCCGCTCCTTCCTTCTCTCTCTCCGCACGTGCTCGCTTCTCTCTCCCACACGCGCCTCTACCACGGCCGCCGCCGCCCGACCGGCACTCGCCGTCCGGATCGCCGCCGTCGCTGCCCGGATCCGATCATCGCCACCGCCGCTGGCCCGCCCCGATCTCGCCTCTCTCTCGCCGTGTTACCTACGCCAGTTCCCGCGATCGACCGGCTGGCCTTGTTGCCACGATCGACGCCGACACCGCCTTGGCCGACTCTCACGCCGGCCGTCCTTGCCATTTTGTGTGTCCAGCTCATGGCTGGCCCGACCTGCTAGATGGCTACCGTCGGTGACTCCTTCACCATCCCACTCCTTAGTTTGTTTTGACAGATGAACTTCGGGAATAGGCATTTACCCGAGGATTCATCTCAACCGCCAACGCTCTAGGGTCATCTCACTAGCGTGCACCTGTCCGCCTCATCCCACATCGCCTACCCAGTGGCTCTTCCTACTAGTGTGAATCAAGTGACTTAATGAGGCCAATGCTGCACTGGAAGAGGCCCTGGAGCTCTACTAGTCTGAGTTACATGCCTTCGAGTGGTGGCAAGATGTCGAGGCTCGTGCTACCGTCATCCTGTGGATAGCATGATAGTGGCTATCTCCATGGATGTGGCGGAGCTACCGCCAATACAATTTATGTGGGAGCACCTTTGACCTCACTACCAGCCGACGAGTGGTGCTATATATCTCTTAGTTGTGCACCGGGCGCATTCCCTTTAGCAACTTGATGCCATTGTCTATGACTTCTACTAGCAGAAGTCTGAGGTGTGGCTTCAACTTGACTCTCTAGGGTCGGATGTTCGCCAGACCTGCCCCTGCTGTGTACAGCTTCGTGCTCATCAGAAGACTCACCGTCTCTATGGCTTCCTGACGTGTCTAGAATCCCTTTTTTGCTTTTATCGGTATCTCTGGAAAAAAATATACTGCTAATGTCAGTACTTCTGGGTTCCGGTAGTTCCGCACTATCACCCTGGTCATACCGCTAAGTGGTAGTGCCCACCACTACTACCGATTTTCCTGACAATGCATAGTTGGCTTTCAATTTTAGTTTTAAGTGCATACAAGATCTTGAATTGATCCAAAGGGCACAAGAATTTGCTATCAAATTATAAGCCATGATCTCTCTTAATAGTACGGTATTTAGCCTATAATCCGGTATTCCATCATTTCTCCTAAAACCGGTAAAAGCAAAAAAGGTATTCTAGACTATCTATACCTTTGTCTTTGAACTATCTTGATCCTTATATTGACCCTTAGCATGCATCTCATATTCATCATGGGGACAAAACCCTTCAAACACTTGATAAACATGTTAGTCTCATATTCACATAATATCATTAATTATCATAATCATTTTTAGAGGTCTAAATGCTTTCACTTAGGCTAGTCACTCAACCATTGGACAACACGTGACCAAGTCATCCCACGATTCGATGACTAGGACTGGTCACCCAATTTTCGGACGACTTGGCTATGTATCGTCTAACGGTTGGGCGACTAGCCCAAATCACCCAACCGTGAAGTGACAGATGGTTATTACTAAAAAAGCATGTATATTACTATAATTTGAAATAAAAATGATTATTTAAAAATAATTGTAGGTAGCATATATGCACTAAGCAGTAATGATGCCAAAAGCATCCGATCCAAGTAGTTAGTAGTGACTGTGCTGGGTCCCAACGTGAGATTCTTACTATTGTTAGCTTATTATTCTTTGCGTTCCCACTATAGGCAATTAACCACCCGCCGCCTTCCCTAGCTTAAATCCACTCGGTCCTCGCACTGCCTCCCAAGCCACCACTTGCAGTGGTTTGAGGATCAAGGATAACCGATTAGAGGGGGTGAATAGGAGGTTTTAAATTTTCTAATCTTTTAATTAATTCTCTAGAATTTAATACAACAGGAATGTAAATGAAATAAAGCCTACACAATTCTAGTCAAGTAAAGTATCAACGCTAGCTCTATATCTAGCAAATGATCACACTAGGAGAACAAGTAAGAGCTAGAAGAAATGAGAGAAGAAACAATTACACTCGATGTTTTACCGTGGTGTTCGGAAACTTACTAGATTCCCCTAATCCACGTTGAGGTTAGCCCAAACGGATTGGACCGGCTACACGAATTAAGCCGAAGCACCTCGAATCCACTAGTGGTAGCTCTTTTCCACTCCAGGTAAGTGAGCTCCAACCCCCACATGAATACCGGGCTTTCTCACAAGTTGTTTTGAGAAGATCGCCGAATAACCGCCACAAAGTCGTCCAGGTGCCAGCAAACACCAAGAGTAACAAACCACGGCTTCACTTGATTGCAAACAAGTGCCAAAGGATCAAACTAATGAATGCTATGCACTTTTTGCTCCAACCACCTCAATTGAATGCACAAGGAGAAAGAGAGGTGTAGAGTGAATGCTCTATGCTCAAGGATGTTCAATGGGGTCTCTAACATCTGTCCTTGAGCAGTGGTACAGGTATTTATACCCTCACCAATCAAAACTAGCCGTTTCAAACAATATTCAGAAAAACATTCAGGGCGAGCGGAAGTACTGCAGGCCAATGGCCGGTACTTCCGCTCCGGCTCTAGCGCGGCAGAACGGCTATGTCAGAAGCTCTGAACTAGCCGTTTGAAAGTCGGCGCAGTACTACCGCCATTATACATCCAGTACTTCCACTCTGTGGTAGTTTTGGGAAGTCGACGCGGTAGTTCCGCTTGAGCCGGAACCAAAACTTGGCGCTCTCTGGAAAAAGGTTCCGCCCTTGCCACCGAAGCTTCCGGGCTTCGCAAGTACCGCTCCATACAGCGGAACTACCACTTCCACTGGTAGTTCTGGCGTTAAACCACCGGTACTTCCGATCCCGCAAACTTCATAAACCCACTCGGAGGGTGCTCTCTGGAAAAAAGGCTCCGCTCCGAGGCTGGACCTTCCGGCAAGCGGAAGTACCGCACTTTGCACGCCAGTTCTTCCGGTTGTCCAGACAGAGCACCAAGCACTCCGGGGGTGCTCTCTGGAAAAAAAGGCTCCGCTCGAAATTCGAAGCTCCGGGGCACCAGAAGTACCATTTTTGACTGCGGAACTACGGTAGTTCCGACGTTAAAACTTTCGTACTTCCAGTTTTCTAGACAGAGCACAGGTTTGGCTTTTAAATCAGATTTTAATGAATGCATGATCCTAATTTGATACAATAGCACAATAATTATGCTATCAAGCTACTTGCCATGATCCGGTCTTCTACCTTTTCTCCTAAGACTGGTAAAAACAAAAAGGGATCATATTCTAAGTATACCTTTGTCTTGAGCTATTTTTGATCTTTACATTTGATCCTTGGTATGCTTCTTGTTATCCATTTGAAGACTTAACCTTTTAAACACTCATTAAACACATTAGTTCCATATTCACATAAATTCATTAATTATCAAAACCATTTTTATGGGCTTAGATGCTTTCAATCTCCCCCTTTTTGGTAATTGATGACAACCCCAGATAAGGAGAGATGAAAAGTTTTTGAATATATCAAATTGTTTGACAGCAACTTGTATATTCTATGTGGACTTTTACAAGATAGAATAGTTCATATGCAATGAGTTTTGTTTAGGTAAAAAAAACTATTTTCATTTTAAAGTCCAAGAGAGTAGATGACTCCCCCTAAACATGTGCATGGATAAAGATTACAACATTTTTTATACAAGATGCACAAGACAAAGTTAAGATATCAAATGAGAGTAGATAGGCAATTAAGCAACAGATAATATCATGAACACTTATGATCATAAAGGATCATTACAACCACTAGTTCAAACGATAAACGAGTTCATTACATCCAAGCAACATGAATTCATAAAAGTTCATTGCAACCATTAAAGATAAGATAAAATATAAGCCCATAAGACCAAAAGACTAAGATCTTCTTCTCCCGCTTGGCATCAAGTACCAAAAGAGATCAATCCCGGCGGTGCGCTTGCGACGCAGCGAGTGACGAGGCGATGGAGGATGCTCCAGATTCGCAACGCGACCATCCAATGAGGTCAACTCGCTTGTCAATGGAGTCCAGACGCTCATCCATCCTATCCATCTGGGAGTTGAGAGTAGAGAAACCCTCAAGCATGGAAGAGTAAATCTGATGGAGAGTGGGTGGCGTGCTCCTATGATCGAGATGTCGCTCTTCGCCGCTGCTCTCGCGGATGAGCTCGCTCCGAGAGCTGGGATCGGCTAGCGCGAAGACCAGTGTGAATGGGAGGCTCTGGTCTTGGCTTGTATGGATTATGCACTCCACCGCGTCCTCCACGAAAGATAAACTTGGAGTCGATCAAGGCCATGATGTAGGGCGCATAATTGATGCGCTTGTTGCGATCATTTTGGAGGAGACTATCTCCTCATGATCACATCAACAACATCAAACTTCTCCCCTTCATAATGTAGTCTATGATATTCCGGATATGGCCTCGAATGGCATCATAGTTGCCACCTTTGGAAGAATGGTATGATTGATGATGCGATTGATCAAGCCGGGAATAGGGTGAAGTCCAATATTCTTACCAAGCACAAATTTTTCTGCAGTGTTGTAGTAGGGATATATGGCATCAAGATTGAGAGCGGGTTTGTCATACACCTTCTCATGAGCACTTAGCTCCGCTCCTAAGACGATCTCAAACTCATGCTTGGTGGCCTCATATCTGGTGCACACTGTCATCCAAGTCATATGCTGAAGATCGGGAGTGACGTGCACAGTAGCATAAAACTGTCAGATAAACTCCTCATTGTAGTCACGTCCTAGTGCCACAAGTTGGCGAAGGTCGATTCTCTGGAATAGCCTAAAAGTCCCATCATACTTGTCAATGATGTCAATATGATCCCAGTTGATGTACTTGTGATATGCGATCGCGATCCGGTCCATACATCTCATCAAATATCTTCTCCGGAACTTGGTATGGAATTTGGGATTGATTGAGTTTGATGGGAACTCATCAGTTGGTGTGGTGTAAGGCGGCGTACTCATCGACGTGATCTTTTGAGATCAATCTCAAGACTCTCCCTTCGGCTATATCTTCTTGAGAGGATTCCATGGGAGAGCTCGCAGCAGAGGCGGATCGACGCCGCTTCGGACCCGAGTCGACTCATTGTCGGGCGAGCGCCTTCCTTTTTCTTGAGCTGCCTTTTGAGTCACCTCGGGAGATGTGAGTGCGGAAGGCTCAAGAGTCCCAAGCATAGGACTTCCTGGCGCGCTCTTGTTCTAGGCATCTAGAAACAAGAAGAAAGGATTAGGAGAAATAAGGAAGTATAGCCAAGGTAGATTAAAAAAATGGATTGAATTTGCTATACTGTCAAGAAAATCGGTAGTACCTGCTGCTCGGGTGATAGTACCACTTTGATCAGGCGATAGTTCCGCTTCCTGGCAGTTTCTAGGGTTTTGGAAATGTGAATGAATCATTTGGTGTTTTCTTGGATTGAATCCATGGAATAGGTTTGTATATACCCTCAAACACCAAATATACTCAATTTCTCTATAATTAAAAATAGCAAAACGACCGCATTTTGATTTAACCTATTCATGACCTAGGGTTCAAAAATGAAGATCAAAAAGAGATGATTGATCCGAAATACCTTAAGGACTGAAGGAGTTGAACCCTTGGGAGATGATTTGATGCAAAGAATAAAAGAAAATGCCGCTAGATTTGAAGATCCGAGGCGGTTTGGAAGGTTTTGGTGGAGAGAGAAAGAGGAGAGGTACGGGCTCGGGCGGTTGTGAAGAGGAAGTACCGAGAGGAGTGGGGGCAATAGAGGAGAACCCCTTGGCGCGGCAGTCACTTCCTTGAAATGCAGATCCGGTAGTACGCTGAGTGCGGCCGGTAGTACGCTTATAGCGGTAGTACCGCTTCCTCGGCCGAGTACCGCTCCGGAAGTCACAAAGACAAATGGTAGTTCCATTTTTCTGGAACTTCAATTAGAAATTTGAGAGAATAAATGCAAATGATCCCTAGTTTTGCAATCAACTAAAGTCATTAGGGATCATTATGCATTAAATAGAACAAAATATTACTTCTTTAAAATAATTTTGCCCTTTTCATTTAAAATCAAAACTTTGCATAAGAGCACAATTACAAATAACCTTTCAAGCTTCCTCAATTAAGCATGCATTTAAGTTTGCCACAAGTTTATGCAACATTTGAGTAATCCAAGACATTCAATTCACTCCTAAGCCTGCAAAAGCGGTTTTCATCTAATGGCTTGGTGAATATATCTGCTAATTGATCTTCGATCCGGATGTGGCTAATGCAAATATCTCCTTTGCTAACATGATCCCTCAAGAAATGGTGGCGTATATCTATATGCTTGGTTCTTGAGTGTTGGACCGGGTTGTTGGAAATTTTAACGGCGCTCTCATTATCACACAATAGAGGCACTTTATCAAACCTTATCCCATAATCCAACAATGTTTGCCTCATCCACAATAATTGAGCACAACAACTTTCAGCGGAAACATATTCGGCTTCGGCGGATGAGAGTGCTACAGAGTTTTGTTTCTTTGAGGACCAAGATACTAAAGATCTACTTAGGAATTGACAACTTCCCGAGGTGCTTTTTTCTATCCACTTTGCAACCCGCATAATCGGAATCCGAATATCCAATTAAATCGAATTTAGCACCTTTAGGATACCAAAGCCCTATATTTGGGGAGTGTTTCAAATATCTCAAAATTCTCTTTACGTCTTTTAAATGACACTCTTTTGGTGAAGCTTGAAAGCAAGCACACATGCATACACTAAACATGGTATCGAGCCTAGATGCGGTAAGATAAAGCAAACTACCAATCATGGATCTATAAAGCTTTGAATCTACCGACTTACCTCCTTCGTCGAGGTCTAGATGCCCATTGGTTGCCATTGGTGTCTTGATGGGTTTTGCATCATCCATGCCAAACTTCTTGAAGAGGTCTTTAGTATACTTCGCTTGGCTTATAAATGTTCCATCTTTGTTTTGCTTGATTTGTAGTCCAAGAAAATAACTTAATTCTCCTATCATGGACATCTCAAACTCCTAGACATCATATCACCAAATTGTTCTAAAAATCTTGGTTAGTAGAACCAAATATAATGTCATCAACATAAATTTGGCAAACAAAGAAATCATCACCAATGATTTTTGTGAATAAGGTTGTATCTACTTTACCAATTTTGAATCCCTTCAAAACAAGGAAATTTCTAAGGCGTTCATACCAAGCTCTAGGAGCTTGTTTTAAACCATACAATGCCTTCAAAAGTTTATAAACATGATTGGGGTATTTAGAATCTTCGAACCCCGGAGGTTGTTCAACAAATACAAGTTCGAGATTGTTCCATTCAAGAATGCACTTTTAACATCCATTTGAAATAATTTAATATCAAAGCTAGATGCAAAAGCAAGCAAGATTCTAATTGACTCAAGTCTAGCAACGGTGCAAATGTCTCATCATAATCTAACCCTTCAATTTGAGTATAACCTTGAGCTACTAACCTTGCTTTGTTTCTTACCACAATGCGTTCTCATCTTATTTGTTTCAAAACCCATTTAGTGCCAATCACATTATGCTCTACGGTCTTTTCACCAAGGTCCATACTTCATTTTGTGCGGTTGTTTAATTCTTCGACATGGCATTCACCCAATCCGGTCATCTAGAGCCTCATCTACAAGTTTAGGTTCAAGAGAAGAAACAAAGGAATAATGTTCGCAAAATGAAGCTACTCTAGAGCGAGTTTGAACACCCTTACTCACGTCACCCAATATTTGATCTATTGGATGATCCTTGGCAATTGCATTGTGAATCTTGAAGTTGCTTTGTTGTTGATCCTTTTGTTCATCTTCAATAACTTGAATATTGCTTGGAGTAGACGATGTAGGTGGCTCTACTTGTCTTGATGAGCTTGGTGAAGATGGATCTTCCTTTGGCTTGATGTCTCCAATTTGCATATTTTCCATAGCTTTGTGCAAACCTTCATCACTTACATCATCCAAGTTTTCTTGCTCTTCTTGAGAGCCATTAGTTTCATCAAATTGTACATCACATGATTCTTCAACTAAACCCGAATTTTTGTTATAAACTCTATATGCTTTGCTGTTTGAAGAATAACCTAATAAGAAACCTTCATCACAACGACTTTGAAATTTAGAGAGCCGAACACCCTTTCTTAGAATATAGCATTTGCAACCAAATACTCTAAAGTAAGAGATGTTCGGTTTTCTTCCAACAAGAAGCTCATAGGAAGTCTTTTTCAAAAGTCGATGTAAATAAAGGCGATTTATGGCATTACAAGCGGTGTTAATAGCTTCTGCCCAAAACTTATCGGAAGTATTATATTCATCAAGCATTATCCTAGCCATTTCAATTAATGTGCGATTTTTCCTTTCTACTACTCCATTTTGCTCCAGAGTGTAGGTTGTGGAAAGTTCGTGCTTTATTCCAAGTTCATCACAAAAATCTTCAGCTTTCGTATTCTTGAACTCGGAACCATTATCACTCCTAATTTTCTTTATTTTAAAATCAAATTCATTTTGGGCCCTTTTGAAAAACTTTTGAAAATTCCAGAGGTTTCACTCTTGTCATTTAGGAAGAAGACCCATTATATCGAATAATCATCCACAATGACTAAACAATAGCTATTTCCCCCGATGCTCTTATAGGTTGTTGGCCCAAACAAATCCATATGTAAGAGCTCCAATGACCTAGAGGTTGACATGATACTTTTGGAAGGGTGAGAACTAGCGACTTGCTTTTCGGCTTGACAAGCACTACAAAGTCGATTTTCTCAAACTTCACATCTTTCAAGCCAATCACTAGATCATGTTTGAAAAGCTTTTAAGTTGCACCATACCCACATGACCTAGTCTCTATGCCATAACCAACCCAAAGAAGTTTTGCAATTAAACAAGGTTTTAAGCATGCATCATTTGAAGTGAAATCTACTAAATAAAGATTTCCAAATCTAAAGCCTTTGAAAAACAAGTTCATTATTATTTTCTTTTGAGGTGATTACATTTTCTTTGGAGAATGAACATATTAAACCTAAATCACATAATTGAGCAACAGATAGCAAGTTAAAATTCAACGTTTCAACTAAGGATACGTTAGAAATGGAAAGGTCTTGGATATAGCAATTTTACCCAAACCAAGTACCTTCCCTTTGCTATTGTCTCCAAAGGTGATTCTTTCATTGCTTCCATTCTCAAAGGTTGTAAATATTTTTCGGTCTCCGGTCATGTGTTAGTACATCCACTATCCAACACCCAATGCCTTCCACCGGTTTTGTAATTTACCTACAAAAGAAATTTAAGCCTTTTTATGTACCCAAATTTGTTTGGGTCCTTGGAGATTAGTAACCAAGGTTTTGGGCACCCAAATGGATTTCTTTTTAGCACCCAAAATCGAGGTGCCAATAAAATGAGCAATTACATTTCCATTCTTAGACCTTTTAAGCATGTAGTAAGAATCATATAATCCAATGGAATGCATGTTATTTTTAGAACATTCATTTGCCATATGTCCTACATTCCGGCATTTAGTACAATACTTACCATTCTCTTTTACAAACCTTGGAGGTTTGTATGTTGGCTTCTTACCTTTCTTGGGAATGTACCCAAGTCCTTCCTTGTTGAAGGAACATCTTTGCCCGCTAAGTAACTTATCAAGAGTATCTCTTCCTTGTAAGCTCTCTTTAAGCTTTTGTTCAATTTTAGCACTTGTTCTTTTAAATTTTTGTTTTCACTTACTAGCATATCATCATGAACATGAGATATAGTATTATATGAATCAACGTTAGATGAGCATGGCATGGAAAGTAAATCATCACAAGAGGTTGACAAGCTAGATGTTGATTTTTCTATACTAGGCATCTCATTCAAAATATTGCAAGATATACCAATGCTAGTACTAGACTTCCTTTGATTTTCTTGGAAAAGCAAGTCATGAGCATCCTTTAGCTCCTCATAGGATTTTTGAAGAGATAAATGCTCTCTCTTCAAAACCTTAAATTTTGACTTTTCTTTTCCAAGAAATTCATTTAATTCAACTAACATGTCCATCAAATCATCATAAGAGGGCTCATCGTCATCTAGAGTTTTTACCTTCTCCCCTTTTGCCATAAGACATGTGGGAGTGGAGAATAGTGAAGGAGCTTCCTTGATGGCGATGCCAACAAGTCCCTTCTTCTTGGGAGACTCATCCTCGCTTGAGTCGAAGTTGGAATACTCCTCGTTGGAATCCCATTCACCAATGTGGGCTTCGTTCTTGCTATCCTTGTGAAGCTTCTTGAAAAGTTTCTTCTTGCCTTGATAGCTCTTCTTCTTGGATGACTTCTCCTTGTCATCCTTCTTTGTGGGGCATTGTGATGCGATGTGCCCCTTTTCATCACATTCATAGCAACAGACGTTGCTATACTTCTTGTTGGAGGAGGATTGCCACTTCTTGCCTTTGTCATAATTTCCTCCTCGGTTTGAGCGTCTTCTCATGAACTTGTTCATCCTTCTCACAAGAAGGGAAAGCTCCTCTTCCGAATCCTCTTCTTCATCTTCGGACTCCTCACTTGCCACCGCCTTTACCTTGAAGGCGGTGATCTTCTTTCCTTTGGAGGTAGATTGCTCCAAGAGTTCCTCCTTGTCCTTCTTGTACAACTCATTGGTAATTAGATTACCCAAGAGTTGTGTTGGCGTCATCCTTGCCAACTCCGGTGAGTTGAGGAAGAGTGTCACCAACATCTCATACTTCTCCGGTAGAGCCCTAAGCATCTTTCTCACAATATCAAGATCCGAGAGGTTAGTTCCAAAGCCTTTGAGCTCATTCACAATGTTGTTGAGCCGTGTGTACATCTCATTGATGTCCTCATGGGGCAACATTATGAATGTCTCGTATTTAATCCTAAGCCGGTGCAATTTTGCCTCCTTAACCGTGGATGTCCCTTCGTGTATTTCCGAAAGGGTATTCCAAATAGCGTGAGCTGTCTCAAGATTGCTCACTCTATTGAATTCATCCGCGTTTAAGGCTCCAAAAAGAGCATTCATGGCTTGGGCATCTAAATGAGTGTTACGCCCATCTTGCTCCGTTGGGTTATCGGGATCAAGACGCATGACGTAACCATCATTTACGATTTTCCAAATGTTAGGACTCAAGGCCTTTAAATAAATTGACATTCTAATTTTCCAATAAGCATAATTTGAGCCATCAAATAGAGGTGCCTTTCCTACTGCAATCCTCTCACTAGCCATCCTTTCCTCTCTAGATGATTTAATCTATAAATGAGAGACCAAGCTCTGATACTACTTGTAGGATCAAGGATACCGACTAGAGGGGGGTGAATAGGAGGTTTTTAAATTTTTCTTGTTCACTTGATTAATTCTTCACAATTAAAATGACAATGAAGTAAAGCAATTTATCCTATGCAATTCTAGTTAACAATTTAGCCAACTTAGCTCTAAACAAATAAATGATTACAATGAAGCAAATAAATAAGAGCTAAAGAGACAAGAGACACAACCGATGTTTTTACTGTGGTGATCGGAAACTTGGCCTCTGGTTTCCTAGTCCACGTTGAGGTAAGCTCGGGACGAATCGGACCTGGCTCCTTCTTGAAGATCACCGAAGCCAACCTCCAGGATCGTCCAAGTCTGCGGCAAGCACTAAGAGTAACAAACCGGTGTTCACTTGAATACAATTCTAGTGCCAATGTGGATCAACAAATGAAAGATTGCACTAATTGCAAAACCACCTCAATTTAATGCTCAATGTGAGAATATGGGTGGAATGAATACACTTGGGCTCTAAGAATATGCAATGAGTCTCTAAAAATTACCCTTGTGCGGTGGTGGGGTATTTATAGCCTACACCAACCAAAACTAGTCGTTTGACACAATTTCCGCAAAAATCGAGGATGAGCGGTACTCACCGCCTTGCGGGGCCGGTACTATCGTAACGGCTCTCGTCGCGTGGCGATGGCCGTTGGATTTGGCGGCGCTACTTCGTCGTTGACATTTGCGGTACTACCGCTCACCCAAACTCGAAAGGTCCCAAATTTTGGCGCTCGAAATCTTGATCCGCTCCACGGTCGGATCTTCCGGACTCGAAATCTGCGCTCGAGAAGCGGAACTACCGCAACTGCGGTAGTTCCGGCGTTAAATCACCGTACTTCCGCTCCAGAAGATTCGGACTCCATCCGGTGCTTTACGGAAATGTTGATCCGCTCTTCTCCGGATCTTCCGAATCCTAAGTATCGCTCAGGATGCGGTACTACGCTCTGCGGTAGTTTTGGCGTTCAACCTGTACGTACTTCCGTTCCGCAAGATTTTAGGATGAACAGGGTGCTCTTCGGAAAAGTTGATCCGCTCCAAAACCGGATCTTCCGCTAGCGGTACTACCGCATTTGGGCGCGGAACTACCGCTCTGTGGTAGTTCCGGCGTTCAAAATCATGCAGACTACCGCTTTCCGCACAGAGCACGATTTTGATTTAAAACGGTCCTCATTTTGGAGGAGGGGTCCATTCAGTTGCCGGTATACTTTGTATCAGAGGCCCTCCAAGGAGCCAAGACACGGTACACGGAATTGGAAAAGCTAGTCTACGCACTCCTTATGGCTTCGCGCAAGCTACGACACTACCTTCTAGCGCATCCCATCATGGTGTCGTCATCGTTCCCCAAAGTGGAGATACTGCAAAACCGGGAGGCTACAGGTCATATCAGTAAATGGGCAGCTGAACTGGCATCATTCTCCCTGACCTACACCTCCCGCATGGCCATCAAATCGCAAATCCTTGCGAACTTCATAGCGGAATGGACCCTGCCGGGCCAATCGCATGCCCAACCACCTGCAGAGCCAGTTAGAGTCTTCACACTGATGGGGCCTATGGTGCCTCTGGAACAGGCGTCGATGCAGTCATCACTACATCGGAAGGTCGTCAGCTGCTCTACTCCGTGTGCCTGGATTTCCCCGTCACCAATAATGTGGTCGAATATGAGGCCCTCTTGTTCGACCTCACCAAGATCAGGGCCCTCGGAGCACGACGAGTCTTGGTGCACACTGAATCACGATTGCTCACAGGACATGTCGATAAGTACTAACAAGTAAAAGATGCCGACCTAGTCCAGTATTTGGCCGCTGTTCGAGCACGTGAGCGTCACTTTTTTGGCATCACGGTAAAGGCCACCCCAAGGTCAGACAACGAGGACGTTGACACGCTCGCCAAGACAACGAGCCAGCAACTCCAGCCGCTGGAGGGGGTATTTTTGGAGACCCTCGCCGTTGCAGCCGTCCGACAGGAACAGTGCCCCTCTGCCCTAGTTCACCACATTTTGGATGTAGCGATTGGCGGGAGCCTATCCGGGCATACCTGCAAGGCACGCGTGAGTTGGATGACCCGCTCCAACTACACCAGATTCAGTAGCGGGCGCGAGCCTTCGAGATCGTCAATAGCATACTTTACAAGTGTGGAGTATGTGCTCTGCTCCTTCGATGCCTCTCGCGCCTCGAAGGACAGCAGGTCCTCACCAATATTCACTCCGGGCTTTGCGGCTCACATATTGCCCACGCGCTCTCATCGGCAAGGCGTTCAGGCAAGGCTTCTATTGGCCCATGGCGGCCTCGAATGAACAAAACCTTGTGAAAAGATGCCAAGGGTGTCAATGGATGGCAAGGATGGTTCATAAGCCACCGACGTCTCTCCAGCCCATCTGCCAACTTGGCCACTGGCGTGGAGGGGTGTTGATGTAGTGGGTCCGCTACCACGTGCCCCGAGGGATTTGTGGTTCATCATGGTCGCTCAGAAGTACTTCTCCAAGTGGCCCGAGGCGACCGCCTTATCTAAAGTCACCTCGGCGATAGTGCAGCGCTTCCTCTGGCAGAGCGTCATTTGTCACTTCGGGGCCCCAGGGGAGATCACCGTCGACAATGGCCTTCAGTTCGACTCCACTGCCTTCAGAGAGTTCTGCCAACGTATGGGCATCAAGCTATGCTACGGTTTCGTGGGATACCCGCAGTCCAATGGGGCGGTTGAACGAGCCAATGCCACGATCCCCACAGACGGTGCCAATTGTTGTGGCTACAGACTAAACAGTAAAGAAAGGACTAGCTAGAGAGCCAACGACAGGAGAGAGTGCACATGTATGAAACGAGTGGATCTGCCCTTCTCATGCCCCTCTTGAGGGTTTATATACACGAGTGGGGTAGTATGGAAAATTCTCATCCTACCTCTTAATAATTACAAAAGGTAGATGTGCATTTGTACATTCCTCTGTACTATTTGGCATATTACATGTTGGACCAGTTGTAAGATCCAATCACGGGAGTTGGGCCACCCCTACAACATGCACCCAGAATGATTATTACAGGGTTGAGTGTGTGCCTATGTTCACAATAATAGCTGAAAATCAGTTTTACAAGGTACTCTGGTTAGAGTACAAATCGGTATCAAATATTTAGTCAAATTTGAAATTGCACCAATTTACATTCAGTTATACTGAATTCTGCCGGATTTTTTTATGAAATTGTCGACGGTAAAACTCTTAACATTTTCTCATTTTTGGCCAATTTTTGTAAAATTCAAATTTTGATTTGAAAATTTTGGACCAAAATCCTTTGAAATTTTCCGATTATGGTGAAATGGTCTAACCTGATCCCCGGTAAAAATTTCAAATCGGTTTTCAAAACCCTGGTGTAAGCTCATCAGGTATATAACTATCCAGTAACAAGCTGAAACTCGTGTAACCACAATTGCAACTGCGCTCAAAACCACATTTTACAATGAGTGGCACAATTGACATAGCTACCTTCTCTAACAACTTATGTAACTTTGATTTAGCTTTTAGTTGCCGGGTTTGAACACAGTTAAAAAGTAAAAAAAGTTATATACTGAGAACTGCTAACTGAGTGATCTGTGTGTGTGTGTAAGTTTTTTATATTGGGTTTTGCTAATGGTTTTTTATTTTTAGCTTATGAATAGTGAAAGCTTATAGAGAACTATACGGAGAGAGAGAAACTTACGTATAATTTTAGCTAATATAAATTAAATCACTATAATATGTATTACAATCAACTAGTAGATTCCACCTTAAAAAGATACTTCGTTTGAAATTTAGATATTATAAAAAAACTATTTACTATAAAAAACAATTTTTATAAGTTAATATGAACAGCACCTGTAAGCTTGGATGGATTGTTGAATCACGTTCCATTAAATATTCATTCACAAGACATGGTCGAATGACCTCGTAAGTCATAACAGGACTCGCCATGCAACTAGAGCTGCAATTGGGTTCGGTTCAAACCACAGTTCACGTGTAGGAGGACTAGTGCTATAATTGGAACAAACACCACAACCAAATTAACAGCACAACCGTTACAATAATAAAGCTATACTGATACCGCACTGCTGTTTCGCTATCTGCTTCAAACGATGACATAACAATAGTTTATACTAACATGTCCATGTCTATAACACACCCACAGCTGTCTGCTCCATTTTAGCAAGGCTACTTGAGCTGTTTCTTTTTCAGTTTTTAGCTTTTTCAACTTTTATATAATATAGAGTTTATAAATTAATTTTAATATACACTGTAGTAACTTCATTTATATTGAACAAAACAGCATTCGAGTTTCTATTACTCTGTACTCTCTTACAAACAGTCCAAAAGTCATAAGTCACAGCTGTAAACCATAAATCGAAGCCAAAAAAACAGGCTAAGAATAAAATTGTCTGTCCTCCCGAACTCAGCACGAGGCAACATTGTAAGGAAATGTCTTGATTATCATCAGAACTAGCCGAACTTGTCTCGCCCAAGCCACTGGAGATGGTAATTGATGGTCTTTGCTGCGTTCTTCGGTTACCCTTTCTGCAATGAGCACAAAAGGAGGCATCAGGGTTCATGAAGCATACTAATGAATAGTTTCAGCTCTCGAGTTCAGGTAAACAATAAATTGTGAGGTAAACAATCTAAGGGATGAAAAATTATAAATAGTAAGCTGCCGCGAGCAATTCTGACTTATGAGGGATGCAAAAAAAAAAAACTAAATAGTATTGTGGAGAATTGACCTGGGCCTGACTGCAAGCAACCAAGAGCTCCTCCTGTCTCAAGCACTTGTCATCGTTCTGCTTGTTCAGGGCCAGGCAGCTGAGGAACGACACCATATCCACTATTCCACCATGCAAGGTTTCACAACACCACCGATCTTCTTCGGGTTCATGTACAGCCCACCAGCCTTCCGACCCACTCTGCCACTCCGCCGATTAATATGTGAGGTCGGCATCTCCTCTCTGCATACATACAAAGCTTGTGTGCTGGCAAAGCTATGACACAACTCATTAATCACTAAACATTTTCTCATGGCTGTGTACTGTTCACACAAGGCTGGCAGCTTTTTCACTCAAAAAAATAAATTAAACTCCAACAAACTCCTCATTTAATTTATTTATTTTAAGATATCTCTCTGTTGCACAAAACTTCACTAAACATATCCATTGTAGAAATTTCTTCTAACTGAAATTTTATAGCCAACAATTTCAGTTACATATCTTGTTTTACTCCTCTCGACTAAGCTATTTTGATGTAACTTCCTTCTGTAAACGTATCTTTTTCTTTTTTCTTCTCTGTAATTTCTCTCAACATGAAAATTCTTTTTACACTCCAATTTATTTATCGCCTCCAAACTTTTTTCTTCTCAACCTTGTGGATCTTATCATTGATGAATTTCACCGAATCCTTTCGCTTCATAATTTCTTCAACTGTCGACAAATTACATGACTTGTAAATCTCCGCCATGCTCCTAACACATCTTGAAGCTAAATTTGATGTAATCAATTGCTTGCTAGCACTCAGACTAGAACTCGAGCCTAAATTAGAATTCAAGTTTGAACTTGTCTGGAAGTGTCACCTTGCTCCTGTTCCTCAACCATTGCAATATTTGATTGGGCTAATGATATAATGGTAGTTGGCATTATGCAATTATTAGTAACCTTGCCTTGTAAACCCAATTGAGTTGGATGACTCATCTTCAATAGAAAATTTCTATTCTTATCCATATCTACCTTTGCAATAATGCGATCTCCATATTATGGTCAATTATCTTGCAAGAAAAATCTTCGAAATGAACTGCATACCCATGTTCTAACAGTTGCCCAACACTTAGCAAATTCTTCTTCGAGTCGGGTACAAATAGCACATTACAAACACATTTCTGACAACCATCCATTTGGATAGGAATTCTACCCTTTCCTTCAGCTTGGGCTAAATAACCATAGCCCATACGTATCTTCGCCTAATATGACAAGTCGACATCTCAAAATATACTCTGATTGGAAGACATAGTTTATGCAACCACTTCTTTGATAATTATCACTATTTCTCGAATTGTAGGATTTAAAACTCAACTTTGATTGGAAGGCGCTTTCAACCGAGATTTCTTCCCTTTGTAGCTCTCTCTTCATGAGATTCTAATGAACTCATTAATTATTGCACTGTGAGGGTCGTCAAATCCTTCAACTCCTCAATTGCAGCAGCAATAACCTGCTAGAATTGTTGCACTAATGTTACAACTCTGTTCTATTTATAGCCATACAAACCATCATTTATAACCGACTCAAGCACAACACATATCATGTTGTAGAGTAGCATTGACCAATTAGCCAATATACTCTTTGTTTCCTTTACCGGTTTAGACTCCATGTCCAACTCATGTACTACTTTGTTACTAGCTCTTGTTTTTACTAAAAGTTTCAATTGCCATCAGTAAGCATCCATTCAAAACTTATGACTCACTTATGAGAGTGTATGTCGGCTGCTTATGTTCACACAGCATGTCGACTAGCTCAAGCACATTCTAGCTGCAAGTTTGTATTTTTCTTCCTGCAATTGACATGCTTGCTTAATATCTGGCTAGTTCTCAATAAAACAAATTAATTGACCAACAATCTCCCCCTTAATTTATTTTCTTGAGATACTGATTAATTCTCTGTTACGGATAAATTTTTCTCTGGATAAAACCTTTGTAAAAATGTCCGTCATTTGTTGATCTGTATGACAAAATTCCAGTTTAACCTCTTAGCGCTCAATTGTTTCTGCTTGGTTCTATCATGACTGACCGGATTATCACTTATCGCAATGGCTGATTTGCTATCACAATAAACTGTAGTTGGCTCATATTGTTTTTCGCCAATATCTTCAATCATTCTCCTCAACCAGACTACTTGTGAGACAGCTCAAACTGCTGCCACATACTTCGCTTCGGTTGAAGACAAAGCTACTATATTCTGCTTCTTTGTTGACCAAGAACATATACCTAAACCAAGCGAGAAAGCATATCTTGACGTACTTTTCATGTCATCAAAACATCCTACCCAATCACTATCTGTGTATCCGATTATTCTTAAATATTTTACTGTTGGATAATTAATTTGTTTTCTTAAGAACTAGCCAAATATTAAGCAAACATATCGGTTGTAGGAAGAAAAATACAAGCTTACAGCTAGAATGTGCTTGAGCCAACCAACATGCTGCGTAAACATAAGCAACCGATATACATTCTCATAAGCTAGTCATAAGCTTTGAATGCATGCTTACTGATAGCAATTGAAACTTCTAGCAAAAACAAGATATGGTAACAAAGTAATACATGAGCTAGATATGGAGTCTAAAGCGGTAAAAGAAGCCAAAAGCATATTGACTAGTTGTCAGTACTGCTATACAACATGATGTGTGTTGTGCTTGAGTCAGTTTTAAATAATGATTTGTATGGCTATAAATAGACCAAAGTTGTAACATTAGTCTATCCCCTCGTAAGCTTGTTTTGTTAGCTTCGTGTGTGTGTGTGTATGTATGTATGTATGCAAGACATCAATGAAAGCATAGAATGAAGTTTTGCTAAGTTGAAGCCCCTCTGTCCATTTTCTTCTCCTGTCCCATTCTTGTTTCTTTTGAGTGATCCAAAACCTAACAGAATGAGTAATGCAAGCAAGAAAGGGTCCCGAGATCAATAACGGACGGAAGAACTTTACTATGCCGACAAGCAATATAGGTTTGTAAAGACACATTTGCATTAGATCGTGTTTCATTGATACAATAGCATTCGTGTGCTGTGGCTTGAAATGCAATTGCAAAAATTCTCCTTCTAGATAAACATCATTTGCATCTAAAAAAGAGATAAACAGCATATGATACATGTTATCCACCTAAGCACTAGCTCCAACAGAGCATAGTAAACTTAGACAGGCTACAGGACAATAAGATGACTAAAAGATGCGTATTTTTACAGAGGTGCTAATGTTGGGATTTCTAGTTCACACAAGTAAAGCTCTTAACTTGCATAAGCGAGAGAACAGCTGCAGAGGGCAAGAGCACTAAACGGGGGAAATAACACGAAACTACGAAAGTATCGCTTCGCTACGGCGACATTCTTTAGGCAGGAACATTTGATCGAACAGGTTGTGAGCGCCGGTAGGTAACGCAATAAATCATCAACGATGACATCGGCAATCGCACAGAAGGTACGTACGCATCGGCCATAAATGGGAGGCCGAGACCATTCGAGAGATCTGCTAAGTAGCAATCCTAGCTCCCTCACGAGGCGGCCGGCGGGACAAAACCGACGGCGAGAGAGAGGGAAACAATGCTCGAGGGTAGGTCGTGCGCGCGAGCGAGAGAAAGGGAAACGGAGGGGAGGAGAGTGCGTACCTCAACGGAGAACCGACGGGCGAACGACAGCGCGGCGCTCCGAGGGGAGGAGAGGCAGCGCGTTGCGGTGCGGGTGAGAGTGGCTTCTGGAATTCGGAAGAGCGGAGAACAGGGCCTTGTTTTTTATACTTCGGGTTATGGTTTTGCTATTCACGGGAAAGAGGATAACTAATAAAAATTTCTATATAATTTTAATCGATATAAATAAAGTGACTTTAGTATATACTTTAATCATTTTCATCTTAAAAAGATGCTCTGTTTAAAATTTAGTTACCGTAGAAAAACAAAAAAAAGTAGATTTTAAGAGCTAAAAAAGACTCTAGATCGTACTTTATTATAGTACAACGAGAACCCACACATATGATTCTACAAATAACCATTGTGTCTAACACGCATACTAAAATAAAACGACTCCACATTGTATTCACACCATATATATATATGCACTAATGTTGATAGAGTACACCACATACATACACTAATATAGATACGTCTAGTACACACTAAAATAAAAACAAAGATTTAAAATTTTATGGAGTACAGATATACATTTTAACTATTGAATGTATATACGTAGGCGTGTATTGTGAGAGATACTATGCATTGTGGATCGAGCGGACCTGCACGCGCTCGGTTATCAATAGACCGGAACTTTTGCGGACAAGGGCCTGCGGAAGCTGGTGGCTCCGGAGAAAACACTGCGGAGCGCGGGCTTCGGTTCTGGATAATTCGTTCGAATCGACGATGTTGTAGGGGACTTAAATGCAAATGCCTTCTGTTCCTCTCTTGGGTATGGCCGTATGGGCCGACTTAAACACTGGAGATTACCTCAGATTTTCCCTACATTTTTACCGTCAACCGCCCAGACATTCGTTCTAACTTATTTTTACAACTAAAAAGACAGCCTAAGAACGAAAATGCAGAATCCCACCTCCAGCCCCGGCCAGAGTCCTCCCACTTTCCTGCTACCGTGGACTCTCTGAAGTCTGGACCCTGGATGAATGCACATCTATAAAAGAGGCCAAACTGCCTGTATACATGTATAGTTTCAATCACTTCAGAAGAACTTTCCAGCTGCAAGTATACAACAACACGCTGTGTGCCTACCGTCGAAACAATCAGAACGACCTCACCAACGCTTCTGCCCCTGGGTACTACCAAAATTCTAGAACTGGCTACGCATGTAACACGGGTGTTATATACACTGTTTAGGCCTGAAGTTATCAGGTTCCAAAAGTTTCAACAACAGCTTCTCTAGCTTTGCCGAACTCTTCGTCGGCCTCAGAGCAAAAGACCTTCCGAAGAAGGTACAGGGGTCTTTCCCACCAACCGAGCTACCCAGGCACCATCCACCCGGCGTGAAGCGGTCGGGTGCCCGTCCCAACAGCTCGGCGTCGATCATATCCAGGACCGAATTGTCGTTTGCGAAGGAGTGCGCAAACGGCGCCCCGCTGTTTGCGATTGCGACAAAATAATCCGTTGTCAGGTTAACAGGGTGCGTCCGAGGGGGGTTGTCCCACGCCATGAAACGGAGGCCGTTGTTAACGGTGGTGTTCTGGTAGTACTTTGAGTTGCAGATCACTGTGTGGAAGTAGCCCTCCGAGGATGACAAGAAGTTGGCAAAATACATGAGTAATGTGCGAGGAAGGTTGTCCCATCCCAATAGGCAAAACTCCAAGAATGATCGGCTAAGTATTACCCATGAAGAACCTGCATCAGGAGAATAAGGTCTTTGGTTAGAACTCGAATTTACAGATTAAAAAAGAATATCATTTAGACTGTTGACAGTCAAAATAAAGACATCTGTGTAAAGCTTTATCTTCAAGAGAATACTTCATTAAGGATAACTGTATATAATTATGCAAAAAAGGAAAATATCCAAATATCGAACAAACACATATACCCTTTTGACCCTCAGGTAAAAGCTCCTACACAGTCCCCTGCAGTTGATGTCATCATGTCAACGCTCAAAATTGCAACTGAGATAATTTTTGGGCAAGTAGTCAACGATTTAAAAGGTAATTGGCTGCATTATTAAGGTCCTAGCAAACATATCTGCGGAATGTAGAATAAACTGTAAAGTTAAACACCAAATATTTTCTGCCTAGTAGCTCCAGTGGATGCTGCTTGTCTCGACTCCACGTGATCATTTCTTGTAAAAATAGTTCAATATGTATGATTTTATAATACCTATTATGCAAAAACTACTTCGCGTCCATTGAATGAGCTTACTGTAACAGTTAGACAGCCTGAGGAAGGTAATTTTATGACCATCCATGAATATTTTAATGCCATCCATATTATCTACAAAGTGGAATAAAAAAGTGGTTCACAAGGCAATTAACATTTCAATTTTTATTTACTACTCTATACCGTAGTAATATGGATGGGAATTTATCAGTATTGTGCTTGAAGAGATTATTCTGAAAAGAATGCAGATAGGCAACAATAAGGTGTTACAGAGAATTAGTACAAAATATTTGAATCATACAAAGTAGAAAACAAGGATGAGACAATACCTACAAATATTTTGAAAGCTGAAGGCATGCTTCTTTTTTCCTTCGTTGTCACTACCTCAGTTTTATTTGAGATCTGCAATGCTGGATCTACAATGATTGGTCTTGCCCTTTGATACCTGCACATACAACCAAAGAATCATGGTAAAGAACATATCAGGAGGTTAGGAAACGCATAGAAGGGGAAAATGCTTACTCCTTCCAACCAATATTGCTTGTGTGCTCAATGAAATTCAGATCTCTTGGAAGATATGAGAAGATATGAAGGATGTCTGTCAAGTGTGAGGGCAAGAACATAAATATTACATTTGAAAGTTGGAGAACACAAACTATTTTGGTAGAGCATTGCAATTCATATAAGTGCTATCAATCAACATATATGTACATTGTTATGAATATTGTGTATCTATTCATAAGGCCCAATGGGCAATATATAAAGAGAGTACAAGATATTATATACAAAGACAACTCTACACATAAAGGTAAATATAGAAGAGATAAGCCTACTCTAACACCCCCTCAAACTCATGGTGGATCACACATACTAAGTTTGGAGAAAAAATACAAATGTTGCACCCTAATCTGTGGTTTCATGAAAAGTCAGCAATATGTATCTCTGAGGATACAAACTGTAGAGTAAGCACTCCCTCCTGCACCTGTGAGTGAGTATATAAGACATCCACACTAATGTGTATGGTGAGCTTATGCTTCACTGGGTCGCGAGCTATACTGATAGCACCTGTACTGTCAGACAAAAGAATCGCGAATCCCATCACAAGCACTCCAAAATATGCAAGTAGCCATCTCGACCAAGTAGCTTCTTCTGTCACTGCTGCCATAGTTCTCAACTCATTCTCAGCACTCGAACAAAAAACTGTAGTATGCTTCTTTGTTTTCCAGTAATCAAGGAGGAGGCAAGAAAAACACAGTAAGCAAAAAGAGAACGTCTATTAGAAGGATCACTAGTCCAGGTTGAATCGAAGTACACCTAAAGCTGCAGTGAGTTGGAGTTAGGAAAAACAAACGACGAGAGATAGTCCCATGCAAGTAGTGAAGAACACGAAGAACGTGACTGTAGTGAAGGTGGGTAGGGTGAGCCATGAACTGACTCAGTATATGAATAACATAAGCAATATAAAGGCGAGTGTTTACAAGATACTCGCAACAAGATGGTGATATCAAGTAGGATCCTTGAGAAGATCACCACCTGTGGCACGAAGCTGAAGGGGTAACTCTATAAGAGTCTCAGTAGTGCAAGTGTTAATCAGACCAAAATGATTAAAAAGATCTTGGACATATTTTTGCTGAGAGAGGTAGCAGACTAGCAGCCCTCTGGCGTGGAAGTGACCTCAATCCTAAGGAAGTACGTGAGACGCTTCTTCACATATGTGATGAATGAGGAATCATCACCAGTGATAAGCATGTCATCCATATACAAAATAAGCAGTGTCCTACCCCAGATGAGACATGGACAAAAAGAGCAGTATTGTGGGATCTAACAATGAAACCAACAGTAGTAATCACTGAGGTAAAACGTGTAAACCAGGCACGAGGAGCCTGTTTGAAGCCATAAAAAGCATGATGGAGATAACATATGTGCCCATATGGAACAGTATACCCAGGTTACATGTAGACCTTCTCATGCAAAACACTATTAAGAAAGGTATTCTTAACATCCAACTGAGAGATATACCGTCAACGAACAGAAGCAATCACAACAAGAGTGCAAACAGTGGTTATATAGGCAACAGGGGCAAAAGTCTCATCGTAGCTGTTAGAAATAATCTTGACTTAGAGTTCAAGACGCAGTAGAGTTCGTCTCCGTGTAACTCAAGTTGAAGTTGTGTCCAACTTGAAGTTCGAGTACGTATGCTAGTAGGAGAGTATTAGCCTATATATTGAGAAGACTTGTAACCAGTTTGGTAAGAAGAAAAAAGCGGAGCAAATAAGAGAATAGAGAAATTCAGAAATTCTCCTATATTCTCTCAGTTTATTTGCGATGTGTGTGTTTTCTCCTGGAATAAAGTTAACAATTGGTATCAAAGCCTAGGCGAGAACCGAGTCGCTGAAAAAATCGTCTCGGCAATTCCGTTTCGTGCTCGTCTCATGCAGCGCTCCCGGCACACGGCGCTTGGTCCGACAGAACGTCACGTCGCATCAGAAGAAAAAATCGTCGGCGATTTCGTTTGGGTGTTTTTTGCGGAATCCATCGCTCGGCGCTTCGTCCCTAGTCCTCCACGCGCAGCGCTTCCGAGGTGAGGTAGCAGCGTGGTCTCTCATCGTCCGTCTCGATCCGCACGGCAACACATCGCTCGGGTCTCCTGTGTCTCCACGCCTCGGTTGGCGTGAAACCAAAACCCGAAAGTGAACTAGCAGCAGCGCAAGCCATCATCGGGAGCAACACCAAGGAGCTGACGCAAGTCAAAATAAAGTGTTGTCCAAACGTGAGAGACAGCATGAGGCAAGAAAAGAAAAGTCATTGCAAGGCCTGTGCGCCAAGAAAAGTTAATGATGAAACAGAGAGAGTTAATTCCAGGACAGAAGCGAAGCCGAGCACAGGACAATCAACAACTTGTTTTCTTTTTCTTGGTCCACGCTCAGCAAAGAAAAAAGACGATTCCGAGCTGTATCGCCTCCGTCTGGGAACTGGATCCGTCTCGGTGCATCTCGTATGTGGCGTCTCCGAGTCGGCTCCTTGTTCCAGAAATAAAAGCATACACGAGCAGAGCAGCACGGCGTCGTCCCGAGCGAGTACTCCAGAAGCAGAGACAAGGAGAAAGAAGTCACCAAGAGAAAAAAAAAGAAAACCAGCGCACTTTTTTCTCTCCATTTCCTCGACCCAAGAGCCACTTCAAAGTAGTCCGAGTTCTTGATCCATGCTCAAGATCATGTCGCGTTCTCCGGGAAGTGGTGTCACCGGCGATGAAGCATCATCCAGTATGATGGCGAAGGAGAGTTCCGCTATCTTGCTGCATTATCCGATGCTCATGACGAGCAATTATGCAGCCTGGGCAATCAAGATGAAGGTGTACATGAAGGCTCAAGGAATGTGGGATGCGATCGAGAATGGCAATATCGATATGCGTAAAGATCAAATGGCATTGGCGGCCATCTATCAGGGTATCCCAGAGGAGATGTTCTTTCTACTGACCAAAAAGGAGACGGACAAAACCGTGTGGGAGGCATTAAAGACGATGCATCTTAGAGCCAATCGTGTGAAGAAAGAAAAGGTACAACTCTCAAGACCGAGTTCAAGGTGCTGCGTATGAAGAAATCGGAGTTGATCAATAACTTCGTCGTCCGGTTGACGATCATCGTCAACAAGATACGGGCCCTTGGCGAGAAGGTGAAAGAGTTATACGTAGTGAAAAAATTCCTTCGTGTTGTTCCCTCACAGTTTCTCCCAATTGCTTCGGTCATAGAGCAATTTGGAGACCTAAAGACAATGACCATGGAGGAGGTCATCGGTCGTTTTAAGGCGTATGAGGAACGCATTTGCGATAATAGCAACAACAGTGGATGAGTGGGAGATCCGATCATCGAAACGTGTAGGCAAGAATATTTCCAGCGGTGGTGGCCAAGGCCGTCATAATCAGAAGTTTGATAAGGCAAAGTGAATAATTGTAATGATTATGAGCACTTTGCTTCAGAATGCTCCAAGCTGAGGATGAAGAAAGCGTTTCTTACTAAAGCACTCAGCGATGATGAATCAACAATGCTCTGATGATGATTGAGTCAGGAACGTTGAGAAGATGTGTCGCCGTCCAAACTCAAGTAAGGTAAAAAGAAATCGGAACGTTGAGGAGATGTGTCACCGTTCTATATCAAGTATAAGTTTAATAAGTCGTAGTTGAGACCAACTACCTCAATGTTTTAGAATCTTTGCATCTGGATGACCCGTACCGGTTGAGTTGAGTTTCTATATGTAGCTTGCACGTAGAGCGCTTCATGTGGAGCGTAGTGGTAGTTTATAATGCATTGAGACTAAAACTAGAGTATGCCAAGTTAAGATTAAGAGGAGATTATTAGAAATAATCTTGACTTAGAGTCCAAGACGCAGTAATGTCCGTCTCAGTGTGTAACTCAAGTTGAAGTTGTGTTCAACTTGAAGTCAGAAGTACATATGATAGTAGGAGAGTATTAACCTATATATTGAGAAGACTTGTAATCAGTTTGGTAAGAAGAAAAAGGGGAACAAGTAAGAGAATAGTGAAATTCAGAAATTCTCTTGTGTTCTCTCAATTTATTTATGTGTGCATTTTCTCCTGGAATAAAGTTAACAATAGTCACATTGTACTCTGCTGGGTAATTGAGTAGGTGTATGGAGAAAATAAGATAACTGAAAACACTCAATCTACTGTTACAAATAGCCTTGCCAATGATCAAATGGTGCCATCCCTTTTAGGAGGCCTTTGGGCGTGGCAGATCTACAGGAAAGGGGAAATCTTAAGGAGAGAATCAAGGAGGTCGAATTGCACATGGAAAGTGGTGTAGTGATATTGTTTTAGAAACAAACTGCCGCGATCACCTTATGAAGTTGTTTATCGACTGATATACTTGATGTAGTTCTGAGTGTCGTTGCAGGGTGAGGACATACAACAGCGGCGCACGATGTTAAGATGTGGATTGCCAAAGTGTTGAATATGGCGACGAGGTGCTGAATTTGAATCGCTGTTGCTTATCCTTTTGTTATGTTACTTCCTGGAAAGTAGCTTATTTTCAGTAGGTATGTCTGCTTGTTTGTATTTTGTGGCATGAGAACTGGCATACAAACTTGGAAAGCTAGCGCTCCCAGCTTTATCTGTATTCTTTCCTTCCTCTCTAGTCTGAATTTGGCTTTCAATAAAACCGGCTATATGCCTTAGTTCTGAAACTTAGCTACACCAAAGGACAAAATTGCACTGTTTTAACACCAGACAATAAAACTGATTGCAAGGAGTTATAGCAATTGAAAATCTGCCACTGCCACCCTACAGAGCAGCATACGGGCAACTAACATGATAAATTGCAACAGAGTACAGTAGAAAAATAGTTAGCAGATCCAACCCTGATGAAACTGATGGGAAATAACAAACGAATTCCATAGCCCAAAGCTCCTAAATGAACAGAAGCTACATCTAATATACCCCAAATACATTGAAGCTAGTATAGCAAGTATTCAACAGCATGAAACAAAACATACCACAAATGAAACTAAAGTATATTAACTTGCCATCATAGGATATGAGAAGCACTTAATATCAGTCTGAGTCGAACGACACTATCAGTCAGACCTAACTGCAATATTGCACGCACTGAGACACACAATCTATAGCCTTTGGCAACGATAAATGTACGGTACGGCCAATTAGTAAGAATATGCTATAAAATTGAAACGTAAACACATAAAATTGCAATTGAGAAACACTATCGTTAGGAACTAGGGCAATCCATCCATGAGGAGCTGAAGTTACCATCTTGCGGCATGAGCGGGTAATCGGAGGCGCTGAGATTGATGAACCAGCTCCACCCCTCGAACTCCCGGAGCAGCAGGGCAGCGCCGTGGAGCGTCGCCGCCAGCTCGGTGGGGCCCCGCCGCGAGACCGCGCCCCACTCTCCCGCCGCCGCCACATGCACGTTGCCGTACCGCCGCGGCGCCTCCTCGCCGCGCACGAACGCCTCGAGATCCGCGCGCTCCTCCTCCCCCACGACCCCGACGAGGTAGTAGTTCCAAGGATGGTACAGCGCCCGCAGCAGCCGCCGGATCCGCGGGCCGTCGCCGGCGCCGCCCGATATGAGGTACGCCAGCCTCGGCGGCCGCTCGGGCGGCCGCCTCCCCGTCCGCGGCGGCGGAGGAGGCGAGCGCGCGGCCCCGAGCGCGGCGTAGAGGACGGGGAGCGAGAGGAGCGGGAGCGCGAGCAGCAGCGCGCGGAGCCACCTGAGGCGGTGCTGCGCCTGCGGCAGCTGCTTCCTCATGGCCGTCGTCCGCGCCACCGGCGAGGGAGGGAGCGCTAGAGCTCCGGCATTCGCTCTCGGCGGCTCGCCGGCGAGGCGTACGGACAGTGCCCTATCTGTAAATAAAATAGAAACGGATGCAGGCTCGGCTGCTGCGGCTGGTGGAGCGGAGGCGGACAAGAGGTCGGTGTGAGATGTAGGTGAGGCTGGAGCGTTTCGTGTAAGGAAGTCGGGAGGTGTGTACGGTGCAGCGTTTCGTGTAAGGAAGTCGGGAGGTGTGTACGGGGTGCAGTGGTGTACCGTGTCCTGATTATTGCAGCACTCGCGGCGTAGCAGTCTAGAGGCAGTGCGCTACTGCTCCTTGTTAGTGATGCCATTAAAAAGTAGTACTGTACTAGTACCCACAATATGTGGTCTCGTGTTTCGTGTTTGTAAACTTTTTTCTGCGACGGCGGACTATTAAACGAATACCGTATTGGTGGGTATTTTTTTGGTTGTGGATTGGATTTTCGATTCATAGATTTCAAATTTTGCTATAGTATATAGAGAAAAATAGTTATATGTTATTTTGATCGGTATAGTTAAATTTGATAGTGCGTACTACAATTTATGTGTAAACACCGTCTTAAAAGATGTACTATTTAAAAACAAGTTAATATAGCAGAAAGCTATTCCAAGGCATCCCATGTTCCATGATGACTCTTTTTTTCTGCGGCTGGTAATTTTTTGCTATCTAGTGGTTTTTGTTTGTGTTTTTTTGATACGGTGATAGATGGTGAAGACGTCGATATGGACTACGCACACGGTTTTAAGCTCGGGAAGCCGTTTGAAGAAGCTGTCGGCGCACATGGTTTTAGGCTTGGAAAGCTGTTTGGAGAAACGGTTTCAAGAAACCATTGGGAGAAGTCATCTTGTTTATTTCAGCTTCCAAAGAAACTGAAACCAAAAACCACAAAAAACCAAAAGGAACAAGTCCGATGTTTATGACGTATAGTCTGGAATATGTTCATATAATACCCTAAACTTTGATCAAAAATCTGTCCAGCACCCCGAACTATAAAACCAGATATTTGAGCCCCAACTTTGCAATCTGGTTTAAATAACACATTGATTTGGTTTCGCATTATGATATTACCCATGTGGCATGATGAGTAGATGGTTTTACTACGTAGGATGACACGCTGCCCAAATTGAGTTAATGACGTGTAGAGCTCATAAGGGTTTTCTCCAACTGAGTTTCAAGTTATGCTTTGATGGCCACCGCCACCTCTAGTTCCATTCCTCTCTGTTTCAATTTGGAAGAGAAGATTCTATGGGCATCACATGTCATTCCTAAATTTGACCAGTATACCATCTGTAACATCCTGAAAATTTAAATTTTGAAAATGTGAAGCTTTTCAATTATTTTGCGATATGTTTTAATTGAATTTAGAGTTTATGATGTTTTTCTGAGAAATTTGGTGGAGGTTCCAAAAGTTAAAAGGATCAAGAAGAAGCAAACATATTTAAATGATAGAAAACTAAATTTGTAAATACGAATATGAAAAGATGATCCAAGATAAGAAGAGAGAAATCGAGTTAAAAATATAAAATCTCATTTAGAAAATAATGACAATAGCAGTGAAGGAATAAAATACAAACGCATATACAAACATATATGTATATATACAAATTGTGCAAGGAAAAGTTTAGCAATATAGGATATACATATATATGCAAAATTAAGTGAAGCAAGCAAAATAATAATAATAATGAAACTCTCGATTAATAGTTGAAAATTTAAAAGCTTAAATTCTAAATGTCATTCAAAAATCAGTGATCATAAATAAGAAGCAAAAATTTAAATTAGAAATCTCAAATCTCAAATCCAAGCTTAATCATTTTATCTTTTTACCAATCCCTATCACTTCCATGTGGGCCCAGCCTTTTCTCTCTCCCCCTTTTCTTCTTTTTCTCTTCCCTGCTCCCGAGTTGTCTCTTCGACGCTCTCTCTCTCTCGCTGCCCTCCTCTGCCCTCAGCAGCGCCGCCCGCGTCACCCTCTGCTGCGATCAGCTTCCTTCCTCCACGCGGCATCCATACACTGCCGTTGCCCACGGTTTCCCCCGCGCCGCCCACCGTTTCCATGGCCTCCCCGTCGCCATAAGAAGCCGGCCTCCCTCTTGTGCCGCAGCCCTTCCCTTCCTCCTCCCCTTGCCGTGCCCGTACCGGCCACCGCCGCCTCACCACTCCGGCCCTCCGGCAACGCCCGGCCAATCCTACCGCTCCTCGACATGCCCCTACTCCCCGCGCCTCCTTCACCAATTAAAGACTTCCCACCGGAGCTCGCGCAGCCCTTCTCCCAATCTCCGACCGCCGCGCCTAATTACCGCCGACTGGTCCTCAAGCGATCTCGCCAATTCCTTGTTATGAGAGCGGCGCCTCGATGCCTTGAAGCTTCCCGACGGGCCGCCGCCTCCTCGCCGGAGTAACCCCTCCACGGCGGCCTCCTCGCGCCGCCATGGCCATCGCCGCCGCCCTCTCGGCACCTCCCGACTCCAAGGGTCGCACGGTAAGCCTTCCTCCGCCTCTCTCCCGCTCGTGCGTGTGCTATCCCCTCCCCTCTCCTTCCCGGTCGCCGGCGCCCCATCTCCTCCCCACCGTCGGCCGCCTAGCACCGCCGCCCCGCCCGCCTTGGCGCCACCCCCGAAGCCCTGCCACCGAGAGCTTCATCGTCACCTGCGCTTTCCATTTCACTGGTCGCCGGAGCCTCCCCGGCCGCCCTTCGCCGGCGCCACCACCCCCTTCCCCCAGGCCGAGCATCTCCCCTGTTTCCCTCCTCTGTCGCCTCTGCTCTGTTCTGGCTCCCAGCCGAAGGCAGCGCCTTCCTTTGTCTCCCCCTCTCTGGTATGACTAGTGGGCCCAAGAAGAAAATGGCCTAGCTCATGTGAAGCATGTCATCCTCTCCTTCTTCTAAATCTTGAAAAACTTTTATCTGAAAATATTCTCAATAGGGCAAGATAATAAAATATGATGAAAATGATGAAGTAGTTGCAAGATTATAACAAGGGCTTGCAATAAAAAAACTTATCTGTAATAAATTTCATAATAGTAAAGAGCAACAAAATAGCATGTAAATCCTCATGTAAGACTAACACAAAAGAATGCATGATCTATTTTCAAATAATAAGAAAATCAACATGGATTCACTAGGTATTGATGCTAGCAATCGAATATGTGGAAGATCGTCTTTTATGAATTAGAGGTAGTAGACATTGATCCTAGATAGTTAGAGTTTCATATTTGAGGCCTAAAGACATCAATAAAATGTGGTTTGTTTAATGTCCAAATAAGGATTCTAAGCAAAAATCTATTCAAGTTACGTTAAGGGAATAATTTAGGAAAGCCAAAGATAATGGAGGTAAGCACAAATGAAATTTAAATATGCATCCGAGTATAGAGTTAAATGTAAATAGACAAGTGGCTAATAGAAAATAATTTAGTAACACATGAAACAGGATGCAATATTAATTATACCTTTAGAACCTGAGTTGCGAACGCCCAAAAATGTTTAAAGACCAAATTCGGACTAGCTGCTTGTAAGAAAGGGTCTATGTATGATAATCATAATCACGACCTCAAGCCTGACCAACCATTCACAAGCAATACTAGCATGTGGGGTTGACTCAAAATAATTAGGGAATGGTTTAATACGAGACCCCTAAACCTTTTGCAATAAGTATTAACATATGAATTGAAGATTTCATGGTGAATAATTAAATAAATCGTATATATATATATATATATAATTCACCAGCCGTTAGTGTTTCCTTTAGACCTAAATTTTAATTAAAGGCAACATTAGCATACTATTGATAAATAAATCCTAGCAGTTGATTTAGTTAAACCTTATGATATAATACGACAAGCCAGACTTCACATAAATGGATTTGTTTATAGAATTAAAGTGCATGGAATAATAACTAAGGATACATAAAATGTTGAGCAAGGAATAGCAAGTTAAGACCCATACAAATGGATCCTAATTCAAAATAAGTTATGCCTAGTAATAACTAAATGAACATAAAATGACGCACCATCAAATGCCGTCAACCCAAATTCTAATATTAATTCGGTAAGCTAAAAATTGTATATCACTTCTATATAGCATATGCCCTGAATATTAGCGCTCGACAAAGTAATACCCAGCTAAACTTATACATTAATTCATAGGTCCATCTTGACTCATGGAACTTCCTTGATAAATATAAAAATAATGAAAGAAACTGTTAATAAAAGGTCGAGTCATCATATTCTACCACCGGCCATGCCTCACATCACTCAAAACACTCATTAACTCATAATAAAACTAAATTGAGTTTATTCGGATTTATTTGCATCTTTTGAGTTAATTGCCTTTATTTGAATTCAGTTGCTTAGCACGTAATTAGAAATTGGAGTCCGGAAGATTCTATGGATCAAGCGAGACCGAGATTGATGAAGACCAGAATTTAAAAATCATCGTATGAGACAACCGTGTGAGCTCAAGACGCGATGTAAACCGCGCCAAAGTAGTCAATACTTTGATCATGTTGAACCTACGTTTTCACGCAAATTACTTTTGTTTAAATTATCAAATTGCATGTCTGTTATGTTATATGCAAATACATGTTAATTTAAGATTCTAGTTATATCCCATTGTGTACTTGGTTAATATTACCCTCCGTTGGAATATTTGAAGTCGAGAACCTTGTCGCCTAGCAAAAACTATAATAGTACCCTTTCAAAATAAGTCCGTAATTATATGCCATGCTTAGTAATGTTTAGGTACTCATGGCGCGAAGGCGCCCAAGCATCACTTTTAATCCTGAGAAAAATTGGTGGGGCAGTCATGGTGGTTGTTGTGGTTCTGCATCAAACAGAGAGATGGTAGTGGAGAGGTGGGAGTGTCCTTCTTTTCCCTCCCCTCATCCCGTATGTATATATTCACATGAAGTATGCTTTTACAATTATGCCCTTACACCCATATCTCCTCATTGGGGGCACTTATGTCATTGCACATGTTACTCTGGTTCTTATAACCTCCTAACAGGCCTGCTGGGCTTAGGTGGGGGCCACCCCACGACAGAGCCTCTCATGGTGAAGGGCTTCACAGGTAGAAGCCATGTCGCCGAGTCCTTTGGCCCTCCGTCCCTCGCGGCCTGTGAACTTCTCGGGCTCGTGGTTGGGGAGCCCGAGGTTTGGGATGGAAGGTGGCTTCTTTGAAGCGGACACGCGCGGCGCTCCGTCCCCTACCCTTCGAGCGGGTGGCGCGGAGGTTGGTGCCTAATCGGAAGAGCGCGCGCACTCCGCCCCTACCCTTGAGCGGGTGGCGCGAGGCGGGCGCTGGTCGGCGAGGCGCGCGCACTCCGTCCCCTACCCTTCGAGCGGGTGGGCGGAGGCGGCACCTAGTCGAAGTAGACGCGCGACACTCCGCCCCTAACCTTGGACGGGTGGCGCGAGGTCGGGCGCCAAGTCGAAGTAGCGCGCGCACTCCGCCCCTACCCTTGAGCGGGTGGCGGAGGTCGGGCGTCTGGTCGAAGTAGACGCGCGCGCTCCGTGCCCTACCTTCGAGCGGGTGGCGCGAGGCGGGCGCCTGGTCGGCGGCGCACGCGCTCTCCGTCCCCTACCCTTCGAGCGGGTGGCGGCGGAGGTTGGCGCCTGTCGAAGTACGCGCGCGCACTCCGTCCCCTACCCTTCAAGCGGGTGGCGGCGAGGCCTGGCGCCAGTCGGCGAAGCGCGCGCGCTCCGTCCCCTATCCTTGAGCGGGTGGCGCGAGGTCGGGCGTCGGTCGAGGTAGACGCGCGCTCTCCGCCCCTACCCTTCGAGCGGGTGGCGGCGAGGCCGGGCGCCTGGTCGGCGTAAGCGCGCGCGCGCCGTCCCCTATCCTTCGAGCGGTGTGGCGAGGCCGGCGCTCGTCGAGGTAGACGCGCGCGCTCTCCGCCCCTACCCTTGAGCGGGTGGCGCGAGGCGGCGCCTGGTCGGCGTGGCGCGCGCTCTCCGCCCCTACCCTTGAGCGGGTGGCAAGCGAGGTGGCGCCTGGTCGAAGTGGCGCGCGCGCTCCGTCCCCTACCCTCGAGCGGGTGGCGCGAGGCGGGCGCCGATCGAGGTAGACGCGCGCTCTCCATCCCCTACCCTTCGAACGGGTGGCAGCGGAGGCTGGCGCCTAGTCGAAGTAGACTCGCGCGCGATGCGTCCCCGTGCTAAGATTGAAGCTTGGCGCCGATATTGTGGCGCCGTGAGTATTGTGACCTTGCGGCTGGTAGTGCGCTTTTAATGGTGGTGGAATCGCGCCGACGCTCGCTGGCAGGTCGTTGTCACATCGTGCGCGCCGCTATTCTCGCAGTGGGACACATGGCGCCTCATGGATGGTGCGTCGTGGGATGTGAGCGTTACGTGACCGCGCCGTTTGCCTTTTCCCTAGGGAAGTTGGGCGCGTGTTGAAGGCGTGCAGCGTTGTGTCTTTGCTTGATCACCTACCGCCACGCCCTCTAGGTCCGCGGTTCCTCTTTCCAAATCTTGGGCGGTGAATCGCAGCGAAGTTTGATCATCTGCGCTTGAACCATACGAGAGGCGAGCGGACTTTATAAGGTGCTAATTGTCACGCCCGATTGCTCCTTTCCTTGCTTCTTCCTCCCGGTCACGAAGAGCGATGGCTAGCCATGACGACGCCACCTACCATCCCCGCAGATGGTTCCTTGCCTAGCTGTGGCGAGGTGTCCCATCCTTCCAAGGAGTACAAGCCGGTGCCGCGGGGAGCTCGCGCGCCAACAAGTGGTGGGGCGCCATGGAGCACTCGGGAGGTCTTTGTTCCGTGTGTTGGGAAGAGCCACATGACCGCGGGATGCCGCAGCGTCTCGTGGATGAGAGGAAGATCGTGGATCGCGATGGGGCTCGCCTACCCGTCGGGACGAGACAGAGCCAAGCCCCGGCAATGGAGGCGATTGTTTTGCGCGTTCTTCGACGCCGCCTTGAATGCCCTCCACGTTGTTCGTGGCGAAGTCCTGCGGGCCTACAAGTTGGAGCTAGCCCAATTGACGCCCACGTAATACTCGCCTAGTTGTCTTCACGTGGGCGATGCGGACAGAGGGTGGAGTCTAGCGTGAGCTTATTCGCCACACTACACGACGCGCACTGTCGACCCCGAAAGGTTGGCGGGGCGGTGTCCAACTTCGACGGTGTGAACTTTGTGCTCCGGGCGTCTTGCGCAACGTTGTTCCCCGCGCCAGCCTCGTCGGGGCAATGGGAGTCCGGCTGGACTCGGCAGTGGTTCTACTACACCGTGACCGACAAGAGCAGAATGCAATGCCGAGGTGGGCCGATCGCGTTTAACAGTACGCCGAGTCTGAAGGCGGAGATTGACGACACGCGAAAGCTACAGAGTCTTGTCGGTGTCGCCCGTCGAATGAGCCTGCGCGACCTAGCCGAGGAGTTCACAATGTATGGGCGGCGCCACTCTCCTCCCGGGAAGTATGTTGACGAACGGCCCCGCGAGGACGGGTTCAGCCCATCCATATCTCGCCGCTCCGCCTCCGCTCCTTGTAAGTCACTCGGTAGCGTTTCACACGTGCTATTGTATCTGTTTGGGCTCCGCCGACCGACGTGATCTCTGCGCGATGGCTCGGCTAGAAGATGCGAGCGCGCTGCTGGCGCTCCTCGGCCCGTACACGCTAAGGAGCACCGGGCTCGCGAGGCCGCGATCAAGCGGCTAAGCAAGGCGGGTAAATCGCACATGCGAGGTGTGGGCATTATCGTGCCCGGCGCGCGCGTGCCGGGAGCTTCCCACGGGACTCGGCGCAGAGGAGGGTGATAGCCTGCGGGTGTTATCTCGCGACGCGGCCCGTTCCCGGCTGCCGATGCGACCGGCGGCCTTCGGCAGCTAACACAAGCGAGACAGGCGTGCGGCCGGCGGTGGGCACAGCCATCTCGCCGAGGAGCGTGCCTCGGATCCCGGCACCTTCTACCGACGCCCACGAGGCCGCGCTTGCGGCCTCGTTGAGCCGAACTCGCCAACCGTGGTGGCGTCGTTCTGGCGAAACCACCGCGCGGCGGCGAGGGCGCGCCCTACTGAGGAAACCGTGGGGCGACAGAATCGTAGCCGGTGTCACCACGGAAGAATCGCTGCGCCGCCGCAGTAAACGCCTCGGACTCGGGCCCCGTCGCCCACGAGGTCGATATGCAGCGCGGGCCTTGCCTCGGGATTACGCGTCGGCGCGCCGAAGACCTCCTTACCGACCCGCGAGGCGCCGCCTCGCTTTGGCGTCGAACCGGCGCGCGATTCCCGCGACGAGGCGCGGGAGGTAGGCGTGAGTCCCTTTCTTCACTTGACTTGCGAGACTCTCCGATCGCCGCTCATTCTCGCCGACATCGCGAGACGAAGTCTCGGACGTGGCGAAGGATCGAGCAATGAGGTATGCGCGGTCCAAGCCTGCGCAGGTGCCCCGCAGTGTCCGCCGCCGTTGACGTGGCGTGGCCTCGGTGCATCCCGCACGTTGGGACCGAGGCTCGCTTCGCTCGGACTTCCTCCTCGCCGGAGATATTTTGCGACCTTCCGCAGCCGCAGAGCGTGCGACCACGGCCTCAACGAGAGATGTTGTCGTCATGCGAGGGGAACTCCTAGCGCCGGCTGCAGCCTCGAGATGAGGGTAAATGTGTGCGCTTCAGCTTGTAAGGCTTCGCTGGGCGCCGCGATTTGTTGTTTTGCGGGCGCTGCCTCTCACCGATCCTTTGACGAGGCCGCGTTCGAGCGGAGGGCTCTAGAAGCCACCGTGAAGCAAACAATGCTCGCTGCGAAGGATGAAGAACTTGCGCTGGGAGGCGCCATGGCGCCGCACAACTCGAGGCCACGGAAGCCAAGTGCGTCGCGCCGAGGAGCGCCACCCGTCGCAGCGGTCGCCGTCCTAGAAGGAGAACGCCCGGAGTTCGCCTGCCGAGAACACCGCGTCTTGGAAAATGCGTCCGTGTCGGCGTGGCGGGCCATGGAGTCTCGAACCGGGGCCTCCGAGATCTGTGCGTCGAGTGCGGACCCTACGCGACGGGCCGAGGCCCTATCGAGACTTCGGGTTGATCGAGAGAGGCGGCGTTGCTCTTCGTGGCACGAACGTTTGGCGAGCATGCGGCTATCTTGGTGCGTGCTTCGCCCGCCGCTTCACACTCGTGGGTGTAGACATACCCATGAGTGGCGAATCCTCAATCTGGATCCACCCGTGACCGGAGGTCATGTCGACGCCATTCGCTCCATCGCCTAGCTCGCGAACTTCCATCAACGGATGCAGGGTCGCCGGGAAGATGCGGCGAGGGTCGCCATTCGTGACGCCGCATGGGGAGGGGACCTCCTCCAATGGCTCGAAGGAGTCTTTCGGCGTCGCAGCGGCGGACGCACGGTTCGCCCGCACCGAGCCAAGGTTGAGCGGTTGGTCGAGTAGGTCGAGGGTGATGTGTATCGTTCTTATGCTTGTAAGCATGTAACCCCTTTGCTTTTATAACGAAACCAAGTAATACCTCATACTTGGTGTTACCTGCCGCCGAACGCGAAGGGAAGATCTGAGCCTCTTGTTTATACTCCATGGAGTGGCGCGTGCGGAGGCGAACCTCGGTGCTGCGACTTCCTTTATAGTCCGGAGACTCGCGCGTGCGGAGGCGGACCTCGACGCTACGTCTTGTTTGAAGTCCGTGGACTGGTGCGCGCGGAGGCGGACCTCGACGCTACGACTTCCTTTATAGTCCGGAGACTCGCGCGTGCGGAGGCGGACCTCGACGCCACGCCTTGTTTAAAGTCCGTGGATCGTGCGCGCGAGGCGCCCTCGCTATGCGTCTTATTTAGAGTCCGTGGCGGATCGCGTGCGCGAGGCGGACCTCGACGCTACGCCTTATTTAAAGTCCGTAGACCCGGCGCGTGCGAGGCGGACCTCGACGCCACGTCTTATTTAAAGTCCGTAGATCGCGCGCGCGCGAGGCGGACCTCGATGCTACGCCTTATTTAAAGTCCGTAGGATCGGCGCGTGCGGTGGCGGACCTCGGCGCCACGTCTTATTTAAAGTCCGTGCGAAGATCGCGCGTGCGAGGCGGACCTCGACGCCACGTCTTATTTAAAGTCCGTAGATCGGCGCGCGGAGAGCGGACCTCGACGCCTCGTCTCCTTTTAAAGTTCGTGAGATCGTGCGTGTGGAGGCGGACCTCGGCGCCACGTCTTATTTAAAGTCCGTGGATCGTGCGTGCGGAGCTAGGCTCAACGCCACGCCTTATTTATAGTCCGTGGATCGTGCGCGCGGAGCTAGGCTCAACGCCACGTCTTATTTATAGTCCGTGGATTGGTGCGTGCGGAGTTAGGCTCAACGCTACATCTTATTTATAGTCAGTAGATGGTGCGTGCGGAGCTAGGCTCAACGCCACGCCTTATTTATAGTCCGTAGACTCTCGCGTGCGGAAGCCGAGCTCAACGCTACGCCTTATTTATAGTCCGTAGACTCGCGTGCGGAAGCCGAGCTCAACGCTACGCCTTATTTATAGTCCGTAGATCGTGCGTGCGGAGCTAGGCTCAACGCCACGCCTTATTTATAGTCCGTAGACTCGCGCGCGGAAGTGAGCTCAACGCTACGCCTTATTTATAGTCCGTAGACTTTGTTCTCGCTCGCGCGGACGGGGATGGTTTGGGAACAGCAACCTTTATTGAACTCCCATTTGCGCGGGCGGGCATCGCATAACAAAGGGCTGGTGGCTCTACGCTTGCTGTCCTGCTTCTAGGCGTAGTATCGCCGCAACCTGTCCGCGTTCCATGTGTGCCGGAGGGCTCGTCCCTCGAGTGTGGCGAGGCGGTACGCCCCCTTCGGCAATGCCTCCATCACGATGTACGGGCCTTCCCACTTGGACTCCAGCTTGCCAATGGTCTCCGCCGAGCGCTACTCGAGAACGAGATCCCGTGCTTGAACCCCGCGGGTATATAGAGCGGTCCCGAGCGTATTGTGCATCGCGCGCATTTCTCAACATGGTGGGCTGCATCTGCCCGTATCCCGTCGAGGAGATCCAAGGACACACGGCGCTCCTCTTCGGGTGCTTGGACGAGGACCCTCCGCGAGCCGGCCTTGATTTCCTCGGGCGTCACCGCCTCATCTTCGAAAAGGAGCCTGAACGGCGTGAATCCCGTCAAGCGCGTTACCGTTGTGCGAAGCGACCACAGAACGCTGTGAAGCTCGCTTGGCCACTTGCCCTTTGGCAATCCGACCAGGCGCTTTTTGATGGCGGCGGAGATGGCGCCATTCGCCCGTTCGACCGCCCCGTTGGACTGGGGATGCCCTACCGAGGTGAATCGGAGGGTGATGCCCTACCGAGGTGAATCGGAGGGTGATACCCATACTGTCACAATAGTCTTTGAAAAGGGTGGCGTCGAACTGCAGGCCATTGTCAACCGTGAGCTCCCGGGGCACGCCGAAGCGACATATGATGTTTTGCCATAGGAAGCGTTGTATGACCGCAGAAGTTACTTTGGCCAAGGCAACCGCTTCCGGCCATCTGGAGAAATACTCCAGCGCGACTACCACGAACCGGAGGTCCCCTGGAGCTCGGGCAAGTGGTCCTACTATGTCGAGGCCCCGCGTGCGGTGGCCACACCGGGAATGGGGTTGAGGCTCGTCGGGCTGCGAATGATGCGCGCCATCCACTGGCACCCTTGGCACCGACGGACGAGGTCCTGGGCGTCGGTGGTGGCAGTTGGCCAGTAGAAGCCTTGCTTGAATGCCTTGCCGACCAACGACCTCGGCGCCAGGTGGGATCCGCACACGCCCGCGTGGATCTCCGCCAGGAGTTCCTTTCCCTTCCGTCGAGAGGCGCGCAGAGCGGTGCGCAAACCCCTCTTGTAGAGTATCCTTCGAACACTGGAAGGACCTTGCGCGTCTTTGCAGCGCCGAAGCTTCGGCGGGTCGTCGGGCTCGGCGATGCCTTGCAAGAAATTGAAGATGGGCTCTCGCCAATCGCCTGGCCGGTCAATGCGGTGGACGAGTGCCGCGTCCCGGTTGTCTTGCGCGATGGCCGCCTGCGCTAGTACCTCGTAAAACGCCCCCTCAGGGGGGCAGTTGCTGGCTGGCCGCCTTAGCGAGGGCGTCGGCCTACTCGTTCTCCGTGCGGGGATGACCTTGACGGTGACACCCAAAAAGTGCTTTTCCTCGCCCTCACCGCCGCGAGGTACTTAGCCAACTCAGGGTCCTTGGCTTGATATGACTTGTCCACATGACCAGCCACCAAGCGCGAGTCGGTGCGGACTAGAACCCGTCTCGCGCCAACCGCCTTGAGCCGCCAGGCGAAAGCGGCGCCTCGTATTGGCCGTGTTGTTGGTGGCGGGAAGGCAAAGCGCGCCGAGTATAGCAACGCAGCGCCCCTCGGGCGTGACGACCACCGCCCTACGCGCGTGCGGCGACGCCGTAAGCGCCGTCGATTGCGGCGTCGAGGCGGGTCATCATGCGTCCGGACGGAGGTTGGGCGGCGGGGTCCATTCGGCGAGAAAATCCGCAAGGACTTGGGATTTGATTATCGTTCGCGAAGCATACGTCAAGGAGAAGGGAGCGAGCTCGGCAGCACATTTGCCGATGCGCCCTGTGGACTCCTTATTGTGCAACATCTCTCGCTGGGGAATGAGGAAGGCATTGTGATCGGGTGGGCCAGGAAATAATGCCGAAGCTTCCTGGAGGCCATGACCAGCGCGTAGGCGAGCTTCTCAAGCTCCGTGTATCTTGTCTTGGCGCCTTGGAGGGCTTCGGAGACAAAGTAGACGGGCCGCTGCATGGCGCCTTCTTCTAAGACGAGGACGGCGCTGACCGCGGTGGCTGACGCGGCCAGATAGAGCAGGAGGGGAGCCTCTGGTGCTGGGGCGACCAGCGTGGGAGGCCGCCAGTGCTCCTGAGCTTGTTGAAGGCCTTCGCGCAATCTCCGTCCCAACGAAATCCATCGCACCGCGAGCGTCTTGAAAAATGGCAAGCCCGCCCGCCGCCCGGATAGGAAGCGGCTTAGTGCCGCCATGCGCCCGCCTCTGGACCTCCTCGTAGTCTTGGGCGCTCCATACCTGTGATGACGCGTCTACTTTGTCGGGTTCGCTGGATGCCCGTCCGGACGAGAAACCCGTGAGCTTGCCCGCCGCACTCAAGACACATTTGTCGGGGTTGAGTTTGATGCCCGCCTTGGGAGGTTGTCGAAGGTCTCGGAGGTCCGGCCATGCAGAGCAAGCTGCCGAGTTTTGACCACCACGTCATCGACATAAGCTTCGACGCTCCTCCCGAGCTGGGCAATCAGGGCAATAGCGACGAGGCGGGTGAAGGTAGCGCCGGCGTTCTTCAAGCCAAAGGGCATTCTGACGAAGCAGAACGTCCCAAGTGGTGTGATGAAACTGGTCTTCTCCTCGTCGTCTTCGGCCATGTATACATGGTGATAGCCAGAATAGGCGTCCAGGAAACTCATGAGTTCGCACCAGCGATGGCGTCGACCACCGATCGATGCGCGCGCAAGGGTAATTGTCGCCTCGCACGCCTTGTTGAGTCTTTGTGAAGTCGATGCACATACGCCGAGCCCCGCCGCCTTTTTGACTAGCACCGGTTGGCGAGCCACTGCGGGTGGTGGACCTCGCGGATGACCGGCGCGAAGAAGCCGCGACCTCTGTTTTGGCGCCGATGCCGATCCATTGACATACGAAGCTTTTGCTTGACCGGCTTGGCGTCGGGCGACCGCCAAGCGATGCTCGACATCGCCGATCGCCCTTGATGTCCTCCAGGACCATGCAAAATGTCAACATTGTTCAAGCACTCGGCGGATCCGCTCAACCCGGTGGGAGCCCTCGCCGATGGACACAAACGCGCCTCCGCTTGAGTGGCACCTTCTTGACTCGCCTCGGCCGAGGCTTGGGCGCCCATCCGGGGCGGAGGGCGTCGCGCGCTTGCCGGAGAGGGCATGCACCGGCGATGCGAACGCGCTGCCGACCTCGCCCGTCTGGCCAGGTCCTGATCGCCGAAGACGGTGATAACACCCTCTGGGCCCGGGAGCTTCACACACAAAAACGCATAGTGTGGGATCGCCTCGAAAGAGTTGATGGCGGGCCGACCTAGTATGGCGTTGTAGGGATGCGAGATATCGACGACGTCGAAGATGACATGCTCGGTCCGGATGTTACCCTTGTTGCCCTCCTGACGGAAAGTGACCGGAAGGACACGTGTCCCAAGGCTCGCGGCGATTGACCCCGAAGCCTTGAAGTGGAGCTCCTGGCTGCTCTAGCCGGCTTCGGGGGATCCCCATACGGTCGAGGGCCTCTGCGAACAAGATATTCGCGAAGCTTCCCCCGTCGACAAGGACGCGCCGGCGCCACGGCGTGCTATGTGGGCTCGGATGACTAGGGGTCTTGGTGAGGTACTCCACACCTGGCGTCGTTCAAGTCGAAGGTGATGTTGCGGGCGGCATCCATTCTGTTGCTCCCGGGAGCTTTAAGGAGGAGCCTCGGTGATGACGCTGACGGCGGTGCGATGTCGCGCGCCCTCCGTTGGGGCGGAGCCCGAGACCGGCCGTCACCTCCACAGCTCCATAACTGCAGCGCATGCCCTTGTGTAATGATCACCGTAGCCGTGTACCTCGCACCACTTGCCATAGTGCAGGAGCTCTTGTTCTGCGTGGGGTTGGCGCCGTAATCGAGTCCACCTTCCGATCCCCGGTCTCCCCTCCATGAGGCGGGGTCGGGTCCTTGGCGGGTGCCCTCGGTGTCGCGGACATGATGGGCCGCCTGTGTCCTGCGCTGGCGGCGCCGAGGCTTACGCCCGCTCCTTGAAGAGCCTTCCTGTATCTCGGTGTCGCCGCCTCGAGGAGGGCCTCCGCGAGGCTCGCGGCCGCGGCCCTGCTTCGAGGAGGGACCACCGCCCCGCCGCGCGGGGCCTCCCCTGGCGAGGTCGAGGCGGTGATGCCGCATCTTCGCGCATCCTCCTCCGCCGCGCATACTCGCCCATTTTGTCGAAGAGTTTGATGACTGTCTTGATTGGCCTCCGCGCGTTGTACTCGGCCATCGGGCCCGGACGAAGGCCCTGTATGGCTGCATTAACGACGGTGGTTTCATTGATTTCTTTCACCTGGCATCGAATCTTGGCGGCCGAAGTAGTCCGGAGCTTCCCGAGGGTCCTTGCTTCACGTCAAGAGTTGGTCCGCATCGACTTGCTCGACATAGTTTCCTTGAAGTTCTTTGTGGAGGAGGCGCTCCCATGCGTAGATGGGCCGCTCCCACGCCAGATGGAGCCCGCGCTCGATCGCGTTTCCAGACACGCACACGCGCACGAACTCGCGAGGATCCGTGTTGCCTTTGTGCGGGTTGGTGACGCTAGGAACTTGAAGTCTGCGGGCCACTCCGCCTGTTGCAGCCCCGCCGAAAGCGGGGACTCCGGATCTACGCGCCTCAGCGCACGCGGTGGACGTGGGGGCTTCGCGGCTGTCCGCCCTCTGCGGCGTGGGCTCGGGCGCGACATCTTGGCGCGGCTGCGCTCGAGCCTCTTGTATATCGTGGACGGCTCGCGTAGGTACCTAGTTCCCGCCGAACGCGTTGAGGGCTGCTAGTAGGCGCTTTCCACCACAGTCTTGCCGGGTCCGCCGAACGCCCGGCGGACGGGTCGGTGCGAGGCCATCGCCTCGCAAACTCCAGATCCGCCGGTGGCTCGTTGCGGCTACCGGCCGTCGATCCGCGCTGCCGGCGAGGGTGGCGGGGTCGTCGCGCGATGCCACGACGGGGTTGGATGTCGTTATAGCGGCGTTGGCGGGTCGGCCGTTGTAGCGCGGCGCCGATGTTCGCGACCATCGCGCCTACGCCGCCGCGGCTCCTTCGCGGCCGATCCGGCCCCGCATTCACGCGCCACTCGGCCCGGCCGTCGTCTTTCCCTTCGCCGCATTGGTGAAGCTTTTGGTGCCATCCTTCTTCTTCGGTCTTGAGCTTGTCCTCGTCCTCCCCACGGACGGCGCCAACTGTTGTGGTTACAGACCAAACAGAGGGAGATGGTAGTGGAGAGGTGGAAGTGTCCTCCTTTTCCCTCCCCCTCATCCTGTATGTATATATTCACATGAAGTATGCTTTTATAATTATGCCCTTACACCCATATCTCCTCATTGGGGGCACTTATGTCATTGCACATGTTACTCTGGTTCTTATAACCTCCTAACAGGCCTGCTGGGCTTAGGTGGGGGCCACCCCTACGACAGTGGTAATGACTGATAAATGTTGGATATGATTATTTTATGTTTCCAAAAACCCCAACATGCTTAAATATCAGGGCGGATGGTTCGGGGGTATGGTGCAGTGGTGCACGAGAGTGTGGTTTGTGGTAGAACCGCCCAGATACCACTAAGGACTGAATCTTGTCATGTCAACAGTGCAAAGCAAGACAACCACAAGTCTGTAAATACAACTTGGCTAAGTAAACTTATCGAAATCCGGACTCATCTCACCGGTAGTGGATTGATGGGGTTATGCTATGGCAAGGGGGCTCAAGGGACACGGTGGTGGGTGAAGTTTCTCGGTCGTGCTAGCGAGAGGGGAGGGAAGCCCGCACGCTAGTAGTAGTGAGAAACATCCGTGCAAACAGATGGGGCCCATCGCAAATGGGAGGTTACCCATAATGTGAGATGGGAGAAAGGACTAGATACTTTGAAAAGTCACTGTGATGAGTTCGCTCAACCACACGCCTAAGGAATCGTGTGGGGCAATGAGTTGATTGTCTCTTGTGGTGAAAGTGTACAAACTCTGCAGAGTCAAAACTATTCGAATAGCCGTGCCCACGGTCATGGGCGGACATGGGAACTTAACCGATATAGTTCTATTTCAAAATGTTTTGTGGGTGGGAATGGAAAAGTGAAGGGCGAAGGATCGCCTAGTTTGGAATTGTCCTGGTGTCGCCCCGATGGTAAGTTAAGCGGCTATAACGTCAAGAAATTGCTATATGGTGCAGATGCCATGTAACGGTGGATGGAATCAATCGATATTAATAATGCATTTCCTTGTACATTATGATTTGGTTCAAATTGCTAGGTCTTAGGGATTTTAAGTAATTGTATTCAAAAGCACTCTATGCAAAAATAAAATAACCCAAGCCTTCCTTTGATAAGCCATGCATACTATTTAATTGCATTCGTGTATTGGCTCGCGAGCACGGGTCGGAGTGCTCATGCTCGCTTATGCGACAAAATTCAGAATCAGAATCAAATTACCTCACCTCGGCAACAAGATTGGACAAGTTGGCGAGAAGATGACGATGTCAAGGGCTAGGTCGCGAACCTCCGGTTGGTCGCTGTGGGCATGTCTCAAGGTCCCACTTGCGTGTTTCGTTCTTCCACGCTGCAATTCATGATTTCGGCCTAATCGGCCCATGAGTAAGTCTACTATTATATTTACACTTCCGCATGATATGTATTTTGATATTCATTTCTGTAACTGTGAGCACTATCTACTGATCCAGGGAATAGTGCAGCTAAACACAGTAGATTCCGGATGGTATAATCTGGGGTCTGACACCATCCTACATGGTAAAATCGCATTCATCACGCTACACAGACAATACTACCATCTAAAATTGGGTTAAGCTGTTATTTGAACTGGATTGCCAAATTCGAGAGGTCAAATATTTGGTTTCATAGTTTGGGATGCTGGACAGACTTTCGAGCAAAGTTCAAGGGTATTATGTAGACCTTTTCCCATAACTAGGGTAGTGCTCCAAACGGCTTAAAAGCCACGGCTTTTAGCTACAATTGCACTGTAGCAGCTATTAGATTTTTAGTCAAAAAAATAAGGAAGAATAATAATATAAGAAAAATTGACAAACATTGTTATATTTTTTGAAACAATGCAAAGGAATAAGGAAAAAGAAAAATAAAAAATCTAAAAGATCTAATTTAAAAAGTCAATATGTTTTAAATGGCTTCTAGCTCCAAAAGCTGAAGTCGTTTGGAGCCGGCCCACTAGTCTTGATATCTAAGAGAGTACTGATTGTAACTTAGACGGCAGTATTATATTGATGGCTACTAGAAGCATAGTATGTATTTACTAGCGAGAGTGATGGTGAAAAAGCTAATATGGACATCTATACATGGTATCTTTGGTCAAAATTATTGCTAAAAAAGTATGTGAAAACAATCAACAAACTCAGTGGCGGAGCTTCAGCAAAAAGTAAGAAGGGATATGCTGGCCAGAATCTTTTGGATTTAAAGTTGTCTTATATTTATACTGTTTACAGTAACTAGTTTTTAAACGATACGTTTTTTCCGAGGCAAAACTAATAGAAAAATTTTAGTAAAAAATGTACTAAGTTCAGTTGTACCGGTTAAAATTGCATGCGACTATTTCCTTCTGCGTACTGTCTCTCGCGAACAGTCAGAATTTAAATATTTAAACCATAAGCAATAAGCTATCAGTCTAAAAAATCCACCTGTATATGGATTCTTTGTTAGAAAAGGTAAATAAGTATCTAAATAACTAAAACATGTATACATCATTAAGGAGTTTTCGTGAATGAGGGGCAAGACCCATCCTGGCCTCCGCGATGCTCCGCCGGTGAACAAGCTCCTATTCTTAATTTACATACCTGGCATTGTCAAAGAGGAGGCTAGCCTATCAGTCTCACATAGAGATGGCAACGGGCACAAATTCACTGGGTTTTGCTATCCCAAATCTGTGCCCATGAAAGTTGGATGTGCCCGCTAAAAAACTCATGCCCGTGACGGTGCAAATTTTTGCCCAGACCCATGCCCACTGGGTTAACGGGTACCCACGGGTCGCCCGTGGGGTCAGTAATGCGAGCTGCAACAATGGTTAATGGAGAGGAGGAAAAAGTTCACCGGCCATCTTCGTTGGAGCCGGAGGGTAGCGCCATGGCCAAGGGCCTACTGCTGCGATGCGCATTGGCTGCGGCGTGGGGGCGACGGGCTGAATTGGAAGGCGAGGCGACGTCGAGGGCGTGCGGGAGGACGAGCGTGCGCGCGAGTGGCGGAGCAGCGCGGAGCCGCGAGACGAGGGCGAGCGTGGAGATCGCCGAGACGAGCGCGGCTGTTGAATCGGGGTGGGGACTGGGGAGGAGTGAGTAGTGACCGTGACCGAGTGCTAGCTAGGGTTAGCCGTATGGGTAATGGGGCATTGCCGCATTGGATTTGGGGGCTTGGGGCTAAATGGCTAATGGGCTATGGGCTGGGCTGGTTTGCCTAGGAGGCTGGGAGCCTGGGTTTATAACTCCTATGGATCGAGTTTATATTACCCATGGGTTTACGAGTTTGGGTACTATAGGAACGTACCCAAACCCAGCAGACCCGATGGGTTAGGCTTTTTGCCCATTAAGAGACTCATGGGTTAGAAAATTGACTTAGACTCATGCCCTAATAGAGTAAAAATCCACCGGTATCGGGTTTTGGGTACCCATTGCCATCTCTAGTCTCACATGTTTTTGGTCGATTGGCGCATGATCGAAGCCGTCAAATGTAAATCAAGTGGCCCTCGCTGATGCTAGCGAGCTACACGCATGGTGATAAAGATTAATTTTATGGAGAAGATTTCTTCGAGGAGCGTTGCATATGATCGGTCCCGTAAAAGTTCAAATTTCATAGTCACAGGTTGTGTTCAGTTAAAATTTTAAAACTTTGACTGCTAAGTATATACAAAAGTATTAAGATTTGTAATATGATTATTATGTTAGTAGATTTTTCATCAAAAAACTTTTATATAATTATATTTTCAATATTGTTTTATTAACATATTATTAGAAAATGTAATGGTCAAAATGTGTTTATTTTAGAGATGTGTCAATATCAGAATGAGAAGCGAAAAAACAAAGGTAGTATTGTTTTTTAAGCGTGCGGCAGGCAGCATTTATACGAATCAAGTGCAAGTGACAGGATGCTTTCCGTGCAAGCAAAAACTTGAGAGGTTAAAACCTCTCCTCCCAGCTCTTTCAAAATAGCTTTTTTAGTGGTTTATAGCTGAAAAGTACTATAGCTAGCTAAAATTGTATTGTAGCTGATGGTGACTTATTTGGAAAAATTAAATTTAAAAATTTAAAAATAGAAAAAAACACAGGTTAACCCATTACGGACAGTACAAATGAATACGGGAAAAATCGACAAAAAAGCTTAAAAATAAAAAAACCAGAAAAAGACGAAATTATTGAATAGTGAAAAATAAGCCAGAAGTTAGAAGTCTAAACCATTTTGAGCGAGGCCAACTCGCCGGGTTAAATGCATAGCAAAATAGTAAGATGTTCAGTTTTGGGGCTACGGCAATTTGCAAACGACAGTTGATCATGAATACTACTGTACAATTAAAATATGCTCGGTGTGCCTCAAATTTGTAATCAAAAGTAAGTACCTATTCATCTTTCTTGAAGCTCTATTAAAAAAAACATGAAAAAAAAGGCTCGGATGGTATATCCCTCAGTTACCCCAGAATGAAAAGGATGATCTCATAACCACACTTTTCACGTAACCTAGCTATCAGAGATGCAATTTTTTTGCTGCTACTTTTGTGACCCGTAATAGTGTGGCTCCAGCAGAAAGATTCTACCAGCATATGGTGTCATTTCAGGATGCTAGTGTAGTGCCCAGCTAGAAGATGGAAATGAAATGATTTGGTCCATGATGGTATGTACTAATAGTACCAAGATAAAGGCGCCTTTGATCCTTTGCCTTTAATAATTGGAGCCCACAACATTCGTTGTCTGGCCTGGAATGGATAGCTACTATTTATTCGACAAATTTTATTTTGATGAACTGCTATCAGAGTGACGTGAGAAACTATTAGGCCACCAACCACAAGCCTGCATTGAAAACTCTCATCTGTTCTTCCTCTCTCTCTCTCTCTCTCTCTCTCTCTCATATCCTTTCCTCTGTCGTGTATCTGATTAGGATCATTCACTAACTCACTGTGCTAATTATTTTTAGTTCTGCTCATGCAACGCTGGAAGCGTGGAGGGACAGCAACATCATGTACTTCATTTATCCGTCCTACTGTCATGGGCATTAGAATATTTCCCTCTGCCCAAACTCTTTTTACAGGGTTTTATTCTGGGGGGCAGATCTGGAGATGGTTAGTCATAAATGTGATACGTTCAGAGTAACAGAGTTGAACAATGCAGTGTGTAACCTCACTAGTAAAAATATGTGAAAATTATTTTATGTATATATAAATCCGTGAAACTGTACTTTGTTCCATAAGGTCAATTGAAACTCAAAAACAAGAAGAGATGAATTTAATTTAACAGATCCATCTATGAGAGAACAGAAAATTTGGAAGAAGTAGCTATCACTCAAGCAGCTTCAGGTTCAGCAGCACTAGCAGCATTCAGATCCACAGAAAGATCAAGCTCCTGCATTGCATGAGTGCAAATTGTCACTCCAAATTGCTAACTAAAGGCAGCTTTGCTCTAATAATAGTCTATTTAAGCATTGAACTTGAACACTTGGTAGTATATTTTTCTCATACAATTAATTACCTTTCCAGTGATCTTGCTGTACAAGGCGAGCACATCCTTCACCGTCGTCTCAAAATGAGTGGTTGCGTCGTAGCTCTGTAAAACGCAGGCACTTATCAACACTTCTGCAGTGTGGTCGAGTAAAGAAATCTGCTGTTGCTTGAGCTTACATTTGTCACGAAACAGTTGTCCTCCTCGGGACTATTAGCAGGTTCGTATCGGTCGTAGATGTCGAAGAAAGTTTCCTCCACGGGGCCGAGCAGATCGATCCCAGGTTTCAGCTCGATCTCAGGCTTGTCGGTCTCAGCTTCAGTCGACACGAAAGCGATGAATTTGCCTTTCGGCGCGACGTTGTGCGCGTAGGAGCAGCAGAACACGTACCTGAAATGAGACATGGAAAAGACGCAGAGTAAACACCTCATGAGATGAGATACATGAATGCCATCGGTTCTAGCAAGATATACAAGTGATGTACTAGCGTTATGCTTTAAGTTAGCAAGACAGGTACAGATTTAAAGGCAATCAATCATCAAAACAATAACCAGCTGAACAGTACCCCTTATCTGATTAGATGGTCTTAAAAGTCACTATTTTGCTTTTGTTCACTACATACATGTCTGATTTGCGCTTCAGCTGTTTCTTTGGGAGGATAATCTGCACGGAGTGAGAATCCTTGGTGTCAGGGATTGGATGCTTCATTATACATATCGCACGCGCCACCCTTCCAACCTTCGTCACCTGTTCATTGTTTGGAGGATTTTATGGCCATATGCCTACCATAAACCTGAATCTGAAATGTACTGCAAGCGAGTCGCAAAGGTTACCTTGTCAGGCAAGTACGATGGGTCACAGACAATCTTCTTGCATTTCGCGGTCTCCCCTTCCGAAGTCACACCAAATGCTTTGCCACTCTCATCAAACTCAACCTGCAAACAATCGCTAAATTTAAGCATATTTGACTGAATACCTGGAATCCCAACTAGAATTGGGGCATTGGTGAGTAGTGAACTGTCTGAAAAGCTTCAGTTCAGTTACCTTGCATTCTGGTTTGTTGAGCATGTATGTGCCACCGTAAACAGCGCTCAGACGAGCAAAGGCCTATTACAGTATTCAGAGTTTCAGTTGGAATGAAGCTGAAACATGTGCCAATTCCTGATAACTTGACAACGGCATACCTGAGGGAGCTCTCCTAGCCCATACAGAGGGTAGATATAAGGTGATCCGCCTTGGAAGCGTGCCAATGATTCTGCGTAAAGCTATTGAAACAGAAGACGAAGATCAGATTTTGAATTTCTCCCCCCTCCGCATGCATCACAATATATTTATTTGTCCAATTATCTGTCATGTGGAATAATTTTCAGCTAAAGATATGCAATGCGGGTGTAGAATTTTCTCAGCTAAAAGTGTGTTACGTGGGTGCAACCACTGCAACAGTGGCGGAGAGAGGGGGGGGGGGCTGAGGGGGCCTGGCACCCCCCAACCTTTCTGATGTGGTGCACGAGCCGAGGGGTCAAGGCAGGCAAGCGAGGGAAAAGAAAAGCCAGGTCAGAAGTGTTAAGGGTATTGGAGATAGAGTTGTATTAGGATATAGAGTTTATATTCTATTCCATATATGCCTTATCTCTATATGGCATATCCTCTTGTACTCTCCTATATATATGACTCTTTGGGTCTCATATCAATACATACAATATTCATAACATGGTATCAGAGCTTAGGTTGAAACCCTAACCTCGATCTATATCATCTACTTCCGCTGCTGCTGCCCCCGGGAGGATCGATCTGCTCTCCCGGGGGTGGCCATCTTGATGGGCTGCTTGACCCATCGTCTTCCGGGAGAAGACTCGGACCAGAACTCGAGACCACCGTTGTCGCCCGTCCTTGGGTCGCTGTCTCCCCGGATCTGAAGCCGCACCGCCCAATCCGGCCTCTCCGCCGCCGGATCCGGCCTTTCCGCCGCCAGTTTTCGGCGTCCGCTGCGCCGCCGCTGGGCTGCTCGCTCCGCTGCTCTGTAGGCCGCCGTTCCACCCGAGGCCGCCGCCGCCGACTCGCTTTAGTTGCCGCTGCCGCCGACTCGCGCCGCCGTGCCGCCCGAGATCGCCGTCGCCGCCGCCGCCGACTCGCTTGAGCCGCCGCCGCCGACGACTGTCGGATCCGCCTCTCGCTCGCGCCGCCAGATCCGGGCCATCTTCTTCGGTCTCGTCGCGCCGCCGCTCAGAGCGGCGTTCTCCCGCGGCGGCCCCTCCACGCGCCGCCACCGCCGAACCCTAGATGCCCGCCGCCTTTCGGCTGTCGTCGCCTCGCCCCTTTTTCTTCTCTCGGCGCGGGAGGGAGTGAGTGCGCGGGCGGAGTGAGGAGGAGGTATTGAAACTGAGAAGAGAGAGAGAGAGAGAGAGGAGATATGGCTTTTGACGGCGGCTTGGCTTTTGACGGCGGTTCGGTTGAGTTCGCTTTTGACGGCACCTTCCGTCAGTTCTGTCGCCGTTGAGTTTTTTTCTTTCCGTTTTAGTGTCTGATTTAGTCAGTCTTTTATTTTTTCGTGAGTCAGCGTTCCAGTCATTTTTCTCGTGAGTTTTCCACTGCGTTCATCTAAGTCCGTAGTCTCTAATTTTTAGTTTGTCCAAGCCGTGCGAGTCCACAAATTTATTGTCAGTCATAAAAGTATATGAATTTTTCTTTTGCATGGCAGCAGCCGCTGCTCTTTTCCTTGAGCCGCTGCAGATCGTAGAAGTCTTTATGATGCCGCCGCTTCTCTTTGAGCCGCCTCGAAGTTTTTAAAGCCGCGCGCTTCTTCGCACCGCGCCTCGTTGCGTTTCTTGTGCACTGCGCCGCCGCCGTCTCAGGCTTCGATCTGTGCCGTCATGCTTCTATCTATTTCTCTTCAGCTTGATTTGACAGTTTATTCGATGACTGCACGCAACGACGACTTTATCACGACTCGGATGTCGGATATTTCTTGTTTTAGTATTAACCCTTTTTCAAATGCAATGCTATTGCATACGCCTTACATTTGTGGGGGGGTGTTAAGGGTATTGGAGATAGAGTTGTATTAGGATATAGAGTTTGTATTCTATTCCATATATGACTTATCTCTATATGGCATATTCTCTTGTACTCTCCTATATATATGACTCTTTGGGTCTCATATTAATACATACAATATTCATAACAAGAAGCAAGCATGACGATCCAAAATTCATGGGGGACGAGGAAGGCAGTATTACCCAGTGGGTGTTTACTTAATCCACGGTGCTTAAAGTTCGCTTCGTACCATTCGAGGGTTAATGTTAACTACTACTGTATGTTTGTTGCTAAAAAATATTTTACAACTCATACGTACAATGGAGTTGGTCCTGATCCTTTTGCCGATAGAAGTTACAAAGTTTGCATCCCAGTTCATCGTGCTATTGTTACCTAATCTCCTCTGTCTCTACTCTAGTGTATACCAAGCCTGTTCATATTAAATTCTGTTTCTAATTTTTGTTTGCAAAAGATAGAAATCAATATAAATATCTAATTTTCCAAAGCGGTATTCTCACTTTTCTCGCTCTCATCTCGCTTTAGAGATAAGGTAATAGATCACAGGTGCATCACGCACGTTGCTCTTCTTGCTCCTGTTTCATATAAATATCTCTCTTACTTTTTCTATCATTTATCTTCTAAAAGTTGCTTTTTTTAGTTACTTACTATTTATTTTTAGTAGAAAACTATCTGTCAAACTCTACTTGTTGTCCATATTGCCCCCCTATATCCAATTCCTGGCTCCACCCCTGCACGGCAAATATTTATTATATCATGACCAGATCATGCATATTTTGGTCCAGAAAATAAACCCTGAAGTTTTGGACAGCAGAAGAACATCACATTATGAGAGCAACGTGATCGATCACTTATATAAGCAATGATGGAGTTTGTGTGGTCACAAGGTCAAGAACTAACTAACTATGAATTAAAACAACAGCATGACAGTATATGCTATTTTGAAGGTCACTTTAATGCGCATGTGCTTAACCTAATGTTTGTTAATCATATTGAATGAAAAAGGACCACAGAAATGAGACAGAACAGACATTAATAACAAGGGAAGCGTCTCATAGGGAAAAAAACAAGGGGAGGAAAAACTTCCGGACAAGTAACTGTTAATTGGACCCTAACAGCTAGCTTCAATCATGCCCTTTTTAAGATGTATAGTTCTAGTACTAGTTCCTTTTGTAATCTACCGTCCAATAATATAGATTAGGCTATATTGTTTTTTAAAAAAGAAACAGTTTCCAATCGTTAATACATAAAGTCCAATAAGCATGTCTTGGATCTCCAATAGCGGAGATAGGAGATTCATATGAGAAAATATAAGTAAACGGGCTTCCGCCTGAGCTTCCAAGGATAAAGGTAGACAGCAATAGCTTAGGATATTAAATTAGTGCTTCCAAGATGCATAGAGAATTTGATACCTTCATTCTCTTAACAGTGTTAATTGCAGGCTCATCCAGATAGTTGTCATCCCGGTGAAGTGCCACGGCATGCCCAATAAAGTCAACTGTGTCATCCTCCAGTCCATACTTGCTGATCCAAGCAAACATCATAGTCTTTATATTAGGACATGGTGGCAAATACAACTCGGCTTTCTAATTTTCCGTTCATTGTGCAGCAACTGAAATGTCATTGCACAAGTGAAAGCAACTTACGAGATGACCTCTCTCGTCGTGACCTTGTGCAGATCCAGGCCCTCGTGTGACTTGGGATCATCCTCTTCGTAATCCTGCACGTATATGAAGAACTTGCGAGCACGGCGCTTCTCAAAGAGGCCCATCAGGTTAGATTTCAAGGCTTCGACATCGGTGGCAGGGACTTTGTGGATCTATCAGCATCAGCAATGAAGGAAACGCGAATCAACACTGCACATATACACACACACACACACACACACACACATGTTTCACAGTTGCATGACATCTGAATATAAGACCCACCATACCTTGCCATTGTTGTATACGAAGCTGCCATCGACGGCCTTGAAGTTCAGATACTTTGTCACACTCGTGTGGATCAGAACACGGACCAATGCACCGTTGGCCATCATAAACTGCAAACTCACAATTTACATTGATCTGCATAATACCAGAAGCATAGGAGATCAAGGAACAGATTTCAGGTGCCAACGGACCTTGGGCACCATGTCAACATTGTACTCCTTGCTGACACCCAAATGTTCAGGAGGGTTTTCGTTGCCTTTGAATCTCTTCCAAAGCTACACATATCATGAGAACAGATCAAATCGTTAAAGAGCATATATACTATATAACATAATTTCAGAGTAGTTTTAAGATCTTTTTTTCTATTTTGAAAAGCAAGATGGTGTTTAGAGTTGTTCCTATGCCAATTAACTGGATGGAGCATAAATAAAAGTCAGTGTATTATTCTATTCCATTATCACACCTTAGTCAGATTAAGGGACGAAGATTCGCCTCCATAGTAATCATTCCTGTCCATGTGAAGAACCTGTGTATACACAGGAAAGAAACAAAAAGAATTGACTTTAGAGTGTGCATTGTGCCTTTGTCTAGAATGGGACGTTAGCCCCTTTGAGATTGCTGCAAGATTCATGATCAGATGACCGACCAATAACAATCAGGTAAATCGGTTCGAACAAGACGCTACTCCTATCTTAACTATATTTTTTATGAAACATACGGAGAAAACATTTTGCCTGCCCAAATTTAACATGTTCAGGGCAATCATCCTAGAATCGACATTTTCAAGATTTCTCTTCTTTAAGCAACAGACCATCCAAAGATCTTCTGATCTGTACACATACGGTTCCTGAACAACAGCGACATACCCAGCCACATTTCTCATTTGATACGCAAAATTCCCAGCAGTACAATACTACAAAACCAAAATGTGAGTTCAAAGAATCTCATGTCAGATTGTCAGTCCACCATGAATCGGTCGGCTACAGGCAGCCAACGCTAAGGCGCAATGCATATTGTTATCAGAAACAGAACACATGAACAAAACAGAAGGGTAAGATATTATTATATGGGATCACCTTGAGGCCATCGACGGAGAGGAGGCCGCTGAGGATGCACTCCTTGAGCCCCGTCCCCAGCACAATCACGTCGTACTCCTCATCCATCTCTGCTCCTCCAAATCCTCCTCCGATCCACTAGATCTCCTCCTCTTCTTCCCTTCCCTTCCCTTCCCTTGTGCCGATGAGCCTTCCCCTCTCCTCCTCTCCTTCTGCCGATGATCTCTTCTCGGCTCGTCGTATATATGGTCATGGAGGAGGCGGACGAGCGCGTACAGGCAACGGTCGCTGCTTCCCGCGAAGACGTCGAGGCGGTTGCGGTTGCAGTGGGGTGGGGCGCCCGGCGAGCGCGACGCGTGGCGCGCCCCGCGCAGTGCCTTCTCCCGTTCTCTCGCGCGTGGTGGGCCACAGGATGCGCCACAAAAGCCCAGCCCAGCCGGATGGTTGCTACTCAATTGATCGGACCAACCAGCCCGTTTTCGGCTGGGAAATCGCTAGCTCTACACCCGTCTTATCTTGCTTTTACGGGCTCTGTCCTGTTGCGCGTTGATCTATCTAGCCGGGTCAAACTTGACCATTGCCCTGTACTCTTGGTTGGAGCGTAATTTTGAATTAGAAAATGACGGCGGTTAGCTGTAAATGAGCCGAGCTTAAGTGAATCTAGCCCTCCAAGCTTAAACAAATTTAAGTTGGGATCTGAACTCAACTTTGGGCTCGAGAATCGACTCAGCTCAAGCTTGAGTAAGCTTAAGGTCGACTCGAATAAGTTTGATAACGATCAAAACAATTTAACATACATTGATTTTCAATAATAAGAAAAGTTTGAATTCGAGCTCGACTCAAGTAAACTCGATAACAGTCAAAATAATTCAACATGCACTAATTTTCAATAATAAGAAAATCTCAAGCTCAAGTTTGGTTTAAATAAGTTCGATAAAAATTAACATGCATCAATATTCAAAGTCAAATCAAGCCTTAACGAGCTATTCGAGTTCGGCTCGTTGAAGCTCGCGAACTCAAAATCAAACTTGAGTTTGGCTCGTTGAAGCTCATGAGCTCAAAATTAAATTTGAGTTTGGCTCGTTTAAAATTTGAACGGAGCTTTAAGCCTTGTGGTTTTTTTCAACCCTAAAGGGTATATTGGCCTAGTGATTGTAATTGTCCAAAGTCCAATCTCAAACCACGGAGGAAATTTGTGTGGTATGACATAATTATGCATTTTGATTTGGAGAAACCAAACACCACGTGCCAGTTGCGGACTCAACCGTCGGATCTTCACCGTGATCGCTCTGGTCTCAGCTCGACAGGCACTTATATAGAGAAAAATAGTTATATATGATTTTGATCGGTACAGTTGAACTCAATATATTTTTTACTATAATTTTTCTATTGATCCTGTCTTGAAAAAACACACCGTTTAAGACCCCGCTCGGTTAGGCTGAAAAGTTGTGGCTTATGACTGAAATTGCACTGTAACGGCTGAAATTTCACTGTAGTGAAAGTGACTTATTTGGCGTAATTAAATTTAAAAAAATTAAAAATAGAAAAAATATGCTAGCTCATCACGACAACGCAAACGAATATGGGAAAAACGCAAAAAGCTTAAAAAACCAAAAGTTCAGAAAAATACGAAATTATAAATAGTAAAAATAAGCTAGAAGTTGAAACCAAAACGAGCGGGGCCTTAAGCTAGTTACTATAGACAGTACAAGCATATGCCAACTTTAAGCACCAAAGAACCCGACCATATTTGACGAAGCACAGACACAGCGTTAATAAAGCCGCCGTGAAGTGAGCCCTTCTCTCACTCTCAGATATGCTGAAAGTATTTAGGCCCCTAAAAAGTTGATTTTGGTAATTAATGACATTATGAGAATATGGGACTAACATGTGTACTAAGTGTTTGGAAGGTTTAGTCCCGAAGGCAAAGTAAGAGAGACATGAAAAGGATTTCATGGGATTCAAAGAACTTCAAGACAAAAGGGTAAATAGTTTAGGGCTCTTTTTCATTTTACCGGTCTTAGGAGAAAAGTTGGAAGACCGGATTATAGGATAAATGCCGTACTATTAAGGGGGGTCATAGCTAGTTGCTTAATTGCATGTTCCTGTGCCTTATGGATCAATTTAGGATCATGCATGCACCTAAAAATAAAATCGAATGCTAAAACTGTGCACTGTTAGAAAAATCAGAAGTACCGACATTAAAACTGCGGAATTTCCGAAAGTCCGGAAGTTCCGACCTCTGAGCGGTACATTTTTTCTAGAGAGCGACCGCAAGAAAACTTAGCCTCGCAGAAATCAGAAGTACAGTGAGTTCAACGGCGAAACTTCCGCTAGGACGGAACTTCCAATAATCGGAAGTCGAAAGTTTCGGTCGAAGTGAGCAGAACGTTTTTTCCAGAGAGCAACCTTTTCAAAACTTAGCCTCATGGAAATTGGTAGTTCCGGGCCGACTATCGGAACTACCAAAAAATCGGAAGTACCGCACCGACTTCCAACGGCTACCTCTGACGCTCTGACATAACCGTTATTGTGGCTGCAGTAGGGGAGCGTAAGTTCCGATTTTTACTCTACGGAACTTCCAGTTTTCTTGAAATTTCTGGATTGAGTTGTGTAACGGCTAGTTTTGGTTGGTGAGGGCATAAATTCAACCCCACCATCACAAGAACATGTTGTTAAAACATTATTAAGCATTTTTTAGCATAGAGCACCCTCTCCACACCTCATTTCATCTCTTATGCATTCATTTGAGCTAGTTGGGAAAATTCAAGTGCATTCATCCGTAGATTGATCCTTGGCACTTGAAAGTGGTCAAGCAACGCAGTGATTCATTACTCTTGGTGTTTGTCGACACCTAGACTGCTTGGTGGAGATTGACCGGTGATCTTCTCAAAGAAACCTGTGAGAAGACCCGGCAAAGTTGTGAAGGTTGGAGCTCACCTATCCGGAGCAGGAAAGAGCTACCACTAGTGGATTTGAGGTGCTTCGACTTAATTCGTGGAGCCAGTCCAATTCGTTTGGGCTAACCTTAACGTGGATTAGAGGAAACCGACAAGTTTCCGAACACCACGGTAAAAATTTTGTGTGTTCAGTGGTGATCTCTTGTTCCTTATTTATCTCTTGCTTATTTATTTCATTTGAGATCATTTACTTGTGCTAGATCATTTTAGAGATATACTCTTGTTGTGACCTAGACTTACTAGAATTGAGTAAAATTTACTTGATTTAAGTTTTTATCCCGTAAAATTAAATTAGAAGTCAAGAAATTTTAAAGCCTTCTATTCACCCCCTCTAGTCGATTATCCTTGATCCTACATATGCCTCCGGCACCGTGGACTTCCCTCCCCAAATTGGTTTCAGATGTCGCATCCCGGTCTCGATCCCAGAGCAGAGCCCCACCCTTTTCTTTACCTTTCCCCATGCCACGCCTGTCAAAGCCGGCTCGAAATTTGTAGGGATACATTTTTTATTAATATTATATTAATACTAGTAAGATGTATGTACGTTACAATGGGTTTTAAAACAAGTTGATACATATCATCAAACATGATTCAAACCATATAATAAATATTAAAAAGAGAGGCGTCTTATCATCAGGAATGAGGTTGGCACGGTCAGATCCATCATTGTTGAGATCGCCATTTCGGATCTACCCTCCTTGATCCCATCGACTTCGCGATTCTTCCTTACCTCCAGTGTTGTACACCTCGTCTGAGCCAGTATACTCTGCCTTCTTGGTCATCGTCTGTGTCAGTTTATTCCATGTCCCGATTGTCGACCTCGGCGGTGTACACTTCCGTTCCATTGTCGTTCTTGGTGGTGTACACAAACACTTCATCGTCTGCACTAGTGTGCTCCTCTTCTTCACCAGGAGTACCGCTCCGCCTCTCTCTCTTTTACCATCCTAGTGCAGCAACAGCAGCAGCATGCGCGGCGCATGACACAAGGGAGGATGGAGCAACGAAGGCTATAGGGGGCTAGGCTGAGGGACCAATAGGGTTAGCCGCATCACTTTTTTCATGTCTATCGAATTGAGATCTAGTGGCTAGGATCGGCTGAAAGAGGAGGTTGTCCTAGAGGTAAAAAATGTGTCCAGCCCTTATATTCCCACCCGACGCCTCCTCCCCTCCCCCCGCCCGTGTGCCACCATCGTCGGGAGATCACCTCCCTGTTTCCACTCGCCTCCCCTCACCTACACACCGCCACCATGTTGCCTCAACTCCCCATGCCTCCTCCCGGTCGATGGCTCCACTCACGTGTCACCGGACTTGTCGCCACCGGATCCACCATCCCCGAGGTCAACGTTGCTGGATGCACCGTCTCTAAGGTTGCCGCCTTCAGATCTGGCTGGTACACCTCCACTAGGGTCATTGTGCTCCTCGTTAGTGTCCCCAACCCCATGATCATCTGATCTGGGGGTCATCATCCTCGACACTAACATTCTCCATCCTAGCGCGGTGGATCCAATGAACCCTGAGGTCACCGCGTCCGTATTCAGCATCCCCGAGGTCGCCGCCATCGGATCTAGTCGTCCTCGCCTCCATCGTCGTCAGATCAGACCTCCTCACAACAAGAACGGGGCAACGATGGATCAATAAAAGGATAAGTGGAAGGTGGCGGTTCCAGCGGAGGTGAGTTGATGTTGGACTTGAGGAATAAGTCGAAGTCTGACGAATCTGGTGATCCTTGACCTCCACACCATTGGATCTAGCCATCCTCCACTCGGCAAGCCCAGATATGGCCATCCTTGATCCAGGTGCCACCGTCTTCCTTCTCCCTAGCAGCACTGTCTTCCTCTTCCCCACCACCATCTCCTCACTCCTTGAGCCCAACCGCTGCTTGGCGACGACCATTATGGTTGTCGTGGGCATCGGTCACCAGTGACGCCACTCATCACAGATCTGCCCTGCAAAACTGGCAAGGCGCTAGCGTAGGGTATGGAAGAGAGAGAGGATTAGAAGAGATTGATCAGAGTGAGAAGAGGGGGACTCGCTAATCAGGACGCAAGAATAGCGAGAGTGGCTAGCAATTGCGGCCTCAAGGGTGTGGCCACACGGTGAAGGGAAGTGGATCAGTTGGGGGTGTGAAGCCGTGAGCAGTTCGGGAAGGGAGCCAACTGATGACACATTCCCACATGTCGGTGTATGTCAAGAGGAGATATGTGAATGCGATACAGCAGGGAGAAGGAAGGGGAGGTGACGAACGAATAAACTCACCTTTTATATTAGTAGAGATATTATCACTTAAAATTATATAAATAATCTTCCGTTGCCGTTTCAAATGGTTCTATCACCATTTGAACTTATGACAGAGCTTCTGTCACTATTTTAAATATGACAACAAAAACTCTATCATCAAATGAATGGACGACAAAGTACCACATCGGCATCATAGCATATGTCTTCATTTTAATTGGTGACAAAAAGATGAATTATCAATTGAAATGACAACAAAAGCATCCACATAAAAGGGCAAGAAACTGACCGAAATTCACTGTAATTTGCTAAAAAAGAAAGAGGAGAGGAGAGGGGAAGAGGAGGAGAAGAGAACGGGAAAAGGAGTGGATTTCTATATCCGAGAAATGTATTTTTTGTTTTTTGTAAATTTTATTTTGAATCATGGTAGGTTAGCAAATAACATAATTAGATGTATAGTTATATTGAGTAGTGGGTAGATGTGTAAATAGTGTGGTTGTAGATATGTAGTTATTTAGAGTAGTTTGTGTAGGACAAATTCTTATAGAACTATTAATTTCTTGTAGTTGTAAGTTTTAGTGCATCGATTTGTTTTAGAATAATAGATCCGCTAGTTAGGTCTATTCAGAACATGGAGAGTACAACATGTGTAGGATCCATTATTAAATATGCACGCTACGTAGATAAAGCATGAATAGCAAGTTAGATTTTTACAAGACATATATGATTGTTTGTCTTTCTTTAGGTGTAGTTAGAAAAATCCCCTTCTATGCAAGTTTATTAGTGAGTAGCTGATTTATTATTAGACCTATTTCGTGTTTATTTAATCGAATGAGTAGCTATCATTAACACCAGATTAGTTATTGAAATGATCGACAGATATGACTGACGGGTAGCTTTCAAAATACACTATGAAGGAGTTACACGGATGGGTGTAGAAAAAGTCGATTTGCACGATTTCCCATCTGTGATGGCCAATCTGTCAAATACAGAGTAGCATTCATGGGACACTGTTATGTGATGGTTATATTAGTTATTCTCGCTAGATCATGTGTTGCACAACCTAAAGTTGCATGGCGTTACTACCCAAGCATGGTATGTACTGGGAGTTTGTGGAACTGAAGGGGCAAATTTGTGGAACTCATGCGTGAGATTAGTGAAGGAGCATGGGTGGGCACTAATCTTGCTGGCCCATGCCTACGAGTAAGTCCCTCCGGCTTATGTGATGCATGAAGATGCTATATGTGGTAATGCAAAAGAAGCTGGAGAGTCCAGCCAAAATGCACCATATTGTTTGAGCCAAGAAGAGGGGTGGTACCAACTCAGTTGAAGCTGAGACTATGGACCTTCCTATGGCTGAGGCGCATAAACCCATAGAGATTGTAGATGAAGGTGAGGATATAAAAGCCTTGGTGGAATGGATAGAGTTCGAAGACCGTGACTACGACACAATGTCAGATGATGAAGGTTCTGATGACGAGCAAGGTGGAGGTGATCAGGTCATTCCGTCATAGTGGAACGCACACCGATTTGACAAACTAGTAGTGAGTGAAGGTGAGCGAGTGGCCTGAGAGTACCAGCAGAAAGAGGTTAGGCAAGGAGTGTTTTACAAAAGTAAGGAGATGCAGGAAGTAGTCAAGTTCTAGGCAGCGTCATTGAGGAGGACATCACAATTAGCATCACAATTCACAATCATTTGTTGTACTCATCTTAATCATCACGTAATTGACCCTTGTTGGGATGGTTGGCATAGGAGAGGCAGGTGAGCCGGGCGGCTACAACTATGAGGGCAGCGTCGTTGAGGAAGATGTAGGTCAGGGGGCGTGCTACGACTAGGTCCATGCGTGCTGCAGCCACACCATTGATACCAAGCTACTACTCGAGGCACGCAAAGCAGCGCTGTAGCTCCACCATGAGGAGCACCAAGCCGAGGTGCACACTGGCGCCGATGATCTCATCCTCGAGCATAAGGCTCTGCACTACAGTTCAGTTCTACTTCAATGACTATCTCCTCAACGCCACCACCATCTGTCATGCTAGTTAGCTACTAGATTCAAACGGCGATAGCAGTGCTGCCAATGAGGAGGCCGACCATGGGAGGAAGGGGAGGGGCTAGATCTGGCAAGAAAACGGAAGGTGGTCTGGAGTTAGGCGGAGAGCAAGAGGTAGAGTGTGGATGTGAATGGAATCAGATACCAGCTACTCAATTCAAGCGGCAAAAGTAGCACCATCGGTGAGAAGTCCCTCCCTTGTCGTTGCCGGTGAGGAGATCGGCCGCCAAAGGAGGGGCATGTGGCTAGAAAAGGGGAGGTGGTCTAGAGTTAGGTAGAGAGCAAGAGGTAGAGTGTGGATGTGAATGGAATCAGATGCCAGCTACTCAATTCAAGTGGTGGGAGCAACACCGTCGGTGAGGAGGCCGACCACCGGAGGAAGGGAAGGGGCCAGATCTGACTAGAAAATAGGAGGTGGTTTGGAGGTAGGCGGAAAGCCAGAGAGAAGGGATGAAGTAGATTGGCTGTGAAGAGTGGTAGTTAAATAATGATGAGGTTATTGTTGTCATTTTGTTGAATACATAATTTGCATTGGAGCAAATAGACGCTTAAACGGGCTCTTAAAGCTTCTCAAACTATATAAGCATATACGAAATATTATTTGTATTAGAGGTTGTGGCTCTTATATAGCTGCTTTATGATGTGTCATTGTTTCTCTCTCTTTAAGCATTTATCCTAGCGTCTTTGCATTTGATATGGCCTTAAATAAAAAATATTAATGTAACATGAGGCACACTAGTCAAACTCTCTTTATTAGTTAGTTATTATTTCAAAACTACTAAAGCAAAAAAATAAAATTTTTATAAATAATATATTTTTAATAGAAAATGTATTATATAAAAAATTAAAAAATGATGGCGATAGGTCCTCTGTCGTCAATTGAATTGACGATAGGGCCTCTGTGTTAATACAAGACTCTATCGCCAATTCAATTGATGACAGAGACCTGTAGACTGTCAAACATAACTCTACATAAGATTTCGTCATTCAAATGGCTACATAGTGTTGTCGCCATTTAAAATAGCGACAATATGTTATTTATATATTTTTTGGTGAAGATATATTTATATAATATCAATAAAAATATATCATTAAAAAGAACCTAGAAAAAAGAGAAAAGGATGCAGATTTCGCCAGGGGGCAACAACCCAGCCAGCCGCTGGGCGCGCCTCGTGAACGCCCAATCGATCTCTCTCGTCACACGTCCTGCGCTGCACGGCGAAAACCAAGGGCAAATCTGGCCATGGGAGGAGGAGCACTGTACTCCAACAAGATGGGGATGCACCATGTGCGTCGAAGCGCGCGCGGTGCACATGCGATGGGTGGTGGACGTGCAAGGGACCGAAACCAAAGCGGTGAGTCCGATTTGTGTTCCCATTTATGTGCAGACCAATTGTGACCTGAATTAAGGCTTCTGAGGAGACGCTAGCTAAGGGCACTCCTAATGCAGAAACTATCAGATAGTTTTTATACTTGCCAATTAATGTAGACACTACCCATAGAAACTATGCTCCCAATGGATAGTTTCTACAAATAAAATTTCCATCCAATCATCTATCTTCTTTCTCCTATCATCTACCTATCACAGCTCTTTCTATCTTGGTTCCTGTGTAAACATGGTGTCTATATAAGAAACCATTTCCTTATCTCTCCTCCTTAACTCCAATGACACATCAGCATTTTGCTTACTTGGCACCTTATTTAATACCATAGAAACCATCCATAGTTTCTGCATTGGGAGTGCTCTAACAAATTAAGCAAAAACCATCTTGAATATTCGTAGCGCTGCTTGGAAACCTGAATATTCTAGTCGAACTACCGCATGGATGCACGTAGCATTTGTGTACTGGTAACAGTATTATATAGCAGTACCGTTTTTCCAAAACAATATTTTACACTACTAATCCAATCGCAATGTAGGCACCGTTCCAAATAGCTTATGGCTTCTGGCTTTAGAAGATTATTTGGAATCCGTTAGCTTCTTAACATGGTTTTTTCTTCTCTTTTTTGGTATTATCCGTGAAAATATAACGATATTTTCTTTTTTTATTTTTATTCACTTTTCTTTAATTGAATACCTAAAAAAGCTAACAGTCGCTACAATATCATTTCGGCTAAAAACCATCTCACTTTTCAACGGAGTCATAGACATCTCCGGAGGGACACATATATAGGTAGTGCTCAAAGTAACTTCAAGCTTCTGGATGAATAAGCACTGTAGCGGCTGAAAATATATTGTAACGACTGTTAAATTTTTTGAGTAATTAAATTTAAAAAAGAAAAATATATTATCACAGACAATGCAAATAAATAAAGGGAAAGAAGAAAAAAAGAAAAAGCCCAAAAAAGCTAAAAAGTCAAAAATAGGAAATTAAAAAGCCGACGTATTCCAAAAGCTAGAAGCAGAAGTCGTTTGGAGTGGGGTCAATTCCCCCTAAACGAATTCTTTACTGCTACCCATGAAAAATCTCCTTTTATTTTGTAAGGGCTACTACTCAAGGCTATCCCGTTGGACTCCAATCCAATAGGATAGCCGTCTGGCTGCTCTGCTCCTCTCTCTATCATCGTTGCTCCCCAGCCGCTCCTCAGCTGTTCCCCTGCCGTCGCTCCCCCTCTTTCTCCGATGCGAGCAGCTCCGCACCCCCTCCTCCGCCTCCCCTGCCCCCTCCTCCACCATCAGCGCCTGCCATGATCTCGTCACCTCATTGTACCGCCGTCTCCCCCTCCCCGCCGCCACCATCCCGCCCAACCAAATATTCACAACGCTGCCGTTTCACCTGTTTCTCCCTCCGCCACCGCCTCCGCCGCTATCCGGTGCCCTTCGCCACCACCCACCACCCCCGCCTCCCTCGACATCCAGGGGTGTAATGAATCCATTGTCACGGCGGTGTTTTGTCAGATTCGAAGCTAAAGATAGTGGGGGAGGAGAGAAAGAAAAGGTTGCGCTATGCAGTCGGTGAAGAAAAAAAATGGTATAATATTTATAATTTTTTTATTTTACCCTCTAATCCTAAATAAATACGAAAGCAAAATGGCACATAACACACAAAAAGAGAGAGGAGAGGCCCGTGGTCCCCACCCATCCCCGATCCATCCATCCACCCCCACGCCACGCCACACAACCAGTCCACCACCGCTTTCCCGCGGCAAATTACCAGCGTGCCACTGCCCTTCGCCTTCCCCTCCACGATCCAAGCCACCCAGCCGTCACCGTCAAGTAACGGCCCCCCACCTTCCCCTCGCGTCCAGGCTCCTTCTGGGGAAGGCCGCCTCCCCCGCCCCGGGCCGCGCCCACCGTCGCCTTTAACTCGCCCCTCCTCCGTTACCGTTTCCCCCTTTCAACCTCCCCCACCAGCCGCTCATCAACACGCCTTCGATTTGATTTCGATTGATTTTGATGCAACGCTGCTGCCAGAAGGGTGGGGTTTTTGTGAATTGTTAGATTCGTCTGGTTGGATGGGGATGGTTCGTTGATTTGAGAGTTGCCGAGTTGTTATTGGATTTCTCGTAGGTACGTGGCTATCTTGGGGTTAGATTGGATTGGATCTTTGTCTTTGCGAATTGACGTGATTTCTTGTTAGATGGGTTTTGTTGGGAGATTGATGTGGTTTGTGTGTGTGATTTGCAGGAAAAAGGGTTCTTTTTTCTCTCGTCTGTGGGATGGACGCAGGGGAGGTGTGAAGCCTGGTCGCTAACTGATGCTCGTGGAGAGATTCGGTGGAGAGGAGCGCGCGGTGAGGAGGCGGTGGAGGCGGAAGCGCCGACGCGTTGGACAGCAGCGCAGCGACGGACGACGCGCAGCCGGCGGGGAACGAGGTCAGGAATAGGGCTGCCCCGCCAACGACGGCCGCCGACGCCGACGCCGCCATGGGGGAGTCGCTGCTCACCGCGCTCTCCATGGACACCGCCACGGCCCACCACCCTCACCAGGGCCCCTCCACCTTCCTCTCCATGGACACCGCCTCCCACGACGACTTCGACATCTTCCTCCCTCCGCCGGGGCCCTTCCGCCGCTGCCTCCATGCTGCGGCTGCCGCCGCCCCTGACATCAACCTCCCCCTCGCCGCCGACCCCTCCCCTCCCCCTCCGGCCCTTCAGGCCAGCGCCCTCCATGACTCGGACGTCGACATGCTAAATGTCGGCCTCGGAGGCCCCCAGCTCTACGAGTCGGACTCGCCTGCCGCTGCCGGGGCGGCCTCGGCCCCGGCAGCAGCAACGACCACGGTCGCCGTGTCTCACACCAAGGGCTCCAGTTCCAGCGCCGCACGCAAGTGCGTCAAGAGAAACGATAGCATCTGGGGCGCGTGGTTCTTCTTCACCTACTACTTCAAGCCGGTCGTGTCGGCTGACAAGGGTGGCAAGGCAAAGGCAGCCTCCGCTGGTGGGAATGGTAATAACGCCACGCTGGATGCTTTCCTGGTGCAGCATGACATGGAGAACATGTACATGTGGGTGTTTAAGGAGCGGCCAGAGAATGCCCTGGGGAAGATGCAGCTGAGGAGCTTCATGAATGGGCACTCGCGCCTTGGGGAGCCGCAGTTTCCTTTTAGTGCGGAGAAAGGGTTTGTGCGCTCACACCGGATGCAGCGTAAGCACTACCGGGGGCTGTCAAACCCACAGTGCCTGCATGGAATTGAGATTGTACGGGCACCAAACTTGGCGGGTGTACCCGAGGCTGATTTGAAGAGGTGGATGGAGCTCACTGGTAGGGATTCCAATTTCTGTATCCCTGCCGAGGCAAGTGATTTTGAGTCATGGAGGAATCTCCCAAGCACAGACTTTGAGCTCGAGAGGCCAGCAACTGCTGCTCCAGCAAAGAGCAGCTCACATGGCCATCACAAGAAGTTGCTGAATGGTTCTGGCCTTAACTTGTCAACACAGCCATCTAATCATGGTTCTGGGGATGGTGTGGACATCTCAAATATTTGCCACAAGCGCAGGAAGGATTCCTCCCCGATTGCTATGGAGGAGGATTGTAGCAATTCAAATTCAGACAAGGTCCAGGACATGGACGTGAGCCACACTTTTGAGCCATCATGGATGAATGACTTCTCTGGTGTGATGCGCCATGCTTCTGGGCCAGTAACTGCTGCAAAAACAATATATGAAGATAGCAAAGGCTACTTGATCATCATTAGCCTGCCGTTCGCTGATGTACAAAGGGTGAAGGTTTCATGGAAGAATACTCTTACAAATGGTATTGTTAAGATATCGTGCACTAGTGTTGGTCGGACACCATTCTTGAAGCGACATGATCGGACCTTCAAGTTGGTGGATCCTTCACCTGAGCATTGTCCACCAGGAGAGTTCATCCGGGAAATTCCACTGCCTACCCGGATCCCAGAAGATGCTACTTTGGAAGCATACTGTGATGAAACAGGAACAGGCCTAGAGATTATTGTCCCTAAACACCGTGTTGGTCCTGAAGAACATGAAGTTCATGTCTCTATGAGGCCCCCCTTGTCATGGTGCCAATGAAAGCATGTTTTGAGGTGTGTGATCAATGTTCCTGTAGTAGTTAGAAGTCCATTGTTGTCAGCTGCTCTTGACTCACCTTTTGCTGTCTGCTAACCCTCTAGCTCGCGAGGAGACATATGGTGTGGAGGTTACCATACTACAAATGCAGCTCACTTTTGCTAATTGTGATGGAAAACAGTCCTAATTGATTGAAGCATTCTGGTAGTTGGCAGTTGCAGCATTTGGAACGTTTTAGGAATATGCTACAGGTCACAAGGAACATATCTGGATTACTTTGTTCTTCGTTTCAATATGTTTGTTTGGGAATACCTTATGTATTATCTTTTGCTTTTTATCAAAATTTTCTTTGTATGAAAGGTTTGTTGCCTGCTCGATGTGCTTAAATCTGTGCATTAATGTTGCGAGCAGTTTGCTTGTTCTACAGAAATGACTCCTGGAGAACTGTATAGGCATTTATAGTCAATTTCCATAGATAGGTGAGAAGTTTGTTTTGTGGGCGTTCTTGGAAATTTCATCTCATTTATTTGATGGAAACTAGGAAAGGAGTACTTTTCAGCGCTTTTAGGATTTGTTTATGGGAATTAGTGGTTTTTTATAGCATTTGTGAATGTTTTCCAGGAATTACTGGAACGCAAGTGTAATTGATTGAAGGTACCAACAATGTATCTATCTGTTATCAATATAGAAGTGATCAGTGTTTATCAGTTATGAGCACTATATAGTTACCTGTAATTTCATGTGCTTCAGTTATTATCTAATAACATTTAGTATGGGTGCTTGGTTCAACCCCGTGAAATTTCAGTCTGGATTTTGCTGGAATGCAGAATTGTATTTGCAAGGAGTAGCCTTGTTGGGATATTTGTAGAATGCCCTTTTGGATGGATTGGCTTATTCCAATGCCTTATGTTTGACTCACCTTGTTAACTACCGAGACAACACAGTGAAGGCTGGCCCATTGGTTTCTAATGTTCCCTGAAAGTGACAATTGTTTGGATAATACTCATTTCACCTCTGATGCAAGCTAAACCTGCCAACTGGCCACCATGTATTTTCAGCCTCATTTTATAATTCACTTCATTTTCATGTTCTCTTGCAAGTTGGTATGTTCTTTTCCCTGTCCCCTGGCAGTTTTATGATTGATTGATCTTAACTGACATAGGCTACCAGCATGGTGTCATTTCTGCTCAAGTTGCATTTTCTTTTGAGCTTCCGTTTCATAACGCTTCCCTCTGCTGTTATCCATCATGCATGCACTTGGATTTGCACTAGCACTACACTCCGACGCATGGGTATGACTGAAGAAAAGCGTTGTTTCTTGCTCTGCAAAGGCTTGAGAGGATCTTGTTCACCTCCTCTTAATCTAGACATAATAGCTCGGCTCTGAAAGATAATTGCTTGTTAATTCGATCCTTGTTGACTTGCAAGAAGAGAGGAGGTTCGATAGAGATTGCGAAGTGGCAACTTGGCGTCGTCGCCTCACAACATGTGCCCCTCTTATCTGCATGTCGCCATTTCGATAAGCCAGTGAAACGGCCTTTCCTTCACCGGAAGGACGCTTTTATGCTCTCAATACCTGACCCTGGTCCCTGAAAACAATGACAATTTGGAGCGTTGGGCAGTACGGTACAAATTTGATAAGCTTTCAGATCGTGGAGTGCTTATTTGGCACCAGCCTGCATTATAATGCTACTTTTTGGTTGCTACTGAATTGGATAAGCTTCCTGCTTGTCTTGGTTTTCCTTGTGTATGAACTCATGACTGAAGAAAAGTGTGCTTTGCTTCCTGTTTAGGAGTTTAGGACCAGAGAGAGATGTAAGGGTGGTATGAGATGATTTGGGATGGGAATTATCCCTGTCAACTTGCAAAAAGCTTGCTGGTTTGAAGTGGTCAGTCACCATGCTGCCTGGTGCTTAGTTTTGCTGCACTAGCCCTATGTCTCCATTTGCCTTCCACTGAATGTGTGCCATATGAGATTGTTTTGCGACCTTACCATATATCTTTTTTTGTGTTAGAATTTAGCTTCAATCGCTTTCGTCTATGGCCCCTATGTTATAGTACAGGCTATAGGCAGGAATTTGCTTGCTGATGTGTTGTCCTCCAAATTTATTTTTGTACGCCAAATGCTGATGCATTCTGTCAACGTACGGCTATGTAGCTAGTGGATTGGAATTGCAAGTGCTGCTTTCCTCATGGTATCCGTATCGGATATACTTTGGCCTTACATAGCTTTAGCCTAAGATTGTCTTTACCTAAAACCTTTTATGAAAACGATTTTCACCAGCTGAGCTGTCGCGGTAGTAATGGTTTTCACGTCAAATACTCCGGTTCCTTCTCTTCTAATTCCACCTGGGCGACAACTGAGAGCCTGAAAGTGTAATTTTTTTTCTCCTATTAAGGTTTATTTCAAACTAGATAGTAAGATGGTTGATTTAACCGTATAAACTCCCGTAAAATATCTTCCTTACGATGATTTATGCCACCTGGTTGCACCAAAACGAGAGCATGGTTTCGTTTCGACATCTAGAACAGAGACGGTCTCCAGGCTGTTAGCGATGGGTGGTACTCTGAATTATTCGTGCCGAAGTTTCTTGGGAGATTAGCATCTGCAAACACCATAGGATGGGATGAGATTAGCAGGAACGAGACGCCACTCACCAGCAACAAGCCAACCAAAATCGTTCTTTGGATACGTCAGGGTCAGGCCTCCCAAATATTCAAGCTTGAGACAGCGAGAAGCATGCAGAAGCAAAGCTAGAATGCCCTGGTAGAATCCAGAATTCCATATTTGGTCAGAAGGCAGGAAGCCGGCTGAAAAATCCCTCCCTGCACTTTGATGGCAACTTGGCTTGTCAGCACTTGACTCCAGGGCACTGCAGATGCGGCACGCTATAATTTGCCGACGCTACCACAAAACGAAGCCCAACACCAGGTCAAACATGGGCCCTTCTCTGCAAGTCTATGGGCCGGATTTGGTACGACAAAGTCCAAAAACTTTGTTGTTTTGCTTTCGCTCATTTTGTTAGTCCCAACAAATGCATGAATTGGCTATGAGAATGCTGCTGAATAAGTGTGTGCGCTGCACTCGCTATCCTGCTGAATTAGCTATGAGGCACGTGTTCCTCAAGAATGCTGCTGAATTGTACGCGCGATGCATATGCTGCGTAAGCATTTGGTTTTGGCTCCTCCCTCGTGCATGATTACACTGCATTTGCTGTGTAAAGAAAGCAGAATAAAGCGAAAATAATGCAACGATGGGTTAGGTTATGAGCCCGAGCTCGTAAGAAGGTGATGCATCTTCGGCAAAATACATTGAATGCCGAGCGCGATCATAGGGCTTAAAAACTCTGGGCTTACAATGAGAAATTTGAAGACTTCATATTCTGCAGCAGGTAAAACCTTTGGTGAAATGTGTTTGTTTATTGGCACTGGAGGTCTCGTTTTCATCTTGTAATTGTGATTGGCACAAGTGAGAACGACAGAGCACAGCAATGAAGTTCGAGCACAGTATTTCTCAACTGCTATACTCAGGCAGAGACAGTTATAACCACAACATATGGATGTTCTAAGATTATTTGCTCTACTAAACCTAATACATATTTACTAAACCTTCTCTACACTCGACAACCTTTCAGGTATTCAAACCACCTTATTCGACATAATTAACCACGTACACCATGACAGGCAAGACGAAGCAGAGCACTCCGAAGTCCGAATGCAGCACCAGTACCTCCAGCTCAGGACCTGTCACGACTCGCTTAGTCCACTTCCTCAATCTTGGGCCCTGCGCCGTTGCCACCGCCGGCGCCGGCGCCGCCACTGGGCATGTCCTCGTCCATGCCTGCGGGGCCGCCCGCTCCGCCCTGGTACATCTTGGAAATGATGGGGTTGCAGATGTTCTCCAGCTCCTTCATCTTGTCCTCGAACTCATCGGCCTCGGCGAGCTGGTTGCCGTCGAGCCACTTGATGGCGTCTTCGATGGCGTCCTCGATCTTCTTCTTGTCCTCGGCCGGCAGCTTCGACGCGATCTTCTCGTCCCGCACCGTGTTGCGCATGTTGTACGCGTAGTTCTCCAGCGCGTTGCGGGCCTCCACCTTGTGCCGCACCTGCTCGTCCTCGGCCTTGTACTTCTCGGCCTCCTGCACCATCCGCTCGATCTCCTCCTTGCTCAGCCGCCCCTTGTCGTTGGTGATGGTGATCTTGTTCTTCTTCCCCGTCGTCTTGTCCTCGGCCGACACGTTCAGGATGCCGTTCGCGTCGACGTCGAAGGTAACGTTGATCTGAGGCACGCCCCTTGGCGCCGGTGGGATGCCAGTGAGCTCGAACTTGCCGAGCAGGTCGTTGTCCTTGGTCCTCGTTCTCTCGCCCTGGTACACCTGGATGAGCACGCCGGGCTGGTTGTCGGCGTAGGTGGAGAAGACCTGCTCCTTCTTGGTCGGGATGGTGGTGTTCCTCGGGATCAGCACAGTCATCACACCACCGGCCGTCTCCAACCCAAGCGAGAGGGGCGTGACGTCAAGCAGGAGCAGGTCCTGCACCTTCTGGTTGCCCTCGCCGCCGAGGATGGCTGCCTGGACGGCGGCGCCGTAGGCGACGGCCTCGTCGGGGTTGATGCTCTTGCAGAGCTCCTTGCCGTTGAAGAAGTCCTGGAGCAGCTGCTGCACCTTGGGTATACGGGTGGAGCCACCGACAAGGACGATGTCGTGGATTTGGGACTTGTCCATCTTCGCGTCTTTCATGCACTTCTCGACGGGATCCATGCACTTGCGGAAGAGGTCCATGTTAAGCTCCTCGAACCGGGCGCGGGTGATGGTCGCGTAGAAGTCGATGCCCTCGTAGAGGGAATCGATCTCAATGGTGGTCTGCGCGGTGGAAGAAAGCGTCCTCTTGGCCCTCTCGCAGGCCGTCCTCAGCCTCCGGAGCGCTCTCGGGTTGCCGCTGATGTCCTTCTTGTGCTTCCTCTTGAACTCCTGCACGAAGTGGTTCACCATCCGGTTGTCGAAGTCCTCGCCTCCCAGGTGGGTGTCGCCGGCCGTGGCCTTGACCTCGAAGATGCCCTCCTCGATGGTGAGGATGGACACATCAAAGGTGCCGCCACCGAGATCGAAGATGAGCACATTCTTCTCGCCGGTGCTGGCGGCCTTCTTGTCAAGCCCGTAGGCGATGGCGGCGGCGGTGGGCTCGTTGATGATGCGCATGACGTTGAGGCCGGCGATGACGCCGGCGTCCTTGGTGGCCTGGCGCTGGGAGTCGTTGAAGTAGGCCGGGACGGTGATGACGGCATTCTTTATGGTGGTGCTGAGGAACGCCTCTGCGATCTCCTTCATCTTGGTGAGCACCATGGAGGAGATCTCCTCGGCCGAGAACTTCTTCTCCTCGCCTTTGTATGTCACCACGATCATCGGCTTGTCGCTGGGGCCGGGCACCACCTTGAACGGCCACATCTTCATGTCCGCCTGCACGGACGGGTCCGAGAAGCGCCGTCCAATGAGCCGCTTGGCATCTACATGGCAGAACAGAGTGGTCAGCGAGTGCTCAGTAAAATATATGCTTAATTATTGCACTTGTTCCTGATAGATAATCGCCTATTCCTGTGTTTCTACTCCCTCAAAATGGATAATTTCATTAATTTATTTATCAAGGGGCTGCGATCGAGGTGAAGTTCAAGATCTCAAATGGATAATTTCATTAATTTATTAATCAAGGGGCTGCAAGGTGAAGTTCAAGATCAGTTAGGGGTTGTTTGGTTGCTTGCATCAGGGTGGTTTGCATCAGTGCATACAGAGAGATGATGTTTGGTTGTCTGCATCGGGGTGAGAGCCTGCACGAGCGGATGCAAAAAATCAACTGAAGCCAGACTGAGGAGAAACGCGGCTGAGAACCTTCTCTACTCAGCGCCACGCTCATGCAGTTGCATCAGCTCATACAGGCAACCAAACAGCCCCTAAGGGCATCTGTAGTGTCTGAAAAGAGGAGGTCTTAAGCCACCTTAAGGTCAACCTTATACATTACAGGGGTGACTTTAAGCAGACCCTACAAAAAAAGATTAAGGCTGATCCTCAAGCTAAAGATCTGACCACAAGCATTAAAATATAATTTTTCTTTATCTACCAAGTGGGACCGTCTTAAGGCCCTTTGGGTTATATACACTATGGAGTTGGTCTTAAATTTAGATAGACCCACCTTAAAACCCTTTGGATTATATACACAACAGATGCCCTAACTCCTCTGCCGCCAAAACAGAGAGAAGCAGAGCAACGTGTTTGTGATCTCCCAGCAACAACAAGCACATACGATTCTCATGAAAACTAGAGCAAACTCAAATTATTCAGGGCGAGCGAGAGCAAGAAGCGGGACTTACCAAAGACGGTGTTGGTGGGGTTCATGGCGACCTGGTTCTTGGCGGCGTCGCCGATGAGCCTCTCGGTGTCGGTGAACGCCACGTACGACGGCGTGGTACGGTTGCCCTGGTCGTTGGCGATGATCTCCACCCGGTCATGCTGCCAGACGCCGACGCACGAGTAGGTCGTGCCGAGGTCGATGCCTATCGCCGGTCCCTCTCCCTTGTTGCCGCCCTTGCTCGCCATCTCTCTTCCTCTCCTCCGACCAAATCAACCAAAAATAGAAGCTAAAATCAAGTTGAATCGAGGCGGGGTTTGCGCGCGCTCTGCGATCGATCGAGTTGTTCTTTCGGTTCGCTCGCGACGGATGCTTCGCTTCGTTCTTCTCCCTTGAGTTGCTGGGATGCGGCGGAGGAAGGGGGTGCTTATATAGGAGGGGAGTGGCGGGTGGTTTCGTTCGGGAAGGTTCCCGCGGGAGGATGAGGTGGGCTGCTGCGGCTCGGGGCCGAGAAGCCGTAGGCGTAACAGCGATCACGTAGCTGGCGGAGGGTTCGGGCGCGCGCGCGACCTCTCCAGAAGTAACGATGCCGGGACCCGGGATGTCTCGGTCGGTCGCAGGTTTCGTGCGGCTTCATGCGGCGGCTGTTTTTGGGGCCGTTTGGGTGATTGCACAGGATAACATAAATTTATATGTAATTTTAATTAATATAAATAAAATTACTATAATATATATTATAATAAATTTATAGATCTTATTTTAAAAATATTCTGTTTAAAACTAGTTACTATAGAAAAAATTTAAAATTAGTTTTTAAAAACTGAAAATAAGTAGTGGTGTTATCTTTTTATTTTGGAATTTGATATTTTGTGGAATGCTATATTAAGATTATATCATACCTTCCCTATGTACATTTTTCGATTTTTTTTACAACTGTTTGAACCATTTTTCGATCAACACGAGCAGGAATAACACCAAATCTCTACTCTTAAAAGAACGAGTTCAAGGTGATGGTGCGTCCGACGCTCTGCCGCCTCTCACAGGAAAAAAAGCGCCGACATGTGGGCCACCCTCTGCTTCTCTCCTCCCCCAAAATCGAATGTCGTGCGCTGAGACCTCCTCCCACAGAATCCTCCGCCGATACCTCCGTCCTCCGGCGCCGCCTCACCGAATCCGGGCGCCTCCTCTCCTCCTCCACCGCCGCCCGCTGCCGCTCCTCCTCCTCCGCTGCCGCCGCTCGCTCGCTGCTCCTCCTCCTCTACCGCTCCGCCTCGCCGCTATCTCGCGCGCTGCTCGCTCACCTCCTCCTCCCCACCCCGCGCCACCATCGCCGCCTCCCCGTGGCGGCTGGCTCAGAGAGGAAGGGGGCGGAGGAAGGAGGAGGCGCTGCTGCGGCGGGGGAGAGGAAGGAGGCGACGGCGGGGGTGGCGCCGGTTGGGGGCGGAGGAGAGGAAGGAGGCGACGGCGGGGGCGGAGGAAGTAGGCGGCGCGACCTCCATCTCACCGGTTGGGGGCAGAGGTAGGAGGAGGCGCGGAGGAGCGGTAGAGGAGGCGTCGGAGGTGACCCGAGAGGTTTTCGAAGGTCACCCGAGAGGTTTTCGACCACTTTGGCCATGGTCAAAAGCCACTACGACCACATTGGCCATGGTCGGAGGTCGCAAGACAGCTTTACGACCACGTTAGCATGAGAGGAAGTCAGAAGTCGAGGCTTTGACTGCCGCGATCGATAGTCGGCCGACGGACTTCGACCACGTTGTGAGGCGGTCAGATGTGCTCAAAGCGCAGTCAGACTCAGTCGGTTGAGGTCGTAAGCGGTCGGATGAGGTTGGAACGTAGTCGGAAGTGGTCAATCGTGATCGAAAGGGCTTCGACCACGGTGAAACTCGGTGTACATGGTCTGAATGGGTTTCGACCACGGTGGAAAGCGATCAACGTGGTCGGAAGGTGGTTCGATCACGCAATAAGCGGTCATAGCTTCTGTTACTACCTTTCGACCACGTTGAGTAGTCGTGGCCTATGACCACGTTATCGTAGTTAGCGGTCGGAAGCACTCAGGTGTAGTCGTAGCGCGGTCTGTTGTGGTCGGAAGTCCATTCGATCAAGTTATAGACTTAGGCTGAAAGTCGCAGCTTCTGTTGTCTGGTCGTATGGCTTTCAGAAGCGGTCGTATCAGCTGGGAATCGGTCGTAACAGCTGGGAATCGGTTGTAAAGACTTGTGAGGTGGTCCAGGTCCGTAGAGGCAGAGCGCGGCTGGCGCGGGGTGGCGGAGGAATTTTGAAGTGCGAGGGCGGAGCACGGCCGCACGGGGTGGCGGATGAATTTTTAAAGTGCAGAGGGTGGGAGCGGAGCGCCGGGGGGGGGGGGGCGGCGGCGGAGGAGCGGTAGAGGAGGCGTCGGAGGAGGAGCGGGGGATGAGGCGATGATGGCGCGGGGTGGGGAGGAGGAGGCGAGGGCAGAGCGGCGAAGGATGGTCGTAAGTCTTCTTACGACCACTTACACCATGATCGTAGCCTTCTTCGACCACGCTCAGTGACTTTACAACGTGGTCGTTGCCTCCTTATGACCACGTTGAAACTTCTTCGTTGCGGTTATCTTTCTCTGATGTGGTCGTATCACCTACCGATCTCACCTCTTCTGGTTTTGTCGTGGTTGAACACCTTTCAACCACGTCTACTATAGCTTGTCGTGGTCGTAAAAACACTGTTCCTTGGCCATGATCAATAACGTTTTACAACCACGTTCTGCGCTCCTACAACGTGGTCGTAAACCTCTCGATCACCTCCTACTTTGCCTTGTCGTGGTCGTAGGTCCTGCCGATGACGCCTCCTTCAGTTTTGCCGTGGTCGAACGCCTTTCGATCACATCTATTGACGATTTGCCGTGGTCGTAAGTCATTACGACCATGTTTGTCGTGGTCGTAAGTCATTACGACCATGTTTGTCGTGGTCGTAAGCCACTGCTTCCGGGTTTCATGGTCATGATCGCAGCAGTGAGTATAAGGCTAAACATTATCCTTTAGTTTGTATTGAACCGACACCTTGGATGTGGATTTTCTTGATTTCCCAGTTATCAAGTTTTTCAACGCTAAATTCTCTTAATTTTGTATCCCGAAAATGATTAGTGAATAGGTTGGATGTTCACGTGGAATATGTTTACAGCCAAGCAATGTCTTCAAGTAATAATTTTGGGTGAAAAATGCCATGCAAATATATGTTTGATGGACCAAGGTATCGGCCTTTTGATTAACTTGCTAAGCAATTAGAAGTTGTTGAGACATTGAGAGCAGACGTGCGATGCTACGGATTTAAAAAAAATAGAACATATTTGTATGCACGCTCCAACAAATTTACCACCTGTTAGTTTTAGAACATATAATATGATAAAATTTTAAAATCCGACCGCCACGACCACAATAGACCGAGCCCGAGGCGATCGACCACGCTCAACCACCTCACAACGTGGTCGAAGATCGCCGACAACCCACGTGGTTGAAGTCGAAGTCGCCGACTTCCACCACGGTCCAAGCCTTGGCTTCCGATCGCTTCTCTACAACGTGGTCGTAAGCTACTGACTTCTTAACGTGGTCGTAAGCCAGAGCGCCGACTATCGACCGTAGCGGTCGAAGCCTCGACCGCCGACTTCTTCTCGCGTTAATGTGGTCGTAAGCCGCCGACTACCCAACGTGGTCGTAAACCACAGCGCCAACTTCTAATGCCTTCAGTTCTCGACAACGTGGTCGTAAGGCGCCGACTCCACAACGTAGTCGTAAACCACAACGCCGACTTCCGACCGCAGTGGTCGTGGCTTCGACTTACGACTACCGACCACAACCAAGGTGGTCATAGCTGCATTCGACCACGGCAAGAGTGGTCGTAAACGACACTACGTGGTCATAAACGGTCCTGATGCCCTTCGACCACGGCCAGAGTGGTCGTAAACCTATCAGATGACCTTCGACCGCGCCCAATGTGGTCGTAAACAATTCTGGTGGCCTTCGACCACGGCCAAAGTGGTCATAAACGCCACAATGTGGTCGTAAACTACTCTGAGAGCTTTCTTGGTAGAGATGTTGAAGTACAAGGACAACGAATCTAAAGACAACATTCCTGAAGATATACAATAACTTATTAGGCGTGTGAGGATTTAGGTGGCTTCAAAAGATGTAATAGCTGTGATGTTATTTATTGGCAATGTTGCTCTTTAAGCATAATTGCTATGGACTCAACAATATGATAACTCATCATGAATCTCTTTTGGCATGAGTCTTAATCTATCTCACTATTTACTTCATTTTTAAGAAACATAGTCTTAATAAGTGTGACTTGAGGTAGTCTTCTGCACGAGCAACTAGAGGTAGTCTTCACTGCAAGGTTGTCTTAGCCGCCACCAATCGCACCATTGGCATCCATGCATACGGGAACGCATTTCGGTAGTCATCCGGCCTCTCCGACCGCCGCCGCCACCGACGACATAGCCTCACCGTCGCCGCCGACCTCCTCTGCCCGCCCCAGCCGTGTTGTAAAAATCTTGTTTTAGAGTCATGGGCAAAATTTGGGTGTATCGAAGTCGAATTGCAGCCGCAATTCAAAGTCGAGAAGAAACAGTAGAAGTCGATTCGAACGGACTCGAATCCGAGTTGTAATCGTAGTCGAACCCGTGTTATAGTCGTAGAACCGGTATAAAAAGAGGCTTAGAGCCATGTATTCGATGGACCAAGCCATTGAGAAAATACCAAAAGAGGAGAAACACGAGCATTGTTTTGTCGTGTGTTTGCGCAAGACGTGGTCGAAAGGACTCACGACCACGGGAAACGTGGTCGGGAGGAGTTACGACCACGGCAAAGTTCCCGCAGGCGTGATCGAGAGGAGTTACGACCTTGGCTTCCGACTGCTTCTCGCTACAACGTGGTCGTAAGCTACTAACTTCTTAACGTGGTCGTAAGCCAGAGCGCCGACTATCGACCGTAGCGGTCGAAGCCTCGACCGCCGACTTCTTCTCGCGTTAATGTGGTCGTAAGCCGCCGACTACCCAACGTGGTCGTAAACCACAGCGCCAACTTCTAATCCCTTCAGCTCTCTGTTGTAAATAATCTTGTTTTAGAGTCATGTGCAAAATTTGGGTGTAATCAAAGTCGAATTGCAGCCGCAATTCAAGTCGTAGAAGGAAAAGAGTAGAAGTCGTATCGGAAGCGGAGTTGAAGTAGAAGTCGTATCGGAGTCAGAATCCGAGTTTAAATCGTAGTGAGAACCCGTGTTGAAGTAGGACAGCCGGGTATAGGACAGCCGAGAACATTCTTTATCTGTTAACAACAAACAGTGGGGCCAGAGGCTTTATTTGAATTCTTGGGTAGTGGCTTATGTTTAGAAAGTAATAAGCATGCTTATTATATGCATATGTCAACCTTTCTGATTATTTCATTTTTTTCATGGTAGATTGTTCACTATTTTGTTGTGCACCGCATCAGATTAAGCATTAATCTATATTATTAACTCCATGGAAACAACAAGTTTGATATATGTAATTTTGAACTATTATAGTTTTCTTGCATATATGCTGAAATTTTGTACAGTTCATCTTAATGCTTTTTGTATTGTTATTAGTTTTTCTTAATATTGGTGTAATGTGTTTTTATGCAGGAGGAATGAGCGCTGTAAGGTAATAGCAAAGGACTTCTTTCTTGATTTGCCGAATGGAACTCGGACTCGTGAGTTATGCTTGTATAGTTTGTTTTATGATATGGACTGTGAGTTATGCTTGTATAGTTTGTTTTATGATATTCTTTTGGACTTCTTATTTATACCTTGATATTCTCTGAACAGTGGCCTGGAATAATCGCAACCGCAGGAAGCAAATCAGAAGTGGCGCGATGGGAACTCGAGGATGATGGAGACGGTGACAAGAGAAGAAAGCATGGGAGGGATTCCTCAAAAGAAAGCAGACCCTCTTTCGATGCTCCCAAGGCTCATCCGATCGACTCTGAATCTCGACAATTCAGGCGACATAGAACAAAATCCTTGGTGTTCTCAATTCGTATTTAGCCGCGCCTATAGTTTCTCTGCAATTTCTTCCCTTTTTGCAACATTGTAGCTTGTATTCCATCGCATTATGCATGTACAATATGATATTGCGCTCACGTTTCTTCGCTACTCTAATCGTTTTCAACGTGGTCGTAAACTAATCAGAGCGCTTTCGACCGCCGATCTTCCCGCTGAAGTCGCCGCTCCTTACGATCAATTACACCGTGGTCGTAGCCTTCAACGTGATCGCAGCCCCTCTTACAACGTGGTCGTAGCCTCCTTACGACCACGCCACCTTCACGATCACGTGGTGACCAAACCGAAGTCTATCGACCATGCTCACTCTCTCACAATGTGGTCGTGACCCCACCGACCATTCGAAACACCCTCGACCACTTATACCGTGGTCGGCCCCACCGACCCCTCACAACGTGGTCAAACGCCATCCGATCTCCCGAGCCGCTTGAGGCCGTCGATCTCCCCGCGTCGCTCGGACGCTGTTCGATCTCCCCGAGCCACTCGGACGCCGTCCGATCTCCCCGAGCCACTCGAACGCCGTCCGATCTCCCCGAGTTCCCCATGCCGCTCGGACGCCATCCGATCTCCCCGCGCCGCTCGAACGTCGTCCGATCTCCCCGAGCCGCTCGGACGCCGTCCGATCTCCCCGCGCCACTCGAACGCCGTCCGATCTCCCCGAGTTCCCCGTGCCGCTCGGACGCCATCCGATCTCCCCGCGCGCCGAACACCGTCCGATCTCCCGAGCCGCTTGACGCCGTCCGATCTCTCCGCGCCCTTTCGGGCGCGTCCGATCTCCCCGAGCCACTCGGACGCCGTCCGATCTCCCCGAGTTCCCCGTGCCGCTCGGACGCCATCCGATCTCCCCGCGCCGCTCGAACGTCGTCCGATCTCCCCAAGCCGCTCGGACGCCATCCGATCTCCCCGCGCCGCTCGAACGCCGTCCGATCTCCCCGAGCCGCTCGGACGCCGTCCGATATCCCCGAGCCGCTCGGACACCGCCCGATCTCCGCGCCACTCGAATGACATCCGATCTCCCCGAGTTCCCCATGTCGCTCGGACGCCATCCGATCTCCCCGCGCCGCTCGAATGCCGTCCGATCTCCCGGAGTTCCCCGAGCCGCTCGGACGCCGTCCGATCTCCCCGCACCACTCGAACGCCGTCCGATCTCCCCGAGTTCCCCATGCCGCTCGGACGCCATCCGATCTCCCCGCGCCGCTCGAACGCCGTCCGATCTCGACAACGTGGTCGTAAGGCGCCGACTCCACAACGTGGTCGTAAACCACACCGCCGACTTCCGACCGCAGTGGTCGTGGCCGATCGCCGACTTCCGACCACGGTGGTCGGAGCTCTCCGAGTCCATGCGCTGGCGGCCTCGCTCCTCGCCGACGACGACCCTTCTCCGACGACGCCGCGTCGCGCCGCCTCCACCTTCCTCAACGCCGTCACCTCGGGCAACGCGTCGTGAGTATCGGATCCGCCGCCCCCGCCGACGCCAAAATCCCCCCGGCGATCTGCCGCTCATGCTCCGATCTGATCCATTCTGATCTGTTCCCGTCGGGTCGTCGCCGGCGTCGGACCTCTCCTCGAGCTCGCTCTCCCCCGTCATGATCCCGCTGCCGCGCCACGCCGACCTCCTCCCGGCTCCCCTCTCCGCGGTTGTGATAAATGATATTTTGATAGTAATGCCATCCGCTTTGATGGAGGTTAAGGTTTAGGTTTTTTAGGCTGTGCAAAAACTAATCTTCTTAGTATTTAGTATAAGTATGGATTTCTTTGTCAATGTACTATGTACTATTCCATTAGTTTGCTTTAGATTTGCAGTCTATCTTATTGCTATTAGGAGTCGCTTTTAGAGAAAGGAGCACAAAGCTCTGTTTGATAGTTGAATTTGAGAAGTCGTCATATTGCAGATTTTGTAATGTCAAGACATCAGGACTCCCCTCCACCAGATCCGATGAGCCTTCCAATGTTGCGCAGCTATTGCCTCGTGGGGCCTTGATTACATAGTCATTACAAGTGTTGATCGAGATGATTTACCCGATCAAGGGAGTGGTCACTTTGCTGAAACGAAGAAGTTAAAGGTTTTGAAGCCGAAATGTTTATTGAAGCACTTGGTAAGCCACATATATCTTGTCATATTGTTTGGTCATTTCATTATTTTGATACATCATCTGTCCTCTGTTAATATTAGGCATTCCAATATTCCATGTATTGTACCCTTAATTCTTAAAGTAGTAATTTTGTAGTACTGCATTTCGAGGATTCTATTTGTGTAGAGAAGGTTGTAACTTCCGAGTTGCATGTTTTGCACACAATATTGAAACAATGGAAGAGCTGCAAAGAAATGTGCGAGACTATCGTGCTAATTTTAAGCGGTCCATAGATGTTCGAAAATGGCAAAAGAGTATGCCCTCCGGCACCCTTACGAAGACATCAATTATCTTTGGGTTGTAGGAGACTCGATCGAGTTATTGGCATAATGGAAAAGTTGAGGGTCAGCTGGTGTTGATGTCATGACATTTGGTCAATACATGAGACCGTCAAAACGTCATATGCCTGTTTTCGAGTATGTTACTCCCAAGCCTTCGAGAAGTATCGATCTCGTGGTGTTGAAATGGTATGACCATCTCGCCTCATTTAAGCTTTCACATTGAATGAGTAAATTCTATTATTGACCATAATTTCTATTATTATTGACCATAATTTCTATTATACATCTTATACGTGGCAAAGCTATCATTAACAATAGATCATCGACTTCACATCTTATACACAATAAAAAAACTTTTCTCAAATGTAATTACTTGATGTAAACTAATAGTCTATTGGTTGTCAATCATACCACATATAATGCACCTAAAAACAATCCTAAAGCCACACGAGAAAATTGTACAACACAGTCATTAGCTATCCTTGTTAAGATTGATCACTTAAAGTTTTAGTTTTGTGATTGCTGACTTGTTTTTCTAATTGTGATTGATGGATCAGCTTATAGAGTTTGACCCTTTTATGTGATTGATTGATTAGGAAGCTGTTGATCTTTGTTAACATCGAGGAAGCTGGCTGCATGGCAGAGGATGAGAAGAAACCCAAAGATGCACTGCGCATCGAGGTTGAGAAGGACAAGGAGGGTGCAGAGAATGAAGACGAACAAAAAGAACCAGAGGATAAGGTATATAAATATTTCTGATTTGTGCCATAATGATATCACCGGATTGCTTTGCAATGTGTCTGGGTGTAGTATGGCGTGCACATTTGGTATTGGTGACTAGGGTTATGGCAACTCTCTTTCTGGACATGCCAAATAGGATGTTTTGTGGGCTTGGTAATATATGGTTTGGAATATCATGTCATTTTAAAAGCTCAAAAGTTATGGATATATTTTGAGCAATAATGATGCGTAGACATACTTTTGGCTTTTTGTTGCATTCAAAACAAGCTAGAGGTCATCCGTTTAGTGAGGTGAAATATAAGAGAACATATGTGGTCAGCTATACTATTTTACGGAATGTAATGCAATTACTCAACTGGTCTAGATTTTTATCATAGAAAGCCTTTCTATTTACGGTACAAAAATGTGGTTTGATTTAACCTTCTTAAAAACCGCATTATTTTTTTGTTTTTCAGTTCTTCGATTTTCACTAGATTAGTTTTGCACTTGTGCCCAATGCAATATGCTTCGTTGGAATGTATTATCTTACTTTTTATCGTTTGTCGTTTTCCTATCACACGTTATTTGGTACTAGGTTAGATCATTGTGTGAACCACTAATCGTGACCTCGGTGAGCCATTGCTGCATTGTTGGCACCATGTGTTAATGTTGAATCCGCTTCGAGTGCTCGTTGCTCCTCATGCCGTCCGCCGCCGCCGTTGGCTCGCAACATGGGTGAGGGCAGAGCCTTGGACAGTAGTGGAGCCCAGGGTAGATCTGCTACAATGATAATTTCAGGTTAGGCCCTCTGTGATTTTTTATACTCTACAATGTGCACTAGAGTCACAATGCCACTCCACTACTCTTCAGCCTACAGGACAAAACAATAGAAAGGCTATATACCTAAAGGCAGGCATCTCACTGAGTCATGTCTCTTCACATACCACCACTCTCTCCTTCCGCAGGAAATTTCCCCATCTTCCCCAATGTGCTGCAGCAGTCCCCCTCGATCTCTCTCATGCATCTGTCTCCATCTGTAAAATCGGCAGAGCTGTGTCTTGTCGAGATCGATTTCTGAGAGATCATGCAGCTCTCTCTCTCTTTCTCTCTCCCTGTGTGTAGCAAATCGATCTGCTAAATCATGCTGCAGATATCCCTCCCTCTCTCAATCGAGATGCACACAATCTGGTGCTCCATTTAGCGCCAAAATATGGGAGAGAGGTGCAGGGGTTCAAACTTTTGGCGCCCAATATTTTGTGATTGTAGCTATAAATAAACATTCAGTGTGCCTTGCTCCATTGTTGTTATCAGACCAGTGTGCTCTATCAGGTACGAGTCAATTGCAATTTTTCTTTATGCACCGATTTGAACTTCATGTTTATATTTTTTCGGGGGATTTAGGATGAGGCCCTTGAAGCGTCTTAGAGTTGAAGCTCCACGTGTTCCAACCTTTGGTGATTTTCATCCTTCAACAAAATGGAGCATAGGTGTTCAAGTTTATCACAAGTATCATGTTGAGACATTCGCTCCGGTAGGAAGAGGCTAACCTTGGTTTTGTTGGATGAGCAGTAATGTTCACACATGTTTTTAGATATGCTTAGTTATATTCTGTTGAATTTTAATGGTGTCGACTTTGCTGCTGTTAATAGGGCAAAAATGGTAGCCACTTGTTCACGATGACCAGTGCATCGTTTAGATCCCCTACTTCGAGAGGGCTGCGCATATTATGTGTCAAGGTTGTCCGTAGAGCCTACGAGGAGAATAGAGCATAAGTGGCTTGCAGAGCATGCTTATGGGTGTGTATTCACACGTGTCACTACTGTGAGTGAGATACCAAACATGAGTGAGAAGACATTGCCGCTTTTTCCGCCGCTCATGCCACTTAGTGAAGTTTTTGAATTCACCTATCATAATGACATTTATGTTGGTATGTATTTCAGTTGACCACCCAAGTAATACTACTTTGTAATGAATCAAAGTTTTACTAACATTTTTTTTACATGTCAGATGTTATTGGAATGGTCATGTTTGTAAGCACTGTAGGCTATATGCAAGGCTACTACAATAGAAATATACCTTTTAGAAATGTTCTTATAATTGATGGCAGGTATGTACTTTGTTGTAGTATCTTCTTGATTTTATGGTTGCACGTCTAAATTATTTATGTTACTATACTGGTTTCTGGAAATCATTATTGTCCATGGCTCCCAAAGTTTGCTCCTTTGGCACTTAGAACATTACGGTTTGCTGCTATATTTGGTTGTTTTTGCATAGAATGGAACCCCTCTTGTATAATTAATCTATAAATGCTAATGGCCTTCCCTGTATAATTAATCTATACATGCTAATTGCCTTACAAAATTTCCCTTCCCTTCATGACTTGTCTGGTTAGAATATATAATCATGTTTGGTGATTACATTTTCAAACAGATGGAATACCTTCTCAGTTTTTATATAATAGTGATAGTGATAATATATGAATCAGAAAATGTTTTTTCTTGAGTCTCCCAAATTTTTTATAAAGTAGAATAACCTGCTAAGTTCATATGTTGGATAAAGTGCCATGTTTATAGAGCTTTTATAACACAAAATGGAAACTCAGCCCATGTTTATATTCCTGTAGCTTCAAACCTGTGAAATTAGTTGTTAAGGACAAAGTACTTACCAGCCATTTGACTAAATGGACGAGATGCTCTGATGATCGAACTATCATCGTGGCAACTATGCTTCGAGCAAGGCGTGAACAAGGTGAGTTGATGTGTGTTCCTTGTTCATTTTGTGTTGATCTACTCTATGTTTTATACTTACTTGTTTACTTTTTAGATCATAGCCTGCACACTACATGCTTCAGTAGGGTGCACTTTGAACCTAATGTTGCAGTTGCACGCGATCTGAGACGGAGGTAAACATAATTTTGATTATAAATTTTTTAGTAATTAGTTTTAGCTATATGGTTTATCATTTATGGAATCTTTTGTAGGGTCAACAACGAGCTTATTGGAAATGCTTCTCCATGACATTACTAGGGGAAGTAAATGCAAATCTTTTGGCTAAGGGACCTCTAGCTATATAATTGCTAGAAGTGCAAGACTCATTTTGGTGGAAGTAGATGTGATTTGTCATGAAGGAAGTTGATATGGTTCTTTTGGTTAGGATATTCATAGCTAGGATGCTTGCTAGAAGTAGATGCAAATGTTGTGGCTAAGATACTTCTAGCTATCATGCTTGCTAGATGATTGTGCTTCAATGTGTAATTTGACACATAGCAAATTGGACATACGTTCATGCCATTCTATCTAATTTTAGTGGTAGTATTTGTAGTATCAAGAAACTTTCTTATATATCTGTGGAATGGAGTTATATCCTAATTGAATATCACTAGGAACAATGAGTGCATCCATTTGTGAATTGTTCGACGACGTCTTGTCAATATCTTTTATCTTGTCCATGGGATATGCTCATACAGGTGTTTAGCTTGCTGTTTTCTGGATGCGAGATTTCCCATATGTAACTGGGTGTTCTCTTTTCAGCTTGTACCATGTAACCCCTGTGGAAAGTTTTTATTTGTGAATTGCAATTAATTACGTCTCTCCTTTTTTTTGGCAATCCTTGTAAGTCAAAGTCTTTCTATATGTGGATCTATAGTGTTCTTGTTTGATAGACTAATTTTAGAGTATTTCCTTTGCTCCCTATCATTTTGCAATTAGACTTTTTAAATGTTATGATTATGTTTTAATCCGTAGCAACGCACGGGTATCCAACTAGTATGTTAGGAGCATGGAAAATATTCTCGTTTTATACCCAACCTATTATACAAGTTATTTTTAGTGTATATATATATGATATAAAAATACTATAATAACACTGTTGTACTTGCCCTAAGGTGAGGTAGCACTATATCGTAGAATTCACAGCTGGCCCAGAATGATTAGGCCTCCTCAGAAAGTGCTCCAGCCTAGTTGGCCTGTTGGGTTGTGCCCAATTTCCCAGGAGTGTTCCGGTATGTTTCGATGCAACACTGAGAACTTGTACGTCCCATGAGCGTCTGGCCTTTATTGAGGTGCGTGTATCATGCGATTGCCCACTTCCACTTTATTGCCAGAATCTGGGCCGGACTACACAGCCCAGCATGTAGGGCTGAGCAGTCACACGGCAAGCGTTTGTCGTCTCTCATCGTTTACTTGCGACTCTGTGGGCACCCAGCTCTACGGTATGGTTCTCTGGCTTCTAAAAACAGATTTTGAGTTTTATTATAGTATCTAATTTTTAATAAAGTATTTTTTTAGGAAAGAATCTATAGTTAATTATAGTATATATTAAAAGTACAATATCTATATTAGCCAAAATTACAAAAACAGATTTTGAGTTTTATTATAGTATCTAATTTTTAATAGAGTATTTTTATAGAATAGAATTTACAAGTTAATTATAGTATATATATATTAAAAGTACAATATCTATATCAGTCAAAATCACAAGTAAGTATCTCTTTTCGTAATCCCTATCGCAAGCATTCCAAAATTTAAAAAATTTAGCCAAAAGATATAAACCATAACCATAAGCTAAAAAAGAATAGCCTATGGCTATTCCAAACAGGTTTTAACTTCTAGCTTTTAAAACTATTTTAAATATGTTAACTTTTTAACATAAATTTTTTGTATTATCTATAAATATATAATTTTTTAATTTTTTTTTCTCTTTTTTTAGTTTATTTTCATTTCCTTTTAATTAAATGCCGCCATTTCAGTGGAAAGACATCAAGCACAGCCGAATCGATCGGGTATATGCTCAGAGAGCTTGCATGTTGGAACTTGGAAGAACGCAAGTGAGATCACGGTTTATTTGACATCGACAGGAGTACAGGCACAGTATTCATTATTATACATGGCTAAATCTCCCACATGTATGCCACTACTCGCGGACGCAGTTCCCCATGCGCACGATGACCCCGTCGATGTCCCTGACGTAGCCGACCTTCTGCCCCCAGCTCTTCTGCTCCGGCGCGCTCACCGGCACCGCCCCGCTGTCCACGGCGAGCCGGTACGCCGCGTCGACGTCCGAGTAGTCGAAGCAGATCTCCACGGGCCCCCGCTCGGCGGGAGAATCCGGCAGCTGCACCGCGCCCGTCAGCGCGTCCGTCTCCCTCTGGTGCAGCGGCGTGAACGCGATGGTCGTCGACCCGCTCTCCAGCTCCGCCCACCTGTAGATGCACACACACGCGGACAACATATGCAGAGGAATTGAAGGAAATAACGTACGGGAGTTGCGTACTTATACGTATATAGGAGGTAGCTATGTATGTTAATTACTTGCGGGACTGGTCGAGGCGGCGGACGGTGTAGCCGAAGGCGGCGGCGTAGAAGGCGGCCGACTTGGCCACGTCCTTGACGTAGACGACGGTGTAGGCGAACGCCGGGCTCACGGCGCCGGAGGCCATGGCTCGTTCAATCCCTTGGTACGACGACGTGCGTGCCCGCTAATAAAAGAGTGTTGATAAACATCACTGGATGTTTTCTTTTGTCGCTTCCAGACGCGCGGTGTGGTCGTAGCCTTCGTAGGCTGGTACTCTCCAGTACCCTTTTGCGCGTGCGGCCGGCCGGTTCGACAGCTTGGGAGGTGGCGCGCATGCATGCAGTGACCCGCCCGCCTTCGTCCACCGTCCACGTTTGTCTCTGACTCTATCCAGCGGTGAGCATGGGTGGACTTCGGGGCGGTTAGGGCCGAGCAGCTGGTTACTAGGCCCGCTCAGGTGAGGCCTGTGCTGATTGAGTTCAGAGCCCGGTTAACTCTAGCCAGGCCCAGTATCCAGGTCTGTTAGGCCTACACGTTAATTGGGCCATAGCGCACACGTCGAATCGAAGGTCAGATAACATGCTGGTGTCATGGAGAATTTAGGCCGTACAAGTTAGAACTTAGAACAGAGGTTTTTGCAGGCGTTTCAAGCAGTGTTATCAAACCCGGATCGGCCCATTGGTCTGGTCAAGATCTCGGGTCATTGATCCGGTAGTCGGACTATTAGGTTATTGGTTGGACCATATGTTTTTAAATTAAATTTTCATAAATATATACATCTCAAAAAATAGAAAAAATCAACAATACAATAATAATAATAATAATAGAAATTAAAGGAAGTGAATGACAAATAACAAATAGTCATTGATGCTCATAGAAACAAACATGAGACAATTTTTTTCTTTTGGCCTCATGCACAAAACCCGATCGGGTCGATGTAAACCGGCCGGGTTAACTTGGTCAATGAAAAACTAGCCAGGTTGACTGGGTTTTTCTGGATCAATTGCATCTTCGGTCCTATAAACGGCCCGGCGTAGTTTCTAAGTCTATGTTTTTCCGGTTCAACCATTGGGCCGGTCCAGATTTGATAACTATGGTTTCAAGTGCTCTCTTCTCTTGTACTCTCCTGCAGCTCCGAGGGAAAGTTTTGAGACCTAGATGCCATCGTGGAGATCAGATCGAGCTAGTGGCCAATGAGATATTTTGGGTGGGTTCTATTAAGCTGTAACTTATGACTATGGTTTTTGAATTCTGGTTTATTCGCAAGAGACAGTACTCATAGAAAAATAATCGCATGTGATTTTGTCCGATACAGCTAAACTCAGTATACTTTTTACTATAATTAATCTTTAGACTCTATCTTAAAAAATACACCGTTTTTAAAAAATCTACTGTAACTATAATACATAAGCATAAACTATAAGCCTAATCGAACCGGCCCTTTGATTGGTTGGGCCACTGGGTGCCTGGGTGGTATATTCGATTGGATCCACCCTACCTTTGAATCTTTGTTAGGCATACATCACGTCGTTTCGGCAACAAGTACGTCGTTCCGCCGCTACATCAGCTGGCACGAAGTTTGAACTTGTGATGTATAACTCGTTATTTCCATGCATCCCTTTCGACGATGGTGTGGACAGTCAATTCAACACACCAATAACAAACACTAGATGTGACTCGACAGCGAAATGTGTAGACATATAGTACTATAAAGTTGACTCCAAGTCCAAGCTACTTCACCCTGCAGTGATTCTTATACATTCTGGACCCATGGTTTCATGCCCAGTGCTGTGTGGTTCAGTTCAATTGGCACAAAAAGGATCGACACGTTATACATCTAGGACGTGTTTGATTGAAAGGATGGAGTAGAATAGGATGGGATGGGGATATGATGAGATAGTAATCAGAATAAAGGCCAGTAACTAAAATTTTGAGTTCGTATTTTCTCCCAATTGATGTTGAAATTTTATGATACAGACACATATGAGCCATCCACGCCGAAGGGAGCTTCAAAAAGATTACACAAGTCGCTCTTCCCACGTAAAAAAGAATTCAAGATTAAGGGGGTGTTTGGTTGCCAGCCACAGTTTACCACGTCTAAGGTTAGGCAAGTTTGACCAACTTTAGGAGCTGTTTGGTTGCAGCCACAGTTGTGGCAAGATTCCCTTCCAGCAAACTAGGTCCCACGCGTCAATGACTCAAAAAAGTGTGGCAAGATTCCCTTAGGCTTGCTAAGGTGTGGTAAAGAATTTGAGCACCTCAACTTAGGCAAGTGTGGCAATTTTTATTGGCAAAGTGTGGCTAGCAACCAAACAGCCCCTAAAGCTTCATTTGGATCGCATGACTCCCACAAGATCCTTAAGAAACTCTACCTCCAGTGAGAGTATATGCTTGTTTTTCTACGAAATTCTTGTGTTGTAGACAGGGCCAAATCAATGGAGAACGAACAAGAAATCACAGGTCGTGGACTCTATGTACCACCCCAAAATTTGGATGTTTGAAATATGAAAATTTTAAAAAAAATTGATGTGTTTGGTGTTATTTGAATTTTTTTGGATATTCGTTTGAGAATTTAGATGGATTTCATGATTAATCAAATAAGTAAATAAAAATAAAGTCGAATACCAAGAGCCATATTCGGTCTTTCAATTGATATCAGAGCATGGTTAGCCCTTTTCAAAGATCTTAACCGGCAGCGAACAAGTATTCCACCAAGCTACCTCTCTTCGATGGGGTCGACTATCCCTTTTGGAAGAGCAGGATGGAGTCTTACATTCAGACTCAAGGCTATGTGATCTGGAGAAATGTTAAGACTCGGTTTGTTGTTCCTGCCGATGAGCACATCACAGTGATAAATACGCCAGATGTAGAGGCAAATGCTAAGACAAGGAATATCATCATCAAAGATCTTAGCCGGAGTGAGTTCAATCGTATCTCTCATCTCATGTCGGCATATGACGTCTGGGTGACTCTTGATGTATACAATGAGGGCACCACCCAGATCAAGATTGTCCGACAGGACCAGTACACGTGAGAATACAACAAACTTAAGATGCTTGCTGGTGAGTCCTTAGATGAGTGTTTTGGCAGATTTCACAAGATTCTGAGCAACTTCCAAGTTGTTAGTCTCATATACTCAGACTCAGATAATGCTCTCCAGATGTTTTATACCTTGGACATCAGTGTTTGGTAGATGAAAGTGACCACCATCAAGGACATGACTAATTTGTCAACCTTGACTCTTGATGTGTTGCACTCTCGCCTCAAGGCCTATGAGATCGGTATCGTCTCTCGCAAGATGAAGTCGTAGTCGATGGCTTTGGTTACCAATCCCACTTCTATCCCTGGAACATCGTCTGATGGTGCTTTTGGTTTCTCTTTGGCTGCTTTTGTGTGAGATAAGTGATGACAGTTTGAGCAGTTTCCAGAGAGTGACTAGCCCTCTTAGCTAAAAAGTTTTCATACGCATACAAGAGGGTAAGAGAGAGGAAGAGAGGAGGTCCAGTGATCTACTTCGAATGTGGTAGCCCCAACTACATTCGAGCGAACTGCCCCAAATTGGAGAAGGGCAAGAACGACTATGGCAGCATGAGTAGGAATGACCACATCAGCAACAACCACAACAAGAAGCCTCTAGCTCATGATCAAAGCAAGGAGAAGAAGTATCGCAACCTTGGCAAGGCCAAGAAGCTCTTTCACTGCGTCCTCACCACCTTTGACAACTTTGACTGCAGCGACATGGAGGGCTGGAGCTATGACGACAACGAGGATGATCCGTAGAAGGACACCAAGGATGGCGATGATTTCACCGACATGTGCTTTATTGCTGACAAGAACAATATCGGTGATGGCGATCTCTGCAGTGACTCCGATGAGGTATGTCCTTACTACGACCAGCTCATTGATGCTTTTCTCAAGTTAGAAAAGTTTTATGCTTGGTCTACGACTAGGTGTGGTGAGTTAGAGAAGGAGATAGAGAGCTTGTCACGGGATCTTATTTCACTTAGATCTGCTCCCTCCCGTGATGATTGCGATGTATGTGATTCTTTGCTTGGTGATATAGAGAAACTAAGGACCTCGCATGATAGTGTGATTTCTGAGTTGGATTTACTTAAGGTGGAAAATGTTTGTATGCTAGCTGAGTTAGAGTTGTCTAGGGTTGCTCGTTTATACTCTAATTCTGATTAGACTACATTCTATACCCCATGTGAGGATAAGGACAATGCTTTTAGAGATTGTATACCATGCTCCTTGATCTGCCTAAAATTTGTGATAGTTGTATTAACTTGAAGATAAATTTAAAGAATGTAGATCATAAAATTACTGAAATGCAAGCTGCCTTGATGGAACCTGTTGCTTCTTGTGCTAACTGCCCAAAATTAACTGCTGAATTTAAATATATTTTTAAGCAGTTTTAGGACATGTGTGGTCATAATAAAAAATGACTCAATATGCTTCTAAGGCACCTGTTAGCTCACCATGCAATAATTGCGAAAAACTAAAATCTGAATTGATTGCATCGAATGAAAAATGTGTGAAACTAACTAAGAATTAACTAAATAAGCCAAAATTAGATTGCATGTTCTGTGCTAATGTTGGGGAGAAAATGGAGGATATGCAAAGGCCTTTAGGGAGAGTTACGAAGCCCAGATGGCTAGGATTAGAACTGCCCCCTGTGTGTCTTGCGAAGCCCTCAAGGTTGAGGTGGTCACACATAAGAAGATATATACATGTGTTATTCGATCTTCACTTTCTGGTTCTTCATCCTCTTCTTCTAGTTCCTCACCCTCTGCTTCTCCTTGTGTTTCATGTGCTTCTCTTTTTCAGGAGTGTGAGTACCTCATGAACACTCTCAAAAAATTTATTGGAGACAAGAAAATGTTCAATCTTATCATAGACAAATCTAAGATTTGCAAGTTTAATCAAGGTCTTGGATATGATTTCTTAGAGGATGTGAGGAAACATCCACCTGCTGTTGTTAGAGCTGTAACAATAGGCGTGATCGAGGTTAACGTTGAGCCTAACAAAGTAGTGTTTAATTTTGCGGGCTTTGTCCAAAGGATATCTAACAGTAAGGTTATGCCATCTGCTACTTCAACCTCTGATATCTAACAATGTGGATCTTAGCCCTAGTCGGAGTGGCAACAACCTCAAATGCGGTGACAGCCGTTGTGGTGCAAGGTATGGGGAAGGGCGCCCTCGACATCGGCCTCAATTTTGGCGGCGGTGGTGTGAGGCAAGGCCGTGGCATGAGTCGTGAGGCAGGCGGCGAAGTGAGGGGATGCTATGCGTGGGCTCAGGTTGCGTATGGGACGAGTTGATTGATTGAGCTGGGTGAACCCTCTTTTTGGAGAGCTGGTCGATTGGTTTTTTTTAGAGCCTTTTTTTGAACTGCTTTGTGCTACGTGGAGGAAGTACGACGGACAAACTCCCTCTTTATATGTGTGTGTGAGCGAGTGAGAGTGTGTGTAGACCTTGTTGACACGTGGTACTAACTTTGATTCCATTACTTCTCTGGATCCAACTTCAGTACTTCACCTGTATAGGACCCAGTCATAGGATAATCCTCCCTGAACTTTGCTTTCCTAAGCTTCAAACGAAGAGAGATGGATTAAGATGCTAAGTTTGTTATGAATATATTTATTTGTAGATTAATTCCGGCCATATTGCCATATTGGTAACCTTCATTGACACAGCTACCTACACCTCTTTTAGAAAGTTTTACAAATACTAAACAAAGTAGTTAATACTAGGTGATAGCAAATCTATACTGACTTATAAAAATCAAATTAAATATTAGATATAGATATAGACTTGAATATCATGTAGAGGAAAGTCTTCGATTTGATTTGTTTTGTTAGATTATGCATATTTTTTTCTTCACCTAATATTAACTATTTTACCTTAAGATTTGTGAACCTTTTTAAAAGAGGTGTACCAAAGTATACCCGTATCGGTTGAAACAAACTATTAATGTATTCCTGGCAAACAAGTAGGCATGATATGTGTGAGTCCAAGCATTTCCTTTTGCTTCAATATGCAATGCAACATGTGTGCAGCAGTTTAGGGAGAGAAACGAAGCAAAAACCACCTAAGTTTTAATTCAATTTTGCATAATCGTAGTGCGATCCGGCCGAAGTGCCAAGTGACCTAATCAAACCATAAGTTGAATAGTATATTCTGGAAAATTGGCAGCGTGAAGGCCTTAGCGCTAACAGTTTCTGTCTGCATTATGGAGAATTAGAGATCAATTCAGGAGGCACGTCAGGGACCAGGAGCTCGAACCAGAAGTCTTTGCCGGACCGGACGACGTGAAAATCCTACCCCGCCTCTTATCCTTTTCTTTCAACTCCTGCGGATGGTTTCTCGGCCCATATGGCCTAATAAAGCCCATTTGTTTCAAGCATATGGGCATAGGCCCTATTCTTTTCAGCTTCTAAAAGTTGTTTTTTCGATTTTTCTACCGTAATTATCTTTTAAACGGAGTATCTTTTTAAGATAGTATCTACTAGTTAATTGTAGTACATACTGTACTAACTTTATTTATATAGTCAAAAACCGCACGTGAGTTTCTGTTACTTTGTAATATCTCACAGGAACAGCCTAAAAGCTACAAGCCACAGCCAAAAACCATAAGCTTCAGAAAAAAAGAACAAGCCCAATTATTTTTGGCTTTGGCTTATGCTTTTTGGTTTGTTCATGAGAGAAAATACAGAGTAACAAAAACTCGTGTACGATTTTGACCGATATAAATAAAATCACTACAATGTATACTATAATTAACTTGTAAACCCCACTTTGAAAAGACGCTCTATTTAAAAGCTAGTTACTGTAGAAAATCCAAAAATAGCTTTTACAAGCTGAAAAAAGATGTCCATGGTTATTTCTTATAGGAAAAATTGGCTTGTTTTTTTGTAAAAAATAATTCGTAGCACTCCATTTAATTGTTCAAAAACAAATATAATAAACAACAACTAAGCAGTATATTGTAGCAGTCAATGACAGAGCAAATCGAGATTGTATATATTATAAAAAAATCGAATTGCATATGATATTGGGCAACTTCTCATACTAAGTGCAAAATACCCGGGAGACTGGCAAACAATGCACCTACATAAGCTGGCAAGACCTCTAGAGCAAACCACTGCTCGGTTGGCCGGCTGCGGGCTGCCCAACCAAAATGACTGCTGCCTCCGCCGCCGGTAACAGTTGCGAATGCAGTATACCTCTTTTTTTTCCTTCAATTAGGCAGAAGAGCACGGCCCGACTGAAGCGCAAAGTCACCTAGTGCCAAGTCATGGGATGGATGAACTGTATTCTACGAAGCTTTAATTCGGCGGCGTACATGCATGAACATTGACGAAGACGACGGCAGGGGCAACGACGAGGGAGAGTCCACATCAAGCGTGTTCGGCTCGCACAACTAGTTCTTCGTTGCATATGGCGCGTGAGGCACGACGGAACAACGACGCCACGAGGAGCTGCTGCTGAGAAACCCAAAAAGGCTGGGCGCTGAGCGCGATCGGTCGTTTGGGTTCTACCAAACAGCTAAATGCTAGGCAGTGCTCCACTGGGCTGCCAGCTGCAGCTTTTTCGCTGTAGGGCTGTTCATACCATAGATCATAGAGTAATAGAAATTTATGTGCGGTTTTTACCAATATAAATGAAATCGGTACAGTAGGTACTATAGTTAACTAGTAGACTATATCTTAAAAAATAGTTCGTTTAAAAGCTAATTACTGTAGAAAAGTTAAAAGCTGAAAAAGAACAGGACTGTAGCTTTTTCACTGTATGCCACTGTTTAGTACTGAGCGGACATATTTTACACTATAGTTGTTATTATCTTTTTAGCGTAATTAAATTTTAAAAAAGAAAACATCATTCTAGATAATATAAAGAAATAAAGAAAAAATACAGAAAAACTTAAAAAGAGATAAAAAAATCTAGAAAAAAAACAAATTAAAGTGGTAGAATCAATAAGTGCTCCGTCCACGTGAGTTGTAAGAAAGTGACCGGCTCCGCCACCGACGGCACGACGGGCGGGCGGCTGCATTCGACCACGAGTTCGCGCATCGATACACGAGCGGTTTATAAAATCTACCCAGTAGAATAGCGTCGCTGTGTGTACGTGCCGCGTGCGACAATACGTTTGGTTTGACCAACAGTAAGCTCTGGGTATTTCCTTTTGCAAATTCTATGCGAGATTTTAATTAGCAGAGGGGATCTGACTTTGGGAACTCCCAAGTCAAGCAGCTCGGACTCGGTGATCCTCATTGTTTTTTCCCCGAAAGAGTCGGTGAATCTCGTTCTAAGAACACATCACGTCGAACCAGGAGAAGGAGGTCGTATCCAAACTCCTAAAAGCACAGTGGAAGATCTTACTATATTCTCTTACGAGATACTAGTAGGCCCACTTAGGCAGTCCACCATGCGATGTTTTGCAGCTAATAATTTGCATATGACATTTGAATTATGGCATTTCGTCAAACCACCGGGTGCAACCTAATTCTCAGGCATACCAAAGAGGCTTAAACTCATTTTTTCGAGTGGCTCTAGCACATGGAGATTGCGCGTCGAGTCCGTGGCGGAGGCATTATTGAGGCATAGGGGGGTACAATTGCACCCCAAAGTTTTTGCTATAAAGTCATTATTGCTCAGCGAGTTGGCACACAGCTAGCTGAAATAAAATAACAGGTATTCGAACCCTGTGTAAAGTATTTACATTTTTTTCATATCTTTAGTTTCATCCTCATTTTTTATATGGCTAATTTAAGTTCTCTTCAACTTCTTTTCATAGAGAAATTTTCTCTATTTCTTCATTTTATCATCTCTTTAGCTTATCCTTAATTTTATAGCTAATCTAAGTTTTCTTGAGCTTCTTTCTATAGAGTAAATATGTTTACATATAACAAGAGTATTTATCCCAAAGGATAATTTTTTAGAGAAATTCTCAACAATAATTTGACAAAATTTTAATATAAAACTTGAAAGTTTACCTCTAAAGAAATCAACATGTAATAACATCTTTATAGTATTGAAGTACATCTTAAGTTCGCATCCTTATCAAAAAATTTTCTATCTCCGCCACTGTGGCAACGGTAACAAATCACCAAATTAAATAAAACATGTTTGAAGCTTGAAGATTGGAAATTACTACGGCACTAGATCCTCACCTTTCATTTTATTTAAAAAGGCTAGCTAAGCACAATAGAATGGCATGGTACTATTCATCCAATCATTCCACACATTTTTTTACACGTTGTGTAACCACCCACTAACCATGGCACAAAAAGATGGAACTTTTTGGTTGGTGGCGTAGCTCGGACTATAACTAAACTATAAAACACTAGTGATGTGTAGCCTGAATGTTCATCGTACGGTACCCACGTTCTTCTAATCTCATCTCTTTCCTTTTGCTGATGATGTTGTTCGGGCCCAAGACCAATCACGACGCACCCGTATGTCGCAAGCAACAAGTCTCACGCTCACACCGCACCACCTCACCGCATCCTCCAGCTCCGAACCCGACAGCCCGTACCGGGTCGGACGAACCCCACGACCACGAGCTCGTCGGTCGGACCCGCGAAACCCCCAACTACCAGATCACCCCGCTCTAACCTTACCCGCCACTGAAGCCAATGTCGGGGGCCCCACCTGGCAGCGAGAGGCCAGCACTCCCCGTCCGAAATTAACAGTCGCGTAATTCCCTACCCACTAACGACTAGTCCCCATCTTCCAGAGGTAATTTAACCCCGAAAGCGCCACCAAATCTTCGCCTAAACGCGGTACTAAATTACCAGTACAGGATTAATATCCTGATCCGGGTTCGCTGAGCTGTCGCTATCGATCGTTGGAATCTCGAGAGGAGGCACTAGCTCCTTTGCTTCCACTGAAAGCACAAATATTTTTTTTATGAATTATTATTATTTTAATTATTTATATCTATTAATATAAAAAGAGAGTTTGTTAGTTCACTATCTCACACGCGCCGCACACTCCTCCCATCCACCAATCACACCAAACACAATCCCGTGAAAACCAGCCCTCAAAACATTAAAAAATCAAAGAAAAACCGTGATAGGTGCGCTACCATGTCCCACCATGTCAGCCCCTAACCAATGCCTACAGCCAAGAGGCCGAACACATAGGCATCATCCACCCTATCCCCACACCTAACTCCGATCTAACACCCGTTCCCCAATCCCCATCTGCAAGGCTGTGACCACCGCACACCGTCACTTTCCCCACCCGCAGCCGCCACTCGCCATCATCACCCCTCATCCTCCACCTGTAGCCAGCGTGAGATCCTCTCTTTCCTCCGCGCTATACTGTGCCACCTCCCCTCACACATCGGCATCCTTGATTCCCTTCATCCATCTTGCAACTGCACACATCTAAGGCTATGGGAGCAGCTTCTCAGATTGAAGGCTGTCCATATCACTAGAAAGGCAAGTGCCACCATCACTGCCTTCACCTAGGGGTGGAAACAGATTGAATACAAATCGAATAATGCCCTTACCACATTCATATTTGTATTTTGTAAATGAATATGAATACAAATTCGAATATTCTCGAATACGAATGCAAATCGAATATTGTAACAAATACGAGTTCGAATTAAATATTTACTCAATTCGGTTGGACCCGGATATCCTCATAACTTATGTAGTATGAAGATATTGATGATATTTTATTCTCGTACAACCACGCTTAATCATTCTAATTCATTACTTCACCTAAAGAAATACGAATTCATATTGAATTAAGAAAACTTGTCCAACTAATTAGTTGTGTTGCAATAAAATATGTATATTGCTTTACTGAGTACAAATATTGATACGAATAGTTTGGATAAAATAATATTTCGAATAGTAAAAATCCATGCCATATTTGTATCAATATTTTTTATGCAAATTCGAATACGAATAGAAGAGAAGTTGTTATTAGATGGAAAAATCTATATCTTACTCGTATCCTATCGAATACGGTAACCAGATAATACATATAATTCATATCCATTTCTCAACACTATCTCCCTCTACCTATACGGCGGCGGGTGGTTGCGGGGATTGCCTAGTAGCAGAGTAGAGGCACAATGCTACCGTCGCCACCTCCACTTGTGTTGATGATGATGCCTACCTCACGCGCCCCCAGCAAGTGGATTATTGTCAAAGAGCTTAAGTTTGAAGACGCGTAGAGAACTCCACCAAGGGTATGCCGATCCCTGAAGGCCATGAGCGATGCCAAGCTTCTAAATTTCTAATCGAACCACCTATATATCCACGAGTGACAAAGAATCTCATAGAAGTTGTAGTTTATCTTCTCTCTGTCCAATTCATAGGTGTTGTGGATCGTTCACTAATAGTCATTCATCAGCCTCTTGTCCTCACTGCCAACACCGCACTATCCACTTTCATTGTACCGGGCATCGATGATGCCATGGAATCCGTCAATGTCATCCTCCTCTGGGATGCCTCATGGTCACCAAGTGCTAGAACATGATGCTCTCGTCTGCTCCCTCGCTAATCGTCCAACTTGACTACACTAGCACGTTCCTTTTCAATTATGCCTGTTGAGTGCATGGCGGTTGGAAGTAAGGAACGAGCATGCACACTCAGCTGTTGCCTCCTTCAACAAGGTGGTAGCTCTTCTTCCAGTTCCCCTTCTCCTTCTCCACACATAAGAACGAGGTAAATATTTATCTCTATTCTCCACTCTTCCCCTTTGTTGCTTTACATGCTTGTTTGCTTGGATTGTCTTTCTCTTGATATTTTGCTTCTTTCTACCTCTGCAAGAATTTGGTGGATCAAAGCCATTTGATTGGGGTCTGAAGTCGGGTGATCAAGTTATAGAACGGCTCATACCACAATATAGTTAGTTGCATCCTGGCCAGGTGATTATCCTCTGCTTCATATATAAAGATGTAGTCAACTAGCTCTTCTGTAATTATGAGAAATTGGTTCTTCTGTAATTAGGTCAACCCAGAATTCTTTCCATGTAAGGCCTTCGACTTCTAATATTGAGGAGGTATTGTTCATCGACAGCAAGGTAAGGCCTTCAACTACTTATGTCGGTTCATTTTTGTTGCTTATTCGTAAAGCAAAACGATGTGCATGTTATCGTACTATGCTTCCTTGTTACGTGTTTTTGCAATTGGATGATATGCAACTTCTGGATATGTTAATTTTCTATGATTTATACACCTTAAGTAGAGAAGGTGGGCAAAATTGTTGGAACTTTTGAAAAGAATTGGCTAATACAAATTATTGTTATTGATATTATTTAATTAGAATTATGGAGATTTGTTGAAGTACGCATGCATCTACATGAAATAGCTTTGTTGATGATTGATGAAGCATCGATTTGCATGTTTTTTGGTGCCATATCTATTTTTCTTTGAAGAGATCTCAATGTGCACAAAGGATGAATTAAATTTGTTGAGAACCTTTAGTCAGAGAATTTTGGCACTCCAAAGTAGCATGAACCACTAATATTTATATTGTAATAATATATTTATAAAACCTAATAAAATTATAATATTATGTAGTACTTTTCAAGATAAATCTATAATATGATTTTTCATGCATCCAATCTAAATATGTGAAGTTTCGAAAGCTTAACTACACACATCCCAAAATAGGTCGTAGTGTGTGAGCAGTGGAGAGCACTACCAGGCCTTCCTTCGAGAGAGAGTGATCAGTATTTGAGGAATGGCGAAAACCTCCTGAACCTGATCTCGACAGATGACAGAGCCTCGTGGCCCGAAATAGGTCTCTCCAGAAAGGGAAATTCTAGGTTATAACTGTCTCCGACCAGAGTTGAACCTTGTGAGAGTAAGGACTGCGAGGATAACTAAAGGGTCATGACCACCAGCTATTGATGGATTCCCAGAATGACAGATTCCAGGGTTTGCTGACCCAGACTGGGCGGTCGGTGAGGTTCAATCATGTTTGTGGTTGGGTTGACCTTTACCCTCTGGGGAAACTGGTTCCTCCATTGAGCGCAATGTTGTGGGGATAAGGATCCCTCCTCAACCTTATTCGTGGTATGATCTCCAGGATCTTGTGATAGATCTCCAGAGACAGGCTCACCATTGGATGGAAGCATGGTCTACTCATTATCATAGCAGTCATCCATATCGAAATTTGTGTAGTTAGCCAGGTCAAACCAATTCTCCTCATTCCACTTTCCTGCCATGAGGACATACAAAAAGAAGATAACTTGCCGACAAGGAATTATCAAAGTTTTGGCGAAGATGCTCTCTATGGATGGGTCAACTGTCAATGTTTTAGAGTCGATCTTACATAATGATTTATATGGGTTCTAGGGAACTCTTGAAGACCTGGTTATGACCACACAGAGATGAGACATAGAGATTTTTATACAGGTTCGGGCCTTCTGCAGCAAGAATAACAGTCCTACTTCTTGTGTGGATATTACTCAAAGAATTGATTACAACGGAGCTGATTACAATGGAGAAAGTAATGCGAAAATCCTACTCTACTGCTACTCTCCCTTTGGTCTATCCTGGCCCCCTTTTCCCTGATGTCCACCTTTGTATAGCACGCATAGTGGCAGCAGTTTCTCCTCGCATAAGATGTTTTACTGTTTCGAATTATAACCGTCCAACAAGAGTTATTAGAGACGTGATAGCTCACTCATCGTGCGACGGTTTCTACTAGGGTGATGTTATGTGTACTTGTTTTAGAGAATAAATACTTATGTTAACTGTCCTGCTAAACAGGCCCACAATGCTATGGGTTGTCGTAAACGGGTCAGTCAAAGTATGGCTTAGTCGTAGGAGGATCTGCGACCACAAGGTGGTCGCATGGTACCTTACGACTATACCGTGGTCACAGAACACCTTATGACTATACGGTAGTAGTAGGAGAACTTATGATTATGAGTGGTCGTAAGAGAACTTACGATTATGAGGTAGTCATAGAAAAACTTACGATTAAAGATCGGTCATAGAAGAACTTATGACTAAGAAGAGCTTATGGTTACCCTGTGAAATCTCTCCCTTATAGATAAGAGGTGTATTAAAGGAGTATAATGACGTAATCATATTATTTATAGATAAATAATAATCTGAGAATTGGTTATATCCTCATCAAAACTACTTATTTAATACAAAAACATAGATTAAAACATAAAATTTTTACTTTACGGATGGATCTCCTCTTCTCCTTCTCTCTCCCTCTTCGCTTCTCTCTTTTTTTACGTTCCTCTCATCTCTTTCTTTCCTCTCCTCTCATCTTCTTGCGCTCGGCCTTGACAATGAACTCGCTCAGACGCTCGAACGCCTGAGTTATAAAGGTATCCAATCGCCGAACGGTTGGATGATAGCACATATCATCCAACCGTTGGACGCTTGCATTCATGTGGCCAAAATAGTTAGGCAACTCAAGGAGTGTTCGTTCGGTTTTTTCGGTTTATACGGTTCGGTAAACACGGTTTATTCGGTAAATACGGTTTTAGTAATTCGGGAAATATGGTATTTTACAGAATACGGTGTGGTATCGGTAAATACCATTTTATTTCGGTACGGTATCGGTAAATACCAATTTTACCAAAACTTGCGCGAATTGCTAAATATTAATCGCTTAATCTCCATTGCATCGCGATGCAGGCCGTCTCTCGTCTGGTGGCAGCCAACACTTGGCACACCGCAAGCGCACACATCATGACATCACAATTCACAAAGACAATTCAATCCCGATTAGAGTTTCCTCTCCATATCTCTTAAATACCCATCTAATATCTTGATCTTTTTGCTTTTTTCAGCCCACAAGCAAAGCTGCTAAAGTGTCTGATGGTAAGACGGTCTTCATCTCATACAGACCAAGTCAAACACAAAATGATGACCACGAGCCAACAATGACAGAAGCATACATTGAAACCGAGTGCTATGTGAAATTAAATTCTTAGACGCAAGCAAGGACTAGGAGATTAGGACATGAACGTGAGGTGTCAAGTATATGTGCAGTAATTGCACATTTGCACTGTTGTTTATTTTACTCCTTCTGATCTCGCTATCCTTCATGTTCTAGCGAGTCTGTGGTTTTATCATCGCTAAGCCGTTCCATATCTACATTGTACTCCTTGCTCCGTGTTCTGCATTTATCATCTATTGGCCATAACTATGAACTAAGCTATAAATTTCAAGAAATTAGCCCCTATTCTAAATCCCAAACTGACAACCATAACCAAGAATCTGCAATGGTAACGATTCAAGTAAAAAATCCAGAGCAATTTTTACCCACAACTAGACAACAAGCAAATCATCCAAAGTCCCAAACACAAGGAACCACATCACTAGCAAAAAAGGGGAGACCCACGAGGGATCGATCGCTTCTTAATTCTTGTGTGCGCGCGAAGGGTACAAGGAAAGGAACGAAGGGATCGAGCAAGCACCAGACCTTGAAGGAGGGGCGGGCGGCCCTCGGGGTCGGCGTGTCGAGGCCGAGGTCGTCGGCGCAGAAGCGGCGCCAGAGCACGTCCTCGGCGACGGCGGCGCGAGGCGCGCGCTGGTGCAGGCGCGGCGGCGAAGCGCGCCCCCTAGCGATGATGGTGTCCAGACGAGGCCCTCCGTGCTCTCAAGATGGGGCACGGGTGAAGTATGGAATTTTTTGTACGGATAATCCATTTTTATTCGAAATTACATAAATATACCCGTGGGAAAATTTTTACAAAAATAGGCTCCGATCGCCGAATGGTTGGGCGATCAAACCTATCGCCCAACCGCGCGGCACTGGAGAGTCCGCCAACCGTTGGGCGATTAACTCGATCGCCAACGGTTCGGCGATTGCAAGCGATCGCTCAGCTGTTGGCGATCAGATATCGTCGCCCAACCGTTGGGCGGCGAGGAGTGATATAAAGGCGCGCGCCGCCGCCCGACGTCGCCCACTTCTTGGCACGCAGAGAAGGAGAAAGAGAGGAGAGGAGGAGAAGAGGAGGAGAGAAAGAGAGGGAGAGGAGGAGAAGAGGAGGGGAGAGGAGGAGAAGAAGAGAGAGGCGTGCGCGATTTTCGAGTAATTTTTGTGTTATATTTTTTGTTAGTGTAGAAAATTAGTTTAGAAATATAGTTAGTGTAGATAATTTAGTTTAGAAATATAGTTAGTGTAGATAATTAGTTTAGAAAATTAGTTAGTGTAGATAGTTAGTGTAGATAATTAGTGTGGATAATTTAGTTTAGAAATATAGTTAGTGTAGATCATTAGTGTAGATAAATTAGTTTAGAAAGATAATTAGTGTAAATAATTAGTTTAGAAAAATAGTTAGTGTAGATAATTAGTTTAGATAATTTAGTTTAGATAATTTAGTGTAGAAAGATAGTTAGTGTAGAAAGATAGTTAGTGTAGATAATTAGTTTAGAAAATTAGTGTAGAAATATAGTTAGTGTAGATAATTAGTGTAGATAATTAGTTTAGAAATATAGTTAGTGTAGATAATTAGTGTCGATAATTTAGTGTAGAAAGATAGTTAGTGTAGATATTAGTGTACATAAATTAGTTTAGAAAGATAATTAGTGTAGATAATTAGTTTAGAAATATAGTTAGTGTAGATAATTAGTTTAGAAAATTAGTTTAGAAATATAGTTAGTGTAGATAATTAGTGTCGATAATTTAGTGTAGAAAGATAGTTAGTGTAGATAATTAGTGTACATAAATTAGTTTAGAAAGATAATTAGTGTAGATAATTAGTTTAGAAAATTAGTTAGTGTAGATAATTAGTTTAGATAATTTAGTGTAGAAAGATAGTTAGTGTAGATAATTTAGTGTAGAAAGATAGTTAGTGTAGATAATTTAGTGTAGAAAGATAGTTAGTGTAGATAATTTAGTGTAGAAAGATAGTTAGTGTAGAAAGATAGTTAGTGTACAAAAATAGTTTACGAAATGTAGTGTAGAAAATTTAATGTAGAAAATTAGATGTAGAAAGTTTAGTGTACAAATTTAGATATAGGAAATTTAATATTGAAATTATTGTATAAATTTAGATGTAGAAAATTTAATGTAGAAATTATTGTACAAATTTTGCGGTATGACTCGTCTTTGGACGTGCCTCCGAGTGGCAATGTGCTTGTTGGACGAGCACGTGGACCGCTCTCATCGCGCTTCCGTCTAGTGCCGACACAGGGAGCACGGACGAGCCGCCTCGGTGGGAGTGGTCGGACACGCACACCTCGCGTGGCACGGAGACTCGACCCTCGTTGGATCGCCAGTTTGCACTACTCCGGCGTTTAGTGCGACCGTAAGTTCATTCCGTGCGACCTTCACTTTGTTTGCAGTGCGGGATGCGGGCTACTCCCTCTTGCCGGATGGTGCAGGCCACGGACGAGATGCGGCGGCGGGGACGAGGCGGGCGGGAGCGATCACGACGCTTCGTTCGGCCGTTCCTGGCCGCGGCTTTGGTGGACCGTTAGCGCCCGAGACGCACACTCTCCACCTCCCATTCGGGAGATGACGCGACCACGGAGGACGTGTCCTCGCTCCTTGGCCTTCGATCGCGGACGCCGCCTTCCCTCCGGAGGCCCCACACGATCGGGCGCGCGACCGCTTGGCGATTCGAGGGTGTCGTTCCACCGCCCTCGGCTGCGTGTTCACGAGGCGCACCCATGGGCCGACGCCGAGGTGGCTCACACGATCGCAAGTCACGTGATTTTTACATTCGATCGTGTCGTCCAACCGTTTATTTGTGGTATCACGACTAATAACAACTTGTTTGAATTCAAGTGGAGCGCATGGTTCCCTGCAGACGATCACGGTGGCGCGCCACCGAGGCGCGACGTGCCGTGGTGTTTGGTTGGTGCTTTTCACCACCACCACGGCAACACGGTGGATGCGCGCCTTATCGCTTATGCGAGGCGATCGCCGACGCGAGCCCCACGGTCGGTGGGATCGGCGGTGCTTGCCGCGACGCATCGCGCCCTATGCGATGCGTGCACGAGGTCAAGGCGAACTCGATCCTCACTGCTGTCCGCGCTATCTGCGATTGTGGTCGTTCGGCGCTTAAGCCTCGGGCGACTGTGCTAGACGACATGGGCCCGCACGGGCCCGAGATGTATCGAGGGAGACGTTGACCGCCGACGATGGGTTCTATCTCGTGCCGTGCCGAGTAAGTATTATCACGATCAACTATTTCGTCTTATTGACGATCGTCATTCTAAGCGGCTTATATTTCTTGCAGTACGGTTGGCGCCGACGTGCGAGTCACGCGGCGCATCGGTCTTTGTGGAGCGGCTCGACCGCATCACACGACGGACGTGCGCTGGCCGAGCCGACGTCTGATATCTGGCGATTCGAGCCCGTGCTCTGGCGGGCTGTCCTCACTTCTTTGGCGTGGCCGGGCTTTCGCTCACCGCCGGAAGCTCGTGTACCTCATCTACGTGGAGGACTCGCACCCCGCCGGTGATGCGGCGATTCGCTCACGGCGGCGGTTCTGCACCGATCGGACCATCGATTCCGCGCCACGTGCACGGGTGAGTGATCGTTTCGCTAAATATTTACATACTTACCTCTGCGTTCGCAAGTATCTCACATCGATAATGGTTCTATACGCAGCAAAGCGCGAAGGGAGTGAAAAGAGGCACCGATCGTCGCTGAGGATGCGACCATGGGTCGGCGATGGCGGTGCGCTCGACGACCGCGTGGAGGAGGACAGCCGTCTGACGGCAGGAGTACGCCGAGTACCTGCTACTTGGTACGGTAGCGGACCGTGCGAGCTCGTATATGTGGTAGACCCTTTGCCACACACGCCGCGCTCCGACGGACACGCACCCTCGCGCCAGCGCGCGACGCCACATCGCGATGCGTTTCATGTCATTTCAAAGATTCCCAAATGGTAATGTCGTTTGATAATCAACCATTTCATGTCTTTGTGTCGGTGGCGTCGGTTTCGCCCTATGCCTCGACTCGGGCGATCGAGAGGCTCTCGATGGTGCGCACTGACCCATGAGGAGGGCATCACTTTGCGCGTCGGGTGCACGACGGGTGTAGACGATCGTTAGCCTACTCTCCGCACGCGAGGCTACGGCGGTCTCCACGCCCACCGCTCGATCGCTCATCCACCCCGACCGGCGTGGCACCACTGCGGTGCACCACGTGGATACGTCCTCCACCACCTCACCGGAGCGGCCGGGGTTCGGCTGGCGGGGCCTCCTACTGCCGGTTCACTTCACGCCTACGCGGGGTGTCGCGCCTCCTCCTGCGTGGATGGCGCTGCAGCGGTACGCAGAGGTTCTTATATCGTGTTTATCCGAAGACGACATGCAACGAACTAACGTTATTAATATTGCGGTACTTACAAGAAGCCACGACGTCTCGGCATCTCCCGTGCCGGAGGAAGTGGACGATTTTCGCGTCTACACCGGAGTGGCATGGACACTACTCGACGTCGCCGCAGTTCTTTCTGCGAGTGCCTCCCGGTGCCGGAGAGCACACACCGAGGTGCGGTGACTCGCCCGCCCCGCGGATAGACACCCTCCTCCTCGTTTTACTTTTTTGGATCGTCCTAACCCGTTGCATCGGAGGAGGCTAGCGAGGCCGTATGGGAGGACGCGCGCGGTGGACGGGCACACCAGGTGACTAGTGAGGCGACGCTGCGGATGCTATGTATTTATGCATGTAATGAAAAACATGCGGCATGTTACTCACGATTATAATATGAAGTTTATTTAAATTTACATAAGTCTATTATCTCTCTCGCACATAAACTATCTCACTTAACGTTGTATGTATCGATCGCTCATACTCAATCTTTCATGAAAAAAAAATTTTAAAACTTTTTGCACACCTACAATATACAATGAACATAAACTTTTATTACAACTTCACCGTATTTTTTACCCGTTCAACGTTACAAAATTCACAAAATCTAAAACAAAACACGGGGGGCTACATGCAGTCGCCCTACGGGATGGCGACTGCATGCTAGTCGCTTAACTAAGAGCGATCGCATGCTAGTCGTAAACGAAGAGCGATGGATGTAGTCGCTCTCATGCGGCGAGACAAATTGTGTCGCTGATGCAGTTAGGCGATAGGCTCCGATCGCCCAACCATTCGGCGATCGAGCCTATTTTTGTAAAAATTTTCCGCGGGTATATTTATGTAATTTCGAATAAAAATGGATTATCCGTACAAAAAAATTCGTGAAGTCAGAGAACAGTGAAACCGCAGTGTGAAGCGGAAGCGCGAAGAATCGGTAGGATCGGTTTTCGGTTTGCACTCGGTTTATACCGAAAATACCGAAGAGATGAGCTGCTAATTTTTTAGATACCGAACCGAATACCGAATACCGGTCAAACCGAGTTGACCGGTACGGTTCGGTTTTTTTAGTTCGGTTTTTTCGGTTCGGTGATAAAATGCACAGCCGGCCGTTGGACGATATGATCCAGTCACCTAATTTGTCCTCCTTTAATTTTATATTGCTGAATAAAAAGGAATATTAAAAAAACCCCGGTTGGTAGTAGTCGGTCTGCGTCTGTGCGTGAGTGCGCGCTGCGCAGCGTGGTGCGATATAAATACGGCTCAGATCTGGGAGGCTTCCGGGCTAATTCTATTCAAACCCATCGCTTCCCCGTGTCCAAACTGAGCCCCAATCCCGGCGCCACCACCGCCCGGTGAGCATTCCGACGCTTACTCCTCCGTGAATTTGCTCGCGATCCTAAAGTGATCGTTCGTTTCGTGTTGGTCTTGGGGGGATTGGGGCGTGTGGTTTCTGACGATTTTGGTCGGGTGGATCTGTGGGTGGGTGTTGCAGACCAGGTGTTCGACGGGATGGCGCAGCAAAAGGCCAATGGCAACGGCGAGCACACCACCCGCCCGCCGCCGACGCCCTCGCCGCTCCGCTTCTCCAAGTTCTTCCAGGTACGCGTAGGGTCTGATCGCTGGATCCCGCCGCTCGATCGTTCGTGTTTTTGACCGATCGGTGCTAATTTGGGGTTGGGCAGGCGAACCTGCGGATCCTGGTCACCGGCGGAGCTGGATTCATTGGCTCCCACCTCGTCGACAAGCTCATGGAGAACGAGAAGCACGAGGTACGGATGAGATCCCGTGGCATCGATCATTGCGTTGCTTGCTTGTTGCGGTTTCGCGATATTGACCTGTGTCGGTGAGCGAGGTCAACTCCAATCCCGTCGTGAGGGAGAGTAGCTAGATCTGAGTGATACAGTCAGGGTGGTCTAGATCTGTGAGAAAGGGGCGTTGTGAGTGGAGCTGCTTTGTGCCAGATCACTGGGGTGCAAGCTTTTCTGTTAAAGTCTTGCATGGTGTGGGGCATTGCTGTCTAGAGCTTAAGCTGGAAGATTTGCTTGTGTTAAGTTCCTGAGAAAATTCTTGGGAATGGGAGAGATCAGAGATCCAGCGGGAATGCTTTAGAGATCTTGCTGCAGTTACTTCATTCAGAGTTTTGAGCTTAACTTGGATCTGTTTGGGAATGTGAGAGATCACAGTGATCCAATAGCAATGCTTTAAAGATCTTGCTGCAAGTACTCTGTTCCGTCAGATACGTGAGAAAGTTTTTGAATTATGCGAACTAGCATGCTAAGGATTGAGAGCTCTCTTGTGTAGTGTTGTTTACATGCTTTGGGTTTCACTAGAATTTGTAGAATTGCGTAAGGTACTATGTGGATCTGTATTATAGACCTTTTAGCTGAGAAAATGTAGACACCTTTGATCGTGTGTTCGTTTCGGTTCAGGTCATTGTTGCTGATAACTTTTTCACTGGTTCAAAAGACAACCTGAAGAAGTGGATTGGCCACCCAAGATTTGAGCTCATCCGTCATGGTAATAACTACATTCTTAAGACATCACCGAGTAAATTCTCAATGCAGCTCATTTCTACATAGCCACAAACTATTTTGTTGTGGTTACAGAGAATTGACGGCCTTTGAGTCGTTTCTTGCAAAGTTTCCTGGAAATTATAGATCCTGATTAGTCAATGACAAACAAAGTACCATAAGTTTATCTTGGCATATAATCAATGCTTGTCCAAAAACATGTCCTGAGTTGTCTGTTGAATGGATGTTAAAATTTTCTGAATGCAGTTTAATACATCTTAATATCTCATTTGACTATGGGTATGTGTATGTGACTTTCTATTGGCAACTTCTGTTCCAAATAAAAGTGCATCCATGCATGTCAATATTGTGAGACCAGGTGTTAGTCTAACCATTTAAACATACCAATAGGACATTTACCCTGCTCATCTTAATTGTTTAATGTACTTACGGAATAACCTTTCTTTCAAATCACTTCCCTTAATGTTCCATTTTTAAAGGTATATTCTTGTGCATGAATTATGCTATAATTTTATTTTTGCTTCATTTCAGATGTCACCCAACCGCTGCTTGTGGAGGTTGATCAAATCTATCACCTTGCTTGCCCTGCTTCACCAATCTTCTACAAGCACAACCCTGTCAAGGTGTGCAGGCTCTCTGTTTTTGTGATTATCCTAACCGTTTCAAATATTTGTTTGTCATTTAATGTTATGTTATCTTGTCATGATTATACATAGACGTGGAATATTAGTTGTTCCTGTCCTGTCCTGGTATTCAAATGGGTGTAACTATCGTGTACAGACCATCAAGACAAATGTTATTGGGACCCTGAACATGCTGGGACTTGCAAAGAGAGTTGGCGCAAGGTCAGTGTTTATCGCACTGATTGATTCTTCCAATACATCTCATGAGAAAAACTATATTAAATGGAGTTTTATGTTCAATTGCAGAATTTTGTTGACTTCAACCTCTGAAGTTTATGGTGATCCGCTTGAGCATCCTCAAACGGAGGCCTATTGGGGCAATGTTAACCCAATTGGTAAGTCTGTTCATCTGACAAATGCATTATATTTTACCCTGCCTTTTCTTAATCTATCTCCCAAAGTTCTCTTGTCATTTTGAATTGATTTTCTTTATCAGGAGTCAGGAGCTGCTACGATGAGGGTAAGCGTGTAGCAGAGACGCTGATGTTTGACTATCACAGGCAGCATGGCATTGGTAATACTTCAACATGTACTTAAACTTCGCTATTAGCTCATAACATTTTTGTCCAGTGATAAGTCTTGGGTTATGATTTTTTTAGTAAGTATTTGTCATCTACTTCTGTAGAGATCCGAATTGCCAGGATTTTCAACACCTATGGACCTAGGATGAACATTGATGATGGGCGTGTTGTTAGTAACTTCATTGCTCAGGCTGTTCGGTAATACTTGTTGGACTTCTTTTAACTTCTTTCTGAGCTTTTGTCCAGATGGTTTTGGAGCTTATTTTGTCATAATTTTGCAGTGGTGAACCCTTGACTGTTCAGAAGCCAGGAACACAGACTAGGAGCTTCTGCTATGTCGCCGACATGGTTTGTCTTCCATTGTGATTTGTTATCGATTAATGTCTGGTAAAAACTTGGAAGTATCACTGGCATCACATCATCAATGGTACCATTTCAATGCAGGTTGATGGTCTTATTAAGCTGATGAATGGAGACAACACTGGGCCGATCAATTTGGGCAACCCAGGTAAAATTTTATCTCTGCATTTGTTTGGTTTTTTGCCACACAGTGAGCAGCTTGATCTGTGATTTATTTATAATTTTGTACTAGCATTCCCGTGGTAATGAAATGGACTTTATTCTCCTTTTTACTAAATGGCCATACTTTGCTGTGCCTTTAGGTGAATTTACCATGCTGGAACTCGCTGAGAATGTGAAGGAGGTAAGCTGGATATTCTGCAGTTGCATTTCGTTCAACTCGCAGCGCATGGCATTTTCTGGATGGTACAATAACGTGCCTGGTTTTACTTTGCAGTTGATCAACCCAGACGTGACAGTGACGATGACTGAGAACACTCCTGATGACCCTCGCCAGAGGAAGCCAGACATTTCGAAGGCTAAGGACGTCCTGGGGTGGGAGCCCAAGGTCGTTCTGCGCGAGGGCTTGGTGCTCATGGAGGATGATTTCCGGGAGCGCCTGACAGTGCCCAGGAAGACCAAGGCCTAAGTTGCTTATTTGCATATGGCGAAGGATATCACCGAAGCATACTCACAGTTGGGTTCACCATTATTTGTGGGCGCGTTTCATTACGGAATTTGAGTTCCAATAAAATCAATTACACCTTTGTCGTTCACTTAAAAGATTGTATCATTAGAAATTTCATACGGGGCTGGCTATTTGTACCACTACCGCTTTTGCAGAACTTGTGATATGTTTGTAGCCTGTGTACTCCCTAAATCGATTATAGCAATGTCGATGTCATTTTAAGCTTGTTAAAGTTTTTGCTGCTGAGAATGTCAGTCTGACATGGCTGCACATTTGTGATGCTTGCACCTTGTAACATCTGTAAGTGATTCCCAATGGAGATCTTTTTGGCCTTGATTTGCTGTATTGCTGCCATTTCTTATGTTGCCGAATCTTCCAGCACTTCAAAATTTTTAATCTTCATCTGTTCGTTGTCCTCCGTGCAATCCGGCTTGGGCTCGGCTTCCCGAAGCCGAATGAACTTCTCGCCTTCTTAATTTTAGGTTTTTAGCTTTTTTAGTTTTTTTCGGTTTTGCTTATTATCCGTGAAGATATAATTATATTTTTATTTTTTAATTAAATAACTCATAAAATCTAATAGTGATATAATATAATTCCAGCCAAAAACTAACGATGTGACTTTACCATAAACCGCAGTCGGTAGGAACGGCTCCTAAGGCAAGTATCTCGCCGTTAGATCGCTAGTTGCTTGCTCAATGTGTAACGGCGTGTTAAGCGAACCAATTCGTACGGATCACCAACCAAAAGTACGCTAGCGAATCCGGCCTTGGTCTTTTCCAAGTTTCCAACAAAAAGGCCGCAGCAGCTGTGAAGGAACCTGTACGATTTGTCGAGCTGTGCCGGATTGGTTTGTTGCAGACTGTTCCTCGCTGTCGGTTGCAGTTTCCTCAACGGTGCACCGGCCTGCACGGCTCGTGCTGTTGAGTGACAAACAGACGCTTGAAATTTAGCCGTGGTGGGCAAAAAAAGAAGCCACAGATTTCTGCTTGCTTTGAATATATGTAGCGTTTGTTGCGTGATCTGACGGGCGAACAAGTAGGGGTGAAAACGGGTCGGGTTAATCCCGACCGATCCGGCACCGAATCCGATTGGTACCGAATCCGACTAATCATCGAATCGGAGAAAAAATATGGGTTAGGATATGGTAACAACAATATCCGTCGAATCCGAATATCCGTCCGAATCCGATACATCTTCAAGTTTGATTTCGTGTTAGTGCTACTATTTGACGTTTCATTTTCTTTTGTAATGGTAAAATAAAATCTTTCACATCGCCTATTAAATAGTTTTAATAGTAACATCAAGTCGATCGTCCTACTCCATTTATTTGATCGTATGCATTCCTTACTAACAAGTAGGGGTGCAAACGAAATGGGTTAATCCCGACCGATCCGACACCGAATCCGATTGGTACCGAATCCGGAGAAAAAAATATGGGTTAGGATATGGTAACAACAATATCCGTCCGAATCCGATCCGTTTTCACCCCTACGAACAAGGGTGCGACTGCTGCAGTAGATCGTACTCCAACTTCGCTTGCTTGCTAGCTAGCTAACAAAAAAGTTCCGAGTACTGGAAGATAACGATCCAATGCTTCCTTCGGAAGCAAGCACATGTGCATCGCGATCGACGTGTCCATGTCCCAGGCGTGGAGCAGAACGTGTTGATGTCGGTGGCAACTTGCTCAGCTTTTAGCTTAATTTACATGGTAGTAGTTTTTTTTTTGCATTGTGCCTATTGGTAATTTTTTAAATATAATTAAATTAAAAAATAAAAAAAGTTATATTATTACGGACAATGCAAATAAATAAAGAGAAAAAGATACAAAACACCAAAAGCCAAAAAAGACGAAATTAAAAAACTAGAAGATAAAAACTTAAGCCTAAATGACCACAAATGTCCACCATCTAGATGCATAACGTACGTCAAGCCAAGTGTTAAACGCAAAATAGGATTGCTCACTCCTAGTGGTGACTCATGACTAAATTTTAGTTAGGGCAAAGTCGTCAGTGTCCAATTAGCCACTAAGTAATGTATGATGTCTTGCATAGCCATTAAACAAGTAGTACACAACATACGTTATGGTAGTCAAAGTCATCGATACAATAGTGCCAACATCCCTAAAAATACTAGCCACAATACCCAAAAGAGATATAAGCATCTAATATCAATATGTAACATAAGTTGCATGGCTTTACTACTTAACCATCAAATATCATCAATGTATCATGATCAAAACACACGATTACTAATTAGAACATCTTACCGATTCCTATCCACACAAATATGCAAAGCAAAAGGAGAGAAGAGCCATACTCAAATCATTAGAAGCATCGGCATTTCTAGCATCTACCTGCAATCCCTCTATTTTGCGCGACTCCATCTCTCTCCTCTACTCAGCTACTTGGTTGTGATAAACTCCTTTCCACGTGACCATTCAGTTTGGCCCCTAGTCGGCTAGGCCCCAATCACCACTGGTATTGCCTCAGGCCTTGGCGCCGCCCACGCCGAGGGACCTGCTCCGCGGCGCAATTGGCTGACTAAAGCCATCACAGGCAGCTGCCCCAAGCCCCTAATCGCCGCGCATGCGGTCGACCTCCACTCCGACCTCATGCCCCGGTAGCTACACGCCCATGCCTCACCGTTGACTCATCGCTTCGGTTGTTGCCTGTCGACCACCGCTGACGGCCTGTTTTTGCTCCCTCTAGGGTTAGGAGATGGAGCCATGAGGCAGGAGGGGAGTGGACTTTGCTCGCTCGACTCGCTTGGTCTTGATTCAATGGCTGTCTCGTGGCTCCTGCCTATTGGCCTTTTCCTAGGCTGGCCAGGCCAAGCACAAGTCAACAAAGGGATAGATCACAAACCCATGGATGAAAAAATGGCAGCGAGGGCTCCCATTTGTCTTGTACCTCGGCTCGACAATCAGCAATCTCCTCACCGGTGGCTCGTGGGTGCTGGATCTAGAAGATGCAGGGGAGAAGGGATGTTTGGCTAGCGGGAGAGCTTAGGCGTTCGCCCCTCTTGCCGGAGGGACGGTCTGCCCCTGCTCACTCCCTAATACTCCTCTCAGCGGTCAACACCTGCAGTGTATCACAAGAAACATCCGCTTGTCAACCATCCATGCCACTGCATTTTTAGATTTTTTTACCACTCAACGTCTTCCAACTCTCTGATGACATCTCATCTCTGGTGACATAACCGACTAAAGCACTGTGGAGTGGTAGTACTTTTTTACCCTACCGACCTGGCCCCGCTCATTTCAGCTTCAGCTTCTAACTTTTGGCTTATTTTTTACTATTCATAAATTTCGTCTTTTTTAAAATTTTGGCTTTTTTAGCTTGTTTGCCGGTTCTTTTTTCCTGTGTTCGTTTGCGTTATCCGTAATGAGCTAACATATTTTTTCTATTTTTATTTTTTTAAAATTAATTATGCTGAATAAACCACCTTCAGCTACAGTAAAATTTCAGCTACTACAGTGCAATTTCAACCATAAGCCACAGTTTTTCAGCCCAACCGAGCGGGGTCTTAAGTCTCATCTGATGACATAACCGACTAAAGCAATGTGGAGCGGTAGCACATTTTTACCCTACCGACCTAATTAGTCTCATCTGCCATGAAGCAAATGGCAAGAGCGATAGAAATTACAAGAGCGGTCTATAAAAACAAATTGCTATTTTTCTGATACTGCAGCAAATTACTGCTGTAATTAATCTAGACCTTGCGCTTTGTTGATTGAACTGTCAGACTTAATAATAACGTGGTACTGTAGCTCAGCTTCCGTGCGCGCTACGTATAGCCACGAGTTGGACGATGAACATCGGCACGTCAAACGCAGGATGGATCCACAGTAAGAACACCGCGTGCTAAACGAAACTAGAAATATTTTTGCCTATTTAGCCTTTCGATTTTTTTTTGCAAGTATAACTTTAAACAGATATTTTTATAATTTTAACCCTTTTATAAGATAAATACATTGATAAGAGACGTGTGAGCAACCTATGGCCCGGGAGCGCAGATTGTGAGCTCCACCTAATGGCGGATTGGCGGCACGGTGCGGGCATGCCAGGCCCACCACGTTCGGCGCCCCGACGGTGGGGCCAGAAAACCGCGCACGGCGAGCGCGGGACCAGGCCGCTTCCCGCGCCTCCTGACAGCGGTGTCAGACCACCGATTATCCAACCAAATAGCCGATCGATCGAGCGCATACGGCGAAACAGGACGTTCATGTGCGTGGGGCCGTCGATCGCGCCGCGTCCTTCTCTCTGCCGCTCGATCGCTTTCCGTCCAAGAGCGACACGCGTACATACGTACGTACCTGTATTTTTTACGTCTCTGACGAAGTAGCAGTGGCCTTTATGTACGTACACTGTACGTGTGCATGCAAGTGCACAGTTCAACTTGGAACAGGAATTAAAGTTGCAAGGAATAATAGGTTTGTGCAGACACCGGTGGCGATTCAAACGCGTACAGTACAGGGGATCGATGTGGACGTATGCACGTTTGTTCTATATGGATTTCAAAATTGTATAGGTAGGAGTATGACCCTGATCAACTTGGATTCGGCTTCTGGTTTCTGGCTTATTTTTTACTATTCATAAGTTTCGTTTTTTTTTCCTGAATTTTTGGTTTTTTGTTGAGCTTTTTTTGCCGGTTCTTTTTTTCCGTATTTGTTTGTATTATACGTAATGGGCTAACATATTTTTTATTTTTAAATTTTTTAAATTTAATTATCTTAAATAAGTCTCATGGCGATTCTGATGTTTTATTATAAGTCATGAGTTTTTCAGCCGAACCAATCACCACCTATGTTAGAAAGGCCTGTGCAAATAGAAGCAGCGTGCACAATCAGATGGACCGTATAGTTAACTGGTGAGGAGGGAGTGCAGCCGTAAGAACGACCGCCAAATTCAGCCGCGCCAGGCATATACGCGGCTAGCGTCGGGCAGATGTGCCGACGCGACATACCTGTGCCACCGCGGTCAGGGCGCCCGGTCCCGTGCTCGCCGGGCGCGGCTTTCTGCAGTACTGCGCCCGTCAAGCCCGCGCACGCACCGTGCCGCCGTGAGGTGGGGCCCACAATCCGCACTCCGGGCCGTAGGTTGCCCACGTGTCGTCCATCGATGCATTCAGCTCACGAGAGGGCCATAATCGTAAAAAACGTCCGCGTGAAACGATACTTGCAAAAAAAAAAACCAGACAGTCAAATAGGCAAAAAATTCCGAAACTAGAGGCGCGGCTCACGCGGCAAACCAGTCAGATCCTCCGCTTTTAAGGGCCTATTATTATTAGATTCTATTTTTTGTTTCTATATAAAAAACAGCAATTAATATGATCACTTGATTTCTCAAAAGAGCTTACTTACTTTTCTTATTTTTATCTCGCTATAAGGATAAGATAAGAATCATGGACGTATTACATACTCTACTTATCTCGTTCTTATCATCTCACTTCGATGACAAGACAGGATCACAGACGTACCATACACTCTACTCATATTGCTCTCATCTCGTGCAACATCTCTTTTTTCGCCCCTCTCATTTCGGCTTGAGATTCTAGCTTATTTTTCATTATTCATAAATTTCATTTTTTTTTCTGAACTTTTAGTTTTTTTGAGTTTTTTTAAATGTTCTTTTTTCATATTCGTTTACGTTACCATGATAAGCTAACATGTTTTTATTTTTATTTTAAAATTTTAATTATGTCAAATAAATCATCTTTAGTTATAGTGTAATTTCAGCCATAAACCACTATTTTTTAAGCTCAATCGAGCAGGCTTTTACTTTTCTCATCGCCCATCTTCTTTTTCTAAAAATTATTTATTTTAGCCAATACGATTTACTTTTAACTAAGATTATAGATGTAGCCAAAATAAGCGGAGCTAAGGCTCCACCACCCCGACCCCTCTTCCTCCCCATCGTCGCCCATCCCATTCCCACTCGTCCGTAGTTTTCGCTCCTTTATTAGCACCCGTTACCTCCTCCGCGACCGTTCCTCTGTTGCTGAAGCTTCTCCGTCCTCCGATTCGGCTGGTTCGTCTCCGACGCGTCGCCCCCGCTGCCCCCAGATCTCCGCGCGCGATCTGCGCTTGGTGAGCCAGCCCTCCCCCCGTTCTCCCCTTTCTGAATTGGATTGCGTGGTTCGTGAATGCATGTTGTGTTGGATCGCCTGTGGCGACATTGCTTCTCTTCTTATTCTGGTTCCTAGTGTTAGAGATCTGTGTCTTTACGGCTCTGCTGTCTTGTGTGTGGGGGTTTGCGTCGTGGGGTGGCGGCCAGGAGGCGTTATCTCGTCGGGGAATTCCGCCCGGGTTCCCTCGATCGGTGGTGCGGTTTAAATTACAGGTCGTTTTGTAGTACTACAAGGCACGGCACAGCGGGCAATGGTGCTGATTGCCATTGCCATCGTAGTGTGATGTTGCGTCAACTGGTTTGCCTTTGTCGGACTTTTGGATCATGATGGGTGCCTGGTAAAATTTGCGTTGGTTACTGGTTGTTCTCGTTCTGTGCCGGCTGATGGTGCTTAGGCCTGGGCATTCGGGTTACCCGATTTTTTCGGGTCGGGTAGTTCGGGTAATTCGAAATTCGGGTAATGAAAACTGCTACCCGATATTAGCTCCAAAAAAACACTACCGCAATTTGGTGCCGATAATTCGGGTTCGGGTTCGGGTATACCCGATATACCCGAATTCACAAAAAATCAGCAAACTGCATAGAATTTCAGCAGCAATTTCGGGGTTCGGGTTCGGGTAATTCGGGTACGGGTAATAAAGTGATAAGTTCAAGTGTATTTCGGGGTAGTTCGGGTAATTCGGGTAGTTCGGGTACCGGGGGATATTACCCGAACTACCCAAACTAATTTCGGGTAATCAAAATCGCTATCCGAATTTGGGATCGGGTACCTCGGGTTCGGGTATTTCGGGTTCGGGTCCGGGTAATTTGGGTACGGGTAACGGGTAGCGGGTATTTTGCCCACCCCTAATGGTGCTAATGATGCATTAATTAGTTGTTTGCTATTTAATAGTATTTCCCATATTTGCCATTGATGGTAGGTAGTAGATCTGCTTTTAGAAGTTTGCGTTTTCCCCCCTTTCAGTAACTTTGATGACACCTTGTGATTCTGATGTCACTTGTAACACATAACAGGCTGCTAAATTAGCAGGCAACGATGGCGACTTATGAGCCGAAGAACATTCTCATAACTGGTGCTGCGGGTTTCATTGCATCGCATGTGGCGAACCGCCTAGTTAGGAACAATCCGCAATACAAGGTGGTTGTCCTCGACAAGCTTGATTACTGCTCCAGCCTAAACAATCTTGACCCTTCGCGTCCGTCGCCAAATTTCAAGTTTGTCAAGGGTGACATTGCAAGTGCTGATCTGGTGAACTACCTCCTCATCACTGAGTCGATAGACACCATCATGCACTTTGCTGCTCAGACTCATGTGGATAATTCATTTGGCAATTCCTTTGAGTTCACAAAGAACAACATATATGGCACCCACGTCCTTCTTGAGGCCTGCAAGGTGACTGGTCAGATCAGAAGATTTATTCATGTCAGTACTGATGAGGTCTACGGAGAAACTGATGAGGATGCTGTGGTTGGTAACCATGAGGCCTCACAGTTGCTTCCGACAAATCCATATTCAGCTACAAAAGCTGGGGCTGAAATGCTTGTGATGGCTTATGGAAGATCGTATGGTCTTCCTGTGATTACAACTCGAGGCAACAATGTGTACGGGCCAAATCAATTCCCTGAGAAGCTCATTCCCAAATTTATTCTTTTGGCCATGAGAGGCTTGCCCCTTCCAATTCATGGCGATGGCTCTAATGTCAGGAGCTATCTGTATTGTGAGGATGTTGCTGAAGCTTTTGAGGTAGTTCTTCACAAAGGAGAGGTTGGACATGTGTATAATATTGGTACTGTGAAGGAGAGGAGGGTGATTGATGTGGCCAGGGACATATGCAAGCTCTTTGGCTTGGACACTGAAAAAGTCATCAGGTTTGTCGAGAACCGGCCCTTCAATGACCAGAGGTACTTTTTGGATGATCAGAAGCTAAAGAACTTGGGATGGGCAGAGCGCACGCCATGGGAAGAGGGGTTGAAGAAAACAATCGAATGGTACACCAACAACCCGGATTATTGGGGAGACGTCACCGGTGCATTGCTCCCTCATCCACGGATGTTGATGACACCTGGAGTTGAAAGGCATAACTGGACTGAGGAAATAAAATCTCTGGCTTCACCAGCAGAAGCTAAGGAATCTAGCACAACAGCTCCTGCAACCACTGCCAAAAGCACCAGCAGTGCCCCTCAAAAGGCTTCCTACAAGTTCTTGATATATGGTAGGACTGGATGGATTGGTGGTCTGCTTGGGAAGATATGTGAGAAGCAAGGCATACCATATGAGTATGGGAAAGGACGCCTGGAGGAGCGCACTCAGCTTTTGCAGGACATTAGAAATGTGAAGCCAACTCATGTTTTCAATGCTGCCGGTGTCACTGGAAGGCCAAATGTTGACTGGTGTGAGACCCACAAACAGGATACTATCCGCACCAATGTTGTGGGCACCTTGAATCTTGCTGATGTTTGTCGTGAGCAGGGGTTGCTCATGATCAATTATGCTACAGGTTGTATATTTGAGTATGATGCTAAACACCCCGAAGGGTCTGGAATTGGTTTTAAGGAGGAAGACACGCCTAACTTTACTGGTTCATTTTATTCCAAAACTAAAGCATTGGTAGGTTTAACTTTGTTGTGTATGAACTATGACATTTTTCCTTATTTCAGAAACTAATGATGTGTTGCCGCATGCAATGCAGGTGGAAGAGCTATTGAAGGAATACGATAATGTCTGCACTCTTAGAGTCAGGATGCCCATATCATCAGATCTAAGCAACCCTCGTAACTTCATTACAAAGATTGCTCGTTATGACAAGGTGGTGAACATTCCCAATAGTATGACAATTTTGGATGAACTTTTGCCTATCTCCGTTGAGATGGCTAAGCGGGACTGCAGGGGCATATGGAACTTCACCAATCCTGGGGTTGTCAGTCACAACGAGATTCTGGAGATGTACAAGAAATACATTAATCCAGCGTTCAAGTGGACCAACTTTACACTTGAAGAGCAGGCCAAGGTTATAGTTGCACCAAGAAGCAACAATGAAATGGATGCATCAAAGCTGAAGTCCGAGTTCCCTGAGCTACTGTCCATTAAGGATTCTTTGATTAAGTTTGTCTTCGAGCCAAATAGGAAGGTCCCTGCTAATTGAAGGTTTATGGGTGCGGGTGTGGAGGTTATTTCTATTGGTTATTTGACACTGATTAGCTAATATTGCATGGTGGCAGTTGTGGTCAATTCTTTTGGGGTACGGCAGGCATACTTATTTTTGTAATTCTTTATTATGCATCCCGTTTTACTTAGAGATATCCTTAGATGTTGCTCATGTGCCTCAAAGTTTAATGACGTTTGCTCATTTACCCTATGATGTCTCACTGACATGTAGGCTCTTGAACCCGCATGTCAGTGAGACATCATGGGGCAAATGAGCAAATGCCATTAAACTTTGGGGCAAAGGAGCAATTTTTCCTTCTATATACTGTCGGATATGTTTTTTTACATGGTTATTAACGAACGTCAGAGATTAACTTATCTCATCATATATTAAGTATCAAGTGCAATTTCATGCACGGTGTTTTGCATTCTATTTCTTCGTTGCCCTTTTGTTTTTCCTTTCGTTTTCACTCTCAAAATTTGTAAGGGTGTGTTTGGTTGGGCTGTGGCTTTTGAAAAAGCCTTTGTGTAGTGTGAAATTTGTGAGAAAGTCTTTGTGAGTGAGAGTCGTGAGAAAAGTGAAAGCCGTTTGGTTGAAACATTTGTGGTGAGGTTTAGTAAGAAATACTGTAATGCCCCTGTAGGCTCGAGAGACTGTTTATATGCAAATTGATCGTTAAACACTATGTTGTTCATCGATTCGCATGTAAATGACCATTTTAGAAAGGAAAATTAAATTTTCTAAGTTTTGCATCCAATATTAACATATGGTCCACATAAATAGAACGATAGCATTTTACAAAACATATAGGGCTCATATAATGATGTCTTAGTCAACATAATTATCCCCTCTTGCACTAACCAAAGCATCGGCTATCCTATTGCGAATGGTATTCATGGTATCCTCATTCTCCACATCCGACTCTCGTCTCCTTGTGTTTGTGCCGTGGCACTTGTGCATTCTAGCAAGTACTCCTCATCAACATCACATCTATCGAACTCCATATCATGCAAATTGTCATCACGAATAAAATTATGCAACGCCGGACAAGCAAGAATGATATGCTTCGAGTCTGAGTTGGGAAACTTGGCATGCCCTTCAAAATACGCCACTTCTGCTTCAAGACTCCGAAAGCCCGCTCAATGACATTTCGAAGGGATGAATGCAAGAAATTGAACACCTCGTACTTCCCTTGAGGAGGATGCCTAGAACGATGCCGAAATTCTGGTATATGGTATGTGCTTCCTTTGAAAGGGGCAAGATATCCTATTCGGTTTGGATAACCAGAGTCCACGAGATAATATTTTCCTATAAAACCAAATCAGCAAAGGCAAATAATAATACAAGTATTGCTAACTTAGTAAGGAACCATGGATACCTTTAGGAGGCACGGGAAATGAAGGAAAATTTGCCAATGCATGATTGAGGATCCGTGTGTCATGTGCGTAACCCGCCAACCAAAGAACCGCAAAGATAAATCTCATGTCAAAGTCACAAACAGCTAGCACATTCGAGATGTATATCCATGTCGCACGTGTGGTTAACCACTTCCTCTCTTGCATCGCCATCTGGAACATGTGAACCGTCTATTGCTCCAATAGTACCTTTGAAGTAAGGCGAAGCGGTCCTCTTTGACCCTTTCATGCTCGCATGAAAGTAGGATCTCTTGGCTTAATATTGTCCTTAGCTAACTTGCGCAAACACTTCAATACTTCGTGAAACTTGATGTGAACTGTCCAGAGTGACCGTGTAAAACGATTTTCAGCTTGTGAAAAGATTGGGGTCCTCCGACGATCCACAAGAACATCGCCAATGACTCAATGGATGAAACATTGTTAGTTGAGGTCAAACCGTAGGTCGAGACTAGCAACTCATGAAGTGCCATGAAAACCTCGGTGCTCATCCGAAACATCTTATAAAAGTACCTCGGACGACCCATGCACCTCATCACCCATTGAATTCCAGTTTCTGGTGTTTCCCTGTATTCACCTTTGTGCAAATACCGCTCGAAGGTCTGATTGGCCCATTTGACCAATAATAGCGACATCTTTGGGAAAGTTCAGCTAGCAGGAGTAGTCCCTTTTGCCCTTCTTTGGCCAAATCTTCCAAGTTTTCATCCATCTACACAAGATATTAATTTCTGAAAGAGACAATATTTTCTGAAAGAAGCACAACATAGAGAAGTAAATATTGGTTCACAACACAACAATACTAATAAATAACCAACAAGGTTCACAGATGACACAACAATAAATAATCTAAACATAGAGAAGTAAATATTGGTTCACAACACAACAATACTAATAAATAACTAACAAGGTTCACAGATGACACAACAATAAATATTGGTTCACTAGCGCTTCATCATCTCCTTTTCATGCTCCCTCTCAATCAAATCGAGCCTTCCTTCCTTTGTTTCCAGAGAGCTAAAGACCTCCCTAAATTCAGGCTTGATGATCAGGAAGGTGGCTGTGTGCATTAGAGCAGTTCTTTCTTGCACCCCACAATCTTTCACCATCTTCATGGCCTCTGCAATGGTAGGGACTACGTTAGTTGGAGGAGCTGATGACGCTTCAACACTTGTTGAGATCTTCTCTGCTGCAGTTTCTATCTTCAAACATGTGTTCTTGTACAGACGAAAGAATGGGCTCTTCTCATCCTTCTCTTCAGTAGCACTACAGGAGTCCTTGCGTTTCTTTTTTCCTGGTTTCGATTTCTTCAAAGCAGCTAGCTTTACATCATCATAATCTGGAGTTTTTTGTACCTCAGCCACATCCTCATCACTTGATTCATCAGAGGATATATCTCCAGGACAGGATGCACTAGCCCCACTAACATGTACCTTGTCAAATAATATATGCAGATCATCAAGGTTCTTCGGCCCTTGTTTTCTAAACCTCACATGGTTGCATTTGATTCCTTTGTCAGGATTATTGCATCTCTTAAATTAAATGGGAAAAGTTAGCAAGGCACACCATATCAAAGCATGGAAAAATAATAATGAACAATGACGCCATATCTTACCGCAAGGTGTTCATCCCACCATTCCTTAGAGCAATCAACAGTTTGCTTTGCCTCATCCCATCCAAGCCCAGTGGCACAATTCTTGAACTCCATGAACCATGTATATTCCTTTTTCATATTGTCTAACTTGTTCTTCAATTGTTTCTTTGTTCGTTTCTGACCCGATTTTTCTTCAAACTTAGATACAGATTTTTCCAACGATCTTAGTAAAAATTCCCATCGGCCTATTCCGAGCTTCTATCTCTCCTTTGCAGACATCAATCAAATGCCTCACAAAGGCATCACCCCAATCTGCCTTATCACCCATTCTTGAATCAAGCAAAACAATTATTTCATTCAATGCAACACCATATACACCATGCTGAATCATGGCAAAAATTTTGCATTCACAAATTCATGGCAAAAATTATTTCAATGCACAGAGGTATACGCTTACGGTGTCGGCAGGGCTTGGGGTGAGAAGCACCGCCGGCCGTGGGGGGGTTGGAGGAGCGCGCCGCCGGGCTTGGGGCGGAGCGGAGCGGAGCAAGCCGAGAAGCGCCGGTGGAGGATCGCCAGTGTGGCGCCGGAGAAGAGCCGCCGCCGGGCTTGGGTCGGGCTTGTGGCGAGCGGAGCGGAGGCCGAGAAGCGGCGCGGGTGGAGGATCGCCGAGCTGTGGCGCCGGAGAAGAGCCGCTGCGGGCTTGGGGCTTGGGTCGGGCTTGTGGCGGCGGAGCGAGGCCGAGAAGCGCGCGGGTGGAGGAATGCCGAGATGTGGCGCGGCCGCAGGGCGGCCGGTAGCGATCGCCGGCCTTGAGGCGGCGGCGTGCAGCGCCAAGCGCAGCAGCGCAGCGGAGCGGGGCGCAGCGGGCGGAGCGCAGCGGGCGCCCCGGCCGAGAAGCGCCGCCGCCACAAACCCTAGCTCCGCCGCCGCGCGTCTTGTCGCGCTCGCCCGGGTTCACGCGGATGGGAAGGAAAGAACGAAGCGAGCGATGGCAGGTGGGTAATTTTTGGGGAAAAGCCAGTGGAAGCACCTCCTTACCTGCTGTGGAAAATGAACAGCTACAAAAGTAGCTTTTGCCAAGAAGTAGCTTTTGAAATCCACCCTTTGGTTAGCTTTTGACTTCTTGGAAGCAAAAGCACCTCCAAAAAGCCCAACCAAAGGGACCCTAACTTTGTATGCCTGACTGTTCGTTCCGGTTTTTTAGCGGCTTATAGCTTTTATCTATTAGCTTTTGATTGAAATTATACTGTAATTGCTGTTACCTTTTACTGTTAACTTTTTTTGAGTAATCCAATTAAAGCAAAATAAAGAAAAATAAAAAATACACTGTTATATCTTTATGGACAATAGAAAGAAAAAAGAAAAACAAAAAGGAAATTTATAAGTTAGTAAGTTCATTCCAAAAGCTAGAAATTAGAAGCCGAAACAAAAACGGGGCGTCAAGCTTCTTCTTTTTGTTTGTTGCTATGTTGGTTCAAATATTCTACGCTTTTGTTTCCCCCGTGAAACTTTGTGTAGCCCGTCAATTTGCAAAAAAATATGTTTATATTGATGCTTCGAATGATACTGTACACCCAGAAGTCGAGAATATGGTCAGCCGGTGTTACTGATCATGTTCTTTTTCAGCTTTTGATTTTTCTACAGTGACTAGCTTTTAAACAAAATATTTTTTAAGATATGATCTATTAGTTAATTGTAATACATATTGTACCGATTTTATTTATATTGACAAAAACCGCACGCGAGTTTCTATTACGTTGTAATCTCTCATACGAACAGCCTAAAAATCACAAGCCGCAGTCAAAAGTCATAAGCCTCAGTAAAAAAAAAGGCCCATAAGCACTTGACAACACGATGTTTTATTTATTATCACACGTGAAAGGTATTGCTCAGCTAAAAAGCACGATGGTAGTTAAAAATGCACTGTAACGACGGTTAGTTTTTATAAATAATTAAATTTATTTTTAAAAAAGTTATATCATCATAGATAATATAAAAAAAATAAGAGAAAAAAAAAAAAGAAAAAAAGGAACTGACATATTTTATAAGTAGGAGCCGTTTGGAGCGAGGTAAAATCTCCCGCGTTGGATCTGGTGGTGCGTGTCGCTCGGAACTGTAGTACTCGCAATCGTATCCTCTGCCTATGCACTTTTTTGCCCTTAGGTGTTTCTCAGGCGTCGGATGCAAAGCAAGCAGTGTAGACCACCTGCCACAGTGAAAACCGTACTCTGCTAAAGTAATTTTCGCTATATCTTCTACAGTGCTGTCTGCGCTCTCTCTCTCTCTCTCGAAATTTACTGTTCATACTCAAAGGCAGAGGGTGTGAGACTCGTTCGCTTGTCGGCAGTCGGTACAGCAGATCGTCAGCACACGCATAGAGGCTTCAGCCAAAGCCCTGCGCCCGACACGCACAGCGCACTTGACACTGCGGCCCGCGGGGTTGCGTGGCCTCCCGCAACCGCGCCTCGGCGACTACCATGCCCGCACCCCAGGCGATGCGCCCCTCCTGCCCTGTGCGCTAACGCCTGCGCCCGATGCTCCCGAGGAGCCACGAGCCGTCCACGCAGAACATGCCGAACGCGCCGCACCGGCCGCGCGGTTTTACACGCGCGACCCACCGAAATCGCTTCGACAAGCCCGCGGCCAGTCAAGCGGGGCGCGAGCCGGACGAACGGACGCCGACTTGCGCCGCGCGCCACCGCAGACACCCATCTCCGCGTGCGCACTCGCGTTCCGCCTAGCGTCGCATCGCACCGTTTCCCGTTGCTTGCTCGTACGCCAAGGCGGCGCGTGGGTTCGTGCCGCGCGCGCGTCCGCGGGCGGGAACGTGCCGGCAGTCGAGCACCCACCAGGTGCCCGTGTCATGTACTCATGTGGCGGATGCGCGTCAGGGACAACACTGCAGGGGCGGCTGCTGTTCAAGGCGCATCGTGAGGGCGTTCGTCCGGCTCTCACGAATAGTCCAGACCAAAATTACATGTCACGGGCGGTGCGATGCGACACTAGGCGAATTAATACCAACGCAATGGACCACAGCAGTTTCACAATGCAGGAAAGACAACAAGGTAGCAAGCCAGCACGCAGGGGATGTGCAGTTCAGGTTCGTGCAAACTGCAAACAATTAGACCAAGAGATTAGCTCCTGAGGTAAGTAATTAAGCATCGATTCAGCGCAAGAAAATTGCCTTTCAGCTTATGACCCAGACACGCTTTACTCCCTTGGTCACGCGAATAAACAGTTGCAAAAACATGTGATGTTAGAGAAGTGACACTAAAAACATATGCAGATGTCACACTAGAAAAATAATCATGCCAATTAAACAGAAAATAGACATTTCTCGATAACATTAAAGGAGAATATGATAATTCCAAACCACAATAACAAACACTAGATCGAATGCAATGCCTACAACTCTGTAACATCTACCATATTGCAAATGGAAACATTCAAAAATTAACTACTCCGTAAGTGATTGAAACTAAATAAGGAAACAAAACAAATGCTGGTAGTTAACCTCAAGCCATCAAAATGTTTACCAGCACAGCAGCACTCTCCTTATAGGTTTCCAAAATAATGGACGATGATGCTGGCTCTCAAGAATTGCTTGCAAATTTAAGAAACTTAAAAGAGATTCAATCATCCGTAATCAAGTGCAGCCGACTACCATGGATGTAACTAGTCAATATAAGCTCCCAGATCCCCCACACACGAGCAAGAATACAAAAAGCCCTTCGGTTAATAACTGATTTGTAGGGCAGAAGCACAAGCCTCCCAAGTGGATCTTCCCAGCACAATTGAAATGATTACGACCAACCGCAGTTGAAGAGATCAGCCAACTTAGTTGGGATTCCAAATGAGAGTTTGATGCCTAGTAGAAGTTCAAATGGAAAGGCCCAACCATATGCTAACATCATATAGTAAGTAGGCAATGGATAAGAGGGCCAAAACAGAGCAGTCCAAAAGGATGGCGAAGCCTACATGTCTATCGACATACTGATAAGACATCTCTAACTATAAATAGCAGATTGCAAAGCAAGATGCGACCTTGATGTTTCTTCAAGCCGACAAGCAACTAGCAAATTCACAATAACCGTGCCAGGCTGTTGACCACCAGAAGAGGTGAAGATTATGCATTGAAGAAATCAACTTTTAAAAGAACAAGACCCCTCCGGCTGTCATGTGAATCATTAATATGCAAGAGAAGATTGCTAGGTCCAAAATCAACAATAGCAGAATAAGTAAACAAAAAGGCAGCAGCCACCTGCATGATAGAGGAAAAAAAAGGATTATTAAACCCATGAAGCACAGGTACGCATATGAATAAAGTAAACCAACACATAGTAGATAGGTAAACACAGGGGCGGAGACAGGGGGGCAGGGGCCTGGCCCCCCCCAATGGTCCATCAGATATATTACTAAGACCCTTTAATCATTCTTAATCACAGTCAATTAGTCAATTAGGCCCCTGTATGCAACCATCCAGAGCTAAGTACATTGCCATCGCTTGCTGATCTAACAAAGGGACTAGTGAGATTAGGTAAAAATTCTATTTATCCAATGGTTGATAGATTACTAAGATTAGTTATAACTCTTCCAGTATCAACAGCGACCATTGAGAGAGTCTTTTCAGCCGTGAAACTTGCCAATACACGTACTAGGACTAAAATGGGAGATGACTTTTTGCGAAGCTACATGATAGTTTATATTGAAAAGGAATTGTCAGCTAAGGTTAATTCCAATGATATTATCAAATCTTATGATCTAGTTGGTAATCGTCGTGCTAAATTCAAGTTAGTGGAGATGTAACAAATTCAAGTTTGTGGAGATATAATGAAAGTACCTTTCTTTTGTGTTACTAGACGTATGCTACATTATTTTGCCATATGTGTTATGATTGAATTTATATGACAATATATATGCGTATGTTTAATTATATATGTGTATGTTTAATTTTGCCGACACACGGCGCCCAGGGCCCATGACGCCGGCGCCTTGGCGGGTCAGCCCCCCTCTTGTCTAGATCCTGGCTCCCAGTGGCGGAGAGAGGGGGGGGGCCTGGCACCCCCCAACGATCATGCAACGGCAGCCCCCCCACTGGATGCTTCATGCGATCATGCACCCATACGGCCATACCCAATTAGCTCAGCGCCGGCCAAGAATCGATGATGCACTGACGCTTCATGCTTCAATACTTCATATTTCAGGAGGAGGCAAGCGGCGCTTCAATATTTTTGGAATTTGGAGTCGCGTCGCCCGCCGCCGCGCCGAAGCTCAACTCGCAGCTTGGCATTAGCCATTAGGCAATACTAATGCGCTCTCTTGGCATTAGGCGAAGAGACTCTTCTTCTGCTTTTCCTAGTCGGTATCCGGTAGTCCTTCAAATACTCTACGTGATCTGCGTCTCAATGTTCTCCGTCTTGTAGCTATTCGGTGGGAGTCATCGGCGCTGCCGTTCAAGAAGCTCTCGCGACCGGCAAAGACGCAAAGTGCAAACCATACTCCGCGCGATGGCCCGACGTCAGTAATCTGAATATCTGATCTCTTGAAGGCAAAAGTTTCCATATTTCCATTACCAAAATACCAAAATTCCATACAATTTGAGTGGTTCATAGTTTGATTAGTTTCTCTATATAATTTTAGATGATATGAAGAAAAGAAAGATAATTCATAGTTTTTAAGCTGTTGATTCAAGTGCTAACGTGGAAGTGGAAACTCCTAATGTGAAACTCCTAATGAACATGATATTGAAAATCCTAATAATCAGAGTAGTGTTCTCTTTGTACCATTAGAAGCCGAGGTCGCAGAGCATCAACCAATTGTAGCTACTAGATTTGAGAGAGACCCTGGTAAATATGTTCAAATCTTAGAATTGCCAGTTGATCAACAAAATGAAGCTCGAAGATTTTATATTTTAGAGGGCCCATATCAACCTATGTTAGATCGGTAAATCCGGCATGGTTCATTGGTTCTACTCTACTTATTGTCTATGTTGCCCCCCCTATATCCAATTTCTGGCTCCGCCCCTGCTGGCTCCGCCCCTGGGTAAACAAATGAGAAATATGCATACCTCCCACAAAGGATGGCTGAAGCTTAAACTATTGTACAGCAAAGAAACAATGTCCAACCATCACCCAAATAATGGCAGACAACAAGATCACCATGGTCCTTCACACGAGGGTCAGAAGGGTTCCTCAATAACTTTCACATGTGGAGCAACTCAGATGGTCCTTCACTTCGCAGAAAAAGGTACAGAAACTAAAGGCAAACAAGTAATTTTCACAACAGTGTTCACCAGCATCCACTTAACTCTAGTTCTTTGTAGACACATAAAACCCATAAAATTCAGTAAACCAAGAGCCCCACAACATAAGGTTTGTTGTCCCTTGAACACAGTCGCACAAATAGCAGGGACAAATGGACTAACACCATCCATGTTTGATGTTGAAATATCAACATTGCGAAGATATCTAGTTAGTCTGCATCGCATCTGCATGGTACTTCTCCAAGTCGGCATCAAGCTCTTCCGCAGACTTTGGCTGACTACGTTCTTTGCCACGACGACCACCAGGTCCGCCGCCGCCACTGCTGCCGCCACGCCCCCTCCCACCCCTAGGACGGGGTCTACTCTGCAGCAAACCAGCTGGGCCACCCCTTTGTGCGCTGTAATATTTACAGCCCAATAAGGTAAGTTGCAAAATCTAATATGAAATGAATAAGGATCAAACAAACAGCTAAAAAAAAATTATAAAAAAAGCAACAAACAAGTTGATTGCTGAAACTGAGGCAGATCAACATATAGATATCAGTATAAGATGCTATGCTTGAAACATTTTTAGCGGACAAAGGTGCGCCATCCACATGTCAAAAAAAGTAGGAAAATTATCCAACTCGATAAATTATGCTAGATAACCTAACTTTCACATGGCATATTCAGATACAAATGAATTCTTAAACCTGAAATCCATAATTCAGTTTTGCTAAAACCCAGAAAATGTAACTAAAAATATACTAAAATTTGCACGTAAATAAGGAAAGTACCATAAAGCACCTACTCATATAATCTGTCTCTCTTGAAATATTGGGCACCGTATTTGCCTTGTCAAATTAATGGGCAAAACTTTTCTGGACATGATGCAATGGAATGCATGCAAGTGCTCTTCTGTGATACATGATTATCAGTTATAGTGAATAATTATAGTATCATCAGCCCTCACATTTAACATCATAAGACCAACAATTATGCACAATTTGGCAAACATATAAACACAGATATTAAATATTGCAACAGACTGGTAATTCACAAATAAATAATATAGCTAACAAAGATACCTCCTAGGAGCACTTTTAACATTGGCTGGAAGAGCAGATGCACATGTAGGGATATTGGTCCCAAGTATCTCTATTTTCATAGGCTTACCATCAAGTTGCACATTGTTATATTTCTTCACCGCTGCAACAGCATCACCGCGCCTTGCAAATACAACTTCAGCTGTTCCCTGAAAGTAATAGCAATGTTAGACATCACAGAAAAACAGACATGTAACAAAGAAAGCATAAGATTGCAGCTGTACCTTAGACCTCCCACTTCGGTCATAGTGAATTGAGGATCGCTTCAAATCACCCAGCTCAGAAAAAAGCTCCTGTATCATTATATACAAAAAATAACTCAGCAAAATGTTTAGCAAGGCAATGACTTTATATTGTAAAAAAGAATTCAGGTGATGTCTGCTATGCATAATTGACATGGAAATTTCACTATAATTCAAAATCATTCAAATAACATAAAATTTTATGAAACACAAAGTTTCTATCCATAGCATGGAAATTATAAGGACATCATATGGAGAAGCGTACCACAGGATAAGTAAATTAAATAAATTCAGAGGACTCAAAATAAGGAGCAAATTCATAAGCGCTTGAAACAAATAGCATACAAAAAGGTTCAAATGTATCAGCATACAAAAAAGTTCAAATGTATCCGAACAAGGCTACGGCAGTGCAACTGAAGAACAATGCTGATATAGATCTCTGCTTTAAAATTACACTTGTTCTGAATCCACACACCTTGATAGAAGACATAGGCACAACATATGCAACCAATTATTTGTGGTTCACTGCAATTAAGAATCACAATAAGTTTTTTTCACAAACAAGCTAAGTGTTGGGGGATGGCCCCCACTAGGGCCCACTCGGCCCAATACACCAGTAATGTGGCGTGGCCAGTCCAGCACAGGCCTGTCATATAGTGTAAAGTACCGATCTTACCCCTGTGTACATAGACCTAGGTAGGGGTATTTATGTAACCTTAAGGAAAAGAAATGGCACAATTGCCCCTGTAAGCAAAGACCCACATAGGGTCACCATTATAATATGCCTCCTCAGAGGTATAAAGGTAGGCCCTGAGCCTCATGGGGGGCACGACTCATTTTTTGGGGAAAGATATCTAGTTCCAAGGCAATTCACGTTTTCCCACGATCCAGGGAAAGCCATCCAGGTGATTCCGTGGTAGTCTTGTTTATACTGTTTGGTACATAACCACAACACTAAGACTCCAAGGGCACAAAAACAAATTAACTTGGTTTTATACAACAGATTGAAGCTAGCAGCACGCCCAGAAAAACAAATATTTATTGAACTTTACTCATGCTTGTGCCAGATCTAGAAAATAACCTAGCTAATCGCATATCCAGCCAACTATTTATGGTTCTTTACAATTAATTACTTAGAAGCAAAAATTGAACATGTCAATCTGGTGACACATAGACCTTGATGTCCTCGATTGAGACACCGAAGTCCACATTGGAGATGTAGAGCTTGGTGTCAGCCTCGATAGCCGAGACCCTCTTACCGTCGCTGCTACTTAATACTATGACCTCCGAGTACATGTCGTGCTGCCACACCGAGTCAGGGGCCTAGATTGTGTCACACCACAGTGAGAAAACCACCCAACCATCCTCCCGCCTTAGCGAAAACAGAACCCAATCCTTCGCCGACAGTGCAAACAGTAGCCCGTTCAATTTGTTCGTACCTTCAACGGTTGGTAGGGCACCACCCTGTTCCCCGACCTCTTAAAGGCGTGCCTAGTAGGCCCGATGCCTCTAGAGCTGCCTCTGTCGTCGCCAACGGCAGATCCGTGATGCCCTTCGCAACGGCAGCCAACCCCGTCGGACGAGGGGTTGCTCTTCTTGTTGTTCTTGATGATGTCGTCAAGGGTCTCCGCCATGGCTGCTCTCGGGCAGGTAGATCTCATGCTAGGGTTAGGGAGGGGGGAGAGCTCAACGAGGAGGCGACGATTTGGGAGATTTTGGTGGGGAAGCTGATTAAGGCTGCGAGGTGGTGGGGACAAGGGAATTAGGGATTAATTTTCACCGAAGGCGGGCACAATAAAAATGGGGGAGACGTGTAGGGAGAACACGTGGTGAGGTGGGATGCACGAGTCACGACCACGTGGGCCACAAGCGTGATGTGGACGGGGAGTCAAGGACTCATTGGTTGGGTCGGGGTCAAGCTAGGCTCATTCCGTTATTCCAACTGCTCTGCTCTGGTAGTCTGGTTCAAGTCCTTTTCTTTCAAGAAATTTCGTTATGCTAACCAATTCGGGGATCTGTCTCTAATTTGGATCCTACGAGGAAGTCAGATAAGCACAGTAGCATAACTTTTGATGATTTTAGATTGTCAAAAAGAACAGCTGAGGGTAGCTGCTGTAGCACTATTTACTACAGTAGTTTTAAACAGTGTTGTGCAGTGCCTGCTGTAGTGATTTACGGTTTCTCCTCACTATTCACCACTATGCTATGGTGCTACGGTGACAGCCCTATTTTTGAGGCCATCCTCCCAAGTTCCTTCTGATAATGATTAAGCAAGTATGAGTACAACCGTACTTAGCATGAGGATATCAAATTAACTACTTGCCATGATTTCAATAGAACAAGGTATGGAGGTTCTATTATTATAAATATAAATGCACATTTGCTTGCAAAGGTCTTTAGACTTGAGATACAAAACTCTATTTTTGTCGACAATCAAATCATTGATCTTACGATTTGTGAGAAAAAGCCACATTTCTCAGAAGGATTTAAAAGGAAAATGGGAACTATCTTTATTGCTATAAATTAGTTACAATATGCTCTCGATGAGAGATTACAAAGCAGATGCTTCTAGCCCTAAGATTGATATGTCTTGCCTCTGTAATCTGCTTTTCGGTCAAGAGATCTCCCTTGACTCTCTAGAATCTGTCTATCTCTTGTATCTTCTATCTCTCGTCAGACTTTAAATAGCGCCACAGAAGTGCGGGTTGTCCATGTGAGCAGACGCTTTATCGATTCCTCACGTCCAATCGAGCGAACGGTTGCTATCAGTGAGAGAGAATCATGGAGACAACCGCAAGACGATTGTCGTCAGAAATGTAGGGCTGAGTCATCGTACGGTTAAGAGGAAGATTAAGCATGTGCTTCATCCTACCACATGGGCGGAGTTGCCTAGAGGCAGGTCCACGTATCAATTTGTAAGACCTCCGAGTGGTGGCTGGTCGGGTGAATGAATAGTGAGCCTCCGGCTAGGGGTACTTGGGTAATGTAGTTGACGAGGATATAATAATCCTCTAAATTATTATGTCATTATATTCTCCGAGTATACCCTTTATCAAAAGGGAGAAACTTCACAGGATAGTCGTAGGTTCTTCTACAACCACTCCTTGGTCGTAAGTCCTTCTACCTCCATCTAGTCGTAAGTCATTTTACGACCTTCCGTAGTCGTAAGTTCTTCACGACCATGTAGTCGTGAGTCATCCTACGACCACCTTGTGGTCATGGGCCTTACTACGACTAGTCTATCTCTAACTGGCTTGTCTACAAGAACCTACTATATAGTGGGTCTGTCTGATAAGGCGGTTAGAACGTGCGCTTATTCTTAATAACCGCACATGATCTCTCTATGACAACACCCACACATGATGAATGGGCCACCATGTCTCTCTGACAATAACTTTCACCAGACGGTTATGTCCTGAAACATTAGACATCTTTTGGCACAGGACAACGATCGTCACTTCATCAACTATATAAAGGTTAACGCCAAAGGGAAAGGGGGCGGAATGACAATAGATCAGGATATAGTGCGAGGTATTTACACATTACTCTCTTAGTTGTAATCAATTCTCTAAGTAATAGCCACATAGGATGTAGGATTATTATTCTTCTAGGAGAAGGCCTGAACCTGTGTAAAAATTCTTGTGTCTCTACTTTGCACTTTCATAGTCTTAGTCTTCTAGGGTTTCCCCGAATCCAAACAAATCATATGTAATATCGGTATTAAACATCGATAGCTGGCACCGTCCATGGGAGACTCTTCCAAAACTCTGGTAATTTTCTTATCAACAACTTCTCTTCATTCTAATGTCCTCATGGTAGGGGAATGGAATGAGGAGAACTGGTTTGACTTGGCCGATTATGCAGATCTCGACATGGACGCTTGCTACGACTACGAGCAGATAATGTTTGCTTTTGATGGTGAGGCTATCTCTGGAGATCCATCCGGAGACCCTAGAGACCGCACCACGGGAAAGGCTAAGGAGGAATCTATAGCCCACGCAGCAGTACGCCCAATAGGGAACCAATTTTTTCAAAGGGCAAGGGTCAGTCCGACCATGAATAGGACTCGCAACACGACAATGGGCCTGCCCCCAAGTATTTGAGTTCCCCGATGACCGTTTGAGCAGTTTTAGCGAGCCCTGGAATCTGTCATTCCAGGAATCCATCACCAACGAGTGGTCGTAACTCTCCGGTGGAACCTGCAAAGGGAATGGGTGGTTTCCCTACAAGTTCGCCCATACTTTCGTAGGGTATAGATCCCACTAGAAATGGTTATAACCCGGAATTCCCCTACCTGGTGGGGATGTGGGGTTTACTCTAGGCCATGATGCACTCTCACTGGAACATTCTTCAAGCAAGGGATCCTTTGTTGGAATTTGAGATTTTAGACAGGAGGTCTTTTCCCTCCCTGTAGATTCTGATCACTCTCTCGGAAGAAGACCTGAGGAGACCTCCAGTGATAAACTAGGTCATTTCTTTGATGAGCGTGGAAGAAATCTTAGAAATAATCACTCTCCATTAACGCAGCCACAACCAACCTCAAAGATTGAGAATCCCAAGACCACCCAAAGGAGATGACTAGCTACCCAGAGATCTTTGCTTGGGCGTAACCAATACCAGTCTGAAGAGGCTCGAGAGCTCCAATGCATCAATAACTTATTTGAGAACCTAACTCAAGAGCTTGCTTGTGCGCCAGGCTACGACCACTTCGCCGAAGGGATCGCACGAAGACTCCGTAGTGTCATAGCCAGATTTAAGTAGCCTCACCGGCATAACTCTGGGAGTCAGACAGATATGACCACATCTAGTCATTCATAGAACTCACCTCGTGGGGTTTAACATGATGATAGGTTGAGACGGTCTCCTAACCACAACTCTAGCCTAAGGAGAGTTCCTCGAACGACATTGGATCGACAGATCTACCGAGGAGGTGACCGATCATCTCTTTGAGTAAGGAATTTGTAGCAGCAGATGGAGTAAGAGGAGTACTACCCTCATATGGATGAGGCCTACTACAGGTCGGGTCCGTCCACTATCAGGCATCATCAAGTATGATCACTTGGTTACGCCAATTACCCTTTCCTGCAAACGAGGCATCAGGAACTCATTACCAGATGTCAAACGTTTATTCCCAAACTTTGAGCAGTGCACTGGCCACCATGGTTTCACCCGATAAACATGGAGAAATTCGATGGGTCCAAAATCCCATTGAGTTTCTTCAAATTTACATGATCGCAGTTCGGGCGGTAGGAGGAGGTGAGTATGTCATGGCAAACTATATTTCGACAGTGCTCAAAGGTTTTGCTCGATCATGGTTGCTCAACCAACCATTAGAGTCACTCTACTTGTGGCAACACCCCTGCAATCTTCTATTGGCCAACTTTCAAGGCACATACAACCGCTCCGGAAAAGAGGACAACTTGCACCAATTGCGGCAAAACAACAACGAGACCCTACAACAATTCATAAGGTGCTTTAGCTAGGTTTGCAACTCAATTCCGGAGGTCTCTGATGTTTCTGTCATCAGCGCGTTCAAGCAGGGTGTCTGCAATAAGAGGTTCATGGAGGACATCGCCTTGCATTCTCCTACCACCGTCGTCATGCTCTTTGAGATGGTTGACTGTTATGTGACTGCTGCAGAAGCGGTCAAATGCACTAAAACCATCGATCATGTCAACTGAAGTTCCAAAGAGGAAGGTGAAGGCAGCAAGAGAGAAGAAAAGGCCAAGAAATCTAAGAACAAGACTAAAGGTCAGAAGCCTCGAGCCAATAGTTCAAAGGAAGTCCTGGCCGTAGCCGATAAAGAGCCATGAAACTCTAAGCAATACTCCAATTAGGCAAAGGGAAAGCACCAGTGTGGAAGGACAACAAACCTAGGTGGTGTCCACTTCACAAAAAGGAGGGACACGACCTTCGCAACTGCCAAGTTTTTCAACAAAAACTAGAGGATTACTATTCTGGTAAGGGACCGCTTCCCATGCTCGGAGAGGTGGGGCAGTCGAGTGGTTGAAAGCACTCGAACGAGGATAAGGACATGCCTTTCCAAGATCCGAAGCACACCATTGAGCACATCTATGAAGGTTCATCCGCGTACGAGTCAAAATGACAGTATAAGGCTATCGAATGACAGGTAAACTCTATAGACTATTCCCTTGTCAATAATCTTCCTAAGTGGTCAGAAGTCACCATCTTTTTTGAGAAGAGTGACTGTCCGATCCCTTCAACTTGACCCGGTCAGTTTTCGATCGTGATCGAGCCCACCATCAACAACTGTCGAGTGAATCACGTGTTAATTGATGGTGGCAGTTCTTTAAATATTTTAAATATTTTATTTGTAAGTGCTCTAGATGAGATTCAAGTTCCTCATACCAGAATAAAAACCTTTATGATATTCACTTCATGGAATCATACCGGGAACTTTGGCTAAGTTTCTCTACCTATCACGTTTGGATCTTCAAGCAACTTCAAGATATAAAATCTCCTTTGACGTAGTCGGTTTTGACAGAGCGTATAATGCCATACACGGATGACCAACTCTGGCACATTTTCTAATAGTGGCTCATAATGCATATCAATATCTTAAATTGCCAGTCCCAAGGGAGTGATCACAATTCACTATGATAAGAAAATGGTGCTAACACGCGACTGCAAGTCCCTTGAGATGGTTGGCTAGTTACCGACTCGAGAAGATACCAAGACGTGGCCTTTGACTAACCACTCAAAGCGTAAAGCTATGCCGAAGCTGAACGATGAAGTCAAGGAGGTTCCTTTGGACCTAGTGGAGCCTTCGAAGACTGTTTGCATTGGAGTTACTTCTGACCCTGCATAGGATGATGCCCTCATCACTTTCCTCCAAGCAAACGCAGATGTGTTTTGCTATTTATCTATGTCTTTAGAAGATGAAGAGAAGACCACATTTATTACACCATTTAGAGTATTTTGCTACGTCAAAATGCCATTTGGCTTGAAAAATGCTGGTCTAACTTTTCAACGTTTGATGCAATTGACCTTTATAGATCAAATGGGCAGAAATTTGAAAGCCTATGTTGATGATCTAGTTGTGAAAAGTATCAAATGACTTAATCACATTTCCAACCTGTAGGAGACTTTCGACAACCTTAGAAAGCATCGCTTGAAACTCAATTGTGAGAAGTGTGTGTTCAAAGTTTCTTCAGAAAATTTGCTTGGATTCCTTGTTTCGGCAAGAGGTATTAAAGCAAACCCTGAAAAGATCAAGGCCATCGAGCAGATGCGCCATCCGACCACGAAGAAAGAAGTTCAAAAACTCACCGGTTGCATGGCGACTCTAAGTCATTTCATTGCATGTCTGGGAGAGAAAGTGATGAGAACATGACCCTACGGATACAACCATATTTGCTATGCTTGTTATTCCAATTACAAGAGCTCCTACACATCACTTAAATTATCAAGTGAGCTCATTTTTAGGAGTGTCTTTATGTTATATAAACTATATAATGTTACTTAATGATGAAAATATATATTTGTGCAGCACCAGGTCACTTTTGTTTCAAGACGAGAAAGAGTTCGAGCTAGACTCGTTTTGGAATCCAATTCGGCTTTTGGAGACAACACCAACTTCAAATGAGCATAACTTTCACATACGGACTCCGTTTGAGCTCCACGAATACTTGATTGAAAGCTTATCTCATCCTTTTTCCAACGGATCTAACCCCATCTCAAAACTCTTCTTGAGCACTGTAACATCCCAAAAATTTAAAATTTGAAAATTTGAATTTCTTGAGTTATTTTTGCAATATATTCTATTTGAATTTGGATTTTATGGTGTTTTCCTGAATTTGGTTGATGTTCCAAAAATTGAAATTCATAAAAGACAAAGAAACAAGCATTAATAATGCCCTAAAAGGGAATATGCCAATAAAAGAGAATTGAAATCTAAAATATGAATCTGAAAAGATGATCCAGAAATGGAAGGAAGAAATTTGACTTAAAAGTATGAAAGCTCATCTTTGGAAAATAATGGCATGAATAGCAATAGTAGCAAGCAAATGAAATACCAACATATATGGATATAAATATAAATATCCTTACTAAAAATTTTGCACCTACAAAATTAGTGACAGGAAAATAAAGATATGCAAAATTAAATAAGCCAGAAAAATAACAATACATGAAATTAAAAATATGAAAATACATTTGCACAAATGATCATACAAAGATGGGAATAAACAAAAATATAAAAAAGGATTGGGGTCAGACCGGCCGAAACAGCCGGCCCAACCCCGCTTCCTTCTCTGGCCGCTGGGCCCTCTCTCTCTCCCCTTGCGCGCGCCTGCTTCCTCTCTTCTTCTCCGCGTGCGCCCGCACCGTTCTCTCCCCTCTGCCGCGCTCTGCCTCTCCTCTCTGCGTGGCAACCATGCACCAGCATCGCTCGATGTGCGCCGCTTACCCATCATCACCGCGCCTCCTCCGTCACGTCCCCTCCACCCGGACCCGTCGCAGTTAGTCGCCGCGCCCGCGCCATCTCTGCTGCGCGCAGCAACCCCCCGCCCCGTGGCATCCATGCGATCTCGCCGCCCACGGTTTGTTTCCCCTCGCCCACGGTTTCTCCGCAACGCTCCGTGACCATAAGAAGCCCTCCACGCCATTCTCCCTCCTCTCCTCCCATTTTGCCGGCTTCGCCCGAGCGCACCCGCCGCCGTCTTCACGCCAATCCCGGCCGCTCCGGCGAGCTCCGGCCAAATTAGCCGCGCCAACTCGCATCTCCACTCCCTATCAACGCTATTCCCGAACCAATTTGAGATTTGTGCGCCGACGCCCGCCGCATTGGCATTTGTCCCCAACATTGGCCGCCGCCGCCATTACCGCCGCCACACCTCCTCGGAGCACCCGGCCCGGTCGCGCGATGGGAGCACCGCCTCGGTCCTGAAGCTTACCCACCGCCGTTCGAGCCTCCGCCGCCGAGTGACCCCTCCACGAGCGCCACCCTCCGCCGCCCCTGGCTTCCGACGCTAGCCCGCCTCGGTCACCCGCCGGCTTCACCGACCGCACTGGTGCGCTCCATACAACTCCCTCTTGCCCATGCTCATGCTAATTGGGCTCCCCTTCCCCTTGGCCGTCGCCGCCCCCATGGCTCCTCCGCGCCCGGCCGCCTCCACCGCCGCCAACACCCCTCGGCGCCGCCTTCCTGAGCCACCACCACTCGGAGCTTCATCACCTCGGGGGCAACCCGTTTTGCCGCGTCCGTCGCCCCCTGGCCGACGGCCGCGCCGGCGAGCCCACCGCCGAGCGCCTCCCCTGTTTCGTCTCTGGCTAGCTCTTCTGGTCAGTCCACTGCCCCGCTCGCCTCTTCAAATTTAGTCCCTCCAGTATATCACGAAGCACTCAGGGCCCAGATGGCTAGCCGCAGCGTGCTGAACGCTTCATCCAACAGGTCGCGTGCTCGATTCCCTGTCTGTGCCTTTCCTTGAGCATTTATGTTTTCTTTATTTTAGTAATCCGTATCAACTAAGGAAAAATTAGGGATTGTCCATGGAAGTTAACAAATTTTATTAGGATATAAACCAGATTATGCAAGACTTAACAATTGATTAATTATCACGTATGAACAATAAATATGTTCTTGTTAGTTAGTCCAAAACTGATTAGTAATTTAAGGACATTAACAAAAGGTGACCTTAATGAAATGTCCAAATTTAGTCATCTCAATTTAAAAGTAACTAGAGGAATGGCAAGATCAAACCGCTTCATGAAATTTATTTAACGATGTGCCAAAACCATTTAAAATGAAATACTTATTTTAGAAAGTCATGATTTATAATTTAAACCCTATCATTAGTACATCGCCGATAAACAAATCTCAAAAGTAGATTTAGTTAATGATGGTAGAAAAATAAGCCTCGGCTTTTGGATTAGCATTCCACATAAAATGACTATGGTTAGATACTCAAAACTTAATAAAGATTACACTTCATTGTAATGTATGCACTAGCATTTAGCATACCGTCGCTAAACAAATCTCCATAGTATATTTAATTAAGTAGCTATATTAATATATAACCCCGTATGGCAAGTTTTGATTGGTAAATAAATTTTAATTAAAGCCAGGCCAAATGATAACTAAAATTGTATGTATATATATACATATATATCTATATATGCACAAATGAGTAGAGAGAGGCGGATGGCATGTGTGCAAATCACTAGCAAAAATAACCAAACAACTTTGCGATCATCAGTAGAGCCTACTAATATATATGTATATATATTATCGTTAATATACCTTGATCATGAAATCTTAAATAATAACATTAGTTAATAATGATGATAAGATGAACTCCTATATAGTAGGCTCTACTTGTAAAAGGATAAAATATCGAGTATCAGTAGTTTTCAGAGAGCACTTAAATTAAAAGGTCAAAACAATATACAAATGCTAAGAATATAGGCGATAAGATTAACTTGATACGCAAAGATTTGCAAATATTACTTATATATAAATGTAAATCATGTGCCCTGAACATTACTACTCGACAAAATACACCAATTCATAAGAATACCCTAACTCATGGAACTTCCTTGATAAATACAAAAATAATAAAAGAGATTATTAATAAAAGATCCAGTTATCGTATTCTACCACCGACCTCACAACAAATCATCCTAACCACTCATAATGAAGCTAAATTGAGTTTACTTGGATTTATTTGGATCTTTTGAGTTATTTGCCTTTATTTGTATTGATGCTTAACACGTAATTAGATATTGGAGTCGTGAAGAATCAAAGGATCACGCAAGAGCAAGAGCGAAGTGAAGAAAAAGATTAGAAGCTCAAGAGAAAGCATCACGTGAGCTCAAGACCGCGGTAAACCGCGCCAGGCGAGTCAATACTTTGATCATGTTGAACCTACGTTTTCTGCAAATTACTTTTGTTTAAATTATCAAATTGCATGCTGTTATGATATATGCAAATACATGTTAATTCAAGATTCTAGTTATATCCCATTGTGTACTTGGTTAATATTACCCCTCCTTTGAAATATTTGAACATGTAAACATTGTCGCCCTAGCACAAATTATAATGGTAACCTTTCAAAAATAAGTCCGTAATTATATGCCATGCGTAGTATTGTTTAGATACTCATGGCGCGAGCGCCAAGCATCACTTTTAATCCGAGAAAAATTGGTTGCGATCATGGTGGTAATAGTCGTAAATGTTGGATATGATTATTTTATGTTTCCAAAACCCCAACATGCTTAAATATCCGGGCGGATGGTTCGGGGTATGGTGCGGTGGTGCGAGAGTGTGGTTTGTGGTAGAACCGCGAGATACCACTAAGGACTGAATCTTGTTATGTCAACCGTGTAAGCAGTACAACCACAAGTCTGTAAAATACAACTTGGCTTAGTAGATTTACCGGACCCTGAAAGTCATCCTTCCAGGAGGAGGTGTGGGATGGTGCAAGCGGCAGTCTGTGCGACGGCTTGAATGGGACACCAGTGGAAGGTGAAGTTCTGCTGTGGCGGGCTAGCAGGGGTGGGGAGCCAGCTGCTAGACATTCAGAAGGAGAACATCCCGCACAACGTATAGGACCCACCGCAAGTGGGAGCGACCCATAGGGTGAAATGATGGAAGGGGCGAGGTACTTTGAAAAGTCACTGTGATGGTCTGCTCAACCACACGGCTAAGGAATCGTGTGGGGCAACGAGTAAACTGTCTCTTGTGGTGAAAGTGTACAAACTCTGCAGAGTCAAAACTATTCGAATAGCCGTGCCCAAGGTCAAGGGCAGACATGGGAACTTAACTGGATATAGTTCTGTTTTAAAAACATTGGAAACTGGGAATGGAAACTTGAAGGGCGAAGGATCGCCTGGTTTGGAATTGTCACGGTATCGTCCCGATGGTAAGTTAAGCGGCTATAACGCTGAAGAAATTGCTATATGGTGCAGATGCCATGTAACGGTGGATGGAATCTGAATCGATATTAATAATGCATTTCCTTGTACATTATGATTTGGTTCAAACTGCTAGGTCTTAGGGATTTTTAAGTAATTGTATTCAAAAGCACTCTACGCAAAAATAAAATAACCCGAGCCCTCCTTTGTTAAGCCATGCATACTATTTAATTGCATTCTGTGTATTGGCTCGCGGAGCACGGGGTCGGAGTGCTCATGCTCGCTTTTGCGACAAAATTCAGAATCAGGAATCAAATCACCTCACCTCAGCAACAAGATTGGACAAGCTGGCCGAGAAGATGATGATGTCAAGGGCTAGGTCGCGAACCTCCAGTTGGCTGCCTGTGGGCATATCCTGAAGATCCCACCTGTGTGCTTCGTTCTTCCGCTGCTGCAATTTATCGATTTCGGCCTAATCGGCCCATGTATAAGTTTACTATTATATTTACGCTTCCACATGATATGTACTTTGATATTCAGAACTGTAATCTGTGAGCACTATCTACTGATCCAGGGAATAGTGCGGTGGAATCACAGAGGAATCCGGATGTTAATATCTGGGCTCCTACAAGCACACTTAACAAACACGTTAGTCCCATATTAACATAAATTCATTAATTACCAAAACCATTTTTAGGAGCCTAGATGCTTTCATCGTGGGCTCAGCTAAATAGGCAACGAAGGCGGTGGCTCCAGTAGCGGTGTGAAAGCGTGCTCCGCGCATGGACGACGGCGTGGGTGGGCATGCAGGTTTCGCGATGCAGCAGCGAAGCTAGTGAGCGTGTTGGCAGCGTGGGAGGCATCGTCTCGCTGGCGTGAGCGTGCGAGGTGGCGCAGTGAGCAGTGGCGACCACAAGATGTCGAGTGGTTGATGGCGCGGATCGATGATGGGGCGGCGTGGTGCGAGGTCAACAGTGGCATTAAGCACAGTAGGGTGGCCAGTGAGGTGGTGTGGCCGCTGTGCAGCTTTGGCCCAAACACTGGCTACGGGTGAGTGAGGCTGTGCGCTTGAGCACGAACAGCATCGTGGCATGCGGCAGTGGGAACATGGGCAGTGGCGGAGTGGCTTGAGCGCACCTTCACGTTTGGAAAGCGCATTTCTGAAAGGGAAAGCAGTTTGGTCTTGGAGACTTTTCCGGATTTTGCAAAAACTACCAAATTCAAGTAAAATTTAAACAAAATCAATTTTTTTGAATTTTTTATGGTTGTTTCATCTATCTACCTTCCTTTCTTTCTTTCTCGGGGCTGTACTCTTATGCAGCTTGGGAAGGTTTTGGGAGGAGCTTTTGTATCAAACTTTGTGTTCGATCCATTACTTGGAGCAAAGCTAATCATACGAGTATCAATTATCCAGTCGCACGTTGTCACGCTTTAATTTATACGGTAAGAGACTCTGAATCCAGAACATAGAACATTCTATGATAGAAGTACACTATGTTGCAAATTTGGTGGGAACATTACTGTATTAATCCTATAGATTCCCAAATGGTTATGGAGAACCATATGTGGAGTATCTGATAAAAGGGGATCCGTTGTTCCGATGGAAAAGAAAAAAAGAGTTTCAGGTTAATGCTCCACATGGTTGGAGTTGGGGTACAAGTTGGCATTCATGTGCTCCGACTACGCAAGCCTCAACAACGTTCGTCCTCTCTGCATGTTTCTAGTACCCTGCTGTACATGAGGATTTTTTATGCATGCAATTATTATTGTATGCCCAAGAATACTTCCTGTTTCTCGGTAGAAACTGTAATTACCATAAATGAAAACTGTCAGAACTCTCACTGCAATGTTGCTTTGATACATTCAGCCTCATCTTCCGTAGCAACATTCCCAGTGGCGGAGGACGGAAAAAAAATAAGGTATGGCAAAATCGATAACATAGATATCAAAGATTTCTCACTAAATTGGTTTATACACATATAACATATCATGATGATTTATACACATATAACATATAACATACCAAAAGGCCCATACGTGATACACTAAATCACTAATACGTCCACACAATTAAATAAAGTAGCGGTAATGACCCGGAGAACGTCGAGTAACATTCGCATCGTTCTTCTTCCTCTCGCTCTTTGTTTGAGAGTTTATTACAGTGAAACTTCATCTTTCTTAATGTGTCTATGGTATAGAATGATTTGGGGGTAAAAATCGCTGGAAATTCAAGGTATGGCGAGCGCCATACCTTGCCATACTGAGAGCTACGCCCCTGAACATTCCCAAGGTGGACTCACAGTCAGCTACTCCCTGGAATCAATTAACGAAAAGCAAAATCACGCGGCGTAGCGCATTAAGGACCTGGAAAGTGGCCACTAGGAAAAAGATCTGGAAAGTGGTCAATGGGTGAGTTCTTTTGAACTGATAATTTATGATTTATAATTTAAATATTTAAATTTTAATTGTTTATGAGAGGTATTATATAAAGATCAAGTTTTGCTTAGGCCTGCAGCTTGAGCATGTCCCTGAAGGAGTCTTGGTACATCAGTCGACCTACACCCAGAAGGTGCTTGAAAGGTTTGGCTTTGAGAAGGCATTTCCCTCAAAGTACCGATGATCGGTGAGGTCTTTACAGCAAGAAAAGATCCTTTCCGACCAAGGGAAGAGGGAGGAAGTCTGGGACCGAATTCCCATACTTGAGTGCAGTGGGAGCACTCATGTATTTAGCAAACTGCACTAGACCGGACATTGCATTTGCCGTGAACACATTAGCAAGTGCAGTCAGAGCCCACCAAAAGGCATTGGCGGGGCATAAAGGACATTTTCCGATATCTCCAAGGAAGCAAGGACCTTGGATTGTTCTACAGAAAGAATCAAGATCTGAACTTGATTGGCTATGCAGATGCTGGGTATCTGTCAGACCCGCATACCGCTAAGTCACAAACAGGCTATGTATTCCTGTGTGGTGGAACTGCAATTTCATGGAAATTGCCTAAGCAAAACACAGTAGCTACTTTGACGAACCACTCGAAATTATAGCATCAGATGAAGCCGCACGAGTGCGCTTGGCTCCGCCGAATGGTTCACCACATCCAGCAGTCATGTGGGATGAACATTGTGCAAACCCCCACAATTATCTATGAAGATAATACCGCTTGCGTTGCACAAGTGCAAACGGGCTATGTGAAGAATCATCTCACAAAGCATATTAACCCCAAGTTCTTCTATGCACATGAATTGCAAAAGATGGACGAGATTAGAGTACTGCACACTAAGACTTGTTCACTAAGTCACTCATCGCATCTAACTTTGAAAGGTGCGTGTGAGGGATTGAAATGATGAGACTTAGAAAAGTGCAGAATTCAGGGGGAGAATTCTCTCAAGCCCGTTATTAAATATTGATCATGAAGATTAAGTACCCAAAGAAACAAAGTCCTGAAGACCAAATGAAATTGAGTGAATTGTACTCTTTTTCCCTTGACGAGTTTTCTATGAAGTTTCTCGACCAAGATTTTTAATGAGGCAATTCGTGCATCGCAACATCACATGTATCATGTACTCTTTCTCCAAATTTTTCCCACTGGGTTTTATGGAGTTTTGATGAGGCATGAACATGTTGGGTAAGTGCCCAAGAGGGAGTGTTAGGAAACTGGACCCATGGCCAAAAGTCCTGACATATTTGGGCACCCCACCGTAGACTATAAATAGAGAGCCATACCCCCTCATTATGTACGCATGAAAGAAAAGCAATAAAGAAAGACCGGGAATTCTCTCTATCTCTCTGTGTGTTCAATCTATTCTCTCTGTGATTGATTCGTTCTTGTTCTAAGCAGAGGAATCGTTCGGACTGGTCGCCAGCGACGATTTCTCAACATAAATCACAGCCCACAGCTATAAACTGCAGCTTAAAAGAAAAGGACCAAAGCAAAAGCAATTAGACCACCGTATAATACAGCCAAATTAACAGGCATATGCCACACCACTCGCCAAAACTTATCTACTAAGGACAAATTTTGGCAGTGCTGAGAAATTGTAGCGTGTCCAAGACAATATCAGTGGAAGCAATTAAGAATATGCAAGGGAGTTTGTATAGATTACAGTTTCAAATCGACATTTCTTAGTAATTGGGATGGCAGTTTCAAATGAGCCCTGACCATGCAAATATGCCATTTGACATGACAGCTGTAGACAAGGTACGAAAACACACTGTTTTACTCGACCATTTCAGTATCCTGGATAATAAGAACCACCAGATGCTCACATTTTCTGACATATAACAATTCTGCAAATGTATAGATCTCTAGAAAGAGAAGACCAATTTCAGCTGAAGCCGCCCTTGGTCCAATATGAGCCACCGGCGGCTCCGTTCTCATTGCTCCCCTTGTTGGAGGTGCCGTGATTGTAACTATCAAAACTGTCATCTTTCCCATCGTCCCAGCCGGCCCAGGAGTCACTGCTCTGGCGTGGTTTCGCGGTCTCATCCTTCCTCCCTTGGTCATCCCAATCATCCCATGAATTGGAATTGTAATTCTTCGACGAACCATCTTGAGAAGAATTCCAGCCGTTGCCGTTGGTCTCATGCTCAAACCTACGGTAAGGCTCACTGTTCTGCTCCCTGCGTTGCCAATCATCTCCCCAGCCGCCCATTCCTCCTTCCTTGGCATACTCCTCGACCTTTTGTGAGGCCAACGCCAACACTCCTTTCATAATCCCCCAGGTTCTGCCTCCAATCTCTGCAGTTTTATTGGCAACAACATTGACAGTTTCATTCACCTTCTGATCATAGCCCCCCTCCCTCATCTGCATGACAGACAAGCACAATGTTAAAAATAAACGCTGATGTAACACAAAGATAAAACACTCCGACAAATAATCTAAAAATTGGCATGCTTTAGTGCAGTCTATCACCCAGTAATATTATTTCTCAAGGAGCAATGGATTATGACAGGATCTTCCCAATCAAATTCTAGCCATGAAAAAAGTGTCCACGGTAAGAAAAAAAGGTATTGTATCAAAATTACCGATAAGAATATGGCTTAAGATGCAGCATAGATTACAAGAGAACAATATGCTTTAGTTAAGACTACATCAGAGAGAGAAGACAGTGCGGAGCTATTGTGATGTTAAGTCTTGCTTGGAAGACACCTTACTATTATATTAATATTCAGGTGAGTTCCATGTGATGTATTATTACAACAAAATGATACTAGGTGAGCACGGTGAACCTCAAAGAGCAATTCGAGTTTCATGAAAAATCCAATTATTGCATATTAAGAATCGGGCCTTAAGAATTAAAGCTACCTTTGATTGGAACTCTTTTGTGCCAACTTGGACAACACTGGCAGCAGACTGGGCAGCAGATGCTGCAACTAGCGAAAGGCGTCCAAATCCCTGAGAAGATAAAATGGTAAAGAACTTATGAGACAAATGGCATTGAAACAAGGTCCAGTGCTGACACAACTGCATCTAACTAGATATGCACATGACCAAAGTATGCTGAAGTACCAATTGTTCAACCACACGATATCTCAAGCTTGGCAATATGCACATGACCAAAGTATGCTGAAGTACCAATTGTTCAACCACATGATATCTCAAGCTTGGCACAAAACGCACAAATATCAAACCTGGAGTGACCAATGATAACCACATATGCTATTTTGCTGATATAATTTGAAGGAGTGCTGTTGGCTTTCTGTAACCATATTACAAGAAGAGCTCATTATGCTCATCTTCTCTCCTATAAACAGAATGACTTAAGCATGCTTTATTGTTCTCTGTAGTGTTCATTAGGCTTTAGGACCTCGATTATAACAGTGTACTCATAAGATTCATTTCAGCAGGCGCAGGAAACAGTGCCAACCTATAACTGTACAAGAGAAGTTGTTGATGATTGGGATCATGTGTCAAGAGGTGATCCTCAGACCTATGCCAATATGTAAAGCTTAATGAAGACCAAGATACAAAGGAACCTTAAGAAAGTGCGTTGTAATTACGTCAAAGGGTAAGCCTAAGTTCACAAACTGTAGGTGATATATACATATCAATAGTTGCAATATAGCCAACCATTCATAGTGCTTCACCGTTTGTAGATCTAAAGAAACCAACTTTGTGATATAGCACTTTTTATTTTTGCAAATTAATGACATCACTACCCTAACTATGAAAAACATTCTTCTCATTCTATTGGGGAAATTGTGTGCAGATCTGTTAATTGCAACCACAAAGTTCTGCTAAATAGCATAATCTCTACTAATATAAAATGAGAGTTTGTCCGTCCACCACCTCCTCTTTACTCTCACTTGAGAATGAGTTGTGACACATCACAAATAGTGTAGGCTAGGCATGTCAACTATTTTTTTAGTGAAAATTTTTAAGATCTGCTTCGAACATACCAGTGCCTTCAAATATTCTTGCGTAAATTAGAAAGATCTAAAAGAAGCCTTAGTTTCAAATTTTTGATTAAATCACTTAGAATAAGATAAATTGTCTTAAGTTTCGCAAAACACTCTATTGAGAAAAAGATTTCACATAGCATGAGCATGAGGGCTGCAACCTCGCGTTTGATTATATCTTTTACCTTTTTTGCACACCGTTGCAACGCACGAGACCTTACTATAGCACAAAAGCTGAACTGTTTACCTGAGAGACAACCTGCATGACATCGCCCTGGGCAGCACTGCCGTTCCTATTCGCCGACGGCGCCGGGCTGGATCCGAACCCGACGTACTTCCCGCCCTGAGAGGGCGGGATCCCCTCAGGCTTTGACTCGTTCTCCGCCATCCTCCTGGCGAAAAAGCTCTCCTTGTTAGACGCCGACGCCTCCAGCTGCTGTCTCGTGTACATGTCCTCCGTCGACTTGGACCTCGGCGGTTGCCTCCCCGACTCCGTCCCCACGTCGCCGAACGACCCCGCCGACTGGTTCCTCCTCATGTCCGGTCGGAAGTCGTCGTCCCAGTCGTCCCATCCGCCACCGCCGCCGCCGGAGGAGGCGGGAAGGGGCGGCTTCCTGGCGGGGGCAGGCCCGCCAGATCCGGGCGTCTCCTTAACGACGGGCGGGTCGGTCCAGCGCCTGCCCTCCGCGAGCGCGGCGATGCGGTCGCGGTAGGCGGCAGCGGCGTTGGAGTTGTACTTGGCGACGTGGGGCGTCTCCTTGGGCACGCCCCGCGCGGCGAGGAAGGCGTTGAGGCTGTCGTTGCCCCCGGCCTCCATCTTGCGGAGCTGCGCCTCGGTCCACGAGTCCATGGTGACGGAGCGGACGAAGCTGATGTGCACGCCGAGGCCGCGGTGCTTCCCGGAGCACTCGAGGCACATGAACACCCCGTAGGAGACGCTCGCCCACTGCGGGTTCCGCTGCGCGCAGTCCACGCACGTCTTGTTCCCCGGCTGCCCCTGCATCTCCCGCAGCCGCCTCGCCGCCGTCGACGCCATCGTCGGATCGGATCCGGGATTTCGGGTGGGTGGACGCCCGCCGGGGGGGGGGGGGAGGGGGGAGCCGACACGAGACAAGGGTCAAATACGGCGCCTTGGACGCTTCTGCCCCTAGGTGCTCCTGGGCGGTGCCGAGGGCAGGCTGGTAATATCGCGGGGCAGAGGAGGGCAGCGCGGGGAGTTTGGTAGGCGTGGCCGAACCGAACTCAACAGGAGGGCCACTTGCGACGCCGACAACCCGGGCCCAGCGCACAGGTGGGAAGGGTTGGGTTGGGTTCGCGCGGCGCGGCAGGCGAGAGAGGCGGGTGGCCACCGCGTCGCGTATCGGGCGCTGCGTTGTTTGGGGAGTCCAGGCCCAGGCGCGGGGCGGGCGGTTTCCGCGACGCACGCGCAGCCAACTGTGCGCCTCCGCCTCTCCCCCCACGCGACACACGATCTCGAGGCGTCTCTTCCCCCTCGCTCTCGCGAGCTTTTTACGAACCGTCGCCTCTCGCCGATCGTTTCCGCTCTCGATTACTTCCTCCTCCTCCCCCGCATTGCCCCAGCCTGCAGTCCAGAGCACCAGCGCCCTTGATCCTAACCCCTGTCCGGCCGATTATGGCGGCGTCGGAGAACGCAGTGCAGAGCGTGGCGGCGGCGGAGATGCCGGGTGAGGAGTCGGCGCCTGCTCCCGCGGGGATGGCGGCTGTGAATGATGAGGCGCAACCGGCCGCGGCGGCGGCGAACGCGACGGTGCCCGCGCTGTACGTGGGCGATCTGCACGAGGACGTGCAGGAGGAACACCTGTTCGACGCCTTCAGCAAGGTCGGCGCCGTCACGTCCGTGCGCGTCTGCCGCGACAACGCCACCAGCAGCTCCCTCAGATATGGATACATCAACTACTTCTCCCAAGCAGACGGTATAAACAATTGTGCATGATTCGCAGTTTCGATCTCGTTTCTCGTCTGATAATGTGTGCTAGCTTCCGCGTTATTTTGATCTCGGCTCGATCGGGTTAGGGCTTGATAGATTGGTTGTTTGCATAATTTGGTGTGATTTGTTTCTATTTTGAATAACGAGGAAGCAATCATATGTTTCGGTTGTGATCTTAAAGTCTTGTTAGATAGATCGAAGCACGTGTATTTACGTGAATCACTTGCATGGCGTTTGTAGGAGAAATGTCTGTCATTGTCAAGATGTAACATAAGTTAAATCACCCTGATCATTGCATTTTCTTTTGTGTTGTTAGTTTTTTTGTTGCTGCTGCAGCATGCTATCATACTGTGATGTGGTAGCCATAAGGGAAAAATATCTCGGATTGCAAAAAAATTCGCCAGGCAGCGAAACAGATGAAATTTCAGAATTTCATCCAAAATTCCGGACGAAATTTTCAAATAGCATTTGAATTTTGATGAAATTTAACCAAATTTTGGATTAAATTTGAACAATCTTCAAATAGGGCCAAAGTCAGCCAAAATTTGGCTGAATCAGTCTTATTTTGGAGGGTAACGAAGGGGGCGAAATTTCCACATGTATCTTAAGGTTTTTAAGTGTGGTCTTTCTAGTGAGATATGCATTTGTGATATATTTGTAACGTGGAACAAAACATAGGTGGCCAAATTGATTTGTACTTCTGTTTGTAAAATGTGTCGAAGTAATTATTTAGGAAAACTTGGACTAAATGATTTACGCTGTCAAAAATTTGACTCCTTGAATATTATATATGTGTATGCTTGTAACTATCTATCTTGCAACTTCATAATTGTTCCTTTATTTTCCTTTTTTTGCATACCTTTTTCAATTAAATTAACTATCATTATCTTGTTGGGGTTCTCTTCAATTTGGCCATAAGTTTGCTGCATACTATTGCTTGTTTACTATTAATGTAGTGAAGATATCAATGTATGCTTTTCTTTTATCTAAATTCTTGCTCTATTTTAACCAAGTTCACGGAAGCACTTTATCTAAGTGTGCTTCTTCATCTCTTGCCTTGTTTTTTTAATGATTTTATTATTTAACTTAATGTCCTTATGCACTAACTAACTTTTCTTTATAGAGAGGCTATTGGTTAAAATTTTGACTAGATTGTTAATAATTGACAGCCATGACTGCATTGGAGAAGCTGAATCATAGCCTTCTTTTGGATAAGCCAATCAGAGTAATGTGGTCTAATCGAGATCCAGATGCCAGGAGAAGCGGTGTTGGAAATGTGTTTGTTAAGGTAAAAAATAGCAATATTGTTATGGCTATGGGCCACACAGTAAACGAGGGGCTACGGGAAGTCCACTAGAGGCTACCCGAAGCCTTGCATACACTAGAAGTGGGATGAATAATGAATTCAGTTGTCATTTGGTTCTTCCTCCCCTCAAGGCTATATATATGACCTTAGGGCTGGATTACAAGAATGCTCTTGCTATGGCTAATAATGTTAATGGTACAAATGTCTTTTTACATGCTTTAATGGGCCTCTTGGCCTAACGGGCCAAATGTGCAAAGGTGGAGGCCACCCCCCCAACAGTAGTCTCTTATGGTAAAAGGCTCCGACACCCGTAGGCCGAAGTCATGTTGCATTGTCTTTGGCCCCCCTCCGTCCCTTCGGCCCATAGGTTGGCAAGCCTGTGGGCTTCGAGCGTTGTGGTGCCTGCCACTTCGTGTTCTGGTGGCGTGGGACATGCGTCCCACTCCTGTTGGTTGGTCGTGCAGTGCGACGTTGTTGCAGCGTTTGAGTCTCAAGTCGTGTGGTGTTGTTTCACACGCTGCTTTGGGTCTCGCGCATCCCCTGAAAAGGTGCATGAATTAAATTGCGGTTTCCTTAAGGCTTTCTCTCCCGGCACAACCGCAATATCGCATCATAGTTGCAAGTCTCCTTGTTTCTCTTGCTTTCATTGAGAGCGTTGGTCGTCGCCAGTTTTGTGGTGGTCGCGCCTGCACCATCACTAGCGTCACTCAATGAGGATGGTTTGCAATGGTAATCAGCGCTCTCGCCGTAGGGTGGCCGGCGGTTCTGTCGGTCGTGGTGGTTCTTCCGCCACATTGAGTAGCTGTGGCCTCACTGACCAGGACGAGTCGACAACCAGCAAGCAGTGGAGCATGTCGGAGAAGGTGAACGGCGCGTGTGTGAACACGCTTGGTCCGACCATAGCCACGGAGGAGCTGGTTCGAGCGGTGGCGTGCAATGGGAAGATCTCCAGCCGTGAAGTCGTCTGGTTCCCTGGTGACAGCGAGGTCGTACCGCAGCTGACGAAGTAGAAGATGGTGGTGTTCGGCGCGTACTTTGACTTTGGCCTCCGAATCCCCACGGCGTCCTTCGTCGGTGAGGTATTTGGCTGTATGGGTTGGAGCTACCGTAGTTGGCGCTGAATGCCATCACATGGCTGGCCGTCTTCAGCTGGGCCTCTTTCGCGAAGGCCGTCCTTTCAAGCCTGACGCTCTTCGTCTCTTTGCACGATGCGCGCTGCTAGCCGAAGCGACTCAATGATGGGCAATAATCGAACTTGGGTAGCATGAACTTCGTGCTTCGGTCTAGCTGCACAAAGTTGTTTCCTTCGAACTCTACACAAACGAAGTGGGAATCGAATTGGATGCGAAGATGTTCTATCACCAAATCGAGCCTGGTAGCAGCCTTCGCTGGATAGGCCAGCGAAGGGACTTCGACATGTCACCTGCTGTGACGCTTGACCGCGAGGACGGAAAACGCACCCAAAGGCTCATCGGGGTGGCACTTCACTTCAACATGCGAGATCTCGTTGAAGAGTTCTACATCATTCACATCTCCTCGCTGGCTTGACTGTGGCATGTGCATCCTGGCCCCGCTCATGGCGATGGCCTCTGCCCCCCCCCCCCGGGTTGCCTCGTTGCCGAAGCCCACTGGTCCAGGTAAGCCGCCCACCTTTTGTGCCACTAACAGTGCCCTTGCGTCCAAGGTTTTCCCCTGGCGATGCTTTGCACATCTTCTTTGGCCCTAGCGTATTCCGTCATCTTGTCGAAGAGCTTCGCTACCATTCTAATGGGCTTGCACGCATTATATTTAGCCAAATGCTCACTGTAAAGACCGCGTATCGCTGCATTGATGATGGTTGTCTTGTTGACGTCTTTCACTTGGCAGCAAACCATCGTGAAGCACTTGAAATACTCTCGCAGCTTCTTGGTTGGCTTTTGCTTGATCGCGAAGAGTTGGTCGGCTTTGACCCACTCGACATAGTTACCCTGAAAGTTGTTGTGCATTAGGTCCCAGGTCTATTCCCACACGTACATGGAGTCGGGCGTGATGGTGAAGAAGTAGGAGAGCATGACCCCTTGGAGGGTGAGCTGCAACCCCTTCACTTTCGTCGAGTCATCGCCCCTTGCGGCCTCAATAGCCATTTCGTAGACGCGTAGAAACTCACGGGGGTTAGTGTCGCTGTTATATGGTTCTATCGTAGGCATCTTAAAGTTCTCCGGCTAAGCTCATTGCTGCGACCGACAGACAAGGGGGACTGTGGGTCCACTCGCTGGAGGGTCGGCGTTAGCCTCGCAGCTTTCCGCCCTCTTCATGGTGACCTCCGCCACCATCGCCGTGGGTGTTTGCTAACTTCGAGCCTCCTGCATCCAACGCATGGCATTCCGTAGATCCGCTAGTTCCCGCTACAGTGTCCTGAGGACCGCCTCCAAAGCGTCCTCCATCCGTTGTGTCATGATAGCGAGGGTATCGTGCCCAACCGGTGTACCAGTGGTGGTGCTGCTGGGGTTGCCGGGGAGGGCCGCGTTTCCCGTCCGCTACGCGGTGGTGGCAAGGGTGTCGGGGTTGTCGGAGGTGATGTCGGGAGTGCCGGGGTCGTTGGAGGTAGGGAAATATCTTTCGCTTTGGGAAAAATTCGTCAGCCAGTGAAACGTTCGAATGGAAAGAAATTGTGGAATTTTGTTCACAATTTCAGACGAAATTTTCAATCTTCATTTTAATTTTGATGAAATTTAACCAAATTTGGACAAATTTTGAACGAAGTCAAATTTGATCGAATGTTTTCCCTTCGTTGGGTAACGAAATGACCGAAATTTCGTTTAGCTTTAGACAAAATGTTTAACCCTAGTTGGAGGTGGCGTCACAAGTGCTGGGATTATTGGAGGTGATGGTGCGAATGCAGTCGAGGTTGTTGGGGGAGCCGTCATCGCATCCTTCGCCTGTAGGGCCTCTCACGTCGCCGCTCGCGTGCCTGCTGGCTGGTGATGTTCGTTGCTAGTCGCGCCAAGGTGTCGCTACCATGGGGGCGGGGATCCTTCGACCACCGGCCCACATATCCTTGCCTCAGTTGTTGCCACAGCCGTGCTTCTCTTCTGCTTAGTTGCCACTGCTATCTTCTTTGGTGCCATCGTTCCTTTAGCTTGTAACTTCTGTGTCGGCCCCACGGACGGCGCCAACTGTTGTGGCTATGGGCTAAACAGTAAACGAGAGGCTACGGGAAGTCCACTATGGGCTACCCAAAGCCTTACATATACTAAAAGTAGGGGTGAATAATGAAATTAACTGTCCTCTGCTTCTTCCTCCCCTCAATGGTGTCTGGGCACCAAGCCTCCCTACTTTTGGATTACTTTTAGATGCGTGCAAGTGCAATGCTATATAATATATAACAAACCCGTTAACATTCATTAATTCGAAAGGCATCAATTTGGAAAAGAATTCATTGATTTAACATGCTGAATCAATCATGGATGGAAAGCCTTAATCATGGATATAAATTCCCAATCATGAAATCTGGGCATCATGGTGCATGATACACACACCTTGGGGCCGGATTATAAGAATGCCCTTACTATGGCAATTAATGCTAAGGGTATAAATATCCTTTTACATGCTTTAATGGGCCTTTTGGCCTAGTGGGCCAAATGGGCAAAGGTAGGGGCCACTCCCCCCAATAAATATCTTTCGCCGTATGTTAATATATCTCACTATGCATTGCCATATGTAAGTACTAATTGGATATGATACTAATTTGCAGAACCTTAGTGACTCTGTAGACAATGCAAGTCTTCAAGAATTGTTCTCCAAGTTTGGAGATATATTATCTTGTAAAGTCACCAGAAATGAGGATGGGACAAGTAGAGGCTATGGATTCGTTCAATTTACATCTCAAGAATCAGCTGCTGCAGCTATTGAGAATCTTAACAACTCTCACTTTGGTGACAGGCAACTGTAAGTTTGTGTCTTCTGTAATGCAACATGACTTGCTTAATGTTAAATTGAGTTTGTCTTGCTCTTATTTTATTGGTATTTACATTGGTCCTTACAAAATTATGTTTGACAATGATCGGTCATATTGTGTAGGCACGTTGCAACTTTCATTAAGAAGAGTGAACGATCTGGCAATAATGATGGCAAATACACTAACTTGTATATGAAGAATTTGGATGATGACATAACGGAGGAGCTTATTAAGTTAAAGTTCTCTCGGTTCGGTTCAATAATTAATGTGAAGATAATGAAGAGAGATGATGGGATATCTAAGGGTTTTGGCTTTGTTAGTTTTCAAAACCCAGAGAGTGCCAAGAAAGCAAAAGAGGCCATGAATGGGATGCCACTTGGTACGTCCATTAATCAGATACTCCCTACATTCTTTTTTACTTGACATCCTAGAATATGTACCATCAAACTTATAAAGTCTGACCGCCACTAGGTTTAAAATTATCTAGATTGGTTATATAAAAATTATATTATTAGATTTGTCGTTAAAAATATTTTCATAATATTATAATTTTGTTAGTACATCTTAATATAAAGTTATAAAAAGTAACAGTCAAAGTCATATCTGGAAGACCGTGAAAAATAAAAAATACCAAGTAAAAGAGAGCGGAGTGAGTATTAGATAAGGAACTAATCATAAGCATTTTCATTTCACAAAGAAACATTGCTGATCTATGAGCTTAAATTTAACAATGCTTTTTAAAATTTTATCAGGGTCAAAAACCTTGTATGTGGCAAGGGCTCAAAAGAAGGCTGAAAGGAAACAATATTTGCAGCGCTTACATGAGGAGAAGAGAAATGAAATAATCACTAAGAGCAATGTAAGTTTCATTCTTCAATTTTCTATGTGAAGTTTCATTCTTCTATTTTCTATGTGTTCTCTATGTTTCATCGTGTATGTTCACATATGTGCGTCCACATCTGTCATTTACAAATGTGCATATCTATTTTTGACAGGGGTCAAATGTCTATATCAAAAATATTAATGATAAAGTTGATGATAATGCTCTTCGTGAACGTTTTGATGAATTTGGAAACATTACATCAGTAAGGATTATGCGTGATGAGAAGGGCACTAGCAAAGGATTTGGCTTTGTATGTTACAGCACGCCGGAGGAAGCAACTTGTGCTGTAAGCAACATGCGTGGTAATCCTCTATTCTTTTGCAACAACGCATAGACTATTGGTATCAAAATATTTACAATGTTATTTTGCTTGGATTAAGCAGATGTTATGTTTTATGGCAAACCATTGTATGTTGCTATTGCTCAAAGGAAAGAGGACAGACGAGCTAGACTGGAGCAACGCTTTGCTGAACTTGCTACAATGGTAGGAGCTGCAAGCTCTGTAATCCCCACAGGATATCCTTATGTTTACTTTGCCCATCCTAGTACACATTTCCCTCATGGTCCTTCGAGACAAGGATTTGTGTATCCACCCATGGGGCTCGGTCAAGAATGGAGGCAGAATATGTTCCCCTCACCACATAATATCCAACAAATACATTCACCACTTGTATGTTCTTGCCTTGATTTACCCAAATTCCATATATTCAAATGCACAGCTTGTAAAATCTTATTTACTTTCTCCATAGATGCCAAATACCCCAAGACAATACAGAAACAAGGAAAGGATGAACGGGAATATGTTGCCTCATCCCCACACTGTTAACTATGTCCCACATGCACAACCAGCTAAAGATTTTATGTCTATGTCCCGACAGGTATAATTTATCTACGTTATCATGTTGATATTTAGTATTTTTGGAACATTTTTCTGATTTAGTCCCATACTTCCATTATGTTAGCCCCATACTCTTTTTAGCTGCATTAGTCTAACACAATAGTACTTGTTATGTGGCTTATAGCAAAGTAGTTCTTGTTCTTTTCCTTTAGGGGGGAGGGGGGACTTCATCTATGACTGCATATATTCATATGTTGTTCGTCTAGTACCTACACTATTACTATGGCCAAATTGATCGTAGGTATATAGGTGTTGTCTTGTGATAGTCCTGTTGTTGATTTACTAATATCGTGTGATAGACTACCACTAATTTGATATTGTATATCAGTTATGCTTTATTAATTTTCCATTCTAGAGAGTTTAACTTGCTACCTGATCAGCTTATGCAGCGATTTGGTCATGAAAAGTACATCCCAGCTGATGTCATGACCAATGGCCCGGCTATTCATCATGGTGACTCTGTTTCATCAGTTAATGATACTTTCAACAACTTGCTGGCTGCTGCTCCACCTGACCAACAAAAGAACATGCTTGGGAATAGGCTATATCCACTGGTTAAGAGACATCAGGTGATTCTTTATTTTCGTATACTTTACTCCTTATCTTGATCTACATTTTTCTGTCTTTCAACATACTCAAGGGGCCTAGTTTTGCACTAACTTGGTGTACGTTTTCTGTTGCAGCCTGATCTTGCTAGTAAAATCACTGGAATGTTACTTGAGCTAGATAATTCTGATGTGGTAACGCTGCTTTGTTCTTCCAATATGCTGTCAGCCAAAGTCGACGAGTGTGTCCAACTGCTCCAAGCGACAAAACCTAAACCTGAGGATCAAGAGGCCCTACACCCCGGTTTCCTTCTTGACTCTGCTGGTGTAAATGCCAACTGAGGGTGCCCTGCCAAGCCAAGCTTTTGACCATACCGAGAAATTAGATAGCTGCTCTTGTTTTAGTGGAGTTTTACCGGTTTTACTTACGAAGTTACTTTTTATAGAACTTACTAATAATACCTAGGGGTTAGCTAGAGCCTCGTGAGTTTCTTTTTTTATTTAGACATGCTATGAATCTTAGAGAATAAATGATCGATGGTGACGTTACTGTGTTGTGCTCTTTCTCAAACCTTATGGAAACTTCCGCCTTCATGATTTTGCGTGTTATATGTTTATGGATGGTCCCGTAAACTTACCTATTTGGAAGCTAGGTTGCTGGTTGCCGATTTGTTATCTTAATCAGGTCGGGTTCACAAATTAGAGCGAGACTATCCTGTTTTTACCTCTATTTTACAGCCTGACTGGGCAAAGCAACAGGCTTCTCTCTCTATTTTCCCTTCTGTGTTGTGGAGGATAGATTAAAAGGCAGACTTGGTGTCATGGCAACGTGTAGGTAGATGTTTTCGACAATGAATACAGTAATAGGATTATAATATGTCTTGTGATGTCTATCTAGTTAATTACTACATGTGATGAATGTGTTCTGAGAAAGCGATTGCCCGTTATGATGATATTTTATCTGGTTAATTACTAAATGTGATCGGTTCGGTGACAAATTTAGGCATTGGCATCGCCAACTTGTTCGGTCTATATTTTGGTGGCTAGCTCTCTGGTCTGATCATCAGGTGGGGGATTTTGTTATGAATTATGGAGTCACAGTTGACAGCTCGTCAGAAATTCCTTCAACACGAGAATAAGTTGAAGAGGATTCAGGATTGCTCCCTTCGTATTCCCCTGTGACCTGTCCCAATTTACTCATTTTCAGATGGGCGTCGATGTTAATTTCCCATGATATATCTGCTAAAGCAAAGTCAGATGAACTTAACACAACTGCAGATGCGTTCATCATGGACGGATGAACCAGACTGCGTCATGGAGTGCCTTTTCATTAGGTATTCCAGAGATCATGCTAAGATTATTTCCTGCTGCCTTTCCAAACAAGTGCATTTGTAGAGAGCATTTGTTACTATGTTGGTCTGTCGAGACCAGCTAATGGAAGGTCATCTTGCCACCATGGTTGTTGCATGATAACTTATTCTGGACGGCTCGTTTTGGTCTAATTATGTGTTGCTTTAAACAATGAGCTATTTGACTTGCTATGATGATAACCTTGTGCTTTGCTTTGGGAAGAGAGTTAAAAAAAGAATTCCAAAGCTGTTTCCCTCCTATTATGAAGAGTAGGAAATAGAAACCTTTGAGGAATGGCCTGCCTGTCTGCTCTCCATTTCTCTTCTACTGTTACGTGCTGTCTTTATTTCTAAATCAGTGGATACTATCTGTCATTGCTTGAGCGTCGCCATCCATCGAAATTGGTTGCGTCTGTTCGTCCACTGGCGAGCCATCGTGGCCACAGAAATCTTCCTTCTTTCGAGTTTCGAGGGAAATGTAATTTGCTTTCGGTCTCGCACTTTCGGCGACCAGAAAGAATTGCACGGTGGTTGGTAGTACATCCGAGCTGGCGAGACAACTCTTCAATAATTCAATTGGATTTTTATGGTGTCAGTAGTTCCTAATTATTTGATGAATCAGAAGTCTGAACCCCTTAACTGGTCGTATTTTGTCCATGTCGTATTCGTAATCAGAGTGCAGAATCCGACTTGTTTGTTTGTCGAATCAGAAACAAAACTACAGAAGCGGCAAGATACAGCCTCAGCCTTATGTTGCTGGCTGGTCAAATGTTCATATCTCGTAGTATTATTTGCATGATGCAACGAGTAGGTTATGCGCTGACTGATAAGCTAGTCAATCCCTTTGTTACTGTGTATGACGCAATTTGCTTCTTTATCAGGTTATTCAGAAAACACACACACACAAGAACTCGACTCAAGATCGAGAAAAGAAAACTACTCTTCCTCTGTCTGTCAGCAATGCGTTCACCGGTTCCACAGCTTATATTGTACTGTAACGTGTACCATTTGGACAAGAAAGGTGTAACAACCCAAGAGTTTGAAAATTTTGAATTTGAGTGAAATTTCATTTGAATTTAAAGTTTTTGCCAAATTTGGAATTCCATCCGAAATCCGCTTTCATTATTTGAAATTTCACTTTCCACCTTCGGAAAATGTCTTCTTATTGGCCGCCTCCTCCCTGTTGCCCCTCGCCTCGCATCACACAGCCGTTTGGACGCACTACCTCAACCCACCGCCACATCGCCGACCTCCGTAACTAGCCATAACGCCGCCAGTGCCACGTGTAATCTAAAAGAACAATTGCTCTATGATGACATGACATGAAAATCTGAAATTGTATGTGAGATTGAGTATAGATAGACTCATGTGATCATTGAAATTGCTTTATACATTGCTTGCTGCTCAATGTGTAGTCTCAGTTTTGTACTCTGTGATCTTTTTTGCTCTCTGAAGTTGATATCTGAACACTGTTATATTGTTATAATCAATATTATTCATCTCATTTGAATGTTAGATTGATTATTGTGTTCATATATACTGCCAGAAAGCCATATTCATGATTTAATTAGTTTCTTTAATAGCAAAGATTGATTTATGCTCAAGATCTAATCTATAGGCTTTCATATATAATTAAGATTGCATTCAGTCTTTGTTGTGATGACCAAGATCAAATCTTGTGCAACTAGCCTTCTGACAGTAATAAACAACAATCTAAAAATTAGTTTTATGCTGATTTTGATCACATACATAGTATATATGCTGAACTTAATATTCTAGTGGAATGGCTTAATGTTTATACATATGTACATGTTGCTTAAGTCACGTGGAGATGGTGGCGGTGACGGAGGTGCCACCGGCCCGAGTGCCTTAGCGCCAGCCGTTGGCAGTAGCTCTACGACCGCCTCTTCTCTCCCATATAAAAGATGGCCTCCATCTCCTCTTTTTGGGACAAATGGCAGTGAGTCTTTTTCTTCCTCCGATCTCCTAGACCTCTCAGTTGTGTATCGATTTTGAGAGGGCAGCTGGCGAGCTCTTCCCCGGCGCTAGCGGCTGTGCAGCCCAAATTGCCATTCTTTGGGTTCCCCGTGCGATTTCCTTGTGCCTTTTTCTTTTGGATCTAGCAATGAGGGAATTTTTGGGGATTTACCTCTAGAAGGTTGATTCGGCTGACTTTTATGCTGAGTGGTTGAAGGAGAATTCGAGGCTTGTTCTTTGTGTTCACGGGTGCTCTTGGCAGGAGCACTCGCCGGTCTTGTATGGCATCTTCCTTGACCTTCGACTTCATACTTCGGTGACCCAAGGCTTGAAGAGTAGCATTGTATCTCTGTCAACCTCATCCCTATTGACGGCATAGCGAGGCGTTTGGTTTTTTGGGACAGCACCAAGCATGTGCCTTGCCCCTGACTGATTTCTTCTCGGTGGTTTTGAGTGCCACTGGTGTTGTGAGTATTTTGGCATTCATATCACTTTGCTTCTGTTCTTGTCGGATTACCATTCTGAAGATATTGCAAAGTGATTTTGTGGGCTAAAAGAACAATTGCTCTATGATGGTATGAGATGAAAATTTGAAATTGTATATGAGATTGAGTATAGATTAGACTTATCTAATCATTGAAATTGCTTAATACATTGCTTGCTGCTCACTGTGTAGTCTCAGTTTTGTACTCTGTGATCTTTTCCGCTCTCTGAAGTTGATATCTGAACACTGATATATTGTTATGATCAATATTATTCATCTCATTTGAATGTTAGATTGATTATTTTGTGCATATATATTGTCCAGCAAGCCATAATCATGATCTGATTAGTTTCTTTAATAGCAAAGTCTGATTTATGCTCAAGATCTAATCTTTAGGCTTTGATATATAATTAAGATTACATTCAGTCTTTGTTGTGATGGCCAAGATCAAATCTTGTGTAACTAGTGTTCTGAGAGTAATAAACAACAATCTAAAAATCAGCTTTATGCTAATTTTGATCGCATACATATTATATATGCTGACCTTAGTATTCTGGTGGAATGGCTTAACATTTATACATATGTACATGTTGCTTAAGTCATTAGAATACTATTGTGACCATGCTTTTATTTATAGTTATGCTGGAATTAAATCTGAATATTTGCTTATATCGCATATATTACAACACATCCTGAAGGAATGCGCGTAGGCTACGAAAGCAGAAAACAAAACTTTTCTACCGCGCACATGTAGGGACCCAGATTTTACAATCCAGATTCCTCTGTGTTTACTTGCACTATTCCCTGGATCAGTAGATAGTGCACACAGTTACAGTTCTGAATATCAAAGTACATACCATGCGGAAACATAATTAAAATAATAAACTTACTCATGGGCCGATTAGGCCGAATCAATAAATTGCAGCAGCGGAAGAACGAAGCACACAGGTGGGACCTTCAGGACATGCCCACGAGCGACCCAGCGGAGGTTCGCGACCTAGCCCTTGACATCTTCATCTTCATCTTATCCGCCGGCTTGTCCACTCTTGTTCTTTGGCGAGGTGATTTGACTCCGATTCTGAATTTTGCGCAAAGCGGCGTGAGCACTCCGACCCGTGCTCGGTGAGTCAACACACGAATGCAATAATATAACATGCATGGCTTGTCAATGGAAAGGCATAGGGCTATTTTGTTTGCCAAAGAGTGTTTTTGAATACAATTACTTAAAATTTCCTAAGACCTAGCAGGTTTGCAATCACATTTTAAACCATTAGTTGAAATAATCCATGTAAACATGTTGGCATCACACCAACTAACCTTATGGCATCGCACCATAAGTTACCTCTTGGCATCGCACCAAGGGCGGCATATGACATCGCACCATATGCTTATTGTTGGCATCGCACCAACAATCCTTATAGCATCGCACCATAAGTTACCTCTTGGCATCACACCAAGGGCGGCATATGACATCGCACCATATGCTTATCGTTGGCATCACACCAACTAACTTTATGGCATCGCACCATAAGTTGCCTCTTGGCATCGCACCAAGGGCGGCATATGACATCGCACCATAATTTCTCCATACCTACGGCATCACACCGTATGACATTTTTCAGCGTTATAGCCGCTTAACTTACCACTGGGACGACACCCAGGACAACTCAAATCAGAGCTTTCCTCTACCCTTCCACTTTTTCCATTCCCATTTTTCGATATTTTTGTAAACAGATCTATATCTAGTTAAGTTCCCATGTCTGCCCTTGACCGTGGGCACGGCTATTCGAATAGTTTTGACTCTGCAGAGTTTTGCACACTTTACCCACAAGAAATAAATCCACCCGTTGCCCCACATGATTCCTTAGCCATGCGGTTGAGTAGAATATCACAGGATTGTTACAATGCATAGTCCTACTGTGGTTACGCCCGCTAAGGTCTATCTTAGTAGGATACGACCATCCCTCGGAAGGGTCCTCGTGAGCCATCACGGGCAAAGGCGAGGATCGACCATCCATCCCTTTGCTCGTGTTCACACCTTCACGTAACCACCTTAGAGCCATACAAATTAGTTAACCCCGCCTACACTTTGCCGACTTGTGGTTGTCTTGCTTACACGGGTGACATGACAAGATTCAGTCCTTAGTGGTATCTCGGGCGGTCTACCACTAACCCACTTGTGCAATCACCGCACCACACACATACACACCATCGAACCAATCCGCCGGATAATTAAGCAAGTTGGGGATCCGGGAGTGTAAAATAATCATATCCAACATATACCATCGGTATCACAATGACCGCCCAAACCAATTTCTCATGAATAAAGTGATGCTTGGGACAATTTCTTGCCCCGAGTTCCTAATCAATGCTAAGCATGGCATACGATTACGGACTTATTTTCGAAATGCTACTAATATATTTTTGCTAGGGCGACAAGGTTCACACATTCAAATACTCAAAAGAGGGGTAATATTATTCAATGTAAACAATGGCATATAACTAGAATATCAAATCTAGCATGCATTTGCATAAAAATAACAGCAATGCAATTTGTTAATTTAAAACAAAGTAATTTGCAGAAATGTAGGTTCAACATGATCAAAGTATTGACTCGCCTTGCGCGGTCTACCGCGGTCTTTGTTCACACAATGCTTTTCTCAATTGAGCTCCTTAGTCTTCATCTTCACCATGCCCTTAATCACGCTTCATCCCTTGATTCCTCAGGACTCCAATTTCTAATTACGTGCTAAACACAAACAAAGGCAAATAACTCAAAAGATCCAAATAAATCCGAATAATCTCAACGTAGTTTTACTTTGAACTGATGGGTGATTCGGATGATTTGAGGCAAGATCAATGGTATAATACGATAACTTGATCCTTTTATTTTAATAGCTTCTTTTTATTATTTTTATATTTATCAAGGAAGTTCCATGAGTTAGATTGACCTATGTATCGATGTACGAGTCTGACTGGGTATGTATTCCTTGCAACTTAGGTTATGGTAAAGTCAACTGGAGTGATGGATGAGATCTGTACTTATTCTATAAATCTTTTAGTCAAAAGTATTATAACAGTTGTCCAAAAAGCTAGGTCTAGGAATTTTCTTATATTAGAACTTAAGTCTTTTTAAACCATAATTTCAAATGAATCAATATAACCCACTTTATTCCTTTTCTTTAACTTGGATATCTTTATTAAGTTTTAGAATAATCTCTTATATATGCCTTTTCTTATTAATTAGATTAAGATAAATAGGAAAGGCTCATTATTTGTTCATATATGGTAATTTAATTAAAATTTCAATCTTTAATAATCCCATTATCTTATCTTATGTATTTTCATTTATCGCTAGCCTAAGTTTAATTCGAATTAGGATCCATTGGCATGGGTCCCAGCTTGCTCTATATACAATTGTGCTTAATTTTATTATGAACTAAAGCTAGTGTTAGGAATAAGATTTAATTAATGGCACTATTATTAGCTTGCTCATACTTTAGCTATTATTGGGCTTAGCCCCACTTCTAATTCTAGTTTAAACTCTGTTATCGTGGGCGAGCTTGGGATGTAGTATTTTATGTGGTCCTAACTAATTAATCATTTAATTGGTTAAATGTTTACCTCGCACATATATATTGGTGAGATTGTTTCAATGCACGATAATCTAGGGCTTTTATATAACCTAGTAATTATGACCCTTTTAAGTTGGGCGCCTGAAATTACCGATGACCCCGGAATTTCATTAGACGTATGAGTATGATCTTTAATTATAGATTTCCTTGGATTTGTCACCACTAATATTTTATTTACACTTTAGTTTTTGTTAGGCATAACTTTATTTTTAATTCAAACTTATTTATCGAGGCCAAGCTTGTTATTGGGGCTATGCACCAATATTGTTGTTTAATTAAATTCACTCATGGAGATTTGCTTAATGGCGGTACTTCAATGTTAGGACATATATTTTTAACTATAATTAAGGGTAATCTCTAATTTTTAGCCTTACTTTTATAGCTAAACATGATGTCCAATATCTTTATGAACTTTTGGATAATTAACTAAAGTCATCTCTTATTAATACCTTTAATTAAAACTTGGATTTGTGACAAATGTTCCAAACTACATACAGACACTTAATCTATTTTTAAATTTCAACTAATCTTCTTTTACATCCTACTCAATATTTATTACCCTCCTAGATTATTCTCCATTTTCCTTTATTTTTCTTACTTGAAATGGATCACAAAAATTAAAAACAAAAATGGGGAAAAAGGTGCGGCATTGGATCGAACCAGTGCTGTGAGCTTACGTGGTGGGCTTGACCAAATGGGCAATCGCCATTTTGTGGCTCTGTTGGTAAGACAATTTAGAAGAGATACTCAAGAGCTAAGCTCACCACAGAGGAAACAGAGGAGCTCGGGCGGCGCACGGCTGACGGCTTTGCCGGCGAGGAGCAGCCGGGGAGGTGCTGGTGAGGGCAAAATGGAATCCTTGCATCACGGTGAAGGCGGTGGGGGTGTCAGAGGCGGCCGAAGAGCACCGGAAGTGGGTCGGCGACGGGCGGCGGCGGCGAGCTCGAGAGAGGCTCGTCGCCGGCGAGCTACGGTCAATGTGGACCTCGGAGAGGGCGATATGCAACCGCCGTGCTCCTATGATGCTCAGGGAAGGAGGAATCGACCCGGCGGGCTCTCAATCGGCGGCGAGCTCGTTGGTCGGCGGTGGAGAAGAAGGGTGGCGTTGGTGGTGAAGAGAGCTCAAATTTTCAATTGCTCGGAGGTGGAGGTAGCTCGGGGGTGTGGGGAGCTCATGGTGGTCCTTGGCGGCTCTTGTAGGCGCCTGGCGAGGCCGCCTCGGGACCTTGCCGTGCGTCGGTGCGGCGAGCGGCGGCGTGTCGAGCGGCGAGCGGGGCGGCGGGATACGAGGATACTACATGCCGCGCCCACCTTGGCTCCGCGCGCGTGTCGTGCGGGTTTGACCGGAGAGAGGAGGAGGGGTCCGCGCACGGGAGGTGGAAAGGGGAGGAGGCTGCGCGAGGCGGAGGCGGGTTGACGCAGAGGAAGCGCGGCGGCGAGCTCTGGCAGCGCGCGCGCGGCCGCCTGATGAAGGGAGGCGTGGAGCAACTTCCACCGGAGGAGGAAGGAAGAAGGAGGAGAAAGAAGGAGAAAGCGCGCGGCGAGGCGGGCCCAGTGGCCATAGGGTGAAGACAGAGAGGAGAGAGAAAGCGGGGAAAGGAAAGGGGCCCCACCTGTAAATGAGAGAAAATAAAGAAGGAAATAATGGGAAGCTTTTGCGTTGCTGAAATTTTGATCCTTGAATTTGGATTTACTATTTTCTAACTTAAGTTTTTGTTTAATATTTACGTTCTCGATTTTTGTATGACCTTGGAACTTAAGCTTCAAATATATACATGTATATATATACATATTTTTAGATGAGAGTTTCTATTACTATTATCATTTAGGTTATTTGGGTATATATATGATTTCTTATATATATATATGTATATATATATTATTTCCTATATTGTTAAGCTCTTCCTTGTATAATTTGTATATGCACGTATATATATACACACACATACATACATATATGCATATGTGTTTGTATTTTAATCATTCACTTCTTATTGTTAGTCATGCTATTATTTTCAAAAGAAGATTTTATATTTTTGAACTCAGGTTTCTCTCTCCTTATACTGGATCATCTTTTCAGATTCGTATTTAAAAATTTAGTTTTCTATTATTTGCATAATCCTTTTTCGTCATTACTAATGTTTGTCTTTTATAAATTCTTAAAATTTGAAATCTCTTCCAAATTCAGGAAAACACCATAAAATCCAAATTCCAGCAGAATATATTGCAAAAATAATTCAAGAAATTTATATTTTCAAATTTAAATTTTTCGGGATGTTACAAATCTACCCCCCTTAAATGAATCTCGACCCCGAGATTCCGGTAGAGTAGAAAGAAGCAAAGAAGGTTAAATTTGGATAGCAATGGGTTTCTGGGTGTTGCTTGACGTATAGTTCTTTGGCTTCACCGAGAGATGAAAATCTGCACAACAAGGGTTATCACTTGGAGAAGTCAAAAGGAAAAAGAGAAACCTTGTTCTCCTGGATAGGTCGTTGTCTGCCAAATACTTGCTTCTTGCCGTTGTTGTCTTTACGTCATCATAGAATGGAGTAGTGGCATCGTCTGCCGGACTTACGGTTGTAGAGTTTCATATTGATAGGTGGGTAGCAATGGTCTGTGCCCTAGGAAGTAGGCGGTCTGAGGGATACCGATACGAGGATGGATGCATTTATAGGGTGGTCTCTTGTCCTTATCACTATAAGACTCCTGGTCCTGAAGATCTTCTTGTACTGGTTTGTTTTGCTCTGAGCCCAGGTTGTTGCACCTCCAACATATACATCGCAGTAGTTCTTCGACATTTTTGTCTCTTAGTGCTACCCCCCTTAAAATAAATGACAATTGTCATTATTCAATTCTTCTAGTTCCAGGCATGATGGATACTTGTGGCGATTTGGTGACTCACCAGTTGTACTTTGGTTGCCTTAGTCAACAATAGATTTGAGGAGCAATTCATGGGGCAAGGGTCTTGTCCTTTGTAGATACATGTGACCTTGCCCAGTGGGCTCTCTCCTGGTGGGTGGTCATCTTCATAGTGATGTTGTTTTCCTTAAATATTGGGAGGTTGAAAAGTCTTTGCTTCTTCTTGATTGCTCTGGATTTGAGTTACTTGTTATTTCGCTCCTGTGGATCCGATGGGATTTTTAGCAATAGGTGAGAGGGAATAGCATGAGGTAAGGATAGAATCGTGGGGATAAGGTAATCCAAACCCATTCTAATTTCAAAAGAGCACATCTAGAAAGGCTAGAGTGATACTATGCCACACAAATTTTAAAAGCAAACTTTTCCTGTGACTGCGAAATAGGGTGCCCGAGAGCAAGAAGGCAGTGCACAGTGATCAACAAAAAATCTTACGACAATACAACGTCTACTGGGGAAAGCACCCATAAGGGGCATAGGGTTTGTCTGCATAGTTCGTTTAGAATAAAACCACCTTATCTTCATGACCATCTTCAGCGTTCCTAACCTTAAATTTTTGGAGTAACGGTATGAGAAGACGAACAAGATTTTCCTTTTCGAAATCAATATTTGGAGGTGATTTGCTTGATATCAGTGCTCATTCTTGTATTATCATCATTTTTTTAATGAAACTTTCTGGCAAAGATGGATATATATATATATGTATGTATGTATATTATTTTTTTATAGGATAAAAAGTATTTTGCTAACCATGGGTAATAAAACCGAATATGGAAAATATGCTTTCACCAAAATAACACTTTTGAGAAGCAACACCTCAAGGTTTACCCTTAGGCTTTTATTTTTGAAACACAAGGTTCTTTTTAGGGAAAAGTTTTCGAGAATTAACTTTGTTTTTAACTATTTGAGGATCCAACGTGATTTTTTTTTGAAGAAATTTTGGCAAGTAGTTGAACTTAAGAAAATTTCCTCGGAAGGTCAAGTTTGTCAAAATGAATGAGTTTGAAAACTGAATTTTTGTAAACAATATAATTTTGATAATCGATCCTCCCAAGGATAAAATAATTTTTGGAAATGAGTTTCAAATTTAAGCTTTTGTGGCTTTGGTCAAAAGTATGTTTGCAATGGGGGGTTTACAAGATGAGTACTGGAATCTTTTATCATTTTGAATTCGGGATAAGAGAGCTTTAGGAGTCTAAATGCTGGGGCAGCATATAGATGAGATGAATCATCTAAGAGAGATGAGAATGAGTAATACAACTTATATGTTTGGAAATAGATTTTGAAGAAATAATTCTAGTCATGAAACTAACGGCCAGGCTAACTAGGTCACGACCTGCAGTCGATATGCTCCGATACCATGCCTGTAGGGACCCAGATTTTACAATCCGGATTCCTCTGTGTTTAATTGCACTATTCCCTGGATCAGTAGATAGTGCACACAGTTACAGTTCTGAATATCAAAGTATATACCATGCGGAAACATAATTAAAATAATAAACTTACTCATGGGCCGATTAGGCCGAATCAATAAATTGCAGCGGCGGAAGAGCGAAGCACAGGTGGGACCTTGGGACATGCCCACAGCGACCAAGCGGAGGTTCGCGACCTAGCCCTTGACATCTTCATCTTCATCTTATCGCGACTTGTCCACTCTTGTTCTTGGCGAGGTGATTTGACTCGATTCGAATTTTGCAAAGCGGCGTGAGCACTCCGACCCGTGCTCGTGAGTCAACACCTGAGAATGCAATAATATAACATGCATGGCTTGTCAATGGAAAGGCATAGGGCTATTTTGTTTGCCAAAGAGTGTTTTTGAATACAATTACTTAAAATTTCCCTAAGACCTAGCAGGTTTGCAATCACATTTTTAAACCATTAGTTGAAATAATCCATGTAAACATGTTGGCATCACACCAACTAACCTTATGGCATCGCACCATAAGTTACCTCTTGGCATCGCACCAAGGGCGGCATATGACATCGCACCATATGCTTATTGTTGGCATCGCACCAACAATCCTTATAGCATCGCACCATAAGTTACCTCTTGGCATCACACCAAGGCGGCATATGACATCGCACCATATGCTTATCGTTGGCATCACACCAACTAACTTTATGGCATCGCACCATAAGTTGCCTCTTGGCATCGCACCAAGGGCGGCATATGACATCGCACCATAATTTCTCCATACCTACGGCATCACACCGTATGACATTTTTCAGCGTTATAGCCGCTTAAATTACCCCTGGGACGACACCCAGGACAACTCAAATCGAGCTTTCATCTACCCTTCCACTTTTTCCATTCCCATTTTTCGATATTTTTGTAAGCAGAACTATATCTAGTTAAGTTCCCATATGCGCCCTTGACCGTAGGCACGGCTATTCGAATAGTTTTGACTCTGCGAGTTTTGCACACTTTACCCACAAGAGATAAATCCACCCGTTGCCCACATGATTTCTTAGCCATGCGGTTGAGTAGAATATCACGAGTTGTTACAATGCATAGTCCTACGTGGTTACGCCCGCTAAGGTCTATCTTAGTAGGATCGACCATCCCTCGGGAAGGGTCCTCGTGAGCCATCACGGGCAAAGGCGGGATCGACCATCCATCCCTTTGCTCGTGTTCACACCTTCACGTAACCACCTTAGAGCCATACAAATTAGTTAACCACGCCTACACTTTGCCGACTTGTGGTTGTCTTTGTTTTACGGGTGACATGACAAGATTCAGTCCTTAGTGGTATCCGGGCGGTCTACCACTAACCCACTTGTGCAATCACCGCACCACACACATACACACCATCGAACCAATCCGCCCGGATAATTAAGCAAGTTGGGGATGCGGGAGTGTAAAATAATCATATCCAACATATACCGATCGAGTATCACAATGACGCCCAAACCAATTTCTCATGAATAAAGTGATGCTTGGGACAATTTCTTGCCCCGAGTTCCTAATCAATGCTAAGCATGGCATACGATTCTGAGACTTATTTTGAAATGCTACTAATATATTTTTGCTAGGCGACAAGGTTCACACATTCAAATACTCAAAAGAGGTAATATTATTCAATGTAAACAATGGCATATAACTAGAATATCAAATCTAGCATGCATTTGCATAAAAATAACAGCAATGCAATTTGTTAATTTAAAACAAAGTAATTTGCAGAAATGTAGGTTCAACATGATCAAAGTATTGACTCGCCTTGCGCGGTCTACCGCGGTCTTTGTTCACACAATGCTTTCTCAATTGAGCTCCTTAGTCTTCATCTTCACCATGCCCTTAATCACGCTTCATCCCTTGATTCCTCAGGACTCCAATTTCTAATTACGTGCTAAACACAAACAAAGGCAAATAACTCAAAAGATCCAAATAAATCCGAATAATCTCAACGTAGTTTTACTTTGAACTGATGGGTGATTCGGATGATTTGAGGCAAGATCAATGGTATAATACGATAACTTGATCCTTTTATTTTAATAGCTTCTTTTTATTATTTTTATATTTATCAAGGAAGTTCCATGAGTTAGATTGACCTATGTATCGATGTACGAGTCTGACTGGGTATGTATTCCTTGCAACTTAGGTTATGGTAAAGTCAACTGGACTGATGGATGAGATCTGTACTTATTCTATAAATCTTTTAGTCAAAAGTATTATAACAGTTGTCCAAAAAGCTAGGTCTAGGAATTTTCTTATATTAGAACTTAAGTCTTTTTAAACCATAATTTCCGACGAATCAATATAACCCACTTTATTCCCTTTTCTTTAACTTGGATATCTTTATTAAGTTTTAGAATAATCTCTTATATATGCCTTTTCTTATTAATTAGATTAAGATAAATAGGAAAGGCTCATTATTTGTTCATATATGGTAATTTAATTAAAATTTCAATCTTTAATAATCCCATTATCTTATCTTATGTATTTTCATTTATCGCTAGCCTAAGTTTAATTCGAATTAGGATCCATTGGCATGGGTCCCAGCTTGCTCTATATACAATTGTGCTTAATTTTATTATGAACTAAAGCTAGTGTTAGGAATAAGATTTAATTAATGGCACTATTATTAGCTTGCTCATACTTTAGCTATTATTGGGCTTAGCCCACTTCTAATTCTAGTTTAAACTCGGTTATCGGGGCCGAGCTTGGGATGTAGTATTTTATGTGGTCCTAACTAATTAATCATTTAATTGGTTAAATGTTTACCTCGGCACATATATATTGGTGAGATTGTTTCAATGCCTGATAATCTAGGGCTTTTATATAACCTAGTAATTATGACCCTTTTAAGTTGGGCGCTCTGAAATTACCGATGACCCGGGAATTTCATTAGGCGTCTTGAGTATGATCTTTAATTATAGATTTCCTTGGATTTGTCACCACTAATATTTTATTTACACTTTAGTTTTGTTAGGCATAACTTTATTTTTAATTCAAACTTATTTATCCGAGGCCAAGCTTGTTATTGGGGCTATGCACCAATATTGTTGTTTAATTAAATTCACTCTGGAGATTTGCTTAATGGCGGTACTTCAATGTTAGGACATATATTTTTAACTATAATTAAGGGTAATCTCTAATTTTTAGCCTTACTTTTATAGCTAAACATGATGTCCAATATCTTTATGAACTTTTGGATAATTAACTAAAGTCATCTCTTATTAATACCTTTAATTAAAACTTGGATTTGTGACAAATGTTCCAAACTACATACAGCACTTAATCTATTTTTAAATTTCAACTAATCTTCTTTTACATCCTACTCAATATTTATTACCCTCCTAGATTATTCTCCATTTTCCTTTATTTTTCTTACTTGAAATGGATCACAAAAATTAAAAACAAAAATGGGAAAAGGGTGCGGCCATTGGATCGAACCAGTGCTGTGAGCTTCGCCGGTGGGCTTGACCAAATGGGCAAGCGCCATTTTGTGCTCTGTTGGTAAGACAATTTAGAAGAGATACTCAAGAGCTAAGCTCACCACAGAGGAAGCAGAGGAGCTCGGGCGGCGCCACGGTGACGGCTTTCTTGGCGAGGCGGCCGGGAGGTCTTTGGTGAGGGCAAATGGAATCCTTGCATCACGGTGAAGGCGGTGGGGGTGTCGAGCGGCGAAGAGCACCGGAAGTGGGTCGGCGACGGCGGCGGCGGCGAGCTCGAGAGGCTCGTCGCCGTGAGCTACGATCAATGTGGACCTCGGCGAGAGCGATGCCGGCCGCCGTGCTCCTATGATGCTCGGGAAGGAGGAATCGACCGCGGGCTCTCAATCGGCGCGAGCTCGTTGGTGGCGGTGGAGAAGAAGGGTGGCGTTGGTGGTGAAGAGAGCTCAAATTTTCAATTGCTCGGAGGTGGAGGTAGCTCGGGGTGTGGGAGCTCATGGTGGTCCTTGGCGGCTCTTGTAGGCGCGCGGCGAGGCGGCCTCGGGACCTTGCCCGTCGTCGTAGCGGAGGAGCGGCGGCGTGTCGGCGGCGGGGCGAGCGGCGGGATCTGAGGATACTACATGCCGCGCTGCACCACCAGCTCACGCGCGTGTCGTGCGGGTTTGACCGAGAGAGGAGGAGAGGTCCGGCGCCTGGGGAGGTGGAAAGGGGAGGAGGCTGCGGCGCGGAGGCGGGTTGACGCAGAGGAAGGCGGCGCGGCGAGCTCTCTGCAGCGAGCGCGGTGATCGCCACATGTGAAGAGGCGTGGAGCAACTTCCACCGGAGGAGGAAGGAAGAAGGAGGAGAAAGAAGGAGAAAGGCGCGGCGAGCGGGCCCAGTGGCCATAGGGTGAAGACGAGGAGAGAGAGAAAGCGGGAAAGGAAAGGGCCCCACCTGTAAATGAGAGAAAATAAAGAAGGAAATAATGGGAAGCTTTTGCGATTGCTGAAATTTTGATCCTTGAATTTGGATTTACTATTTTCTAACTTAAGTTTTGTTTAATATTTACGTTCTTGATTTTTGTATGACCTTGAACTTAAGCTTCAAATATATACATGTATATATATACATATTTTTTTAGATGAGAGTTTCTATTACTATTATCATTTAGGTTATTTGGGTATATATATGATTTCTTATATATATATGTATATATATATATATTATTTCCTATATTGTTAAGCTCTTCCTTGTATAATTTGTATATGCACGTATATATATACACACACATACATACATATATGCATATGTGTTTGTATTTTAATCATTCACTTCTTATTGTTAGTCATGCTATTATTTTCAAAAGAAGATTTTATATTTTTGAACTCAGGTTTCTCTCTCCTTATACTGGATCATCTTTTCAGATTCGTATTTAAAAATTTAGTTTTCTATTATTTGCATAATCCTTTTTCGTCATTACTAATGTTTGTCTTTTATAAATTCTTAAAATTTGAAATCTCTTCCAAATTCAGGAAAACACCATAAAATCCAAATTCCACAGAATATATTGCAAAAATAATTCAAGAAATTTATATTTTCAAATTTAAATTTTTCGGATGTTCTGACACACAAGGACATCATGCTTAAGGAGGATCATGGATCGTTACTAGACGGCTTGTGTGTGAAGAAGAGTTGGAGAAGCCGATCCAACCACGCGCGTCGAGGTAGTAGTGGAATTAGCCGATAGTCCCGAATAGGTCGTCTCCTCCACACGATCAACCACACCACGAGCGGATCCAATCGTAGGTTGTTGATGCCGATCAACATCGCAACGGCGGTGCCTCCACCGGTATCCACACGTCCGGGTGGGCACGCCGATCGCGAGTGTACTAGCACTCGTGAGCGGCTAGGGTTTGGCTCGGGAGGTGGCAGCTAGGGTTTTGCTAGAGGTTCACAGAAAACGTGTGTTCCTAAGCCCCTCACCTCCATATATATAGACCTCCTCACTTGGGCCTTGTGGACCGAGGCCCAATAGGAGTCTATTCGGATCTCTATCCGAATTGAGCCCACATCCGAATCATATTCGAATTAGTGTTCCAACCCATTAAGCGTGCGACCCTGTAGGTTCACGTATACTTGGTCGTGACCCGAAAACATCTTTCCGGTCACCCTGTTAATAGCTGCCTCTAGTAAGACATATTAACCCCAAAGTATACGTAAAGATCATATCGGCTGAACCTGTAATGTTCTCATGTACGAATCCCTTTGCCTCACGATATGGATTGAGCTCAAGGCGAGACATGTGTCATCCTCTTAATAGCTCAATCACTCTCTCGATTCCGTGATGGATTATAAACTTGTGATTGACTCCTCAATCACCTTGGCATGGTCATGCACTTTCATAATCCATTACATCGAGGGCCGAGATATCTCTCCCATAAGGAGGGCAAATTCTATCTTGACCATTCACATCCCACTACATGTTTCATGGCAAACCCGAAGACTACTTTTATGACTACCCGATTCACGGAGTAGTGTTTAGTAGTCCCAAAATAAGCTACTACACATGTTGGGAACCATGATGATCTCAAGTCTAAGGATTCCACATAAACACTACTTGAGACCAACTGATGACACATGGAATCTCTGCAGTGTCTCATGGCGGGTCTATCCAACATATGTTCACTAACATATGTCCATATTATTGATTTGGTATCACCATACCATGATCCATGAGACATGATCATCAATCAATACATATGCTGATCTTTGAATCATATTTGTTCCTCATATGATATATGATCAGGGATCATTTAGAAATAGCAACATTTTAGCATTAAGAGTCTCATGAATAAGTCACATACTCATTGATCAATAATGATAATGTCTATTTCAAGGAACAAAGTAATGTATCATAAATATAGTATATGATATACACAACATCTCCATGTTGCCTCTAGGGCATATCACTAACACATCCTCCCCGCCAACGAGTGCAAATATTGCATCTATGACTTTGACTTTGACACCGAGGAGAACTACCATAAGTGCAAGATGTTCATCGCATGGTATATTACGTTTTCAGATTGCTAGCGTTCTGCATTGATTTGTTGAATGTAGCTGAATGACCTTGTGGTGGTGTTTTTGTGCTCATGTGACGGTCCCCGGACACCGCAAAGATTAGGAGCAAGATATTGTATGCAAGCTCCAATTATAGGTTCAAGAGGGAGCTTGATGGTATCCAGGTGGAGTTGCAAGCGACTAATCCAACTGAGATGGGCCTTGATGTGATCAGGAGCCATGCAAATTAAGTCCTCATGTTGTTACTTGGTTCCTGCTGTGGAGGTACTCTGCATGCAATTCACTATGGGGGTTTGTTCGTCCAACATGACACTAGGTTGCTATAATACTTGCCACTTAAAGTTCCAGTGTGTCATATTGTTCGGTGCAACGTGTAACTCGTGACATTGTTTGCTTGTAGCTTGATGTCTACAAGCTCATGATATGCAAGTTCGCAAGTGTTGAACTGGTCAACAACCTGCTTCTCTAAATGCATTGGAAGCTTGACTGATGACATCGGGCTCTGTCCTCTTTTCTCTGTCTGTGCATGCATGCGCATGCTAACGATGTATTGTCATTGTAGCTACCGCTTTTATCTAATGAAATTACTTATCTTCTGGCCCTTACTCTATTTGTTGTCGCTTGTATGTGCTGATGTTTACTAAAAGAGTATTACACCATGGTGATGGTTCCGATTATTATTTGTTGTTGAAGGAACCTATTCTAATTAAAGATTGCAAAAATTCATGTTAAAGTTTAGACTTTTTTAAAATTAAGCAAGATTACATCAAAACTGGACTAAAATCGAAAACGGTGAATATGACTTGCTTGTGGATAGAAGATAGCCAAGATAGCTCTAGATATATTTTCACATATCACAGCAAGTAAAAACACCAAATAAATCGCGGCAAAAAAAACTCGGATCAAGAAATCACTCGGAGATGTGAAATCTAATAAAAAAAGGGCAACTTCATGAACTTACACCCTAATGCCTAAATGAATAGGGATTGATCTCTAAGAGTAATCTCCATGCTTATACATCCTTAGCATAGCAAGATCAGGAAGGGGGAGAGAAGAGCAAAACCAACAAAATCAAAGTGCAAATCAATCAACACAAGAAGGATCCATATGGGATAAATAAATATTGATGTATTGCTACTCGAGAATAAACCTCCGACTTCCCTAGAGCCTCCGGTAGCACAGCCGAGACAGCGACGGGTTCTCCACCTGTTGTGGTTATAGACCAAATAGAGAGAGAGTGTGTGGTAGTGGAGAGTTAAGTGAGTGAATGGCTTGGGTTCCCTCCCCATGGCTTATGCTGCGTATATACATCCATATGGGGGTGCTTTTACACTAATGCCCTTACATCTGAGTACTCCCCTCAGGGGTATTCATGTCATTATACATGTACCATTTTGGGCCTTACATTCCTCTGACAGGCCTGCTGGGCTTAGGTGGGGGCCACCCCTACAACAGGAGCCTCTCATGGTGAAGGCCTCCACGGGCCGAAGCCATGTTGCCGAGCCCTTTGGCCCCCTCCGTCCCTGCGGCCTGTGGGCTTATGCAATCGTTCGTCGAAATGTAGTGTCCGCCTTATTGCGAGGGTATGGCGCCGGGCGGCTTGGCGAAGGCTTCGTCATCCACAGAGTCTTGCCGTGGCGGGATTGGGGTTGCTCGGGCCGGACTGGGGGTGTTGGCGGAGTCAGATGCGTCCGCATAGGTAGGCGGAGCGGGTCCTAAGTCGTCGCGCGCACGCCTCCGGCATCGAGTGCCCTTGACGATAGGCGACTGCCAGCCTGCCCAGCGAGGCTTGGTTGACGCGGCGCGAGACTTGAGGGGTCGTGGCGATACCACGTTGCGACATTCCTTCTCCTGGTCGTCCACGTGGCGAAACATGATTGACGCGGCGCGGGTCCTGAAGCATCGTGGTGGTACGATGCTGCGACGCTCCTCCGCCGGTTGGACTTCTGCCGGTTGGCTTCCCCGCTGATGGGGTATATATAGCGTGCTGGTGTAGCATTGTACCTACATTGTGTGCTCGGATAGATGATGCTCCCCTAAAATGGGCCTCTTCAGTGCATCCACATTCCATAGCGGCACTGCGCGGCTTGGGGAATGTTGATGCACTAATGGAGGCCTGTTTTTCTTGGGAGCTTGGTTAGCGTTTATTAACGGTAACTGGTCACATCTGCTGCGCTCGTGCTGCGTTTCTGCATATGACGGCAAGGTTTGCCCTGTTCTCTTAGATAGGCCCACCTTCAGTCGGGGTTTCTGATCAAGCCCGTCCGCATTACTTTCGAAAGACTGTTGATGCACTTAAGGTAGCCTGTTTATGAGAACAAGCCAAAACTTGGTGTGACGTAACCTCTGCCCGTACGATAAGTGGGGAATGCCGACGGACGAGTCCCTGCGCGCGAGTCCGCTCCTCGAATCCGAAGCCGAGGTCGAGACCATGGCCGCGTTGGTGGCGAACGGCGAAGTCCTGTGCCGAAGCCATGCCGTCCCTCCGAGACAGTGCCTCCCACCGAGGCAGTGCCTGGGAGGCGAAGTCGAGCGCTGAGGACGTGCCATCCCACCGAGGCGATGCCTACAAGGTGGGCAGTGAGGCGGCGCTCCAAAGCCGCTGGTCCCCTACCTTGAAGGATAGTGGCCGCGGAGAGCGGGCGCTTGCGGGGTGAGCCGAGGGTGCTACGCGTGCGGAGGTAAACGCGCGGCGTTCGTCCCCTATCCGCCGAAGTGGTGGCGGTGGGTGGCGCCTGTCGAAGTAGAGCGCGCGGCGCTCCGTCCCCTACCGCCAGTGGTGGCGGCGGCCGGCACCTGGTCAGTGAGGCGCGGCGCTCCGTCCCCTACCCTTCAAAGTGGTGGCGCGAGCTCGCGCCTGGTTGAAGTAGACGCGCGAGCGCTCCGTCCCCTACTCTTGAAGTGGTGGCGGCGGGCTCGCGCCTGGTTGAAGTAGACGCGCGAACGCTCTGTCCCCTACCGCCGAGTGGTGGCGGCGGTGGCGCCTGGTCGAAGTAGGCGCGCGGCGCTCGTCCCCTTCCTTCGAGTGGTGGCGGCGGGTGGCGCCTGGTTGAAGTAGACGCGCGGCGCTCAGTCCCCTACCCGCCGAGTGGTGGCGGCGGTGGCGCCTGGTTGAAAGAGCGCGCGGCGCTCCGTCCCCTACCCGCCGAAGTGGTGGCGGCGGAGCTCGCGCCTGGTCGAAATGAGCGCACGGCGCCGTCCCCTACCCCGAAGTGGTGGCGGCGAGCTCGCGCTGAGTGGAAGTAGACGCGCGGCGCTCCATCCCCTACCCGCCAGTGGTGGCGGCGAGCTCGCGCCTAGTGGAAGTAGATGCGCGGCGCTCCGTCCCCACCCGCCGAAGTGGTGGCGCGAGTGGCGCCTTAGTCGAAGTAGACGCGCGGCGCTCCGTCCCCACCCTTCAAGTGGTAGCCGCGGGTGGCGCCTTAGTCGAAGTAGGCGCGCGGCGCTCCGTCCCCTACCCCGGCGTAGTGGCGGAGGGTGGCGCCTGCCAGTAGACGCGCGGCGCTCCATCCCCACCCGCCAGTGGTGGCGCGGTGGCGCCTTAGTCGAAGTGAGACGCGCGGCGCCGTCCCCACCGCCAGTGGTGGCCGCGGAGTTGGCGCCTTAGTCGAAAGTAGAGCGCGGCGCTCGGTCCCCACCGCCGGCGTGGTGGCGCGGCTGGCGCTGGCAGTCGAGCAGCGGCGAAGCGTCCCCCCCACCCTTGGTGTGGCGTGGGTGGCGCCTTAGTCAAGTAGACGCGCGGCGCTCCGTCCCCACCGCCGAGTGGTGGCCGCGAGCTGGTGCCTTAGTCGAGGCAGACGCGCGATCGCTCCACCCCAAGTGGTAGGGTTGTGCAAGGGCGACCTCGGTGTCTTTCGCTCGCGGGTGCGCTCGCGTGGGAGCTAGCCTCTGGCGCGTCATCTTGGTACTCCGCGAGATGCGCATAGGAGTGGGTCCCCGCGGTGCGCTTTGTACTCCGTAGAGTACGCCGGGATAACCTCTGCGTCCTTTTTTATACTCCTGAGTGCGTGGGATCGACATCCACGTCTTATTCATACTCCGAAGAGTACACACTAGGACAACATCCGCGTCCTTTTTATACTCCGGAGAGTGCGTGGAATCGACATCCACGTCTTATTTATACTCCGAAGAGTACGCACTGGGACAACGCCCATGCGTGCGTGGGGTTCGCGTCTTGTTTATACTCCGTAGAGCGCGCAGGGATAGCATCCACGTCTTTTTTATACTCCGGAGAGTGCGCGGGATTGACATCCACGTCTTATTTATACTCCGAAGAGTACGCACAGGAGCAACGCCATGCGTGCGCGGGGTTCGCGTCTTGTTTATACTCCGTAGAGTGCGCAGGGATAGCATCCGCGTCTTTTTAATACTCGGAGAATGCGTGCGGAGGCAAACCTCAACGCTACGTCTTATTTAGAGTCCGTGGACTGCGCGCGGAGGCAAGCCTCTACGCGTTGCGGGCGGTGAAGTGCGTGCGGAGGCGGACCTCAACGCTACGTCTTATTTATACTCCGTAGAGTGCGTGCGGAGGCGTCCCTCCGCCCGTTTTGGTTTATACTCATACCCGTGTCTTTGATGGAGAGTGCGCGCGCGGACACGTGTCTTTGTTTATACTCATACCCGTGTCTTTGACGGAGAGTGCGCGCGCGAACGCGTGTCTTTGTTTATACTCATACCCGTGTCTTTGACGGAGAGTGCGCGTGCAAACGCGCGTCTTTGTTTATACTCATACCCGTGTCTTTGGCGGAGAGTGCGCGCGTGAACGCGCGTCTTTGTTGCGAGAAACAAGAATTTGTGCAAACGGTGAACTTTATTAAATTCCCATTTGCGCGGGTGAGCAGTTACAAAAAAGGGGAGATACCGACCACTAACCGCTATTAGAACAGGGCGATGGCGACTGTTGACGAGCTGCTGCTGTGGCAACTTTGTGCCCGAGGAGCGCGAGACGCTCTCCGGGGGCGCCCGGGGGCTCCGCACCTGCACACCCGGCCTAGGTGCCTTGGAGAGCTGCGTGGCATGGACCCCTGGCGCCAAACTCTATGCGTCGAGCCATGTCCTGGTCGCCATAGACGATGATGATGGCCCGCGGTCCGGGAAGCTTCATGCACAGGAAGCCGTGGTGCGGAACTGCCCCGAAAGTATTTAGGAGCGGCCGCCCCAATATGGCGTTGTAGGGGTATGCGATGTCGACCACGTCGAAGATGGCGTCTTCGCTCCTCACGTTGTCGTTTTGGTCGAAGGATACTTGGAGGCATATCTGGCCTAAAGCGCGCAAAGGCTGCCCTCCAAAGCCTTACAGCGGGATGCCTGAAGGGTCCAATCGACTCCGAGGGATCCCCATCTGGTCGAAGGCCGCGGCGAACAGGATGTTCGCGGAGCTTCCTCCATCGACCAGGACGCGCCTGACCTCGCATCCTGCTACGAGGACCCGGACGACCAGAGGGTCTTGGTGGGGAAACTCCACGCCCTCAGCGTCAGTGGGCGTGAATGTGACTTCGTGTCGTGCCCACTCCGGCGGCGCCTGTGCTGGGTATACCGCGACGTGGTGCAACCTCCTCGCGTAGGCCTTTCGTTGCCATGCCGACGCGAACTCCAACGAGGAGCCTCCGGAAATGACGTTTATGATCCTGCGCTGGGCTCCTTCCGGGGCTTGTAACTGCAGGAGGCCCTCCCGAGGTTGTTGCACATGTGCCTGAATTCGTAGGAGGCCTTCCTGGGGCTGCATTCCTTGGTCCTGAGGGTGTTGGACATGGGCCACGACGGGCGCGCGTGCCTCCGGGTTTTTATCCCTGGCGACGCTCTGCCGGAGCGCTGCGATAGTGGCGCAAGCACGCGTGTCATGGTTGCCTCGGCCATGGATTTCGCACCACTGCCCGTGGTGCTGGTCGCTGTACTCTTCGCGGGTTCTGTCGTCGCGACCCCGGCCACGCCCTCATCCCCAGCCCCGGCGCCCTCTGCGTCCGCGACCTGCGGAGGTGTTATCTTCAGAGCCACCCTCGATGTCAAAGACGTAACGAGGTTTCCTAGACTTGCGTTGGTCGCGTTTGGGCCTATCGCCTGACGGGTCATTGTGTTGGGGGTCTTTGCGTTCGGAGGCGCCCTTCGGCTCTCCTGCTTGTGTTTACTTTTCGAAAAGCCCTGCTTCGACAAGCCTTCACTCTTTGCTGAGCCTTCCGCCTTGTTGGTATCAGAGTCATCGTCGTGTCGCCGCCGCGCGTGCTCTTCTGCTCTGGCGTACTCTTCCATCTTATCGAAGAGCTTCGCGACCATCTTAATGGGCTTGCGCGCGTTGTACTCGGCCATCGGTCCCAGTCGGAGGCCTTGTATTGCTGCGTTGATGACGGTTGTTTCGTTGACATCCTTGACACGCAGCGCACTTTCGCGGCGGCAAGTAATCCGGAGCCTCTCCTCAGGTTTTTGCTTGACTGCGAAGAGCTGGTCCGCATCGACACGCTCGACGTGGTTTCCCTGGAAGTTGTTGTAGAGTCGGTCACGGATATGTTCCCACGCGTAGATGGACTGTGGTTCAATGGTGAAGAACCAGGCGGCGCCACCCCTTGTAACGCGAGAGGAGTCCTTTTGCCTTCGTGGTGTCGTCTCGCGCCGCGCCGATAGCGGTCTCATACACGCGCCACGAATTCTCGCGGTCGGAGTTGCCCTTGTATGCCTCGATGGCGCTCGGGAACTTGAAGTCTTGAGCCATGCCGCTGCTATAGGCCCGCGGAGCGGGACTCGGGACTCGCCGCAATGGGGCGCGACTAGGCGTAGGGGCGTCGCGGCTATCCGCCTCTCCGAGCGGGTTCGGATGCCACCGCCGGGGCGTGTTGGCTCGAGCCTCTTGCATATCCACACAGCTCCGCGAGTCTGGTAGCTCCCAGCCGAACGGCCGAGGGCCGCCCGGCGGCGATCTCCACCGCGAACATGGCTGGGGCCGTCGGTGCGCTTGGTGGTACGACCGGCACGGCGGTGACCACGGTCTGCGCGCCCAGGCTGCCCGCCATGTTGTCCTGGAGGACCCTGGAGCCGGTGACGAGGTCCGCGTCGCCGTTGGGACCATTCGCCGCTTCTGCGCTGGTGGGAAAACGGATGCGCCTGCGTTGCCATCGCCGGGGTTGGTCGTCGGGCGGTGTTGGCGGGGTCTGGCGGCGCGGCAACGTTGGCGAGGTCGGGTGTTGTGTCGCTGGTTGGGTTGGGCGTTGTGGCGGTGGTGGGGTTGGGCGTCGCGTCGTGAACGCCGGTGTTCACGGTCGTCACACCTGCACCGCCGCCCGTACCTGCAGCTGCTAAAGCCGAAGCCCTAGTGTTGACGCGAGACTTCGCCGCTTCCGCCTTCTTCTTCTTCGCCGCCGTCGGTGAAGCTTTCTTTGGTGCCATCCTCCTTCAGACCTGGAGGCTTGCTCTTGTCCTCCCCACGGACGGCGCCAACTGTTGTGGTTACAGACCAAACAGAGAGAGAGTGTGTGTGGTAGTGGAGAGTTAAGTGAGTGAATGGCTTGGGTTCCCTCCCCATGGCTTGTGCTGCATATATACATCCATATGGGGGTGCTTTTACACTAATGCCCTTACATCTGAGTACTCCCCTCAGGGGTATTCATGTCATTATACATGCACCATTTTGGGCCTTACATTCCTCTGACAGGCCTGTTGGGCTTAGGTGGGGGCCACCCCTACAACACTACCCATACGGGGATGGAGCGACAGAAGTATGGAAAGATTTACAGCCACTCCACTTAGAGAATAAGAGAGCACACACAACACTCAACTAAAGATTTATAGTTACTCCACTTAGAGAATATGAGAGCACACACAACACTCAACTTCTGTAATCCTAACCTTAGAACACTTTCTTCAATAATCAAGAGTATGAAGGTTAGATGGTTAACTAGTAAGTCTTTACTCCAACCCGTTATATAGATAGGCCAACCAGCCCCATCTAATCTTAGTGGATATTATTCGCTTAGCATATATGGAAAAAACCCTTTAACACCACACCACACAACACATGTTTTACTAGCACATTACATATGCGCGTTTTTCAAAGCACATAAGTCCAAATCCGCTAAGTCATTAGTCTTGATCCAACTTGATCTTCTCAGCTTCTGCTTGACCTAAACTACTCTTCTAAGCGTCACAGTTTTGATTCAAGATAGTTTCTGATATTTTGGTCAACTTAACAAAATACCTTTTCTTGACCGATCTCCAGCTTCCAATCATCATGCTTGCCACGTATAGATACACCACTAACTTACCACGTGTCAGCAAGTCTCTCCCATTTCAGTTCCACTAGACCACACCTCACTTGAACCGACCAAGACACATGGTGTAACCCGCCGCTTGAATTTCCCTTCAATATTTTTCTATTTTCTCGTGCTATGCTTGAGCTTAATCATCTCACCCAGCATTCTTGATCGTTCTTGGCCTTAGCTCCTTCATGAGCGTAGCCCCGATCATAGTCATTGACCACAGCTGACTCCAAACAACTATGCACATCTAAAAACAAAGAAATCATTTTTGGACACAAGTTCTTCATAACTTGACTCACGTTAGCTGTAACATGCCTCATGCAATATATATACACCGACCTAGGTCAACCAAAATCATCGCAAGACTCGACTTCGCAAAATTTAAAAACCAATTGAGAGCAATACTACTCAGTTGGTCTAACTGCATGCCCATACCGGTCAGACCACTAACGATGGCGGTCGAGACGAGTTTTGACACGTGGTGCAGGCCGCTAGGAGGGCGATCGATCTCTCCCCGCCGATTAGACCGGTCAATCTATTGACAGTTCCAAAATCAATAAATTTGCAATTCAATTTTCTATTTTTCTCGGTTTACAATGGTTCATTAGAACATAATTCTAGACCATTTCATATGGGCCTTCAAATTGATACCTATTGAAGGCTACTCTGATAATATCATGCATTTTGTCCCCGTGTAGATGCTTGTAACTAGACTTAATATATATGATATATCCTAACTTGTCAAAAGGAAACTAAAGTTCATTTAGAAAGTCACTTTCAATAGGAAAAGGAATTCCGCGTATAGAATGATCTCCATGTACTATCGATGTACAAGTGGGTCCACGACAGTAGCTGAGACTTGAGAGCCCTAGGATGTGGTTGGTTTTGTTTCACTCTAGCTGATTGTGTGGAGCTGCCGCTGCTGCTGCTTCTTTGAGGTGTGGTAATATAGGACCTTGTAAGTTTGTCTTTATTATGACCTTCCAAAATGCTGTCCTTGCAAAAGTTGAGCAGCTTAATGTTTGAGGAATTTGATGGTGGCACTCTTTTAGGTTTAACTGTTTAAGTTTTGCTGAAAAGTGAAAACATACATTACCAGTATACGATAGCAAAAGGCAAGCTCAGTTTTGAAGGCGAGAAGTGCTGCTGATGGTACTAACTTCATTTATCAATTATTATTTGCTGTTACATGATGCGATGTCAGTTAAGGGTGTGTTTGGTTGGTGGAATGGCCAAGGGATGGAACCATCCCATTCCAATTTTGAGCTCATCCATCTGTTTGGTTCATGGTATGGAAGGGAATGAAGTGGAAGCAAACCATTCCTCCTAAAGGAATATTCCTTCAAAATTCGGAATCCATCCATCCCCAAAATTTTCCCGGACGGATCCATCCCGGGCGCCCTCGTGAGCCGTTCACCACTCCCTTTCTCGTGCGCTCACCCCTCTCGGCCTCTCAGATCAGATCTCCCTCCCGCGCCGCCGCCCTCATGGCGATCTCCTCCGCGACGGCCTCCCACGGCGGCGGCGGCCTCCGCGCAAACCTTCCTCCCGCGCGGCCTCCCACGCCGCGCCGTCGTCCTACCGCCGTCCTCGCGCCGGACCGCCCTCTGCGCCGTCCTCCGCCCGCGCCGTCCTCTGCGCAATCCTCCCGCCGCCGGCCTCCGCGATCCCCCGCCGCACCGACCTCTGCGCGCCGCGACCTCCCGCCGCGCCGACCTCCTGCGCGCCGTCGACCTCTCTGGCCGCCGTGCCGCCCGACCTCCCGGCCGCCTCGACCTCCCGCCGCGCCTCCCCAGTGAAGGTCTTGTACCACCTCTTTTGTGATGTTGTGGTGAAAATGTGAAGAAATTTGTGTGAAATATGAGAAACATGTGCAGTGGTAGGAATCACGTGGTTGTGCTTGATTGATATGTTCCATTGTGATGTTATCAATTGTGCTATTCATATTGTAGATGGATGAAGACTTGCTAAAAGGAGAAAGTGTGTGCTTTATGGTCTTGCTTTGCTTTACGTGGTTTATTGCTATGGTGGCTTTGTATGTTAGATCTAGATTAATGAAAAGAAGAACACGTATTACCTATGGTCCAATGGAAGAAAGAGATAGAGCAAGAATTGATTATCTAAATAAGAAAATTTATAGATATAGGTCCACTGAAACAGTTAGTCGATATTTTAGAGCTGTACTCCATGCCATAGGAGAGCTTAGAAGTGAACTTATTAGGCCACCTTCCTCGGAGATCCCAACCAAAATTGCAGGGAATCCAAGATGGGATCCATATTTCAAGGTATGACATTGCCAATTGTTTTGTTAGAGATGTAAGCTCAACTATTTAGCTACTAATTTTTATTTTTTGAAAATAGGATTGTATTGGAGCCATTGATGGTACACACATAAGGGCAGTTAGTAAATCCATGGAGCCTTCTTTTCGCGGTAGGAAGTCATTTGCTACACAAAATGTGATGGCGTGGTAGATTTTGATCTCAGATTCACATATGTGTTAGCTGGTTGGGAGGAGCGCACATGATGCTCTGATTTTAGCGGATGCATTAGAGCGTGAGAATGGCTTACGTGTCCCACAAGGTAATAGCTCCACTCTAGATTAATTTGTCTATAGTTAAAGCTTTAAATTTCCACCTCACACGAGCAATAATTTCTGCCTCACATATTAGGAAAATTCTACCTTGTGGATCTGGATACGGAGCTAAACACAGGTTTTGCCTCCATTTCGCGGTGTGCGGTACCACTTGAATGAGTGGGGGTAATCACATTCAAGATGCCCTGAATTATTCAACCTTAGACATTCCTCTCGTGTGACAGTAGAAACGTGCTTTGGATCACTGTTTCAAAATTCTTGATGATGCCACACCATTTTTTTGCTGTACAAGTTGATATTGTTATAGCTTGTTGTAAAGATTGATCGATTTATTGTGCGATAACCGGTATCCTCCACTAGCTACACAAGCGACCAATGATCATAGGCAAATGGTTGAATTTAGGCAAAACTTGGCTAACACCATGTGGGAGATCGTCAAGCTTACCTTGAGAATTAATTAGTAGAATTGTTTGAACTCTTGCAATTTGTCTCTGTATGAATAATTATATGCACTCTTTCAAATAATTATGAATTGTTTGTACTATTTCTAATTATCTGTATGCACTCTTTCAAATAATTATGAATTGTTTGTGATGCTTAGTTGTCAGTGATGGTTCAATTTGAAGGCAGTTTTGCAAGGACATCATGAGCATTTCAAATGCTGATGAAGTGCTGCTGATGGTACTAACTTCATTTATCAATTATTATTTGCTGTTACATGATGCGATGTCAGTTAAGATGCGATATTGCGTATCCAAGGCTGCACAAGGCCGGGACTGGGGGGGTGGGCAGTTCTAGTATTTTGACGCAAGTCATGAGGTAACAAGTTTTAGCTTGGCTTGGCTTGCCGTTGAACTGATACATGACGGTGGCATCTTCCTGCGAAACAGAGCTACTCTGTGTTAGCCTGCTGGGAACTTGAGATTAATTCGGGTGTCCAGCAACAATGCTGCTGCGCCCAGGTAGGAAGCAGAGGCAATCGCCAATTCGGCGACATCGATCCATCGAAGCTTTACCCGTAAAATTCGGTGATATCTCTAACTACGCACATAGTTATTCCAAACGAGAAGTTGGGACCACTCATCAGAGATCAAGCTCAAGCTCTAAGAGCAACTCCATTCCATTAGTCATTTCTCCCTCTCTATTTCCTAGGATGAAGAGGCTAGCTATTATTTTCAGCTCTCTATTTGAGTTAGCATTCCAATGGGCAATGGCCTAGCTATTTGAGAAGCGAGTGAGGAGGCGCTCGCCAAATCTAGCTAGCGGCCGGGAGAAAATAGCAACTCGATAAAAATGAAGAGGAGGATAAAGAACCGGTTGGAGTCCATTTCTTGAGTCATATTAGGTAAATATACAATGAAGAGCAGGATAAAGAACCGGTTGGAGTTGCTCTAACGGCATTTTCAAGTTATCTAAGCGCATGTATATATGGTGACATTAACCATCTACAGTTTTTATCAGTAAGATTTCTAATGATGTAGATGAGAGAACTGGAGAGAAAAAAGTCTGACATGCAACATATATATGCTAGGTTTTTTTGGCTTTAACCTATCACTTTCTCCTACAGTAACTAGATTTTAAATTGTTTGTTCTTTTCAAGACGGGGTCTACAGATATATTGTAGTAAATATTGTACCGAGTTCAGCTATACAACCAAAATCATATACGACTGTTTTCATCTACGTATTGTCTCTCACGAACAGACAAAATTCAAAAACTATAAACCAAAACCACAACCTAAAAGGACATATCCATAATCTATAAGGCTTTTATAGATGGCTTTTTTATGTTATATCCTTGTCATCCCTATTCCACATGTTCTGTAGTTACAGAATATGAGGATTCTACATAGATAGCTTAGAATTAATTAATTTTATCTACACACAATATGAATCTATGTAGATAACTTAAATAATTAAGTTTATCTATATAAATATAAAAGAAACTAAAAGTAACAGCTGTTTGTACAATTATACATGCTTACGAGGACTTACAGTGAGCTGTTTAGGCTGTGGCTTATGATTTATGATTTAAATTTTTGAATTTTGACTGTTCGCAGAATGTAGTACACAAAAAAATAGTCGTGTGTGATTTTAGCTGATACAGTTGAACTTAACATATTTTTTACTATAATCTTTTTATTAACTTTATTTTAAAAAATATATTATTTAAAAGCTAGTTGTTGTACCATAAATTATATTCTATAAGAGCAACTCCAGCAGAGCCCCTACTTAAGCCCTCAAAAGTAGGGGGCCCTCAAATCTCCCCCTCGAGCCCTCATTCCTGGGGTGCGGAGAACCCCTACTTTGAGGGCTCAAGTAGGGGCCTCGCTGAGTGAGTTTTTGCCCTCGGCCCTCAAAAGTAGGATGAGGATGAGGGTGGGTCCTATGTGTCATCCCCTCTAAGAATGAATTTGAGGGTTCTGTTTTGAGGGCTCCTGCTAGAGTGTAGTCCAAAAAACAGAGCCCTCAAAAATAGGGAGAGCTCTCAAATAAAAGTAGGGACCCTGTTTTGAGGACTACTGCTGGAGTTGCTCTAAGTGAAGAAAAACTCAGCTTTTCTTTCAGTTTACCGACTGACCACGACTCATCCGAAGAGCCCCAAATCTCGACCTTTTTTATCCGTGAGACAATCGTCTCAGCCGTCCGACGCAGTAGCGGCACCCGAAGCGCTGCCGCCGGCCAACGGGCGCCGTTAACCCCTAACCGCGCCCATCTCGCGCTGTCACTAATCTCGTCCCAGGTGCGTGCGCACAGTTTAGAGCCAGCCCATATGTTAATCAGCTCGATTTCGTTGCCCTCTCCGCCGTCTCCGACCCTCCCTGCCCTCAATCGGCGATTAGCGGCGGCGCTAATCGCTGATTGGGAAATTTAACTTTTTACCACTCTTAACATTGCCACCTACTCAAATGCCATCCTCTACATTGCAATTAATATTTTGCCACTCTCCGGCCTACGTGGCGCCTAGTCACCGCCATGTCACGCCCGCCTCCCTCCCGCGCCGTGCCGCCGCCGCCTCCCGCGCCCTCGCGCCCGCGCCTGCGCCTCCGTCCTCCCCGCGCGAGCGCGGAGGCGGGGCGGCGCGGCGGTGGCGGGAGGCCCGGGCAGCGGCCGCGGCGCGAGGCAGCGGCGGCGCGCGGGAGGCGGGAGGCGGGAGGTTGGGAGGCGCTGGGAGGCCGAGCAGCGGCGCGGGCGCGGGGAGGCGCGGGCGTGACATGGCGGTGACTAGACACTACGTAGGCTGGAGAGTGGCAAAATATTAATTGCAACTAGTAAGGTGCCCATGCGTTGCAACGAAAAACTAAATAAAAATGATGCATACTATCAAATATGATCTCAAACTGAATAATAAACTTCAATTTATCTTACGTCATCATGTATCAAGCAAAACATACATGTCCATACTCGTAAATAAATCAAACAATCATCAATCTTCGATTCCTACAAGTTGACAAAAATGATGATTGAGATGAGATATAAGTTACTAATATGTACTGCAAATGCTTTTTTTTAGATCATGTACTGCAAATGCTTTTTTTTAGATCATGTACTGCAAATGCTAAGAAAAACTTTATTCAAGATGTCACTTGCAGAAGTCAACTCAGGCAATGATATAGGCATATAGCAAACTGTAAAGTAATTACCAAGCATTAGGGAAGCAGAGGACAATGATGATGCCTTTAGGACCGAGTTTTATTACGAGATCGAAATTCGAATATTGAAGAGATGATGGAGACAGGACATGGTGACATCGATACTTAACTCTTTTGTTTGCAAGACTATGCCCTTGTATGCAAAGCTTACACTAAGCACAATGAACTGAAACAACCACTAATGTTTGGGGAAGTATGCATTTTCAATATTTGAAACATCCTTTAGCTACGAAAGTTTGTTGCAATGAGACTCAAGATCTGATTAGCAATGAAACATCTATAAGTACAAAAAAACAAGACTTTGCTACTGTTTTTATTACTACTTTTCTACATATTGATGAGCATCCCAGTCCAGAAAATGCACTAAAGCTATGTTGTTCCGAGAGATCATACAAAGCCAAAAAGCACAACGAGTTACATGTACTCAATTATAGCCTAGTCTTAATTTGCTAGAAAATTAATGTAGTGGTTTTTAAAGGTGCATAAGCAAACTGCAAACATAGAAAGCAAAAGGCTAATTGATATATATGGATTGATGATGTCATCTATAACATATTTTGGATAAGTGAATCTTATGTGCCTTAATGAATACTCAAATTGAGCACAACCAGCCTGACCATAGAAAAGGGGCCAACCATTGAGCTTGATCTAGTTTAGTGATCCCAGGTGGGCAGGGTAAGACAAATGAAAATAAGTTACACCTGGCATAGCTTAGTCTTGCTTGGCTCAATAAATTCTAAACCCTAGTCAACTATAAGTTGAGCTCAGCATTCTTAAGAGCACCTGTACGGCTATACGCCATATGGGCTCCTCATCTACCACCTACCTTGTCAAAATTCAAGCAGCCACAAATGACAGCACTCGATTGCTCTTATTATCCAAATACCATGTTAGATGTATAACGTCTAATCTAACAGCAACTATAATGTGAATCCAAAAATGTGAATGTAAGTTATGCATGCTCAGTGACTCATTTAAATTTTGCCAAAAGACCTAAATCTATCATACAAAATGAACACGAACACGTTGATTAAATTGAAAATTCCCTCCGATAGTAAAATATAGCATTATAGCCAACAAAAATAATGATAGTTCATCCCTCAACAATTTTAAGATGACATTGCCATACTTGCAATGTTTGAAGTTTAAATAATATCAACAATTACATCACGAAACCAATAAGTGTCGATAACTTGGGCTTTGTTGCAGCAGTTGAAATGACAACATGTAACTTTTTATTTACTTAGTTTGAGGTTTTTTATATTGAAAAAAAAGACAGATGTGGTCACCATATTTCTCCAGTGTGCCCATGTTCCTCAAAATTTGCAAGATCTTCTGAATAAGAAGCATCCCAATAACTTTGGAGCCCCAAGCCTTCAACCTCGCCAGAATCTTGATCATCCTTGTCAGAACTGCCTCAATACAAGGACATTTTAGAACACTAAAAGGAAAACTGCTAATAAATAATTGTATAAGTATGCGAACAAATCAAGGAAATTCAACGACAAAGAACGGAAAGGCAACAGACGGTTTTCTTGCCATTTATACCCAATTGCAATCGCCATGAAATATCTAGAGACTCATCCGTCCTCAAACAAGAGAATGCACCAATCGTGTACAATCAAACACATAAACCAAAGAACTCAAAACAGAGATTCAATCATATCAATTCAGAATCAAGGCACATAAACCATACATGCTGCGAAACAAAGGGCAAACAAAGCTAGTCAAATTAGGTTCTCAGTATAAACCAGATCCTCACCGACCAAACGAGCGGGGAGGAGACGTAACCTAGAACAATCGTCGGCTCCTGGTCACCCTTGAACTCCACCCACCGCTTCTCCTTCACTGTAACGCCATCAAGAAGCAACAACACCAAATTCGTTTAGCAGCATCAATGTATCCATTTTCCGGAAAAGAACAGAACATCAAAATGGCAGATTCTTCTTGCAAGAAGAAAAGAAACACAGGGACGGAGAGACGGTGGAGGGCACGTATTGACGCCGTCGACCTCCTCGACGCGGGTGAAATAGCGGTTGCCGATGGAGGAGCGGGGGGAGCGGAGGAGGGGGGAGGAGGAGGCGGCGGCGGAGTGGAGGAGCGGGAGGCGACGGAGCGGGGAGTGGGGAGGAGGAGGAGGCGGCGGTGCGGGGTGGGAGGAGGGGAGAAGGTGGCGCGCGGGGTGGGAGGAGAGGAGAGGCGGCGCGCGGAGGTGGGGAGGAGGAGGCGGCGGCGGCGGGGGTGGGGGGGAGGAGGAGGCGGCGGCGGCGGAGGTGGGGTGGGAGGGGAGGAGGCGGCGGCGCGGGGGGAGGAGGAGGCGGGTAAAGAGATTTGTTAAGGCCGGAAGAATTTGGGAGCAATAGCGCACTCCCAGGCGCTGTGAATACATTCAGTTTATAGCATCCCGGATGCCTGATGAGCAGTCCCGCCGAGTTACAAAGTAACGTGAGCGCAGCCTATTCCTCTCTGCAGATCCTAACTCTACGCTAGATCATGAAGACTAGGAAGCGTTGTTACAACAATTACACGACTCTTTCAACACTCTCCCTCAATCTTAACCTCTTTAATACAGGTTAAGATTGGCTCTGAAATTTGAAAAACTATGCAACGGAAGAGGTTTAGTAAAGATGTCTGCAGTTTGATCTTGTGAAGCAATGAATCGGACATCCAGCAGCTTCTTGGCGACCCGTTCTCTTACAAAATGGAAATCCACCTCGATGTGCTTGAGTGCGAGCATGGAAGATGGGATTTCTTGATAAGTAGGTCGCCCCCAGATTGTCACACCACAGAGACGGTGGTTTCTCTTGAAAAATCCCCAACTCTTTCAACAGAGATTGAATCCAAACCACTTCAGCAGCAGTGTTGGCTAGTCCTTTGTACTCCGACTCAGTGCTAGACCTGGACACAGTGTGCTGTTTGCGTGAACTCCACGAGACAAGATTTTCACCGAAATACACTGCAAAACCACTGGTCGACCTTCGATCGTCGGAGCACCCTGCCCAATCAGAATCTGTGAAAGCACTCACAAGACTAGATTTTGATTTCCTGAAGTGCAGTGCCATATGCTGGGTGAGTTGCAAGTATCTGAGGATCCTCTTCACTGCTGACCAGTGATCTTGTGTCGGGGAATGTAAGTATTGACATACTTTGTTGACAGGATATGATATGTCAGGACGGGTTATTGTCAAGTACTGAAGTGCACCTTGTACCTTTGTCAGTTTGTCACTTGATGACATTGGAGTCAAGATAGGCTTGCAGTTCACCATGTTTGCCCTGACAAGGATGTCCTTAACATACCTTCTCTGTGTGAGTGCAAGGCCATCTTTCTCTGGAATCACCTCAATGCCAAGGAAGTAATGCAAGTGACCCAAGTCCTTGATTGCAAAGTCTTTGTGCAACTGAGTGAGTAAGTCTTGTGCGATTTGAGCAGAAGAGCTTGCAATAATGATGTCATCTACGTAAATCAACATATATATGATGTTACCATTGTGATTGTAGATGAACAAAGATGTGTCAGCTTGTGATGGAACAAACCCAAGTTCCTCCAGACTTGAACTCAATCTTGAATACCATGCTCTTGGTGCCTGTTTGAGACCATATAAAGCCTTCTCTAGTTTGCAGACATGATGTGGGTGATCTGGATCCTCAAAGCCCGGCGGTTGCTTCATGTAAACCTGTTCTTCTAGTACTCCATGTAGAAATGCATTTTGCACATCTACTTGCTTAAGACACCAGCCACGTGAAACAGCAAGAGCAAGAATGAGTCTCACTGTTGTTGGCTTGACCACAGGACTGAAAGTGTCCTCATAGTCCAGGCCGTGTCTCTGTTTGAATCCTTTCGCGACAAGCCGTGCTTTGTACCTCTCAATGCTGCCGTCAGCTTTCCGCTTCAGTTTAAACACCCACTTGCTGTCGATCAAGTTTTGAGCATCCTGTTTCGGAACAAGGTGCCATGTCTGATTGCGCCGAAGTGCTTCAAGTTCAGTATCCATAGCTTGTCGCCAGGATGGGTCTTGTATTGCGTCGGATGTGTTGATGGCTCAACGTGCTCGGACTCGACCACACTCATCGAATGTGATATGCCTCCCCTTGGTCGTGTACCGAACAGTGCCATCATGAAACTGTCGAGGTTTACGAATACCATGTTGCAATCTGGTGCGCACACCCTGTTCTTGAGTTGGTGGAATAGACTCAGGAATGCTGGGAAGTTGCTCAGATATGTTAGTAGCATCTGCAGGGTTAGTGACAGAGATACTAGGCACAGGATTGACAAAATCAGGCACATGGTCGCTCACAGTAGGAAGAGTGTTTGAATTTGTGAGGTGAAGAGGTAGAAGAACATCACTAGACTGGAAAGAAATCGTGTGAGGAGCATCACTATCAGAGAAAGGGAAGACAGATTCATCAAAAATCACATCTCTAGAGATGTAAATGCGCCCAGTCTGTTTATCTAAGCACTTGTACCCCTTATAAGTATTGCTGTAACCAATGAAAACGCATCTCTTGGATCTGAAAGAAAGCTTATATCGGTTGTATGGTCTCAAATTTGGCCAGCATGCACAGCCATAGGTTTTAAGGAGTGTATAATCTGGTTTTGTATTGAAAAGTTTTTCCATGGGTGTACAAAATTGAATAACACGACTAGGTAACCTATTAATCAAGAAACATGCAGAAGTGAAAGCCTTATCCCAGAATTTTAAGGGCATGTTAGCTTGAGCAAGAAGAGAGAGACCCATATCAACGATGTGGCGATGCTTCCTTTCAGCAGAGCCGTTTTGCTGATGCGTGTGGACAAGACATAAGATGCTTAATGCCATTTTGTTGAAACAGTTTGTGAAGGGTTTGATACTCTCCTCCACCATCTGATTGAACAGCCACAATTTTCTTATTGAGCAATCTTTCAACATGAAGTTGGAATTGGGAAAAAACACGAGCAACATCAGACTTGAGCTTTATTGGATAGAACCACACAAATTTGCTGAAATCGTCAATAAAGCTAACATAAGAGGAAAAACCTCCTACTGAGGTGCGGGCGGGACCCCAAACATCAGTGAAAATGAGATCTAGAGGAGCACTAGATACATTATTCGAAAGAGAAAAAGGAAGTTGGTGGTTCTTGCCCTCTTGACAAGCACTGCAAACATGTTCGCTTCGGCTTCATCAGGAGTGACTGGAAGATTATTGTCACGAAGGACGCGCTGAACAACGGTGGAAGAAGGATGGCCAAGTCGGCAATGCCAAAGCCTTGGGGTGGCCTTAACACTGGTGAAAGCTTGCTTATTCAAGGCAGTGGAGGAAGGCATCACCAGTGGATAAAGACCTCCCTCACATTTTCCTTGAAGAAGAAGGTTCTTCGTGGCTCGATCCTTAACAAAAAAATAGTTTGGATGAAATTCGAGGTAGACATTGTTGTCAGCTGTAAGACGATGAACTGAAACTAGATTCCTATGAGCCTTGGGAACATGAAGGATATTGTTCAATTTTAAGGAACGATTGGAAGTAGAGATATGTGATTGACCAATGTGTGATATTGCCATACCTGTACCATTAGCCGTCTGCACATGGTCCTTGCCGTGGTACTTGTCACGAACAGAGAGGTTGTCCAGCTCGGAGGTGATATGATCTGTCGCTCCGGAGTCGGTGTACCAGTTTGGATCAACACCGTAGGATGGCACCGTAGCTAATGCCGCCACATGAGGCTCTTCGGCTTGATAGGAATGATTGAAGCGATTGTAGCATTTTAATGCCACATGCCCCATCTTGCCACAGATCTGGCATTGTGGCCGATGCTAGTGCGCGCCGGACTTGAGTTGCTGTTGGCGTTGGGCTTCCACCGGCCACCAGCATTGTTGCCTCCTCGTCCCTTGCCACGAGAGTATCTCGACCTCCCCGAGTATTGCGCACAACATTGTTGACTGAGATTTGAAGTGCGCTGTTGTGATGCTCCTTGCGCATCTCAAAACTCAGCATGTGTGCGTAGAGCTCGGTGAGGGAGATTGGCTCTACTCTGGTGGTGATGGACGTGACGAGGGGATCGTAATCTTCTCCGAGGCCCGCAAGCATATAAGACACCACTTCTTCATCACGAAGTGGTGTCTCTCGCAGAGAGAGTATCTGCAAGATTTTTACTTTATTGAAAAATTCGGACATTGATGAATCACCTTTCTTCATGGTGGGCATTGCATCCGATCCGCATGATACGTGCTCGATCCGCGAGAACATCCCTTCAATGCTCTCCAAACCTCGGTTGATGTATTGAGAAGCAATACTCTACCGAGGATGTCTTCTTGCAGAGGAGAGCAAAGCGCTCAATACCGATTGGTCTTGAATCACCACTCGTTGATGCGCGGATTTGGGACTTGAAGCTGCGCCATCGATCGTTGTTTGAGTGATGACAATAGGTGGTCGCGGTGTAATCCGTCGACATAGCCGAGGAGCCGTTGGCTCCTTAAGTAGGCAAAAGCGCCTTCCACGGCGAGTAGTTGGTGTTAAATCGGCTTGACGGTGATGAGGAGCCAAAAGAAGGTGCAAAGGGTTGGAGAAGTCCAACCATGGAAGAGATGGTGGCGGAGCAGAGGAGTTGTAGACGCGCTAGTTGTGGACATGATTGCTTTCTATGTGGTGTGAGGCTCGATACCATAAAGAGATTTGTTAAGGCGGAAGAATTTGGGAGCAATAGCGCACTCCAGGCATGATGAATACATTCGATTTATAGCATCCGGATGCACGATGGCGAGTCCGAAAACGCCTGAGTTACAAAGTGAGCGTGAAGCGGCTATTCTCTCTGCAGATCCTAACTCTACGCTAGATCCTGAAGACTAGGAAGCGTTGTTACAACAATTACACGACTCTTTCAACAGCGGGGAGACGGGAGAACGGGGGAGACGTGCGACGTGGGGGAAAAGATTTGGCGCAGGGTGGCAAGTAGGTGGTTTTCTTTTTTGAGTCGGGGCCACATGTCAGGCTGCTTTCTGTTAGGAAGAGTGGAAGAGGCCGCACCAACCACCAACTTCTTCTTTTATATAGTAAAGATAAAGATATAGAGGATAGCATTTGAGTAGGTGGTAATATTAATTTCCCCTGATTAACAGTCGCGGCGCAGGATCGTTGAACGAACGAATCGGCGGATGCAGCGGCCGCAGCTGCGCGGCGCGGGCGCGGCGGCGGCGCAGGGCGTGGAGATTAACAGCGTCAGGGACCTCCTCCCGCTCCTCCAGGGCGCCCCGTCACGTACCGCTTCGAGAAGCACAATGTGAGTAGCCACCCACCCAGCCAAAGCACGCTCCGCTCGAGCGCACGCACGCACGCGCTCCCCTCCGCCGCGTCGTTTCGCTTCCTCGTTGATTTTTAGCAGCGAGTCAGTGACCCCCCGCGCCGCGTGCGCAGGCCACGCTCGAGGGCTTCGTCGCGGCCGGCGGCTACGCCTGCGCCTGCGCCGCCGACTCCTCCTGCGGCTACCGCGGCAAGGTACGCACGATCCCTCCCGTCTGTTTTTCGGAAGGAGTTGTCCTCGCGGCTTTGGGCGGAAAAGGTGAGGGTTTTTTTGTTGTTGTTGGGGGTGGGCGGCGCAGGCGTTGTCGGCGCTGCAGTTCGAAAAGCACGCGGGGGTGGTCTCGAAGAACCAGAACGCCCACATCTTCCTCCGCAACGGCGCCTCGCTCTACGACCTCTTCCACGCGCTCAGGGTGGTGCCCGCCGACCGCTTCGCCGAGGCCTTCCGGATGGCCGCCGGGGTGCCCATGACCGTGCCCGCCGCCGACGGGGCGCCGCAGGCGCAGGGGCAGCGTCTGGAGCAGCAGCCGGCGAGCAGGGAGCCGGATGGGCTTCAGGATGTCGACGTGACAGCGGAGCAGCCCCCTTTCGCGGCGGCACAGGAGCCTCAGACCCTGGAGATGCTGACCGAGGAGGAGAGGGCCGGCCTGTGTCTCCTCGACTTGAGGTGACCAATTCCGCTGCCTGATTTGTGTTTGGAGCTCATTGTGTAGCGGTGCAATTTCATGGGTATATTGGGCCTTTTCTGGGGGGTGAATTCGATAGTAAGCCGATGTAATTGAAGAAGTACTTGACCAAAGTGAGGAACTCTGCTGTATGGAGTGGTAAAAATTAGAGCTTGTCGCAAGGATTGTTGTAAGTCCTAATGCTGCTTCCTTTTGAGCAGGGCAAGCACTTTAGCGACCGAGTCAGATCCCATGCACGGCGTTGAAGGGCCTGCTGCAGAGGTGATTGAGAATGTGGTCGGTGATGACCATGCAATGCCTGATGCGGAAGAGAGAAGGAATGCAGCAGGTGAGCAACCTAGGGATAGTTGTTTGTCGACAACTACTCCTGTTAAAGTGCGAGTGACAGAAACGAAATATCAGCCAGAAAGTTTCCTTAAGGATGTAAGAGGGTTGCTATCCACTGGGCTTCTTGAAGGTTTCAGGGTGACCTACAAGAAGAATGAGGTGCGTGTAGTTCCTTCAGGCAGTAGAATTGTAGATTCAGCATGAAATGCTGATTGAAAACCTATAGTTTTGATTTATCTAAAGAACAATATATACATTTCATTTGATGATCGTTAGGTGGAGATGACCGGACGTATAAAAGGACAGGGATATTCTTGTGGCTGCTCGGAGTGTGGTTACAACAATGTGAGCTTTCTGTAATCTGCAATACTGCATGCTTTGTAATTTTCATGTTTGTACCCATAAATTGACTGAAAACTTGAACCTGATCTTGTGATGTTTGATAAATTGTAGATAATGAATGCATGTGAGTTTGAACAGCATTCTGGTGAGTCATCCAACAACCAAAATGATCACATCTTCTTGGACAGTGGAATTTCTCTTTTTAGGGTGATTCAAGCACTAAAATTTACTAGACTTTACTTGCTTGGGGACTTGATTGAAGAACAGATCGGTCTCCCTCCGAATCTGATTCAATATGAAAAGTGGAAAGGTATTTTGATGAGTACCTAAGGATTTATAGCTTTTTCTGTACTTCAGGATCTGCTAATCTTTTTGTTGGCCTATCTTTTCGATCTTGTTGATCATTTAGCATTGTTTCAAGTGGGAAAGAACGATTTAGATGCTGCGTCGTCAGATCCTTGTTCAACTCAAAGGTAAGTTACTGTACTTGCAAAATTTCAGTGGGCCTTCTATTCTGATTGCACAAATACCCATTGGTGTGACTTTATATTAACAATATGGTCTTTACACATTGTTTTGGGCTTGAACTTTTGAATAAGCTCGAGAGCAGGGAGGCTCAAGAGCACAAATACCATAAACCAAGGAAGAATGGCTTTACCAAATACCTATTTTTTTGTCAATTACAGTTACTTATCATAATCTACCACAGACTGACTTCGGCTTTCTTTAAAACTCCACTGCTAGTTCGCAGGAGTCGGCTGCAGGAAAGACAAGTCATATAGTTCTAGCTACTACTTTGGCAAATTCCTTGAAAGAATCTACTAGCAATGACAGCTCAAACCTGAACTGGAGTGCATTCAAGAGGCGGTCTGATAGACTGTTTAAACGAGGCACTGAGACTTCGACTCCAACCTTGAGTAGAAGTCCTGAGAAAGGAACTTCTGGTCTATCTACAGGCACTTCAATGAAGAGTGGCACTGAAGAAACTCCTTACGAGAACACTGCAGGTCCTCTCAGTACTGATGGTATGAAGCCTAATTTTGCTGGACCTGTTGCAGTAATGTCCACCTCTACAGAACGTGATCCCATAAATCTAGCACTTTCTTTATCATGTCCAGTTACAATCATTCAAGAGCCACCCCCAGACCACAGCATGGACTCCAAGTCAACAGAGTTATGTCAACCAAAAACAAGGTAAAAGGTTAAACCTACAGTATTTTCTTGACATCTGTCATCTTGCTACAAGCAATGGAGAAAGCTCCATACTTTCACATGTCATTAGACTGAAATGAGCAATGGGTACCCGATACCCGAATACCCGACGGGTTTTACCCGATAAAGAGACGGGTATGGAAAATTTTATGTACCCATGGGTACGTTATTGGGCAAAATCCTTTACCCGCCGGGTAGGCGGGTGCGGGTGTGGGTATATACTACCCATACCCGCCTACCCGTGGATAATGAATACCCGCATTAGACAACTAGACATACCACTCAAATGTTAATTTTATTATCTACTTGTTGTTGATTGTTTATTTGTTTGTCGTATGTTGATATGGTCATGTCAAGTATGTTTATGTGATGTACTAATTTTGATCATTAGATGCTTTTGTACTTGGTATGTATGATTAATGAATGTCTAAATTGATGATATTCTTATGTGTTGAACCGGGTATGCTTGCGGGTACGGATTACCCGTCGGGTAGTAATACCCGCGCGGGTACGGGTATGGGTAAATTTTTCTACCCGCGTGCGGATACGGGTAACTCGACGGGTAAATTTACACCTAGTGGGTACGGGTATGGAATAGCAATACCCGATGGGTATTTACCCGTTGCCATCTCTAGAAATGATGCATAACTCATGAATCCTTTTTCTTTTACTTTTACCTCAGGGATAACTCTTTGCACCCGCTGCTTTTCAAGGAGGGAGGACTTCCAGACCATGCTTTGTTGACTTACAAGTTGAAGAATGGAGAGGTCATCTATATAGTTGCATGAACTATGCTATCTCTTTTCCGCAACACTAGAATTTGTAACACTCTTAAGAGCACTCACACTTCCTTGTTTTGTAGATTCGAAAGCAAGGCTATAAACAAGGGACAGGTATAGTCTGTGATTGCTGCAATGAAGAGGTAACTATCTCAAACTCAGCAATTAGCAAAGTTTGATTTTGAGGGTGTATTTATTCTCCTCAAGGACCAATGGGGGTTGCGCTGTTCTCTTTTGACTCCAGTTTACTCCTTCGCAATTTGAAGACCACGCTGGAATGGGGAGACGACGGCAACCGTAAGCACCACCATTTTACACAGAAACTGGGCCTAGCTCGAACCTATGACTCATATGAGAGTTAAAAGTTCTTAAAGTGCTATTCATGAAAGTGCTTGCAATAATTTCAACTCTAAAGGATCTCCTGGGTGTTTTAGTTCATTTAAATGGAGGGTTTTTATGGTTTCAGGTATCGTAGCATTTATACTTCAGAAGGATTGACACTTCATGAGCTGGCACTAAAACTGCAAGATGGTTTGAATTCAAATGGAATCGGCGGTGCTAATGTCTCCGCCATTGATGAACCCCCTAACCTTACTTGTTCAGGTAAGTTGCTATTTATTTCATTGAATAAAACCCAGTGCCAATGTGCCGTTGTGCTTTCTTTTATTTTATATGCTGTATGTTGAGGGGATATCATTCATGATCTCCGTAAAATCGACGAATGCACACCTTGTGAATACTCGGGCTTATATTGGTTAATGTCTTCATGCTGCTTTGTTTAAAGGAGGTTAGCCTGCTGCTGTAATCACATTATCAATTCACCACTTTAGAGGGAAGATTACCCTACTTTCCCCACATTTTGACCTCACGATGGCTTAATATCTTTATACTTGGCTTTAGACCATAGGAGTCGGGAGGTAAGAGTTTGCTTGCTCCACTAACTATCCATAGCAAGGACCAATAGTCACCATGTTGCAGATGTGTCATACAAACTAAAGTGAAAATTAGACATTTTTGCTTCATTTAGTACATTGAAATGGAATAACTAATCCTTCTTTTAGACATAAGGAAAGAAATGATTTATGGGCCTGTTCTTTTGTGGCTTTTGGTTTTTTTTACAATAACTAGCTTTTAGACAGTGTCTTTTCAAGATGAAGTATACTAGTTAATTGTAATACATATTGTACCGACTTCATTTATATCGGCTAAAGCCGCACGTGAATTTTAGTTACTCTGTAATCTCTCACACGAACAGCCAAAAACCACAAGCCGCAGCTACAAAAAAAAACAGGCCCATAGCTCTAAGGAAAGAGTTAAAAAGGTAAGTTATATATACTATGACAAGATCATTGGGAAATATTCCAGAGATGATATTGTTTTAATTGTTGAATACTTGAATGAGTATCACTTGGTAAATCAAATTGCAGCCATTTATTCTATGACAACAACATTAGTTTTGTATTCAACTTGAGAGAAGAGCTAGAACTTCGCGTTTTTAACAGTTCCAGTTTGAGGTTTTGTGGCCTTGGATGTCTGTATAGAGCTTGAGGAATTGGACCACTTTCAGAGTATGGGGTTGATACCTGAAATAAAATGGAACTGCTTCAGCACAGAGGCACTGGTGTGCTGGACAACTAATGGCATTGGGCTTTTGCCATTTTTATGGCAGCTAAAGCATCACTTCACTATCTTACTGGGGACTCAGTTTGGTGGGTAGGTTAGTTGTAGGCACCGACGATGTCCTTCATGTAAGGCCACATTGCAGGCTATAGCTATTTAAATGCACGTGGGTCTTCATGGAGCATGTTCAATTGTTTCTTCTTGTGTATCCAAAAGCATGGTTCAGAGTTTCTTTTTGCGCACTCTCCTTTTTCTGTTACCAGTCAAGATGTTATATTATCAAATGATTATATATTCTCTAGTCTCTACATCGTAAATTGTCTACATATGGTCATAAAGAACATAATAAGAATGTGAGGAGTTGTTGGAACCAGCGGCAGTGCACATCGAGGAATATGATCACACAAAGCACACAAGAGACACAAGGATTTGTTTATGAGGTTCAGCAATGCTTACGTCCCCGGGAGCCGAGTCGTGGCTGCTTCTTCCGTATGAGGAGTTTCTTTTTTTATCACAAATTAGGGTTACAAGAGGTCGGCAGTATAATTTATACCCCCTTCCTTTAACCTTGCCATATATGAGCCATATGCTGATATGGTAGAGATAGTAACAGGAGTTAATGCTGAAAACAAGTGAAATACGGGTGAAGGGGACTAAGGGGTGTTAGGTAATTCCCTCATGTAGGTTTTACAAGGCGGGACCGTTGTGACTTTGACTTGTGAGTCAAAGTTGTGCAGTGGTCAGTGCATGGTGAACTGCCATCACATGTTACGAGGATAATAGTTTGTTCCTGTTGGAGTCAGTCTTTTGGAGTCGAATTACCCATACTTCTAGGGCCTTTATCATTGTCTAAAATTTAAACTTCTAGGGAGAATAGGTTCATGGGTGAAGGAGATTAGGGAACTCGGTGCATCCCTTTCCATGTTTTCTGACCATAGCAGTGGAGAAGAGTAGGGTGTATTACAATTTTTGGCAAGGCAATGTGGCCTTCAAGCCAGCGACCTATTCCGGGTACGCTTTAACCCTCCAATCCTTCACTTCTTTTACCTTCTAAGGACACTGTTCTTGCTGTGCAAGAGCTTTTGGAGTTGTGGTCCTGTTCGTACACTACTATCAATGGTAAAAATAGATGTGGTGCTCAAGGCTAAAGCTAACACGAGAAGAATTTACCAAACATTCATCGAACAGTTTGTGCCATCCAAATTCATACAGAACTAGAAAAAAAAAGCAAAATACAGTAAAGATAGTACCTTGCTACTGGATAATGTGGCCCAAATGCCCATAAATATGCGCAAGTAGTAGTTGGGGTACTAATGTACTATGGGTGAGACAGGTGAAGCCAGTGCTCCATGACCCCCAAGCACCAGGGAAGGCTTCGCCCCTGACTACTATCTTGGGACAAATATGTAATGGTGTATGTTATTTGCAGTGGAGTGGATTTGATCTGTTTTGGGATGTAAACTTGAGATTTTTGCGCTTGAGATTTCCTGTTTCCTTTTCAATCATAAGTGACTGTTTCTCTCCTTTACAGTTTTGTTTCCTTCTTTCGACCTGTAGGGTTTTAGTTAAGTTGAATGATGAAATTGTTTCTTCCTATTTTGGTTGTTTTTACTTGTATGCATCCCTTGGTGATCTTGTGTATAGATATTCTTCTTAAATTCGTCTTCTGTGCATGCATGTTCGAAGTGTGATTTACTCCGTTTTATGTGCTTTCTGCATGTATGGTATACTCATTTTTTGGGTGAATACTAGAATATTTTATACTCAGAATACAAACGGTTTCAGAATATTTGTTATAAGTGAGCAGCATAGTTATTACACTATTGGACTTCGTGCATAACACACTCATAAGAACTGACCTTGCTAGACCTCATTCCTTGTTTTGCTTCCTTTGGTGATGTATATATTGAATAATTTTTACCTTTAGACAAGGAAGCAATGGCCATAAGGACTGTTTTGAGTTGTTTGATTAAACAATTGATGGTCTTCCCCTGTTGTGTGCCAATTGTTTCTGTTGTTATACAGGTTCTAGCAAAGAATCTTCTATCACTAATGGACCTTTCATTGTTCCCTTGAAACGGACATTACAAGAAAGAGTGGTTAAAACAGAGAGCTGCTATTTGTGTGGGTAAGAATAAGATTATGTACATTGACGGAATTCACATAATTACGTGAGCTTCTTTATATCTAACTCTGCACTTTTAAATTTTGACAGAGATGGCCTTACGATGGTTGGAATAATAAGTGCAGACATGATTGTCTTCTGTAACCAGGTTTGTTCTTCTTAGTGCTTTTCTCCTGTGTGTTACCTTTGATGATTAGATTGCTTGCTTTGAAAATTATGCCCTATTCCTATCTACAGTGTGAGAGACCATGCCATGTAAAGTGCTACAACAATGGACTTCAAAAACCGAAGGTATGTGACATATTCCTTCATATGTGGAGTAGAGCTTATCATTGTGAAAAACATTGCTGACTCGTTGTATCGAACATGCCAGGCGCCTCTGAAAGTTTTGGGAGAATACAAGCAATTTCACTTCTTGTGCTGTGAAAAGTGCCAGTTACTTCGTGCTTCTTTACACCAAGGACTGAAAACGCTTGAAGATGTTGCCTTCTTTAGGCAGACAAGATCCAGTATTTGTTGGCAACTTTTAAGTGGAATGAATCTGAGGAGTGATGTGCAGCAGTACATGCATCAGGTCATTGATATCTTCAAAGTAAGTTCTTTTTGTAGGGGGTTTATGGTTGCAGTTCTAAAAAAAAATTTCAATGATAAGCTTTTCATCCATATGTCTGTCGCTTGTAGGCTGTAAAAGTCTCACTTTAATCTATGTTTTTTATAGGATGCATTTGCAGAAACAGCTGCCCAGGACAGTGATGTCATACAAGATATGGTTAATGCGTAAGTTCTTGCTTATTTTTCTAACTCTTTTAAGTGTTGTATGATTAGCCACATCAATATGCATTTACCTGCAGTTTCTGTGTTGATCTATTGAACTCAAGTAAATAATCTGAACTCCAATGTATGCAGCAAGGATGTAGATGGAGAGAAGGATTTTCGAGGAATGTATTGTGCAGTGTTAACCACAAGGTGGTACTTTTCTGATCAAGTGTTTTATTGTTTTGGCATTTTGTGCTCAACTGATCTGTGCACAGTAATGCCTCTGTTATGGCTTCAATCTCTACATTGGTGCTTCTGCAATTCGAAATTTGTGAACCAAAATAAACTGCTGATGATTTGGTTTCTGCAAGTCGATTTTTTTTATAGGAAAATCAGACGAGTGTTTGTATTTTGTATGTCCATTGTTTAGTTGGTATTTTGATACATTTTCCCCTTTGGTTGTATTGCAGTACGCTTGTTGTGTCAGCTGCAATTCTGAAAGTGCGCACAGAAGAAATTGCAGAACTTGTCCTTATTGCTACACGTAATGGGTGCAGGAAGAAGGTGGGAATGAATCTGAACTGTACAGTCCATAATGAACTCTGTCAGTTATCGGATGTAAATCTAATTTTGCATGCTCTCCATATAAGCAAAGTGTTTTCACTATCCCCTAAATTCCTAAGAAAAAAGATCCTCTTATATCTAATCATTTTTGCTCCCCTTCAGTTGTTTTCACCATATAGGACTAAGAAGTACTAAAGGCCTTTACTCAACTGTTGTGATACTTATGAACGAAACCAATATAATTCATTCAATCCATCTACTTGGCTAACTAATATTCTTATTTGTTTGGTGTCTCTCTGCAGGGCTATTTTACGCTTCTCCTAAGGCTCATTGAGGCACATTTGAAAGCCTGGAATGTCCGACTTCTTACGGCGCCTATTGATCCTGAAATGGAGTCAATCTGGTCTGAGAAGCTTGGGTTCACCATTTTATCTGATGAAGAGGTAATTGCATCCTATTCTTTGTGTTTGCGTATTTCCTGTGGTTGATGGATAAGTTCTGTTTTTTTTAACTAACTGGATCTAACAATATTGATATCACTCCAATAGCACTAACGTAGTTGCGCTATTGTTGTTATGCCTGTTTCCAGAAGAAGTCGCTGCTGGAGGCACAACCCTTGGTGATGTTTGAGAACCTAAGATTGGCGCAGAAATCACTTGCTTGAGCAACCTGATCTCGTGGTTTGTAGGAGAAAAGTTACCTCTGAGATCCAACTGCACAGTTTTGGTAGCTCATCGTCTAATGATGGTTTCAAAGTTCAACCTTTGTAGAGAGTAGAGACACAAGCTATCTCTGTAGTTTCCGTAGCTTATAGGCTAACTATGTATTCATCAGCCGAGTGGGTTGCGTGTGTGCTGGGCATCATTTGCCATACATGTGTTCCAGCCAGATGTGATGGCAGGTGCTCTGGTGTCCGAGTGCTCTCAGATGCTTAAATTCTGACATGTAAAGACAGTTCAATAGATGTTAATATCCTTTGTACTTCAGATGCTTAAGTTCTGATATGTAAAGACATTTCAATAGATGTTAATATCCTTTATACTAATTGAATGTGTGCGCGCATATGGTGCTGAGGTCATTTTCGGTGGAAAACTTGTTCTTGCCTGAATAGTCTCTGGTGTGATTGCAGGTGCTCTAATATACTTGCATGTTAGAGCTCTTTAAATAGTCTCTGAATATTCGGCATCCATGTGTTAGAGCAACTCCAAAAGATTAGCCAAAAGAAGTATCTAAATTTAGTGATTTAGCTATTCTCTAAAATGAATCTCACCAAAAAAACAAGACTACTCCAACAGGCTATCTAATCCAAGAGATTAGCCAAAAGAAGTATCTAAATTTAGTGATTTAGCTATTCTCTAAAATGAATCTCACCAAAAAAAACAAGACTACTCCAACAGGCTATCTAAACTAGAGGGCGCAGTGCGTAGGTCGTCGGAAATGGGCGCGCGTGCGGGAAGAAACGCCGACCGCGTCAAGAAGTTGGATGGTGGCGAGGTAGGCTATCCAAAAATAGAGAGCGAAGGAGGAGGGATGGAGAGCTACTAAATTTGGAGAGTCATTTACAGAGTCTATTAGAGACGTTTTTTTCTCTAATAATAGCCAAATTTACCTTTAGAAAATGATTTAGCTCTTCTCTTGGAGTTGCTCTTAGTCTAGCTATCTAGAATTTTGAAACGATTTCAGCATTATTTTGCATGTTTACATGCCAATTTTATCTTTCACGGGATATCCTTCAGCATGATTTTGCACATCTACATGCGAAGTTTATCTTTCATGGGATACGCCCTTTGCAAGCCTCTGTGTGTTTAATAAAAGTCGTCTTCATGTCAACAATCTGGTTCGACATTTTGCAAGTTACATCAATCCACATCTAGGCTAAAGGCAGCACTGGAAATCTTGGCCGCCTCTATGTGGGTAAGCCTTTGAGATAACTGAAAAAGTAGGCAAGTTTTCACAGGTATCCGGATGAGCAACCATGTAAATAAGTTAAATGTAACTTCATCAATTTATGTATGATAAGTAGCAATGCAGCGCGAAAAGGTTTTCTATCATCACCCGCTAGAACAATAATCGCGAACACCTTACAACATATAAATGAGACACTAAACAGTAAACACGTGAGAACAACATTTCATCTCCATGCGAATATCCAAGTTTCGCGCTATTGAGCCACAGTGCAACTCGACTAACCGCACCATCCTACAGTTTTATTTGTTCTGAAGCCAGTGTGCGAGGAATGGGTGTCCGGCTGAGGGGCAGGGCTTTGCTGCCTCGGTTTAGCAGGGTCGACAAAAATAACCCATCCATCCAGAAACTTGGCGTTCATCCCCTGCCGCGCATTCTCAGCTTCTTCTAAAGTCGCATACCTAACAAAACCAAAGCCCTTCGACCTCCCAGAAATTCTATCTGTTATGACCTTCGCTGCACGAGGCAACGGCACATTACAATGAGTAGTGAAGAAGATGAACAATGATCAAAACATTACTACTGAAACAAGCCTTTTACCTTCAAGGAGCTGTCCGAAAGGAGCAAATGCGGTTTTAAGCTTCTCATCCGTCGTTAGCCTTGAAAGGCCTGTGTAGCATTGCATCTAGGATGTATGAGCATGTGAACAAAAACAGCGCAAACTAGAGTGGCTGCTTAGTACCGTACTCGTACAAAGTTTCAATTTTACAGCGTATAGTTACATGAGAGCAGCAAGTAAGTCTAATGTGAATGCAACATGAGAGGCAACGATAAAAGCAAGACAAGCACACAAAAGTAATAGGATTTGACGATGCAGGATCTCATGAATGGGGATGCAACAGGTCAGAAACTGACCTAATTGATAAGGCTCAGTGGTTAATTATCTGTAATTATGTGCCAGTCGCTCATATGACATACGCACAAAGACATGGAATTAAAATAGCACACGAGACGCATAGCAAAGAGAAATCGGAGCAAAATACTACATGAGACGCATACGCACAGAGTGTATCTACATCTGTTGCTCTGATTTGCCAGGACAGGGCAAGATCACGTTACAATACATACAATTATCCCCGATTTATACCGAGAAATTGGGCTCGCCGAGGCTAACTTGCAACCATGTAGCATACGGAAAGCCATCGTGCGGAAACTAATGGGATGGGCAGGGAAGGGAGAGAGTTCTTACCGCTGACGAAGAGATTGGGGGTGGTGAGCGGCGGCACGTTGCTGACCTCGGTGTCGTCGCCGAAGATGGAGGACGGGGATGGCGGGGTGGGGGAGGGGCCGGAGGAGGAGAAGGCGGCGCGAAGTGTGGAGGAGGAGGAGATGGGGATGGAGCTGAGGAGGAGGCGGCGGAGCAGGGAGGAGGAGGACGAGGAGAGAGCCATGGCCGGCGGCTACAACCCTACGTCTCGCTTGCTTCTGGTTCAGCGTTCTGGGCCCGTGGCTCCGCGCGTTCTCGTATCGTGGCTCTGGTTCCGACCCGGACCCGGCCTGATATAAGCCTCACTCGGTTGGGTTAAAAAACTGTGTCTAAGGTATCTGTAGTATATAAAAATAAAAGTCATAAATCACCTTAAGGTCGACTTTATACATTACAGAATGACCTTAAGCAGGTCATAAGCAAAAAAAGGCTTGAGACTGGTCCTCAAGCTAAAGACCTGGCCACAAGCATTAAAATACAATTTTCTTTACATCTATTGTTCTCTCCCCAACTCGGTGAAAAAGGCGCCTAGGCGTGCACTGGCGGCGCCTAGGCGGTGGCGGCAACGGCCGCCGCGACTTAACTCCTCGGCGGGGCGTGAGGCGGCTAGGCGGTGGCGGTATCGCAGCGGCCTTAGGCGGTCAAGCGGGCTCCGGCGGCAAGCGGCAAGCGCGGCGGCTAAGCGGCCGAGGGCGCCTAGGCGTGGTTAAGCGACACAAGAAGCCGCGACATAAAGCAGTGCGGGCAGCGGGTGGGTGACATTTCCACAGGCGGGAAAAGCTAGGGTTGGGCGTTGGGAGACTTACAGAGCGCCGAGCCGCCGCGCCTCCGCGCCGCCGGCCGTCGAACCGCGGGGTCCCTCGCCTCGCGTCCTCGCCGGCGCCCGAGCTTCTCCTCGCCTCGGCTCGCCGCCCGCCTCACGCCGGCGGCGTCGCTGCCGCGCGGGTCCCTCGCCTCGCGTCCTCGCCGGGCGGCCCGAGCTTCTCTCGCCTCGGCCTCCTTCGCCGGACCGTGTACCTACATGGCGCGCCGTCCCCAACGCCTCCCCTTCGCCTCGGCCTCGCCTCCTCCGGCCCTCGCGGCTCGGCCTCGCCTCGCCCACGGCCTCCTCCTCCTCCGCCTCGACACCCTCCGCCTCCGGCGGGATTTGTGGATTTGTGGAGCGGGCGGCGGCCAGTGGGGATTGTGGAATGGGAGCGGCCGAGTGGGGAGACAATGAGCGATGTAAATGAGTGAGCACGGCCGCCACGGCGATCGGTGGGTGGTGTCGGCGATCGGTGGGCCATTTGTCGGACGGAGGAGATTGTCTCTCGTTTTTTTAATGAGTGATTGCTGATTAGTGAACTAGAACTAATTTGCTAATATTTACTTCTTTATGTCATATTGCCATATATGTGTAGCAAGTTAGTTCTTTATGCCATATTGCGATAATTTTACTAATTATGCCATATTGCTAATATTTACTTCTTTAATTCTTTATGTCATATTGTCATGATGCATCGCATACACTTTTATTAATACTTACTTTGCTAATCTTTAATTCTTTATGCCATATTCTTTATTAATGCTAGCAACTAGCATGTCATCTGTTGCTTCGGCGCCGGAGGTGAGTACCACTGAAGATAGCCTCAAAAGAAAATCGGGTGATGTAGGGTGGGAATATGGTGTGTTGGTGAATCCGAACAACCTGGACAAGGTAAAATGTGTTTTGTGTGATAAGATTGTTTCCGGTGGGATTTATAGAATCAAGCAACATATTGCACACATTAGTGGGAATGTTGCGAGATGCCCCAAATCCACAAAGGAAGATCAAGAGAAATGTCGAAACTCTATTGCGGAGGCAAAGAACAAGAAGAAGAGTAAGAAAGCTCATGAAGATGAGGTTAGGGAAGATGTGACAATTCGAGGTGATGGTGAGGATGATGAAGGGCTCGAAGAAATTGGAGGATCGGCACCTCGAAAGTTAGGCCCTATGGATAAGTTTACCAATCCCATTGATCCTCAAGCTAGTAGTTTAAGCACTCAAGAGCTTAAGCGGCAACAAAAAATCACAGAGGCAATTTGGAAAGAGAGGCTTCATAAGGTGAAGCAATATGTGGCAAGATGGATTTACGTATCAGGTATATCTTGTAACATATTTTTATTTTTACTCTTCAATGCTAATATGCCATTAAATATTAATTCATGTATGCATTAACCTTGTGTATGGTTAAGAACTTTTGGTGTGAGATGTTATGATGTGAACTATGTCTATGTGTGGTTGTGAACTTTTATTTGATATATGTGACTATGTTTTATTGTCTTACATTCATTTCTTATTTCTTTCATTAATCATTCTTTCATACTTACATAAATGTCTAAAGAGCAATAGTTGAATAAGTTTATCCACATACCAAAAGTCTCATGTATTGCTTAATTTTTAATATGCAGGTTTACATGAAGCATTTACATCAAGAATTTACATCAAGTGATGCAATGGATATCATCATCTATCAAATGTACAACATTACAAATTATTCCAGGTAACAATTCTTCCTCCAAACATCATATATGTCTTGACATCGCCTCGGCCGCCTAGGCCCCGCCTAGGCGGCCTAGGCGCTAGGCCCCTGCTTGCCGCCCGCCTAGCGCCTAGCGCCTACTTGAACATTGCCCCAACTACCAACTGTCACATCCCCTTCTTTACAGCGGAGTGGACCCACCTTAAGAGCCAACGGTGGCCTCAAACGTTGCAGCGTCGGTCTTAAGAATGATGTGGGGCCCACCTTAAGAGCCAGCAAGTTATATACACTACAGATGCCTTTATAGCTAAAATTACACTGTAGCGGCTGAGATTTTACTGTAGCTGAAGATGGCTTATTTGGCGTAATTAAATTTTAAAAAATTTAAAAATAGAAAAATATGCTAGCTCATCATGGAGAACACAAATGAATACGGAAAAAAGAACCGACAAAAAAGCATAAAAAAGCCAAAAGTTTAGAAAAAGATGAAATTTATAAATAGTGAAAAATAAGCCAAAAATCAGAAGCTGAAACTGAAATGAGTGGGGCCATACGATGTTGCCTCGTGTGCGCTGGGGCTGGCCTGGCCAATCTTCTTCTGTTCTGTTTGGAGCATAATAATAATAATTTCGCGTGAAATAGTTTTTGTCTAATCAGGGAAAACTCGTTTGGATCTTAGGACTCTGCGGAATAAAACCTGTATTTCATGCTCCACAAATTGCCTATGCAACTAGTATTTCAAATACTGATCCTTTAGGAGATTAACAATTCATGTCCTACAAAATTCTCATTGGAATCCTGGGTTCCAAAAGAAGCATTAACGGGACTCGATGCCCAGCGATGATTGAGAATCTCCTGGTCTTGATTGAGGGCCTGTTTGGTAGAGCTTTAGATTGTCATTTTTCAGCTTCTGCTCTGAATTCTCTGAGAATCCACTTATCTGAGAATCTGGAGTTGTCTCTAAAAAGCATTTGGCTAGTAAGTTAGCTCCAGATTCATAAAAAGGAGGATTTAAGGGAAATAGACCATGTTACCCCTAGTTTTGACTCTTCAATTTAACTATGTTTTCTTTCTCTTTTTTCTTTTTGACTGGTGGTGTAGTTTTATGTAGAACATTCTTATACGGATGCAAATTTTCTTATATAGATGCAAATTTATGTAGGCAAATGATATAGATATAGATATCACAATTATTGTATATCATCTATATGTTCTTGTATTCAAAATCTCATATTCATGCATTTTCATGCTCACAGTTCACATCCATACGTTGAGTCATTGTAGACAATAGCAAATCTTATCCACAAGCTTCAACCAATTTTAATATATGTATTCAATAAGTAGTACATGACATAACTGTTATATGTCCAAAGACTATAATATATGCAAAGATGAAGTACCCTCCACATTACATAATTGCAATGTGTTCAGTCTTTAAATAGCTCAGAAAATGCTAATGCAACAAAAGGCGCACCAGGCAAGTATTTTGCTCCTTCCACCATCATAACATGTAGACCAGCTAAACACAATACCCTCCACATTACATAATTACAATGCATATTTTCATCATTCATATAACTTGTCGGTTGACCCCGCAATCTGGCATAAGCTCTGTAGCTACAGCAACAAACTCTTTTCCATATTTAGTCGCAAACATCATTTGGACTTGCATCAGTTCAGGCAGATCTGCACACCTTGGAAAATCAACATAATCAATGCTCCAAATAGATAAATCTCAGCCTCACTTCATGCAAAAAAAATGATCACACAATTAGGCGTTGCAAAAAGTGCATTGTTGCTGATATAAATTCGACATAATCAATGGCCACAGAATTACCACGAATTTTCATAGCGATGATCCAGGTGAGCACATGGCGGATCTGCATCGAGCGGATCGACTCCACCGTTGCCGCGAACCCCATCTTGCTCGCTGGGCTCTTGGTGGTGGCGAGGATGAGAGGTGGGAGGATGGAGAGGAGGCGACGGGCCGAGATCGGGAGGGACGCGGAGGTGGCAGTGCTGGGGGCCGAAGGGAGGAGGCGGGGCGCACGAGAAGGGAGGAGGCGGGCGGCACGAGAGGAAGGGAGGAGCGGTCTTGGGGCCGAAGGAGGAGGCGGGCGAGGCTAGGGGCGCGGAGGAGGGAGGAGGCGGGAGGAGGCGGCGGGCGGCATGAGAGGAAGGAGGAGGCGGTCTTGGGGCGGGGGAGGCGGCGGCGGTGCTAGTGGCTGAAGGGAGGAGGCGGGAGGGAGGCGGCGGGGAGTGGGAGGGGAAGGAAGGAGGCGGGAGGGGGCGGCGAGGCGCGAGGGGAAGGCGGCGGGCGCGAGAGAAGGCGGCGGGCAAAAGAAGAAAGAGGGAGGCGGGCGGCGCAAGAGAAGAAAGAGGGAGGCAGTGGGGCGAGAGAAGGGGGAGGACGAGGGGTAGGTAAATGGCATTTTGCGAGTAATTTTGATGAATTTCAGTGGGTGGATTTCATTTAGGTTGGACAGCTCCTCACGAGAATCCACCAAAAGGCTGCTTCTCTATTCTAGTTCATTTCTCGCTTTGCTCCTTGCGAGAATCAGAATCCAACCATTTTGAGAAGTTGGGTGTTTGGTGCAGCTCCACGAGAATCTAGTGAGAAGCTGGGAGTAGAAGCTGTACCAAACAGGGCCTGAATAGCTCAACACAGCTGCTTGATTGACCTCCAGAGGAGAGTTCAGCCTTTGGAAGTAACTCTTCCATTGTCATCTTTGCATCCATATTATATTAGATGTAGTTTTTCATTCATGTTCTATTGGAATTGAAAATGAGGAGTTTGGGAGAAAAACACACCGCACAGCAAGCGTTGCCGACATGATCTCTTATATTGCCTAATCGGCTACAGCGTTTACAACCGAATCAAAGGAATCGGGTATGAAGAGGTATGTACCAATCTTGTAAAACAAGAGCCTAATCACAATCGTGATGCACCATAATCGTATCCATATCCCTTCTATGTATATGGAAGGATTTATTTCCTCTTTCGGCCGCCCTCAGTCGAAGCGGCAGAAACGTGAACGACGAGACTATCATGAAAATCCTGAAGTAGCTGTGAAGGAAGCCCCTCTATCATAATATCGGCGAACTGATGAGTTGACGGTACATGAAGAACACGAACTTGACCAAGCATTATTTTTTCCCAAACAAAGTGAATGTCGATCTCGATATGCTTCATACATCGATGTTGCACTAGACTGGAGGACATGTAGATGGCACTAATGTTGTCACAGTAGATTGAGGCCAAATCAACAGGATGGTGTAGTTCATGCAAGAGCTACCGTAACCAATAGCACTCAGCTACATCATGCGCCACAACGCAATACTCTGCTTCAGCAGAGGAGCGAGAAACAATGGCATGACGCTTGGAGCTTCATGACACCAAGTTATCACCGTGGTAGATGCAGTAACAAGATGTTGATCGACGGGAATCTGGACACCCAGCCCAATCAGCGTCTGTGTAAGCGTTGAGCCCTCTGATCGGGGAAGCTTGCAAATGAAAACTGAGGTCCATGGTTTCGTGGATGTAATGTAGAATGTGTTTCACCGGGTTAAGATGAGGCGCCCTAGGAGCATGCATGTATAAGCATACCTGTTGGACCACATGAGTTGTGTCTGGACTCGTAAGTGTGAGGTATTGAAGAGCACCGACTAAGCTGCGCTAATCGATGGGGTTGAAAATGGGAGTGCCATCAAGAGCAGAAAGTTTGGCGCAAGTGTCAATGGGTGTTTTTGTGGCATTACAGTTGCTCATGCCAGTCTGTTTGAGGAGATCAGACGCATACTCGCGTTGAGAGGGAAATAGCCTGGGAGAACAAGTGACAGAAATGCCGAGAAAAAAATGGAGGTCATAGAGAACCTTCATAGCAAACTCATGATGAAGGGAGAGAGTGATGCTAGTGAGAACATGTAGTAAGAATTATGTCATCAACATAGAAAAGTAAGAATGCAAAGTCACAGCCGCATTTGAGACCAAAGAGAGATGCATCGGAGTGAGACGGTGAATGTGGGATGAAAATCTCTAGCACCAGGCACGTGGTGCCTATTTAAGGCCGTAGAGTGACTTATGAAGTCGACAAACATAAAAGGAGCACGTGGGATTAACAAACCCAGCCGGTTATTGAGTGTAAACAATCTCATCAATAATCCCTTGAAGGAAAGCGTTCTTGACATCCAATTGATGGATTGGCCGTGAACGAGAGATGGCAATGGAAAGAATAACCTTGATGGTGGCTTGCCTAACAACTAGGCTAAAGGTTTTAGTGTAGTCGACACTGGGCGGTTGAGAGAACCCACAAATGACCCACTGAGGTTTGTAACAATCAAGAGTGCCATCAGGGTTTAACTTGTGTTGAAATACCCATTTGCCAGTAACAATATTCGCTCCAGGAGGAGGAGAAACAAGGGACCAAGTCCCATTCTAAATCAAGGCATACTCTTCCATCATGGCCTAAAGCCAGTGAGAATCCTTGAGAGCACTTATGTATGTCTTAGGAATAGGCGATAGAGGCGAGTGGAGAACGAAAAAATTCAAATGATCCACTAGTGCTACATAGCCTGATTTTGCTCGAGTTGCCATGTGATGTAGCCCTGTATGCGGATGAGCAACAGGAGCTCCTCGACAAACTATATAAGTGGCGAAGGTGGTGTCAGCAATGTCCCAAGTGGTGCGGCTAAGGTAGAGACTGGTGTAGCAAGCTCTGGAACCGAAGGAGATTGCCGGTCCATCATTGGAGCAAAGGGCATGAGCTTGACAGGAACGACGGGTGGGATGGTAGCAACAATGTTAAGAAGAAAATCAAGAGAGGTGTTGTCAATTTGTGGAGGGATGATAGTAGAGAATGGAAAAGGCGTCTCGTCGAATACAACATGATGAGAAATGATGATCTGTTTAGAGGAAAGCTCAAGGCAGTGATACCCTTTATGATTCATGGGATATATCCAAGGAACACACAAGCCGTGGATCGTGGAGCAAGTTTATGTAGGGCAGTGGCCATAAATTAGGATAGCACAAACATCCAAAAACATGCATATGTGCAAGATTAGGAGACATGCCATGCGGTGCTTCATATAGTGTAGAGAAGGGAAGGGTGTGCGTAGGGCGCCAGTTAAGAAGGTAGACAGTAGCGGCCAATGCTTTGGCCTAAAATGAGTTGGCAAGTGAGCTTGGATAGGCAATGTACGAATGACATTGTTTATCATGTGAATAGCCCATTTAGCCTTGCTTGTTTGTGGAGACGTGTGAGGGCAAGAAAGTCAAAGAACAATACCTTGAGCTTGAAAGAGAGTAGTGTCGGAATTGACAAATTCATGCCCATTATTAGTTTGAATGGACTAAACTTGCAGATGAAATTGAGTGTGTATGAAGGGGTGGAAATGTGTGAGCATGGCCAATACATCAGACTTTCGTGTGAGAGGAAAAGCCCACATGTAATGTGTAAAGTCATCATAAATAATGAGATAGTATTGGTAAGTAGAATTACTCAACACAGGTGAAGTCCAAAGATCACGATGCAGTAGTTAAAAAGAAGACTTGGTTGATGAAGTAGACTTAAAGAAAGGTAGCCTAACATGTTTGCCAAGTTGACAAGCATGACAGATTGAAAAATTAGTTTTATTACAAGGAACTAAGTTGGACTTCTGAAGAATGGAAAAGGCATCACATCCAGGATGACCAAGACGACAGTGGCATAATTCGGCAAATGCAGAAGCTATAAGGAGGGTGTGCGGAGTGGAAGTAGCAAGAGCGTCATGGATCGGATAGAGGCTGCCCACGCTATTGAACAGAGAAATCTCTTTCACAGTGCGAAGATACTTAATAGAGAAGTCGGAGGGGTCAAATTCAACAATGCAAAAGTTATCATGAGTGAATTGTGAACATAAACAAGATTTTTTATGATATTAGGGACCAGCAACACATTGTTAAGGTGAAAAGAAGAAACAGATGCATGACCAATATGAGTGATAGGTGCCGAGGAGCCATTCATGACAATGACATAAGGAGAAGGGGATTGAAAGGAGTAGGAGAGGAAAAGATACCCTGATCAGAGGTCATGTGTAAGGAGGCGTCAGAGTCCATGACCCATTCACCAGAGTTTGAGCCATGAATAGACATGTTATTCATGGCTATCAGAAACCCCGCTTGATCCCAAGATGGAGTGTTGGATGATGATGATTCCCAAGGTAAGGCGGTTGCCAGGGATTGGTGGACAGGGGCAAAAGCCATGTGTGCCTGAGGTGGAGTAAGGCATGGGCTGAGAAGACTTGGAGAAGGAGCGCACCACTGGTCTGCCTAAGGCGGAGAACTCAATGGAGCTTGAGAACCCATCTGAGCCTACCCATTCCACTGCTTGTTCCATGGGTTGAAGGCCATCCACTGGGATTGGTTGGTGTAGACCCGGGGCTGCCATGGCCGTTGTTGTTGCCGTGTCCACCACCATGACTTTTGTCGCACCAGCGTCGGCCATTGCCATGGCCAGAACCGGAGAAGGAGTTCTGGTCATTACAGTCGCTACAGGTGTTGTTAGAGAAGTTTGGGGTTGGGCTGGTGGAGACCGCAACTAGTGTGGCGGCAGGGCCTCCTGCTGCAGTTTCATCAGCTTGTGAGTCTCATCAACTCCTCAAGAAGAATAAGAGAACGCACTCAAAGAAAACTAGGAAACGATGTCATCAGAGGGACAAGAGCCACCATCTAGTGGAAGCGAGAACTAAGCCCTCGGATGAGGTTGAGAACGAGTCTTGTCCGACACAAATTGATCAACATCCCGCAGGGCGTCAGCGAGTGTCTTCATCTTCTAACAGTATGTTGTGACGAACATGTCACCTTGGTGCAGTGCTCGGAATTTAGCCTCAAGAAATACTGCTCAACTTTCCTTGTTATCATGAAAAAGTTCTTCCACACTGGTCCATGTCTAACGAGCAGATTGCGTCGGTTCCATGATGATATCAAGAATATCATCGTAAATAGAAGCATAGATCCAAGAACGAATAGCAAAATCGAATTGGTGCCATCGGCAGAGTCTTGAGGATTGTCGCCAACAATATGTCCAAGAAGATCATATTTGCCAAGTATATCAGAGAAGAGAGTGCTCCACTTTGAGTAGTTGGATTCCTTAAAGGAGAGACACATAGGGACATGTGTTTTGATACTAGCTACACTAATGGCAGTAGAGGAGGAAGGTGTGATGGCGAGGCAAGGAGCAGAACCAATGTCGGAGATTGCCGTAGTGTCGGAGGTAGCAGAAGAGTGCTCAGAGCTGGTGCTCATGGTGTGCGGAATACTGGGAGTAGGCAGGCCTAGATCCATTCCTGTTCTAATACCATGAAAACGAGGAGTTTGGGAGAAAAACACAGCGCACAACAAGCGTTGCTGGCTTGATCTCTTATATTGCCTGATCGGCTACAGTGTTTACTATAGAGAATATGAGGAATAGGCAACACCACACCCAATCAAGGGGGTGACCATCTATATTTATATACAGCCAGATGTGCCAAGATTAGGAAGGTACAATCATCCTTAATGGAGGCACTAATCTAGGCAATACCACAGCTATACAATATATCTCTAATGCCCGCCCGCAGTCGCAACGGGAGGATTCCGGACACAAAGACTAGACCGAAAATCAGTGAACAACTGCACAGGCAAGCCTTTGGTCATGATGTCAGCAAACTGGTGGGATGACGGCACATGGAGAACCCAAACCTGGCCGAGAGCCACCTTTTCGCGGACGAAGTGGATGTCGATCTCGATATGCTTCATGCGACGGTGCTGAACTAGATTGGATGACATGTAGATGGTGCTAACGTTGTCACAGTAGACCACAGTCGCAGAGGAAAGCGGAACATGAAGTTCATGTAGAAGCTGTCGAAGCCAACAACACTCGGCAACGGCGTGTGCAGCGACCGAGTATTCAGCCTCAAGATCGGGCGAGGCCGTAGTGCGGTGCTGGACGACCAGGACACCATGTTGTCGCCGAAGAAGATGTAGTAGCCGGAAGTAGAACGCCTGGAGTCTGGACAACCGGCCCAATCCGCGTCGGAGTACGCAGTGAGAGACCGAACGGGAGAGGCGCCAATGTGAAGGCCTTTGGAGAGGGTGTCCTTGACATAGCGAAGAATACGCTTGACCAGCGCGAGATGAGGCTCTCTTGGGGTATGCATGAAGAGGCACACCTGCTGAACAGCATAGGCCAAATCGGGCGAAGTCGTAAGATCTTGAAGAGCACCGCGATACTCTGTACTCGATGGATCAAGAGCGAGGCGCCCTCGGCAGCGGACAGCTTAGCATGAGTATCGACTGGTGTCGTGGTCGAGTGACACTCTGCCATGCTTGCACGCTGAAGGAGATCTAGCACGTATTGGCGCTGAGACAAAAACAAGCCGTCAGAAGACCGCGTGACGGAGATGCCGAGGAAGAAATGGAGGTCGCCGAGGTCCGTCATCGCGAACTCGTCGTGGAGCAGAGTCGTGATATGCTGCAGAAGATCCGTAGAAGAAGCCGTGAGTATGATATCGTCGACGTACAACAGGAGGTAGGCGACACGGTCTCCATCTTTGTAAACAAAGAGAGACGTGTCGGATGTGGAGGCGATGAAGCCAAGTCGACGGATGTAGGTGGCGAAACACTGGTACCATACGCGGGGTGCCTGTTTGAGACCATATAGAGATTTCTGTAGTAAGCAAACATGGTTAGGATGAGAGGGGTCGATGAAGCCGAACGGCTGCTGGCAGTAGACGATCTCCTCAAGATGGCCATGAAGAAATGTGTTCTTCACGTCAAGTTGACGAATGGGCCAGGCATTGGAGACGGCGATGCTAAGGACGACTCGGATGGTTGCCAGCTTGACGACCGGGCTGAACGTCTCATCATAGTCGATGCCGTGTTGTTGCGAGTAGCCACGGGCCACCCACCGAGCCTTGTGACGGGCTAGTGTGTCGTCGGAGTGAAATTTATGCTTAAAAATCCACTTGCCCGTCACGACGTTGGCATCGAGAGGGCGAGGAACAAGCCGCCATGTGCCGTTGGAAACCAGGGCTTGAAACTCATCCGCCATGGCCGCGCGCCAGTTGGAATCTGCCAAGGCACTACGGTAATTCCCAGGTACCGGCGAAATCGTCGGCGCATGGGTGGCCGAGAGATTGAGCCTGGTGACTGGCTTGACGGTGCCTGCGCGAGCACGGGTGACCATCGGATGTGGTCCAGTGCCAGGCCGGGGCATGGGCGCCTCGAGCGAAGTAGTCGACGCAGCTGGAAGGGACGCGCCCACGGGAGGGGCATCCTCGTGGCGCATCAGTACAGGGTCCACTGGTAAGTGGGCTGGCGAGGAGGGCCCAGCGGGAGATGACCGCTTCGATGCGTCCATGGTCTTTGGTGGTGAGGCGGCTCGACCACGAGCGGATCGAGTGGACCAGTGGAGGCTCGAGCCGCGTCCACGAAGCGCGCGGCGAGCCCTTGATCATTGGAGTGGCGGTGAAGAAGGCCGCGGACGTTGAAGGCGCGCATCTCCTGAGACAGAGGAAATAGTCGCCGGGAGGAATGACGGTGCATAGTCGTCAAGTAGAAAATCAAAAGTAGACTCTGAGCCGGTGGGTTCCACAGACGTGGCAAACGGAAAGGTGGACTCATCAAAAACGACATGGCGAGAAATAATTATGCGGCGAGTGGAGATGTCCAAACAACGATAACCTTTATGCGAACTTGGGTAACCAAGGAAAACGCACGCAATGGAACGTGGGGATAGTTTGTGTGGAGAAAGGGCAGCAAGGTTGGGGTAGCAAAGACAACCGAACACACGTAAGTGAGAGTAGTCAGGAGACTTGTGATGTAGAAGCTGAAAAGGAATGCCATTACGGACAGAAGAGGAGGGACGCCGGTTAAGCAAATAAGTAGCGGTGGCAAGAGCTTCAGCCCAATAGGCCGGCGGCATAAGGGCATGGAAAAAAGAGTACGAACTGAATTGTTGAGTGTACGAATAACACGTTTAGCCTTTCCATTTTGTGGGGAAGTGTATGGGCATGACAAGCGAAGAAGAATGCCGTGGGCAACAAGAAAAGCCCGAGTGGATTTGTTGACAAATTCGGCTCCATTATCAGCTTGAAGGCATTTGATGGAAAGACTAAATTGTGTGTGGGCATAAGCAAGAAACTCAACAAGGTGTTGGTGAACTTCAGATTTGCGGCGCAAGGGAAATGTCCAACAAAAGTGTGTAAAATCATCAAGAAGAACTAGATAGTATAAATAGCCCGAGTTGCTAGCAACAGGGGACGTCCATACATCGTAGTGAATAATCTCAAAAGGTGTTGAAGTGCATGAAAAAAGAGCTAGCAAAGGGTAGACGCACATGCTTGCCTAGCTGACAGGAGGTACAAATGGTGCGAGCTATGTTATTACATGTGATATGAGCTTTATTATGAAGCATATTAAGGATAGAAGGACTAGGATGACCAAGGCGTTGGTGCCATAAGGTGGAGGTGACGGCGACGCTGGTATGTGCAGCAGTGGTGGACACGGCTGATGGAAAGGTGTAGAGGTCGCCACTACTATTGCAATGTAGAATCTCGCGCTTGGTTAGTAGGTCCTTGATAGAAAAACCAAAGGGATCAAAGTCAATGGAACAGTGATTATCACTAGTAAATTGACGAACTAACAGAAGGTTGTGAACAAGAGATGGCACGACAAGAACCTTGTTTAAAGCAAAGCTAGACACGGCTGTGGGTAAAGTAGAGTGACCTCGAGCTATAACAGGGAGAGTGGAGCCATTTCCAACCGTAATAGAAGAAAAGGAAGGAGGCATACGGGAGAGAAGTAAACCATCCAAGGAGGACATATGAGAGGTAGCGCATGTGTCCATCACCCATGGAGAGGAGCTCTGGAGAGCCATCTGGTTCAGCGCCGCAATAAGACCGGACTGATCCCACGATTGGCCGGGAGGCACCAAACTTGAGGTGGAGCGAAGGCAGTGTGCGCTGAGATAGGGGCCAAGGAGGTCGGCTTGAGGCACAGGCTCACGCCAAGTCGAAGTGCTCGGAGGTGCCCTCCATGGGTTGAAACAAACCCACGGCCCAGAGGGCGTCGGCCCGCCCCGACCAGCCGGCTGCTGATGCTGTTGGCCGCGGTTGCCGCATTCGCGGTTCTTGCTGTGTCTGCCATGGTCGCCACATGACGTCGTAGAGGAGCCGCCGGTGCCGGAGGGAGCAGCAGGCGCCGTGTCCGAGCGATAGAGACCGAGCGGCATGCCGCAGCAGAGGAGCCAGCTGCAAAGAGGGCACTCTCGGTGGCCACCTTTGTCTCGTTCGTGAGACGAAGCTCCTTGAGGACGAGCATATTGCGTGTCGTCGCGAATGACGGCAAGGCAGTTGAGTTGGCGATGTCATCCGCGGTGTTGGAGAAGCAAGGGTTGAGACCACGCAAAAGGTTGAGGACAAGTTGAGACTCGGAGATGGCGTGGCCGACATCGCGGAGGGAGTCGGTGAGCATCTTCATGCGCTGGCAATACTCGGAAACAGGAAGGTCACCTTGCGTCATCGAGTGGAACTCGTGGCCGAGGAAGATGGCCCGTGGAGCCTTGTTCGCTTGGAAGAGGTTCTCGATGGCAACCCACAGATCGCGCGTAGTCTGGTTCGGTTCCATGGCGAGGTCGAGAACGTCATCGCGCGGAGCCAAAAGCCACGGTGATGAACCGCACGATCCGCTGCTCCCGAGCGGGATCATCGGACGCAGCGGGAGGAGCCGTCAATGTGCGACTTGAGGCCGAACTTGCCGCACATCGAGCAAAAGAACGACGACCACTTGTTGTAATTTGGATTCTTGAGTTGTAGAGTCACGGGAACATGAGACTTGATGGCGATCATCGCGAAAGGGCTGACGGTGACCGTGCGGCATGCTCAGGAGGAAGACCACCAACCGCGGCAGTGAGGTCTGCAGGGGAGGGAGCCACTGCGTTAGCAGATAAGGGCGCCGAGTTGTTTTCGGCCATGACAGAGATGCAAGAACGCGACGGCCGGTGGAGCTGTGAGGCAGCGGGGAGGCAGTAGGCCGAGACGGCGTGGAGGCGGTAGGCCGAGGCAAGCGGCCTAGACGGCAGGTAGGTGGGGGTGGGGGGCGCGGCGTCGAGGCGGCCTGGATGCGGCGGTGGGGAGTCGGCCGGGAGGCGGGTAGGCGAGGGAGGCGTGCGTGGGATGGGGAGGCGAGGCGGCCGGGAGGCAGGCGTGGGATGGGGGCCTGGGAGGCTTGCGTGGAGAGTCCAGGCGGCAGGGAGTTTTTTTTCAGATCTGGATCTGAGAAGGAAGAAAAAAGAAGCGGAAGGCAGGATCAATCTGATACCATATAGAGAATATGAGGAATAGGCAACACCACACCCGGGGGGTGACCATCTATATTTATATACAGCCAGATGAGCCAAGATTAGGAAAGTACAATCATCCTTAATGGAGGCACTAATCTAGGCAATAACACAGCTATACAATATATCTCTAACATTTACAACCGAATCAAAGGAATCGGTAGATTACAACAGAATCGGGTATGAAGAGAATCGGGTAAAACAAGAACCTAATCACAGCCGTGATACACGTATCCATATCAGCATATACATGGAAGGATTTCTTTCCGCTTTCAGGAATCAAGGGGGGAATCAAATCGACTCGATCGAGTAACGCAGTGACTAGGTGATCGGGCGAGCTAGCAGTGGCATAAGTTCAGTAGGCTAGAAACGGTCAACGATGTGGCGCAGTAGTCTTGCAAGCAGTCTCCTACATGTCAACCATTGAGCGGGCACCAGCACAAAGTCTAATCGGCTTCCAAGCAGTCATCGATGCGGCGCTACAGGCATACGAGTGGCGATGGGAAACCACATTCTCCAATAGGCAAGGTTATCGGCGTGGTTTAAGTTCTCCGACTGACTGAGTAGAGCAGTGACCGACGAATGATCAAGCCAATTTCACAGAGTAAGTAGTTCACTGCAACCTCCCAAAAACATCTGGGAATCAAAGCACCATCCAGGACTCAATAGCCTAATCCACTCGGATTTCTGCAAAGGGATCATTCATTTATACTTAATCACAAAATGTTCAGTTCATCCGATTGATTACATTCTTAGGAGGGCCAGGGCCACCAATGGACGGCGGTCCAACGGCGTATACACACAGAATTCATCAAGAACTTAGAGCATCTCTAACAAATCTTCTATAATACTCATATCCCCTATATTTTAGAAGAAAAGGTAAAAAAAAACTCCAACAGCTCTTCTAAATGATACCAAAAAATATAGAGGACTCCATCCCTGAATTTTCGTCCCCAAATATGGAGGACGCAATCCATCCCCAAAAGCCTTCGACGATTTTGTCCCGCGCTACATTGGAGATGCCCACCGCGCCTTCCGCCGCCTCGGCTTCTCCGTCCGGCTCCGCATCCAAAGAACTCTGCATGCAATCGATCTGCTTCTCTGGTTGCGCCGAACGAGGAGACTGGCATGCGCGCGATCGCCTGACAAAATCTTTTCCGCACGAAAGTCGCCTGCAGCTTCACAGTTCGCAGCGCCGAAACCTAATGGATAAATCAAAACAACTCCCCGCATGATTCAACTCTCTAGTCAGAAGATTGGATGGAAAAGTCGCACGGAAATCGAGATTGGATGGCAAAATCTTGAAGCTTGATTCACTGATTCGTGTTCCTGGTCTCCTGGAGATGGATGGAAAAGTCTTCACGTGAAAGCTTCTTGTCTTGACTAGTAGATGTGATAGCTTCTCATCTTCACGACGCCGGGTCCCGAGATCGAGTCGGTGAAGAAAAGGTCTGCGCGAGCCGCCTCGAGTCGAGATCCAGGACGTAGCGAGACGAGACTTCACGGATGACTTCACGTAGCAAGTCGGGAGGAAGGGACGGGGAGGAGATGAGAAGATTGGTTGCTAGTTTTTGTGGACCCACATTTTAATTTAGGGAACTATATTTTGGGGATTTGTTGGAGGTTACATATTTTTAGTTTTCTATTTTCTAGATTGTGTCCTCTAAAAAGTGATTTAGGGGATGAGATTTAGAGGACATTGTTGGAGATGATCTTACAAGCTTTACGAAAAATGAACCAAGAACGCCGGCGGCTGCTGCGTGTTGTGTGCGAGCTGGTTCTCACGCGGTTGGGAGCACCTTCTTGACGATCTCGTCGCTGAGGGAGGCGATCTGCGCGTCGAGCGCCTTGACGGACTCCTCCTTCTGCGCCGTCGCCATGGGCGGGTGGGAGGAGGAGCGGCGGAGTGGAGGTGTGGTGGGGAGAAGGGGAGGCGGGCTATCCATTTTTTGGGCCTTGGAAAAGGCCTGATGCAGGAGGCCTCGTTAGCTCACGAGCCCATTTAGAAACCGCAGAAGAAGAAAAAAAATGTTTTTACTCTCTCGGTCTATCCATGGTGGAATGCCCTTCGTTTCTATTATAATGGAATGGCTGTCATTTCAGAATGTACGCGGTCAAGCTTATAGAATTTTGACTGAAATAGCCATGTTGATATCTGAAATTGGCATGTAAAAGAGAACGAGAGGAGTGGCCGAGTGGCACGTAAGCAGTTTATCTTACCATTACAGTGGAGTTCAGTGCTTTCGTCACCCGCGCCTAGTCCGCCGTCCAAAGCCTCTACGAACCCGCGGAAAATTCAGCACCTGTATCTTCACCGTCCACTCGCCGCTGGCCAAATCCAACGCCCCGCACAGCCGCCACCTCATCGATCCGCGACCCACCAATCCCCTCACACCGCGCGCCTCTATATCAACCCGCTCCCCCTTCGCCTCCGCTTCACGCCAAGTAAAGTCTCCTCCATCAATCACTCCTCCCGTAGTCCCATTTCCCCCGAGGCCTCAAGAACCAAGCCCCAATCCCGATCGATGGCGCCCAAGGCGGAGAAGAAACCGGCGGAGAAGAAGCCGGCCGGCGAGGAGAAGGCCGAGAAGACGCCTGCTGGGAAGAAGCCCAAGGCGGAGAAGCGGCTGCCGGCGTCCAAGGCCTCCAAGGACGGCGGCGTGGAGAAGAAGGGGAAGAAGAAGGCCAAGAAGAGCGTGGAGACGTACAAGATCTACATCTTCAAGGTGCTCAAGCAGGTGCACCCGGACATCGGCATCTCCTCCAAGGCCATGTCCATCATGAACTCCTTCATCAACGACATCTTCGAGAAGCTCGCGCAGGAGGCCTCCCGCCTCGCGCGCTACAATAAGAAGCCCACCATCACCTCCCGCGAGATCCAGACCTCCGTCCGCCTCGTCCTCCCCGGCGAGCTCGCCAAGCACGCCGTCTCCGAGGGCACCAAGGCCGTCACCAAGTTCACCAGCAACTGAAGACTTGTCATCAAGGCTTTCCTCCTCGTGCTTCATTCCCTTCCCTTCTGTGGCTGTGTGACTCTTGACTTCTTGAGCATGAGTATTGTAAATCGTGCCTGGTTGTAATGGACGGCTTGGATTTGAAGTTACGGGTGTGGTATTGTTATTGGCGGCTCATATATGCTTGGATCTGCGTGAGAATTTGTATGTGATGTTTGTGCTGCATGATGGCAGTTCTTGTGCGCAAGTATTTTGATTTGTGGAGAGTTTTGTCAGATGTTGTGATCTTGTCGGTTGTGATTGTGGGTGGGGGGCGGCGGATGAATTGAGCACTGGTTGGTGGCCTTCAGCTTTTGAGTTCTTTTCTTGCGAATATTAGCTTTGGATTGCAACAAAGGAACGGCGAGGATGCTTATGAGCCTGCATACAGCCTACAAAAGTAGTAGTTGGCCATAATACTAGTAATCTCCTGGTCGTAAAGCGTGTGGTTTCACAGATGCTGATCGATTCTGTGTGCAAAAGCAAATAGTGCTTACCTGTTAATGTTTTGCTCCACGCAGCACCATTTGTAGTCACAATTTTGCTTGTGGCAAAAGAAGTAGGCAAGTTGTGCTGTTGCCTCCAGAATTTCAGTAGCGCTTGTACTCGGGCGCTTTTGCATCTTGGAAGAAATATCTGTGATGGGCTGTTGTTTTCATCTCTAATTCAACTTACTATAAATTGCTGTGCTTGGGAGATGCCCATTAGTTGCCATGGACCTCAAGTACGACACAAATAACGTTGTTGTATGTGTTTACAGTTTGCCTCGTAACATAGCCATAGATGATCTACCATTTTATGCACACTGAAGCCGTACATATTCCGTTGATAGTGGATTCCGTACCAATATTTTGTCTGATGTTGCTTTCTAATTCTGTAATGGAGCTACCACATGTAACATCGATTCATTCTTTTGGAGGTTTTGTAGGGTTATCATTTTACACAACAGAGGAAGAACATATTTTCACCATTTGACGCCGTAGAGGAAGTACTTTATCTATGCTATTTTAGGGCCTGTCTCATGCTGTTTACCACAGGGAAATTAGAAATCCCCATTATTGTTTCCTACCGACACTTGAAGCTGGTTATGTTGGTTCCATGGAAATATATTAGTTTCATGTTGATCTGTGTATCTGATCAAATATAGCTCGATTGGTGAGAGACAAGCAAACTGGAAGGCCAAAGAGATTTGGTTTTGTAAAATATCCGTCACAAGCGGAGGCAGAGAAAGCTGTCAAGGCAATGGATGGAAGGGTACGTGCTCTACTCACTCACTATCTTAGCTATAACCTTCAAATGTTATTTGTTGATATGTTGATACAATTTCACAAACTGTGGATGTTTAACTGTCATTTGTCCAAGAGGAAACTGTGCTGAAATTCCAAGATAGAGAACAAATTGTAGCTGTAATTGATTACTGTTGATATTCCTTCGGTCTGAACTGAAATAGCTCAAGAAGTCAAAAGGCACCTCGCTGCAAAGAAAATATCCTGGTCGACAGATGCGCGTGACTTCTTGTTACTAATGTTGACTCGCAGAAGTACATAACATGAAACACAACCGAAATTTCAAAATTAATTTGAATTCTTGTTTGAATTTGATTTCTTATGAATTCTGGCCAAATTCCACATCAATCCAAGCCATTCAAACCTCAATCTCCCTGCCACATCACTTCCTTGAACCGTTTTCGCACGGGCACTGTTCAGCATCTGAAAATATCACTGCCGCCGATATTCTTCGCCACCGCCCGGTCTTTCCCTCCACGCCCACGCCTTCGCGCGCTTTCCCACCACTGCCACGCCCCTGTCAACTAGTCAGAGCCCGTACCACCTTGTCTCTCCTGCCTCTGACACTCCTTAATTGCACCGGCAACGCGTCAGCCCAGCCAGCAGAGCTCGCCATCGCCGTAGCCTCTCCTATAGTTTGTTTTCCTCTCGGCCGACTGCTTCGCGCCGCAAACCACCTTGCCAGCCGCTGCCAAGTCAATGTACGACAACCCTGACACCTGACACACTTTTTAACGGCCGCAACACTCACCTGGTCGAGCCGCCATGGCAAATTCACCGCCGTCGTCCATGTTGGAAGACCGATTCTTCCGTTCAGCACTTCACTTGTAACCGATATTGTTGGGTAGTTGGTTAGCGCTAGATCCTCTCCTGTAACATACTCTTGTAACTCCTTTGCCTATTTATGGCTTGATAGCAATACAATGTGTGTGTGAGGCTTATTCACTTCTGCATAGTATCAGACGTCCCAGCTTAGATCCTATTCTCTCGCGCCTGCTCCTTGCCGACGCCATGGCTGCCACATCTCCCGTCGCCGACACTGCACCCGCCGCCGGCGACTCCACTGCTTCTGCTTTGTCCAACAACTCCGCTCCCTCCTCAAACTCCTCCTCCACATCTGTCCCACCGCCCACACTGTCTTCGGCTATTTCCAGTGTCAACATCAAAGCTTTCATCCCCTACACCCTCTCCATGGAGTCAAACAACTACCGTAAGTGGAAGAATCTCATGCTCGTCGTCCTTGGGCGGTTCCATTTACGATCCCATGTCGAAGAAATGGAACCTGATCACGACGATCCTGATTGGGCCACCGAGAATCTTCAGGTTCTCATGTGGATCTATGCCACCATTGATGCGAGCCTCACTGACATGGTGATGGAGGATGATGCTACTGCCTACGGTGTCTGGCAGAAACTCGTCTGTCTTCTGCTCCAACAAGCCGTCTCGTGCGGTTCATCTCGAGTCCGAGCTCCACAATCTCGTTCAAGGAGATCTCCCCGTCGATGCTTACTGTCACAAATTGAAGACAATTGCCGACGCTCTGGTTGACTGCGATCAGCCGGTGCGTGAGCGCGCGCTAGTGCACCATCTGATCTGTGGACTCAACCCGAAGTTCCACGTCCTCCACTCCATTATGCCCATGCTTCCAACTTTTCCCACCTTTATGCAGGCGCGCGACTATCTTTTGGTGGAAGAACAATCCCAGGAGGCTGAGAAACCGGCGACGCCCGAGACCGCACTTGTTGCTGGCGGTCCTGGATCCGGCTCCACCGCCTCTTCTCTACGTTCTAAAGTCCAGGACTCCGTTCCTCCTACCACCACCAACAACAACTCCGGAGGGCGCTCGCGTGGCTATCGCGGTCGTGGACGCGGCGGCGGCCGCAACGGCGGTGGTCGAGGACGTTCCCAACAACAGCAATTGCCTCCGTGGATAGTGTCCTATCCACCCTGGACTGCACCATCTCAAGGGCAGTGGCGTGCACCATGGACTGGTGCTACTGGCCCAGGCGTGCTAGGAGCACGGCCACCGTCTAGTCCGGGGCACGCATACACGATCATGCAGCCATCTACTTCTCCGGCACCACTTCAAACTTCTTCATGGGATGCCAACGGACTTCTTCAGGCCCTTCATGTGATGTCTCTGCAGCAGCAACCCGGGAACAACGACTGGCATATGGATACTGGAGCATCTTCCCATATGACCGGCGATGCAGGTAACCTGCCTACTTATTTTCCTTCCTCATTGCACAATTCCTCTCATGTCATTGTCGGAAATGGGTCCTTCATTCCGATTGTAGGAACTGGCTCTTTGTCTTTCTCCACCCCTTCCACTCAATTTCACCTTCCTAATGTTCTTCATACCCCTGCCATAGTTAAGAATCTTATCTCTGTCCGAAAATTCACTCAAGATAACAATTGTTCAATTGAGTTTGATCCCACTGGTTTCTCTGTGAAGGATCTTCGCAGCAGGACTCTACTCATGAGGTCCAATAGCAATGGTGACTTATATCCATTCCACGGTTCCAATAATACATCTGCACCCATGGCGCTTCAAGCTTCCTCTATTGCTGTGTGGCATCGACGGCTTGGTCATCTTGGGCGCCACTCGTTAGATCATTTGGTTTCTTCTTTTTCCATTCCATGTACAAATAAATCTCGCATATCTTCCGTCTGTGATGCGTGTCAAAAGGGGCGCCATGTCCGCCTTCCATTTGCTCACTCCAAGCAAACTACATATTTTCCATTCCAAATTGTTCATTGTGATTTGTGGACCTCACCAGTGCCAAGCTTTACCGGTTTCAAATACTATCTCATTCTTGTGGATGACTTTACACATTATATGTGGACTTTCCCTCTTCGCCACAAACACGAAGTTTCCACCGTTCTCCCGACGTTTTATAACATGGTTCTTAACCAATTTCACCTTTCAATTCAAACCGTGCAATGTGATAATGGACGGGAATTTGACAATCGCTCGCTTCGGACGCTCTTTACATCACACGGTATTCTTTTCCGACTGTCTTGCCCTCATACTTCCTCCCAAAATGGCAAGGCAGAGCGTGCCATCCGAACAACGAATGATGTGCTACGCACTCTTCTTTTCCAAGCTCATCTACCTTCTTCTTTTTGGGTCGAAGCCCTCCACACGGCAACATACCTCATTAACCGTCGTCCCACTAAGCCCTTACATCTTCTCACGCCTTATGAAGCTCTATTTGGCCAAGCACCTTCGTATCTTCACTTGCGCACTTTTGGTTGCTTGTGTTACCCCAACATCGCCGCCACCGCCGCTAACAAGCTTGCTCCGCATTCAACACCGTGCATTTTCCTCTGATATCACCGGGAACAGAAAGGCTATCGATGCTATGATCTCCGCACTCGTAAGATTATCACATCTCGTCATGTTGTCTTTGATGAGACTCAATTTCCTTTTGCCGAATCCCCTCAGCCCACACAACCGACATCCGACTCAGGTTCCAGTAACCCTGCCTGGGATCTTGTGCAACTCCGCCCGCGGTCTGCTCAAATCCGATAACCCGCCACTGCACTTCCCGACTCTACCTCTGACAACCTTCTGTCTCGCGTTCAATGCTCGATATGCCTCCCTCACCCGCTACAACCTCTACACCCGCGAATTTGGGCTCACCATCTCCACCTGCTGTCCACCCCGTCTCGTTTTCACCACCAGAACCTGCCCGCCATTCCATGATCACTCGGGCTAAGGATGGTATCTTCCAACCCAAGCACCACTTTGATCTTTCTGTTACTACCACCTCTCTTTCTCCCATTCCCTCTAATTATCGTATTGCTCTTAAGGACTCCAATTGGTACAATGCTATGTTAGAGGAATTTACCGCTTTGAAGAAGAACAATACGTGGTGTCTGGTTCCCAAACCTACAGGTGTTAACGTTGTCTCCGGCAAATGGATTTTCCGGCACAAATTCAATTCCGACGGCTCCTTCACACGGTATAAAGCTAGATGGGTGGTCCGCGGATTTACACAACAACCCGGCATTGACTTGGAGAAACATTTAGTCCGGTTATCAAGCCTACCACAATCCGTGTGGTCTTGAGTATTGCCGCATCTTCTTCCTGGCCTATTCATCAGATGGACGTCAAAAACGCGTTTCTTCACGGGGATCTCTCGGAGACAGTATACTCTCAACAACCATCAGGGTTTCTTGATGATACTTGGCCTGATCATGTTTGCAAGCTCAACAAGTCGTTATATGGTTTGAAGCAGGCCCCTTGGACTTGGTTTCTTCGATTTAAGGCCTTCTTACTCTCCCTCGGGTTTCAGGCCTCCCAATCAGATACTTCCCTGTTCATTCTTCACAAGGGACTCACTACGGCTTACCTTCTGTTGTATGTTGATGACATCATTCTCACAGCCAACAGTGAATCTTTCCTCCGGCAGATTATTCACAAACTCAACGGGGAGTTTGCCATGACAGACCTTGGTCCCTTACAGCATTTCCTTGGCATTTCTGTAACCTGGAACAGTCATGGCCTTTTTCTTTCCCAAGCTCAATATGCTCATGATCTTCTTGAGAAGGCTGACATGCTTAATTGCAATCCTCTCTCACCGATTGACACAAAGCGGAAAGTTTCAGACATGATGGAGCTCAGAGCACATCCGATGTAACACCGCAGCTTTGCCGGGCTTTGCAAAGATCTTACAATCACTCGCCTCGACCTCAGCTATGCAGTTCAGCAACTCTGTCTATTCATGCACAATCCCAGAGAGCCCCATCTGCAGCTGCTCAAACGAGTGCTTCGCTATGTCCGCGGCACTGCTCATTTTGGTCTGCAACTGCTCGCTCTTCTAACAGAGAACTGGTGGCTTTCAGCGATGCCAACTGGGCAGGGTGCCCCGACACAAGGAAATCAACATCTGGCTATTGTGTTTTTCTCGGTCCCAACTTGATCTCCCGGTTCGCAAAGTCGTCACGATCGTCTCCGATCGAGGCCAAGGTGAATATAGGGGTGTTGCAAATGCTGTTGCAGAACTCTGTTGGCTTTGTCAACTCCTTCGAGATTTGCATCACGCTCCAACCCGGTCCAGCATAGTCTATTGTGACAATGTAAGTGCCATGTATTTGTCCAATAACCCGGTCCATCATCAGCAGACAAAACACATTGAAATTGATCTGCATTTTGTCCGGGACAAAGTTTCTCTTGGCGACATCAAGGTACTGCATGTTCCTTCAGCTTACCAATTCGCTGATATCTTCACAAAGGGATTGCCTGCTCCTCTCTTCAGCGACTTCCGATCCAGTCTGCACATCCTTCCGGGTCCAGACTGAGGGGGGCTGTTGGAAGACCGATTCTTCCGTTCAGCACTTCACCTGTAATCGATATTGTTGGGTAGTTGGTTAGCGCTAGATCCTCTCCTGTAACATACTCTTGTAACTCCTTTGCCTATTTATGGCTTGATAGCAATACAATGTGTGTATGAGGCTTATTCACTTCTCACAGTCCAAGTTCATTCTCTCTTGCCTCATCCTCTCACTGCCAACTTGACTCGCCTCTAACCGCTTTTGATCGCCGCAAATGCTGCACCCGAGACAACCCGTACCTCCCCTCTGCTAGCTCAAGCCATCCTATACCATTCCTTCACTGTCGTAAACCTCACCGCCTTGCCGACTACCTTGTTTTCTCTTTGCTCTCACTCACATACCACTTACTATAAATTGCTGTGCTGCGGAGATACCCATTAGTTGCCATGGACCTCAAGTACGACACAAATGACGTTGTACATAGCCATAGATGCTCTACCATTCATGCACACTGAAGCCGTACATATTCCGTTCATAGTGGATTCCGTACCAATATTTTGTCTGATGTTGCTTTCTAATTCTGTAATGGAGCTACCACATGTAACATCGATTCATTGTTTTGGAGGTTTTGTAGGGTTATCATTTTACACAACAGAGGAAGAACATAAGAACATCTTTTCACCATTTGACGCCGTAGTGGAAGTACTTTATCTATGCTATTTTAGGGCCTGTCTCAAGCTGTTTACCACGGGGAAATTAGAAATCCCCATTGTTTTTTTCCTACCAACACTTGAAGCTGGCTATGTTGGTTCCATGGAAATATATTAGTTTCATGTTGATTTGTGTATCTGATCAAATATAGCTCGATTCGTGAGAGAGAAGCAAACTGGAAGGCCAAAGGGATTTGGTTTTGTAAAATATTCGTCACAAGAGGAGGCAGAGAGCTGTCAAGGCAATGGATGGAAGGGTACGTGCTCTACTCACTCGCTATCTTAGCTATAACCTTCAAATGTTATTTGTTGATTTGTTGATACAATGAGAATTTCACAAACTGTGGATGTTTAACTGTCATTTGTCCAAGAGGAAACTGTGCCGAAATTCCAAGATAGAGAACAAATTGTAGCTGTAATTTATTAGTGTTGATATTCCTTCGGTCTGAACTGAAATAGCTCAAGAAGTCAAAAGACACCTCGCTGCAAAGAAAATATTCTGGTCGACAGATGCGCTTGACTTCTTGTTACTAATGTTGACTCACAGAAGTGTGTAACATGAAACAAAACTGAAATTTCAAAATTAATTTGAATTTGATTTCATATGAATCGACCAAATTCCACATCAATCCAAGCCATTCAAACCTCAATCTCCCTGCCACATCACTTCCTTGAACCGTTTTCGCGCGGGCACTGTTCAGCATCTGAAAATATCACTGCCGCCGATCTTCTTCGCCACCACCCGGTCTTTCCCTCCACACCCACGCCTTCACGCGTTTTCCCGCTACTGCCACGCCCCTGTCAACTAGTCAGAGCCCATACCACCTTGTCTCTCTCGCCTCTGACACTCCTTAATTGCACCGGCAACGCGTCAGCCCAGCCAGCAGAGCTCGCCACCGCCGTAGCCTCTCCTATAGTTTGTTTTCCTGTCGACCGACCGCTTTGCACCGCAAACCGCCTTGCCAGCCACTGCCAAGTCAGTGTACGACAACCCTGACACCTGACACACTTTTTGACGGCCACAACTCTCACCTGGTCGAGCCGCCATGGCAAATTCACCACCGTCATCCAAGTTCGTGCTCTCTTGTCTCATCCTCTCATTGCCAATTTGACTCGCCTCTAACCGCTTTTGATCGCCGCAAATGCTACGCCCGAGACAACCCGTACCTCCCCTCTACTAGCTCAAGCCATCCTACACCTTTCCTTCATTGTCGTAAACCTTACCGCCTTGCCAACTTCCCTGCTCTGTCTCTGCTCTCATTCTCTCACAGCCGCCGCCTGACATACAACATCACCTTTTGACCGCCGCAATGCCGTGCCCGAGGAAGCCTATACCTCCCCTCTCCTAGCCGAGCCGCACCCTCCCGTACCATCCCGACCTCTACCACGCACCGCTGCCACCTTAGCCCCACCCCTGTGCCGAACCGTCATGGGATGGCTACAAAGCCTGAGACCCCCTCCAGACATCGCCATCCAGTGAGCCACCACCACACTCCAATTGAGCTTTCGACCGAAGCCTCACCGGTGACCACCCAAAGACCTCAAAGTAAGCTAAGTTTCGATTCCACTTGTTCAATCAATCATATTCCAATTTCTCTCACCTATGGAACCTTTATGCTCCCAGAAACACCACTGAACCATTGCCTTAACCCCTCGAGCCTCTTACCGAGTTGGCGACTAGCGCCGCTGCTCGACCTTGAGGCTTCACCGTGGACAGCTCGGCTTAGTCATCCCCAACTCATGCCACCACTTTCCTGAACTTCCTCTAATCCCATAGATGCCCAAATCCTAATGCTATTATCCTTTAGCCCATTCTTAAGCCCTGTGCCATTTAAACATCATGAAGGGAGGAGACCTCGCCGCTAGCGAACGCTAACACCTCAGCTGCCTTCGAGCCCCAAAATGAAAACCCCCAGACACCTGGAACCCACCCATGGTCATCGATTGATGTTTCAACCACAGATTCTCCAACCGTCCCATCGCCTGAAATATCCAGTCGCTCCTGTTGTAGGGGTGGCCCCCACCTAAGCCCAGTAGGCCTGTTAGGAGGATGTAAGGTCCAAAATAGGACATATGTAATGACACAAGTGCCCCAGAGGGCAACACTCATGTGTAAGGTATTGCTGTACAAACACTCATCATTTGGGTATATATATGTGTGGCATAGGCCACGGGGAGGACCCCGAAGCCATTCATTTTACTCAACTCTCCACTACCACACTCTCTCTCTGTTTGGTCTGTAACCACAACAGTTGGCGCCGTCCGTGGGGAGGACAAGAACAAGCCTCCAGGTCTGAAGGAGGATGCAACCAAAGAAAGCTTCATCGTCGGCGACGAAGAAGAGGGCGGAAGCGGCGAAGTCTCGCGTCAGCACTAGGGCTTCGGCTTTAGCAGCCACAGGTACGAGCGGTGGTGCAGGTGCGACCGGAAACCCCGCCATCGACGCGACGACCAACCCCGCCACAGACGCAACGCCCAACCCCGCCACCGACGCGATGACTAACCCCGCCAGCGACACAACGCCCAACCCCACCAGCACTGCCCCGATGACCAGCCCCGGCGATGGCAACGCCGGCGCATCCGTTTTTCCACCCGGCGCAGAAGCGGTGAATGGCCCCAGCGGCGAGCGAACCTCATCACCTTCTCCAGGGTCCTCCACAACAGCGCGACGGGCAGCCTGGGCGCGCAGGCCGTGGTCACCGCCGTACCGGTAGCACCGCCAAGCGCACCGATGGCCCCAGCCACGCCCGCGGTGGAGGCGGCCCTTAGCGCGTTTCAGCGGGAGCTAACAGACCTCCACGGAGCTGTGCGGGACATGCAAGAGGCTCGGAGCCAACACTTCTCGGCGGTGGCATCCGAACCCCCCACGTCTAATCGCATCCCATCGCAGCGAATAAATCAGGAGTCCCCGCTCTCCGCGAGCCTACAGCAGGCGGCTTTGCCCAAAACCGCAAGTTCGAAGGCCATCGAGGCCTACAAGGGCGACTCCGACCGCGAGACTTCGTGGCGCGTGTATGAGACCGCATCGAAGCGCCGCGAGACGACACCACGAAGGCAAAAGGACTCCTCTCGCGTTACAAGGGTGGCGCCGCCTGTTCTTCACCATTGACCACAATCCATCTACGCGTGGGAACAGATCCGCAACCAACTCTACAACAACTTCCGTGGAAACTACATCGAGCGTGTCAATGCGACTAGCTCTTCGCATCAAGCAAAAACGATAAAAGGCTCCGAATTACTTCGCGCGCCGCAAAGTGCACCGCCAGTCAAGGACGCCAACGAAACAATCGTCATCAACGCAGAATACAAGGTCTCCGCTCGCGACCATTCACTGAATATAACGCGCGGAAGCCACTCAAGTCGAAGGCAGAGCTCTTCGACAAAGTGGAACCGTACGCCCGAGCCGAGGAAGACGCGCGGAGGTGCAGCGGCAACGGCTCCGACGCCGGGCAGGCAGAGGACTTGTCGCAAAGAAGCAGCACAAGAGATAACCCGAGGATGGAACACAAGCAAGTGTCCGCAGGCGACACTCGTGAGCCCGTCGACGATGGGGTGCACCAAACCTCACCAGGCGACAGGCGTAAGCCCTGGCGTAACCGGCGAAGACCCCAAAAGGCCCGCCATATCCTCGCCGCGCAAGGCGTTCCCCGGGAGGCCGCGTCAACCTCGCGCGTTGGAGGGGGACGCGAAGGAGGTGGCGATGCGAAGCCGCGTGCGGAGCAGGAAATCCTCGAATACGGCAGATGGTGCGAGGTACACGGCTATGGGGGCCATTTCACACGGACATGCACCAAAGTTGTGGCGTCACGACAGCGGTGGCCCATGTACGGCCTCAAGACATCGACTTCGTGAATACCCGCGACAAAGATACGCAAGGTGGTCCCTTGCGTGTTGGCTCCCCCGGAGAGACCCAATGTCGTGGCATTAATGTCATCGATGGAGGCTCTTCGTCGAGCACTTCCCCGGCACAACTACCTCGGCGGGCGCCCCATTGCAAGATCACCTTCACGCCACCGATGCCTGTATGAATTCCCCATCAAGATCCCTTGGTCATCCAGGCCGACATTGCAGGTTGCGACGTCAGGCGCATCCTCATTGACGGGGGGAGCTCCGCAAATATTTTGTTCACGGAAGCCCTTAATCGTATGGGAATACCTCGGAGTCTATTGAAAGCGTCGGAACCCCCCTTCAGGGCCTCAGAGGACAGCCTCTGAAGGCTCTAGGTCAAGTTCGCCTCCAAGTCTCCTTATGCCATGCCGACAACGCCAGGACCGAAGATGTCGTCTTCGACGTGGTGAACGTCTCATATCCGTACAATACCATACTGGGTCGGCCTGCCATCAACTCCTTTGAAGCCGTCCCACACTACGCATTCCTATGCATGAAGCTCCCAGGACGGCGGGGCGTTATCACCCTCTTCGGCGATCAGGATATGGCTCAGAGCATCGAAATCGAAGCTGGACGCTTGCACCACAAGGTGCACGCCCTCACCGACAAATCCCAGACGAACACCCCATCCGCTCCGGGATGGACACCTAAGCCCCACCCGGAGGGCGGGGTGAAGAGGGTGCCGCTCCAGGCGGAGGGTTAGTTCATATCCATAGGCGAGGGCCTCCCTCCGGAAGTAGAGCAAGACTTACTCCGAGTCCTCCGGGCCAACATAGATGTCTTCGCATGGTCCCCGGAAGATATCAAAGGATTGGACCGCGCCCTCATCGAACATAACCTCGCGATCCGCCCTGACGCCAAGCCCGTCAAGCAGAAACTTCGCCGTATGTCCATGGACCGGCAGCAAGCGGCCAAGGTGGAGGTGGCGAAGCTCCTTTGAGCGGGGGTTATCCACGAGGTTCAACATCCGGACTGGCTCGCCAATCCGGTGTTGGTCAAAAAGACCAGCGGCGCCTGGCGCATGTGCATCGACTTCACCGCCCTCAACAAGGCATGCCTGAAGGACAATTACCCTCTACCGCGCATAGATCAACTGGTCGACGCTACCGCTGGATGCGAGCTCATGAGCTTCTTGGACGCCTACTCCGGCTACCATCAGGTCTACATGGCCAAGGACGACGAGGATAAAACCAGCTTCATTACGCGGTGGGGACCTTTTTGCTTCGTAAGGATGCCCTTCGACTTGAAAACGCGCGCAACCTTCACCCGCCTCGTCGCTACCGCCCTGGCCGTCGGCTAGGAAGGAATGTGGAGGCCACGTGGACGACGTGGTAGTAAAAACCGAGCAGCTCGCCTCCCATGGCCGGATCTTCGTGAGACTTTCGATAACCTCGTGAAAGCGCATTAAGCTCAATCCGACAAGTGTGTCTTCTGTGTACAGTGGGCAAGCTCTTGGGCTTCCTCATATCCGGCGAGGCATTCAAGCGAACCCGACAAGGTTGACGCTATCACGGGCATGGAGCCTCCCAAGACGACGCGGAGGTCCAGAGCTGGCAGCCGCATGGCGCCTTGAGCTGTTTCCTCTCCAGAGCGGCGGAGCGGGGCTTGCCATTCTTCAAGACTCTCCACGGTTGCGATGGGTTTCATTGGGACGACGATGCGCGCAAGGCCTTGGCGACCTCAAGAAACACCTCGCAACCATTCCCACTCGTGGCCCCAAAGCACGAGGCTCCTCTCGCTCTACCGCGCGCTCTGCAACGCGGCGGCGGCGCCGCCTCGTCCTCGAAGAGGGTGCACTCCAGCGGCCAGTGTACTTTGTCTCCAAGCCCTCTAGGGCGCCAAGACGCGATATACCGAGCTCGAGAAGCTTGCTTACGCGCTGGTCATGGCTTCAAGAAAGCTCCAGCATTACTTCCTAGCGCACCCGATAACGGTGCCATCCTCGTTCCCTCTCGTGGAGATGCTGCACAACAAGGAGTCCACGGGGCGAATTGGGAAATGGGCGGCCGAGCTGGCCCCATTCTCCCTAACATACGCCTCTCGAACGGTGATCAAGTCTCAAGTCCTGGCGGACTTCCTCACGGAATGGACCCCTCCAGCTCAGCCCGCCCTCCAGGTCGAAGACCCGGTGTGTACGCTTAACACCGACGGAGCGTACGGGGTCCGGGCGTAGGGGTGGGCGCCGTTATCACCACACCCGAGGGGCAGCGCCTGTTGTACTACGAACAACATGGCCGAATACAAGGCGTTACTCTTCGGCCTCGGGAAGCTCAAAGCGATGGGAGCATGGCGAGTCCTCGTCCGCACCGATTCCTGTTAGTGGCGGCCATGTGGACAAGTCATACGCACAAGGACCCGAGCTAGCCAAGTACCTAGCAGCCGCGCGAGCGAAGGAACGGCACTTTTGGGTGTCACGGTGAAGGCCATCCTCGAGTGGACAACGAGCAAGCCGACGTCTCACCAAGGCCGCCGCCAGCTCCCACCCGAAGGGCATTTTACGAAACCGCCGCGGTGGCCATAGCGCAGGATAATCGGGATGCGACCCTCGTCCACCATATCACCCAGCAGGGTGACTGGCGGGAACCCCTTTTCGCTTTTCCACAGGGCATCGCGGAACCGGATGACCCCTCCGAGCTCTGGCGTTTGCAACACCGCGCTAGGTCCTTCCGTGTGCTCGACGGGGAGCTTTACAAGAAGGGGTCCGCGCACTACTCTCGCGGTGCCCTCCGCAAGAAGGAAAGCGCCTCCTCGCAGAAATTCATGCGGGTCTCTGAGGTATTACGCCTAAGTCAAGCACACAAGGGCAAGGGCCTTCCACGGCTTCGGCGGACGCAAGCGGCTAGCGGTTAGTGCCTTAACCCTTGTAACCGCTCACCTGCGTAAACGGGAATTTAATAAAGTGCATCGTTTATGCAAATTCTCCCGTTTTCATATCAAAAGCGCGCGAAGGATCACCTTCGTGTGCACTATGCATGAGCATGAATAAAGACGCGTGGGGGGACGCCTCCGCGCGCAGTCTACGGACTCTAAATAAGACGTAGCGTCGAGGTCCGCCTCCGCACGCACTCTACGGAGTATAAATAAGACGTAGTGTGGAGGTTCGCCTCCGCACGCAATTTCACCGCCCGCAACGCGCCGCTCGCCTCCGCGCACAGTCTACGGACTCTAAATAAGACGTAGCGTCGAGGTCCGCCTCCGCACGCACTCTACGGAGTATAAATAAGACGTAGCGTTGAGGTTCGCCTCCGCACGCAATTTCACCGCCTGCAATGCGCGGAGGCTCGCCTCCGCGCGCAGTCTACAGACTCTAAATAAGACGTAGCGTCGAGGTCCGCCTCCGCACGCACTCTTCGGAGTATAAAAGAAAAAGACGCAGATGCTATCCCTGCGCACTCTACGGAGTATAAACAAGACGCGAACACCGCGCACGCATCGGCGTTGCCGCAGTGCGTACTCTTCGGAGTCTAAATAAGACGTGGATGTCGATCCCGCGCACTCTACGGAGTATAAAAAACGCGGATGTTATCCCTGCGCACTCTACGGAGTATATACAAGACGCGAACACCGCGCACGCATCGGCGTTGCCCCAGTGCGTACTCTTCGGGGTATAAATAAGACATGGATGTCGATCCCACGCACTCCACGGAGTACAAACAAGATGCGAACACCGCGCACGCATGGGTGTTGCCCAGGGCGTACTCCCCGGAGTATAAATAAGACGTGGTTGTTGCATCAGCTCCGCTGCCACCACTTCGAAGGGTAGGGGACGGAGCGCCACGCGCTCATTTCGACCAGGCGCCAGCCTCGCGCGCCACCACTTCAAGGGTAGGGGACGTTGCGCCGCGTCTCATTTCGACCAGGCGCCAGCTCCGCGCCACCACTTCGAAGGTAGGGGACGGAGCGCCGCGCATCTACCTCAACCAGGCGCCAGCCCGCCGCCACCGCTTCAAGGGTAGGGGACGGAGCGCCGCGCGTCTACCTCGACCAGGCGCCACCGCCGCCACCACCGAAGGGTAGGGGACGAGAGCGCCGCGCGTCACGAGACTAGGCGCCGGCCCGCGGCCACCACTTGCGGTAGGGGACGGAGCGCCGCGCGCTCTACCTCGACCAGGCGCCACCCGCGCCACCACCGAAGGGTAGGGGACGGAGCGCCGCGCGTCTGCTAACCAGGTGCCGGCCCGCCGCCACCACTTCAAGGGTAGGGACGGAGGCCGCACGTCTATTTCGACTAAGCGCCGGCCCGCGCCACCACTCGGCGGTAGGGGACGGAGCGCCGCGCGCCTCGCCGACCAGGCGCCGGCCGCCGCCACCGCTCAAGGGTAGGGGACGGAGCGCCGCGCGCCTACTTTGACTCAGCGCGCGGCCGCCGCCACCGCTTCAAAGGGTAGGGGACGAGCGCGCCGCTGTCTACCTCGACCAGGCACCAGCCCGCCGCCACCACTCGGCGGGTAGGGGACGAGCGCCGCGCTTCGCCGACCAGGCGCCGGCCCGCCGCCACCACTTCAAGGGTAGGGGACGGAGCGCTCGCGCGTCTGCCGACCAGGCGCCGGCTCCGCTGCCACCACTTCGAAGGGTAGAGGACGGAGCGCTCGAGCATCTACTTCGACTAGGTGCCAACTCCGCTGCCACCGCTTCGAAGGGTAGGGGATGGAGCCCTCGAGCGTCTACTTCGACTAGGTGCCTGCTCCGCTGCCACCACTTCGAAGGATAGGAGACGGAGCGCTCGCGCGTCTACTTCGAATAGGCGCGTGGCCCCTCAGCTCATGACATATTACATAACAAAAAGGGCACGGGAGAGTTGTCGCTTAGCCCAAGACTGTTGCATTACAGAGGCAGACATGCGCACGGCGCGGAATGCGCCAAAACCTCGACCTATTCCTATGAGTTCGCGCCATATTCGCCGCGACGAGTGCCCGCACCGCCTTTGCTGCGCCGAGGGACCTCTTCGAGCCAACGAAGCACGTCCTCTTCGTTCCGCAACCTCCGCCGTAAAGCAACCGTGGCGGCGCCCTCCCCGATGTACTTCCAAATCCGGTCATGGAAGTTTCGTGGCGGTGGTCAAGCGCGCGAACGCATCGATATCACCCCGGGCTGGGTAGGCAGGTCAAGCTGAGGGTTCGCCAGCTCATTGACATGCTCACACCCACCGGCATGCAGCAAGGCGAGGGCAAGGCCAGCACTCATGTAGCCACAGTGGGTGCCGAAAGCCTTGGCGCCGGGAAGGGCGACGCTCGAGCCCTCCTCGATTCGCCCAGGCGTCTCCATCAGGTCTTGGCGGCTATGGGTGGCGTCCTCCACGTGCACGGAAAGCCCCTGGAGGGCCCGCTCCAAAGACTCCATCGCACTCCACGCAGAGGCACACGCGTTGTACCAGGATAACGCCTTCTCAGCATTGGAGGCAGTAAGCTGTTCCTTCTTCGCCTCTAGCACGGAGATTCGCTGAAGAAGGGCGGTCTGCTCCTCCGTCACAGCACGTTGAGCCTCCTCCATCGCGCGTTGTGTGGCCACTGCCGCGCTCTTCGCGTTCGCGCCACCAATCGCGGCGCGCCGATAGCCTCGCCCCGCCCGCCATCAAGACCGAATGTACTCGTCCTTGGCGGCGTTAGCGTCGTCCACGATGCACAGCTGGTCCTCCAATGCCCTCCGCTCGCGCGCGCAGGTCTCCTCGAGGGCTTTGCTAATTGCAAGCGTCTACACGAGCGTAACAACAAAGGTTATCCACCAGATAAGCAAAGGATATGCAGCAAGGACAAAGACCGTTACCCTCATTTCCGAGGCACCCAGCGCGAGCGCCAAAAGGTCGCCCAGCAGGATCGCAAAGACTGCCGATCCGTGGTCGCCAAAGATACTCACCACCTCGCCCAGCGCGGCGCCTCCCACCGAGGGACGAAGTCGGAGACGCCAGGCCCTATAGCCTCTGTCTCAGCGCCTTCGGCACCATATGGGGCGCGCATAGTCCCCTACTCAACCAGGCCGGTGACATCGCGGGCACCCCCATTTGCTCGATTCTTGTCCTCGTCTGGGAGACCTTATCTCGCCTGATGTCGACGGAATAAGCGAGCAAATCGGAAGAGTTTCACGAAGTCACGGCAGGAAAACAAGCTACACCTACCTCCAGTACCCTCTACCGCGGCCTCCACCTAGGTCATGATCACCTCGCCGGCCCGAGGAGCGACACCCCCGCTAGATGTCGGGACCTCGCCACTGGGCTCGCCACGCTGAACCGCCCTCAAGATGGCGCGATCGCACCGAGGCCGTTCGCATTCGAGTCGCAGTGAAGCCTCCGTGGTTACCGGGCGCCGCGAAGCCGCTGCCGAGACAACGCGCGGTTGCCGCCTGGAGGTGATGAGGCGCCATCTTCACGACAACAAGGCGTGCACCCGCCGCCGCCACCATATAAGGCCTCGTCGGAGTGACGTGCTTCCCGAACCGGCCGATCCGAAGTTCGGCGCCGCCTCACCCTCATCCTCCCGCTCGACGGCGCAGACGGCCGGTGAGTCAAGGCGATGGTCTCCGATTGACCTCGCATCGAGGATGGCGCCATCACCGTCGCGCCGCCGGCGATTCCGCAGCACCGGCGCCCGAACGAATCTCCAAACCTCGTGATACCCGACATCCGCCCTTGCTTTGCCAAGGAAGTTGCGGACTCACACGCCTTGTGCTCTTCGTGTACGGTCCAAGAACCGCAACCACGGCGCTGCTCGCATCTTCTAACCGGCGTCGCACGCGCAAGTTTAATATCACACATCGTGGTTTGCAACCAACCAAGGGGTATTCGCCCATGGCAAGGATACTTACAGTGCGGAGGGCCTATGGAGCGAAGACACCCCGGTGGATGCCGCCCTTCCGGCCGGGCCCCGCGCTCGACTTCCGCTATAAGAAAGCGGGAAATCCGTGCACATGGTGAACTCCTCGGCAAGGTCACACATGTTGAACCGCACGCGACCCCAAGCAAGTCTCCGCGCTATTGCTCGTCGGCCGGGCCAAGCGCCACGTCCCGACAGCGGTCGAATGATATCGGCTCTCCCGACTTCGAGGCCGCCGTGCTCGCCACGAGGTAGTAGAACCACCGCCGTGTTCAACCGGACTCCCACTTTTCCCGCGGCCAACGCAGAAACAAGTGCGAGCACTCCGCCAAAGACGAAGTCCACACCGCCGGTTCGAGTAAGCCCCCTTCCACTTTCTTCTACCGCACCGGCGCCATGCGGTGGCGAACAACTCGCTGGGACGGTACCCTCCATCGCGCCGCCAAAGTGAAGATGGCTAATCGAACGATTGCGGCTGAGTCACCGCGCCGGCTCCAACCCATACGCCGCAAAGACTTCGCGAACAAAGTATGTCGCCGGATTCGGAGCCCAGATCAAGAACGCCACGAAGACGATCGCCCGACTCTCCCGGTCGGCTCCGTTCGCCGAGCCCGCAAGCGAGTCCCGCACATTCTCCGGCTTCTTCTCCCGAAGAAGGGTTTGGAGGGTCTCCTCCGTGACGCGCTCCGCCCCAAAGACACGGAGCGGCGACCCTTGGACCTCTTCACGGCATCCCAGCCGATGGTGGGTTTGCTTCTTGTCGCGAGGAACCAGCGGACTCCGCCGATGGGGCGTCGGCGCGCACTGCTCGACTAGGCGCTCGCTAAGGCAACGCGCAGGATCGCCAAGCGCGCACCTTGTTAGCCGGGAGGTCGCCGCGCGCAGCCATTCCTACCGCGCAAAGGGCAAGCACGGATGCGAGAGTAGCAGCACGATACGCAGGGAAAACGGGAAGGAACGCACAAGCAAGCGACCGAGGGGAACGATTACATGCCCACAGTGGCGACTTATAAAGCCCCCATCTCCCGCAGCGTAAGATCGAGCGCAGATTACATGCTGTTCGGCCACGCACGATCGGGCAATGCAACCGCAACCACGCAGCGGCGGTAGGTGGGCGATCGGCGCGCACACGCCGATGCATTCCCGCCGCGTGGCCACTTTCCACGGGAAGAGGCGAACGGCCGTGGTCGTGGGAACGCCGACATCCCACGACGCCCAATTTGGCCGGACGCTGCCCCCACCTGGGCAGCAGGAAGACGCGCGGCAGCCGCGATACCGCGCCGAGCGGCCGCGCGATTCCAGCGCGTCATTAAAGCGCACTCTGTGCCACGAACCGTCTCCCGCTACGGCGCTGCACCACGCGAGCGTTCTCGAGACTCGGCCGCCGTGGCGGCCGGCTGGTCGCCTCGCGCCACAAATATCTGGAGCACAGTAGGGCATGCCCGACCTCGGCCGTCGCCTGCCTTCGGCCTCAAGGCTGCGCCCGACCGGGACGAAGACGCGCGCAAGCACGAGCGACGTGCGAATTATCCAAGTCATCAAGGATCACAGCCGATGGGACGGAGAGGCCAAAGGGCTCGGCGGCATGGCTTTCTGACGTGAAGCCCTTCACCATGAGAGGCTCCTGTTGTAGGGGTGGCCCCCACCTAAGCCCAGTAGACCTGTTATGAGGATGTAAGGTCCAAAATAGGACATATGTAATGACACGAGTGCCCCTGAGGGCAACACTCACGTGTAAGGGTATTGCTGTACAAACAATCATCATTTGGGTATATATATGTGTGGCATAGGCCACGGGGAGGACCCGAAGCCATTCATTTTACTCAACTCTCCACTACCACACTCTCTCTCTCTCTGTTTGGTCTGTAACCACAACAGCTCCCTTGCATCAACTCTCCGACCGCTTCGCCACTTGAAGTCTCCGACCACCTTGTAGTCGAGAGAAACATCCACCGTGCTGATTAGCACAGCATGCTTCTCCAAGTTTTATAGCCTCCTGGTTTTTGCTGGGGCCAGTTTTGGTTCATGAACAAGTGTATTTGTTACCAAGAGAAAATTGTAGCCGAATTTTTTGTTTCGTAATTGAATGTAGAACGTATGAGTAATGTGTAATGTGCACTAGTGTGAAATGTTGGATGATCCGGATGCTCACTTGTGCTCCACACTCCACAGTTGTGTGTTATTGATCAAGCCACTGTGGTTCGAATTTGATGTGAACCTCTATCTTGATTCTTGAGTGCTCAGCTTAATTCATTGGACGAGCACATGACTTGGAACTGCTGATTGCTCGACCAATGAAACGAATCGCAGTATTGCTGTAAATGTTATGAGCCGACAGTGGCTATACTGATTAGGATCTGGTAATCGACTGAAATTTCAGACAATAATAATACATCGCTCCTCTTGGCCCAATGACGGCGCCAATTTTGGTACTTTTCAATTGCCCGCCAAAGTCCCTAAATGAAATTCAAACGAGTGGCAAATCTCGCCCCCAAAATGCAAATTCTAGTAGTGCATGCATAGTTAAAACATTGGTAATGCCGTAAAGATTTCGCGTACAACCCCAAAGATCCCTAAAGCTCTATGTACGTACACAATGTCAAGAAAAATATTGGAGCGCCAAAGCGAATTTCGAACATGCAGACTCCTGTAGTAGATCAAGATCTCTCTCTTGCCCCCAAATTTTCAGAACCTCTTCAATTACCCGCCCAAATCCATCAACAAAATTCAAACGAGTGGCAGATCCCACCCCAAAATTGCAAATCCACACAGCACCGCAGCAAACCAAGAACAAACGAAACATCATGCACAAAGCTTAAGCAATTGCAAGTCAGAAAATTTCTGACTTTCTTCTTCCATTAAAGAGCACAGATCACAAAGGTTACAACGACACAACTAGACCAAAAGCACCAAGTCTATTCTTCTGAGCACATCCATCCGTCCCATCTACAAATCTAAACATGTAGACATCTCTCTATGCCTTCTTGGGGGACTTGGCGCCCTTCTTGGGGGACTTGGCCTCCTTGGCCGCCTTCTCCGCCGTCTTCTTGGGCAGCAGCACCGGGTTGATGTTGGGCAGCACGCCGCCGTGCGCGATGGTGACGCCGGCCAGCAGCTTCCCCAGCTCCTCGTCGTTCCTGATCGCCAGCAGCACGTGCCTCGGGATGATCCGGTTCTTCTTGTTGTCCCTCGCGGCGTTCCCGGCCAGCTCCAGCACCTAATCGCGAACCAACACCACCGCATTAAGGACACCGCCGATGCCAAAATCAGGAAACGAACCCTAGGCTATCTGGTGCTAGAGACGAGTGCAAACCTCCGCGGCGAGGTACTCGAGGACCGCGGCGAGGTAGACGGGGGCGCCGGTGCCGACGCGCTGGGCGTAGCGGCCCTTCTTGAGGTAGCGCCCGATGCGGCCGACGGGGAACTGGAGCCCGGCCTTGACGGACCGCGACACCGACTTCTTCCTGGGCCCGCCCGCCTTCCGCCCGGCCGCCCCCTTCTTCACCTTCCCAACCGCTCCGGCACCGGTGACGTCCATGGCTTGCCGCTGCGCTTCCACAAAAGCTTCTCGGGGCACGGGAGATTTGGTGATGCGAGATTGCGAATGCGAGGTGCGGTGGTGGTGGTGGCAGAGGCGAGGAGGGGTGGGCATTTAAACGGCGCGGAGGGGAGGGGTGGTGGGCCCGTCGATCCGCGGGAGCGCGCGTTGGACGGTCGGATCGGGAAGGAAATGGACGGCTGCGATGCGGTTTGGGGAGTGGCGATCCGTGGGAGCTTTGGCTCGACCAATCAGGTGCGAGCAAATTTTGGGGGCCGGGAAATTTTTTCGTCCCCGTTTTCCCGCCCACGGCAGGGGGATTTCGGCAGCAGGCGCCGGGCAACAGGTGAATTTGGCGGTGCGGCAGGTGAGGTGGCGAGGATGAACAGGGACTACCAAATTTTGTTTGCTAAATACTTGGTCGATCTTTTGGTGAAGATTTTGTTCGCGTTGGGATCTTAACCCATCTTTTTTTTACCAAATTTTCAGTGATGTCTACCTTCATCATACTTTTCTTTGGCACAAATTGGGAGGGGAGATTTTGGCACGAGGGTTAATCGATTCCAAATTCTGTTTGCTAAAGATTTGGTCAAATTAATCAAATTTGGAAGTGCTTACTTTGTTAGTCAATCTTTTGGTGAATATTTTATCACGTCGACTTCTTAACCCATCTGTTTCACCAAATATTCGATGATGTCTATCTTCATCAAATTTTTGGCATGATTTTTTTCTTTGGCACAAATTGGGAGGGAAGACTTTTCGCACGAGGGTTAATTGATTCCAATATTTGGCATGATCAAGATCTGATCTAGGAATGGCTGCCCACAAATCGGTAATAATCCATGAGAAAATAAGCTAGGATGTCGTCGCGAATAAAATTTTGCAAAAGTGTTGGTGACAATTGTATGCTTGCCGATTTTTTTGTTAATGTCGCTACGGTTTGTCTCCAAGCAAGTGTGCTAGCTTCATGTCAAATTTTCTACAAAGGCCCAACTAACTTGACAAGACGTGTATGCATTTCATCTAGACTCTAGACGCTTACAAATTGCTGGCTTCAAACCAAACATATAGGAGATATAGCACGAGTTGCTAGATTTTTAACAATATTTTTTGTAATAATAATCTAATTTGAACAACTGAGGAAGTCAAATGTTGAAGTCATGGAATTTTATAAAAGACAAATGCATTATGCAACTTATTTGTTTTTTCAGTAATAATAGTAAGGGAAAAAGCTACATGAAATATAATGGGCATGTTTGGCAATGGTAGCCGGTGATGGATACATGGTTGATTCAATCCTAATTGTTGGTTGAAAATATATGAGATGTGAAATAATGAATCGATTTTGAATTTTTATAAATTTTATCTTGTTTTGTATTTTACCGTAGCGTTATCACGGGCACACTACTAGTGAAATATAATGGGCATGTTTGGCAATGGCTGCGGCGGAGAAGATTTCTGATACTCACTTACGATTTTGGCTGGTACAAATGTTGCGCTTTTAACGTATAGATCGTTTAACTTTTAGACCCCGTCTTGAGAAAATACTATGTTTGAAAGTTAGGTATTGTAGCAAAAACCAAAAGCCGCCAGCTTCGGAGGAAAAGAATAGGCACAATACCTCCTTATTGCATTTTTATCGCGAGCCTCATGCTCCCTACGTGTGCACACCTCGGGAAGCGTCGCGATCGCTTTGTGTCATCGTCCCCATCCACAGGCAAGGCCATTCCATCCTCGCGTGGTGGCCTGCACCATCCGGACGAGAGGGAGTAGCCCGGCATCACGCAGCCTGCGAAGCAAGTAAAGGTCAGCACGCAACCTACTTATGGCAACGGTACAACGCTACTAGAGTGCAAACCTAGCTGTCCAGCGCGGGTCTAGTCTCTAGGCCACTCGAGGTGTGTATTGAGGACCACCCCCAAGTTAGCTGGCTCCTCTACACTCTCTAGAGGCGGGACACGATGGGAAGTGCAATGCAGTCGGTTGACATGCTCGTCCAATAGGCTGTAAGGCCAGTCCGATCCGTGAAGCTCATGAGCCATACCTGCAAAATGAAATCAAGTTAGCATTTATGTGGAACAAAAAATATCAAATGTAAAGCAACAGCAAATAGAAGTCGTAAATAAACAAAGGAAATAATACTAGGCTACTAGCACAATACCAACTACATTACTAAAAAGAGGGAAGTAACATAACAATTGTTCAAATGGTACATGCAGTGTATGATACAATTAGTATAACACTACGCACGCCAAAAGTGCCAACTAACAAAGTACATATTATAACGGATAATTATTGTAGTCTCCAACAACTAGTTGTAGAAACCATACTGATCTACCTAGTAATCTGTACATGTTTTACATCGTCTAGATGTGTGCCCCTCCTGACCGTATCGCCGCGAAACCTCTCCTTATCCCATCCCTCTCATTTCCTTTCCTCCCTCTCTACTTCGTTTTCTTCCTCCGCCTCTGTTCACCGCGCGCCCTTTTATATGCGTTTCCAGTCGCCAACCCTTCGATGACTAGAGCTGGAGTCGCCTAACCGATGGACGACTGGAAGCGCCCGCCGGTCTAGAGACTGCAATTATTTCGCCCAACAGCCAGCGGATTGTTTGTGTGTCGCGTGGCCATTGGGCGATAGGTTCCAATCGCCCGACGATTAGGCGACTGGAGTCTATTCCTGTAAAAAAATTTGCAATGGTATATTCCTGTTATTTCGAATAAAAATAGATTATTTCTAGAAAAATCATCCGTCTAGTTCCCTCATTCTCTACATGTCTTATACCCACCGAAATAAGAAGCAGAACTAACTTCCATACATGTCACTCATGGACATGAAAATCTTGGTATTAATTATTAAACCATCTCACTGTTGTGTAACAATGGTCGCGTTGCTGACCTTTAACAGGTCAATGACGGCAATCACATGCACGCGATCAATCACATGACAATAGATGCAAACTGAAACATAGAGAGGGGTAATCCCGTCAGCCTTTCTTCTTTATTAGCAATATCTAGAGATACAAATACGTGTGTACAATATGCCCCCTACCCGTACACAGGAGACCATAAAGGGGTATTCTACTAGCATTAGTGTTGGTAAGCCACTAGGTTTTCGTATCCTAGTTTACGTAAGTGTGCACACATAATGGGAATTATTCCACAACACCAACGTAATTAACCAAACCTAAATTGTACAACGTTTGGATGCCATCACGTGATCGGTTTGCGGTTGTTGTACTGTTGTGATACTCTTATTTTTCTAAATCTAATGTGAAAAATGTATGGCAAACTATATTATAGTTTAATAAAATTTTGTTATCCAATACTTGATCCTTCTCACATGGATATTTCTTAGCTAGCTGCTCTAATATTTTTTTTGTTACTTGGAACGCAACAATATGTCCTCTTACAAACATGGTTCGTAAAAAGAGAGCCATACGCCGAAACTATAATTGAGCCCACGTGTTGATGCAAACATTCCATTAAAAATATGTACTGCGTTATAGAACATTTAGGTGGTGATCGGTTCGGTTGAAAAGCTCATGGCTTATGGCTGAAAACACTATAGCTGGCTGAAAAAAGCATTGTAGCTGACAGAGGCTTATTTAGCATAATTAAATTTTAAAAAATTTAAAAATTTAAAAAATATGTTAGCCCATTACGTATAATACAAACAAATACGGGAAAAAAAGAACCGGCAAAAAAGCTCAACAAAAAGCCAAAAGTCCAGAAAAAGACGAAACTTATTAATAGTGAAAAATAAGCCATAAGCTTGTATAATATATTGTTTTCTTTGTGCATTGGTGTATGTAGTGGGTTCTATAACATTTAGATCCTATAATTTATTAAGAGAAGTAGCCAACTGCACCACCCACAATCAGCTGCACCGACGCCGCGTCACCCTCGACCCCTTTCCGCTGTCTCGTCCAACCTAATTGCCACAGCCACCGTCCTCCTACCCTGCCCATCGCCCCCATCGTCTCCCCCGACCTCCTATGTGGGGGTGGGAGGGGGGAGGGATCCGTAGTGGGGAGCCAAGTCCGATGGCAGAGGAGAGTGAGGGGATGACGACGGTGAGAAGGAGAGGGAACAAGAGGGAGGGAGCGGCAGCACTTCAAGATAGAGGAGCATGAGAGAGGAAGATGGTATACCGTCGAACGGTATATCATTTGATAGTTTCTCTTTATTAAGAGTTTTCTTTGTCATTATAATAATTAGACTGAAATCAATCAACACGGAGAATACAAGGTGATGTGGCACTCTTTCGTTCTATAGCTAGTTTGTAACGTGGTTCTACCAACAAGATTATCATAATTCACAGTAGCACCAAACGGAGCCTTAGTTCTATCCGCCAACTCATGACTATTCAATGCCACACTAGCATGTCTCGCCGAGACTATCATAATAAGGTAAGAGCAAGTATAATAAAAGATCATTAATAGGTCAGATCTTTGAGGTGGAGGAGAGAGAGAGGAGAGAGAAGAGATATGGGTCTGTAAGTTTCTGACCACCAAGCATAAGAACCAAGAAATTTTGTGAGAGAAAGGGTGGGTCATACAGCCTTCAGCTGGCTGTAAACTACTATATGAATAGACTGATAAGTGGACTGTAAGTGTCTATACAACCAATTGAAGGTTGTATTATTAGCCTTGCTCTAATGCCAAGCTGAGCCTATTCGCCAACTCATGAGTTTTCAATGCCACATCAGAATGTCCTACCAGTGAATTAACAAGTGGCTGACGGAAGGGAGCTAATTGAACCAAATGTTAAAAGTTTTGGAAGTTAATTGACACTATTTTTGTCTGCCAAAAAGAAATGAGAAACTCATATTCGATACTCAGAATTAACAACCAAAAAGGAAACCAAAATCCAAATTTTATTTGGTCAGGTCAACATTATTCATTATCGTCATCAGAATTTAACAAGATGAAAGCTAACTTTCTTATTGTGCCATACCATTCTTCAACGCATTGCTACACTTACAAAACATTAACCTGATTGTTCTTGTAAAAAAATACATGTTCAATTTATTGGTACAACAAAGCTATCGTTTCATTAAGACGTAACCGTCAGAAATGTAGCTGCATCCGACGAGCATTCCAACTAATGAAGACAATTCTTCTTCATGAAGAATATAAATTTCACGTTGTGTATTCAGCATTTATTTCAACATACTTATAACTTAGATCACAGCCCCACGCCTTTCCACTTCCTCTGCCACTCCCTGTCAAGTCAAAAACAATGGACACATGATAATGACAATCTTGTTATTTCATAAAATATAAGGAATTAAGGGCAATTGGAGCATCTGACTGAGCACACCATCCGGGTAATGCATTATCTTAGCTTCCCTAGCACATATGTATGCATGTGCATCCATTTATTCAAGGTTTATTCAACTCAAGATGCAAGTTTAGTCTGCCGGAGCACTATATATAGTACCTACAGTACCAACCAGGAAATCAATAATAATAAGGAAAGGGCACCGCTAATCAAATGCAGCAACAGCTACTACTACAAAAAGAGCTATCACAGACGGTTCGGAACTGTCATCAGATAGTTTTTTGAACCGTCTGAATTTATACGTCAGTGATAATCGGAGGTTATCACAGACGGCTCACAAGCCGTCTGTGATAGATACAACATAGACGGTTTGTAACTAGAACTATCTGTAAAAAAACATTATCACAGACGGCTCGGACCAAAAACCGTCTGTGATACTCACACATCATGACGGTTGGTATATAGAACCGTCTGTGATACTTCCCCATCACAGACGTTGGTAGATAGAACTGTTTGTGATGCGTAAGTATCACGGACGGTTTTTGGTTTAAGCCATCTGTGATAATTCTTAACAGACGGTTTATACCACAAAATTATCTGTGATAATTCATTCTATACCTAAATTTTTTCTATTTTTCGGCTAACCTTAGGAAATATTAACTATGCCATCTGAAAACAAGCAAATACAACAACACATTCTATTTTCATTAAGATTATAATCCACTATTACAACATCACAAGATAACGAGTAAATTAACTATAGCACTGCATACACAAGAGAACACTTACAATTTTACAAATATAAACTTCACAGTTACAAATTCAGAAGATGCTTGCATTACAAGAAACTTTAGAATAACGCAAGCTAGACATACACATCCTTCATTAAACTACAATTTAAAATAAGTGATGTGGAAAACTTTTCAAACATCAGAAACAAAAAGGCAACGAACACCATTCAGCTTCTATGCCAAAATCAACAACTTCTATACTAGCGACTTGGAATAATGCAGATTTGCCATTGCCTTCTTCCTTTCCATCTTTCTTCAAACAAAATTTCAGCCGTCATTGCCGAATCCCTTCTTACCTCTTCTGCGCACAAACGAGTTAGAGTAGTACTGGTGGTGTTGGTTCTTCGAGTAGGGAGAGGGGGTTAATAAGGGGCGAGAGGTGGGGAGGATACCGGTGCCTACCATTCGATGCGGAGAGAATAGACGGGTGAGATCGAGATCCTGGGGGATATGTCGCGGATCGAGGACATAGCGAGGCATCACAGACGGTTCGGATTACAAACCGTCTATGATAGACATCACAGACAGTTCGTAACAAAAACTTTCTATGATAACGGAAGATATCATAGACGGTTCTTATTAAAAACTGTCAGTGATAATGGTCAAATGGTAAATCACAAAGACAATATATCGGTGCAATATAAATAACTAGGGTCAAAAGATAAAATAGCAAAGTTTTCTATAGCTTATATATGCTCATTTGAAAGGTTTTGACGAGATCTACAACTTTACAGTTGAGGTGAAACCCAAATTCTAAAGGGAAGACTAAGAAAAAAAAGGGCAAAAACAAAAACTAAAAACTTGTGACGCAAATTCAGAGCCAAAGATGGCCGATTTTGGGGGTCTTAGAGGGCGACTGGCGCAAGCGGTCGCTTTTTTGGATTGGGCTCGTCGTTAGCTTTCCAACAAGTATAAAAACGTCGAAAACAGATATCATATACAAAAGTTACGTTCGTTTTACTAAAGGTGTTTCAGAACGAAATCCTATTCAAACTCAGGCGGGAGATTATGAAATTTTAGGGTATTGCAAAGTGGGAAACATATCACAGACGGTTTTTAATACAAACCGTCTGTGAAGTATCACAGACGATTTAAATAAATAGCCGTCTGTGATGTCTGCCATTATCACAGATGTTTTTCTATCAATAACCGTCTGTGAATTATCACTGACGGGTATTAGTAAGAACCATCTGTAATGTCTTGCATTATCACAAACGGTTCGTACGAATAACCGTTTATAGTATTTTCACAGACGGTTATTCATATAAACCGTCTATAATATGTGCTGTAAGCGTCCAGTATAGTTTCTTTTGTAGTAGTGAACGTCTTAACATGGTTCAGAGTAAATCTATGCTGAACCAAGAGCAATCTGGAGGACAGATGCAACCACAAATAAACATCATGTTGCTCTTCAGGACATACTACCATTTCAATTTGCAACAAAGAAGTTGAAAGCTTACCAACTGATACATCAATGTTCACAGTACCATGGATGTCTCCAGCATCTTTGAGATACTTGCTAGCCACAGATCTAAGAAAATGAGTTGGCATTTTAGCTTTTGATAGTGAGAGATATTCTGTAAAATTATAATCCCTCACAGTGATTCAAACAATTAATTTTAGATTTATATGTAGTCAAAGTTTTTTTAACCTGTCAAAAGGGAGCGGCTGGCCATTTTTCATTAGCGGAATAACTCCAAGGGAAATATCAAGCTGGTCTGCATCAAACTGAACACCCGAATAGCCAACAGAGCAAGCAATACGTCCCCAGTTTGGGTCTCTTCCAAATACAGCAGCCTGACCAAAAAAAAAGATATAATCATTCAGGCCTTCTGGGGTAATGAATGAAAAAGAGGAAACCACTAATGCTGATATACAACTGCAATATGTGGTAGGTAAAACAATATCATACTTTAACAAGGGAGGAAGATGCCACTGAACGAGCAATTTTAGCTGCTTCTGCCTCATTATTGGCACCTGTTACAGTAACCTACATAGGAAAAAGGCAATTTAGAAGATTGCATTATGTTACTGGGGAAAAAAAGGGAACTTGATATAATACATGCAACAGTCGCCAGATAACTCAAGTTGTTTATTAAAAATTTAAGAGCCCAGCTATAACGTTCACAAGAAAATGTGGTCTATTAGGCTGATGTCGCAACTGGAATGAAGTGTTACAGAATTATGCCACTTAACCTCAATTAAGCATGTTGCACCCTCACCATCCCATGCTATGGATTTTGCAAGACCTTGCATTACCTACAGAAACATGAATAGGTCAGTATCTTTGCCCTTGAAAGGTATGGTCCAAAAATATATAGATTGCGATGAATATTGAGGCTGGAAATCTGCTAACGAGAACAATATAGGGTTTATATTGGTCTATCAGATGTGAATGGGCCAAAAACTAGAAAATTCAGAGCACAAGTAAGCAATCTGATTGTGCTACATTCATCTGGGGAATTACAAAAGTGCCCATGGTACTATGTGTACCCATTTTTGAAAAGGTGCACTTGTGCATTTCAAAATAAAAAAATCATATATATAGAACATGCTGAATATAACTACAGAGAAGAACCTAGAGTAACATAAAAAAACAGAAAAGGTTGGGGGAAGTGAAACTTACTGCATCTAGGCATGCTTGGAACTGTTGAGCTTCAGTGCTATCGTGAGTGAGAATACCAGATAAACCAGATAACCCACTAGCCATAGCAATAACACAGTCATTGGTACTTGTATCACCATCCACCTTCATAATTATGACATAAAACAATTAGGAGCATTTCATCTACTATATTCAAGACAATCGTTCATCATAACAACGCTACCCAACTAGTGGACAAGGCAACCAAGTAAATTAGAACTCAGTGCAACAAAAAATGCTGATCTAATATTCAGCACATCATACATCATATAATGCCTTAAAAACGGTGTACAAAAGTGACATTTTTGTTTGGTTCCACTGTTCTAGGTATGAACCTCACGCAACATTTAGGTTTATGTTCATGGACAAAATTGTGATATTTTCCCCTAACCATCTGAGACTTATGTGCATATAGTAGTCCTGCTATAAAAGTATTTGTTGAAGTCGATTAGTTCTTTAATAGATTGTGTAACTGTTGGGCATGTTCTTTTAGGCTACGGCTTATTAATCTAATGAATAGTGATTGCTGAAAGAAGCTGAAATTGAAGACAAAACAAGCTGAAAAGCCGAAAAAAAATGGGGCTGTTGTACGCTGATCATTACATGAGAGAACAGTGGTTACTCACAGTAATTTGGTTGAAACTTCTACTCACTGATGTCTGGACCATTTCTCTCCAAACATCACTGTTGACTTGGGCATCAGTTGTTAAAACCTATAATAAACAGATTATCATTAAGCTTGGTACATGCCTAGAGAGATTGCCTAGAGAGATGGATAGAGGGAGGGAGAAGGGGGTCCGTAAAGTGAGATGGAGAGAGGGTACATGCACCAAGCATTGTTGCCATATTTGGATGAATCATTCCAGAACCTTTGGACATTCCTCCTATTCTGATAGGTACTCCTCCAATCTATTTTTCCAATATGCATTGATGACAATAAAATCATGTCACACCATGATAAAAGCCAAGGAAGGACAATTGCAAGTAAATTAAGAAAGTCAAACCTCGGTCTGGACAGCAATGCTTTTGCTAACAAGGTCGGTAGTTGTAATGGCCACAGCTGCAGCATTTGCTCTGTGACAGATGGGCATGGATAATAGGATAGATATAGTAAATACCATTTAACTCACAGCAGTGATTTATCATGACACTTTCACAATTTATAGAAGCCAATATAATGTTATGTTACTCGCAATTCGCATTAATTATACCCCTCAATGGATGAAGATAGCGATCCCACAAGTCTTGGAAGTGAATTTAAAAGTGCGTCCTGCATTGTCAAAACCCAAGCATCAGATAGAAACTGTACTAGGTCAGACTCATTGGTGCAGTACTGTCAGACGAGCAGCTTAGGCATCAATTCATATGGAACATGCATGCCCCCATATCGTTGTTGCAACATATGTGTACCTTCTTTATTCTTTGACCAATGACACCAGTGGATTGGATCAGTATGTCATTTGTGCTCACATTCAGAAGCTGCAACACTAATAGCTGGTTAAAATAGCAACATCGATGTCCTGTGTTTTGCATAGACATCCAAAGGGCAGGTCAATACCTTGGCAATAGCATCTGCACTATCCACTGCATCCTGATAGCCGGCATCACCCTGATGACCAATTATTTAGAGAAATAGATCCATCTCAGTCACTGTGTTCCACTTCCCAAATACAGTTCAGAACCACTGCTGACGAGTAGAACAGATACAGCTCTCAGAAACACTTACAGTTGCAGCATTTGCTTGGCCAGCGTTAACTAACACAGCACGAGCCTAGCAAACAACACAATGAAATCAGATAATACCTCGATGAATGGTTTGGCAAAGGTTTTCCATCAACAAGCCATCTCTCTTTTTTTTTTTGGTAAGATGAGATGAGAAGCAGAATTAACTTACTGTTTTGATGAACTAAGGACGCTCTTACAATACAAAACCGGTGCAGCAGCAACAATGTTTGTAGTAAAAGCCCCTGAAAGGAGTCCAACACATTAACAACTAAGCCTAAATGACATATTACCAATCATATGTCACATATCAAGGTATTGCACAAGCCGACACACCAATGCAACACCAAAACATTAATATTTCCCGTTGTTAGTCCTAACGAGCATACACATTCTCTTGTTGTGAATTGTGATTACTGATAAGCCAAACCTAACATACTGGCGTACCAAAGTAGCATTCCAAAAATGCTGAGATGAAAGCTTGCTACTTGTTATATACTTGTGACAGAAAGGTGCTCGTAATAGTCTTACCCGCGACAGTGGCGTCGACGTCGCAGGCAACCAGCGCCAAGTCAGGCTTCTCGCCCTTGGCGCGCAGCCCGCCGTAGATGCCCGCGGCCTTGAACCCCTTCGCGGCCGTGACGCCACCTTCTACCTGCATCCACACCAACCACCAACAAAATCCAGGCTAAACTCTGACCCCAGGAGGAGCCCTTGCGGAGAGGCCCGCGGCGGAGCCCGCGCCAATCACTCACCTGCTTCCAGGGGCCGTCGGGGAGGAGGATCGGCGCCGCGGAGATGTACCCCTCGGCGGCGGCGGAGCAGACGACCCTGCACGGCGGTGGGGAGCTCGTCCGGAAGGTGCGGTGCGGAAGGGGAGCGCGGGAGTGGAGGAGCTGGAGGGAGGGGGCCGGCATCGCCGGCTGGCTCGCTGCGGCGGGAGGAGGGGGCGGGGCAGGCGGGGGTGGCTACTGGCAAGTGGGGAGGCGAGCGGGCCGGAGTATTTGGGCATGTGGGTTGGTGACGGCCAGGGATTAGTCGGTGGGTTCAAGTGGCGCCTGGCGGAGCGGGGCGGTGGGGTCGTGGGCCGTGGACTCGTGACTCGTGGCGTGCTAACCCGGTCGAACAAGTGATCGTATTCTTCTTCTCAAAGGATATATGGGAACGTATCCAGTGCTAACAGACTATTCGGTGCTAATATGTAAACTTCGTTTGTGGACCATCAGATGTACCTCAAACGGCCTGGATCTTTAAAGGTAGAAGCACCTAAACCACTTATACATTTTTCTAAAAACCACCCTACCGGTTCGGTTTCTTTTTTTCCAGCCCCTGCCGTTCCGTCTGCCTCACGCGCCTGATCACACCTCGCCTCCCACGGCGGCTCATCGCCTGATTGACGCGCGACGCCGCCTGTCTGGTGTCCCGCGACGCCGTTCTCCTGTCGGCTCACGCGCGACGTCGCCTGTCCGGTCCCCCGCGCCGTTCCATCTCCCCGCGCCGTCCCACGCGAGCTGCCCGATCGCAATCGCGCCGTTCCATCTCCCGGCGACGCCGCCTGTCTGGTGTCCCGCGACGCCGTTCTCCCGTCGGCTCACACGCGACGTCGCCTATCCGGTCCCCCGCGCCGTTCCATCTCCCCGCGCCGTCCCACGCGAGCTGCCCGATCGCCATCTGCAAAACACAAGTGGTGTGTACTAATCTTCTATATCTATTCAGATAATTCGGCGAATACTACTTGATTCGATATGAGCTCGTAGATCCGTTTAATCCAGCCAGTTGCTTGTGAATACGTTGTGTTACTGTTTAATTTATGCAGCATATGCTCTGGATCTCTTAATGACCATAGGTTATTACTGTAACATGGACAGTAACTGGATGCATCCATATCATATAATCATATTTAGTACAATAATTTTGGTTTTGTGCATTGTTGCTATGCGTCGTTTATCAGATTGGGTTTGATGGTTGAAACGACTTAGTTCTGTTTTTATATACCAAAATGATGCCCGCAAAGATTGTAGTGTACATTTGAAATCATACAGACAATGTCGAACTGTTAGTAATCTGGTTTGTAGTGTACATTTGAAAGCCTACAGGATTTTCTTTTCTGCTAATTTGTTGTACTTTCAGATGGGATGCAGCTAGTTTTCTCTGACACTTTATTATGTTAGATTTATATTACGTTTTTTATTGTTTCCTCTGACACTTTATTATGTTAGGAGGCATGGAATCTGTGACCGATGAGAGCGTGACATTGGGATTGCCAAGAGAAGGAAATCTTGATACACAATCTATCGCTCAAATTAGTTCACCTCCCCACCAGTTAATTCATTGTGGTACTCCGAAAAAGAGCGGCATCACTCCATTCGTAGTAAGTATCATGTTGTGTGCATGTGTTTTACCCCATATGTCAATCCATCATGCTTCACATTTAATCCTTGCATTGCAGGGTTCTTCTTATACACCCTATGTTGACGCAACTATCAAGCCATTTGAAGGGATGATTTTTGATGACTTAGAAGCTACAGAGGAATTCTACAAGACATATGCACATTCAGCCGGATTTGGAGTCCGTGTTGGTCCACATAAGATTGTCAATGGTGTCATAAGATGGAAGCGATGGATGTGCTCTAGACAAGGCTTCCGATCTGAGAAAGGTAAGAACAATAACACGGAGTCAAAGAAAAAGAAATATGTTAGAAAGCTAAGTAGATGTGGATGTGAGGCCATTCTAGCTGTCAAACGCACTGCCGACAATAAGTTTAGGGTGGAAACATTTATTGAATCTCATACACATGAGTTGGTATCACCTAGCAAACAACAGCTGATAAGGTCTAATAGGAAAGTAAATGAGAAGGCCAAGCGTACATTAATCACATGTCATAAAGGAGGCATCGGCACAAGTGGGGCATATAGATATCTCCGTATTAGTGAGGGTGGATTTGAGAATGTAGGATGCACGAGGAGAGATTTGCATAATTATCATAAAGAGTTGAGAAGTTGTATTAAGTCATCAGATGCTCAGATGTTTATTGATAACCTGAGTAAGAAGAATGACATAAATCCTTCATTCTACTTTGATTATGTTGTTGATGACAAAGGCAGATTGGTACATTCATTTTGGGCGGATAGTACATGTCGGAAGAATTATGTTCATTTTGGAGATCTTGTGTCTTTTGATTCTACGTATAACACCAACCATTATAACATGATCTTCACACCATTCACTGGAGTAAATCACCATAAAGCATGTGTCTTACTTGGGGCTGCACTACTAAGTAATGAGAAGACTGAGACATATATATGGTTGTTTCGTACATTTTTGAAAGCAATGGGAGGAGTTGCACCTAGGCTCATCATAACTGATGAAGATACTGGAATGAAGTCTGCAATTTCCACTGTCTTCCCTACTAGCATTCATAGGTTATGCATGTGGCACATTTTGCAAAAACTTCCAATGAAGGTACCACCACATTTGAGAGAAAACCCTTTATTGTACCAACGTGTTAACTCATGTGTATGGGCTTCAGAAACTCCAGAGGAATTTGAGGAATAGTTTTCTTCTATTATTTCGATTTTGGTTTGGAATCCAATGAGTGGTTGGCTACTCGCATCGAATCCGTGCATCATGGGTACCGCTTACTTCAAAGATATATTCTTGGCGGGAATTCTTAGAACCACTTCTAGGTCGAGAGTTCTAAGTCTTTCTTCAATCGGTTTATTGGATTCAAAAATACTTTAGTGGAGTTTTGGATCGATTTGTTAATGCAAGTGGAAGAACAACGTCGAATGAGTTGTTGGTGACAATGCCACGTTGCACACAATGCCCGTGTTGCGGACTACTTGGGCAATAGAAAAGCATGGAAGTGAGGTCTTCACGTCTCGTGTTCACCGACTTTCGAGAAGAAGTGTGTCTTGCTCGGGAGCATTGTAATGTGGAGAACATGGAAACGGTAGGACAGTACAAAATTTCAAAAGTTAGTGATGGCTCAAACAAGGTAAGAGAGGTACGATGTAACCTTACAACAAAAGATGCCAAGTGCTCCTGCATGTTCTTCGAGTCATTTGGAATCCCTTGCCGCCATATTGTTCGTGTGTTGCAGAGTCCATCACTTAAAGAGCTACCAAGCCCATTTGTGTTGAAGAGGTGGACCAAAATGATAACTAAGGAGGATGTCTTTGATGGAGAAGGCAATTTGTTAAAAGAAAATCCGAGGAGTGCAATAGAAACAACTAAAGACAAGTTAGCATCAGAAATACGTATGAACATGAAAGAATTAATTCACCATGCTAGAGGAACAGATGAGGGCTTAAAATTTCTTAGTGATCGGTTTGTCAAATTTAGGGAAGAAGTGACTCCTCTGATTCCTGAGAATGTGGTAAGTAAGGTCAAGAGATTGAAGCATTTGCAGTTGCCTATCCCTAAGGAAGTCAATATAAAGCCACCAAACGATGTTAACTCCAAGGGTAGATGCAAGAGAATAAAGCCGGGGCAGAAGAAAAATGAAGATGTTGAGAAGAAAACAAAGGTGCCACGCTTGTGTAGGTCATGCAAGGAGATTGTGTACCATGACAGTCGTAATTGCCCTTTGAGGATGACATGAGCTTCAAAGCAAAGTAGGTATGTTTGTATCCTTATCATAAAATTCTATTTCTGTAGGTGTAATCTTATTCTTATTATTTGCAAAGCTTACTGAGAAAATCAACTGCAGGGTATGAGGAAATCAACTTTAAGCATGCACACTGACAAGAGTCACCTTCTACAAGGAGATGCAATGATTCTTTGCTGCAAGGTCCAGTTAGATTGGGGTTTGCAATGATTATTTGCTGTGTTCTGCTTCTGCAGATTAAGTTAGTGTAGTATTTTGGGGTCCTGTGTGTGAAAAATTGAGGTCCATTCTGCTACAACAGTTATTGTTGAAAACTTGAGGTCCAACTGCAACATTTTATTTTGCTAACAGGCTTAATTGAGATTACTGGCAACAGTGGATTTAACAAATATGTTTGTAATGGTCTCTGTGTCATGCTTCAGCTAGCAAATTTGTTGTTACATGCCAATGTTTCAATTGAATGCATTCAATGGAATCTGTGGTCGATGGGAGCTCTGACATCTGAGTTCTGATGGAGTTTTAGCACAGCTTTGGTAGTAATATGTGATCAATTCTGCTGCTATTTATTAGACCTTGCAATGCGTGAAGATCGATTGTTATGGCTTGGAAAACTATTAGTTTAGTGTGTTGGAAAACTGTTATGCGTGAAGATCAATATATTTATGATTCTGCTTGTGGTCTGATGAGGTGAAAGTGTTGGAATGAATAATATGGTCATTGGTTTATCATTATAATGTCATTTTGAATTTGTTTGGCCATTTATTTCTTGCAGTGCTCTGCTCATATTGGTTTTATATAAAGATGTTTTGCTTGTACCGTTGTACTTAGCTTGGTCTTTGTTCCATGCAATAGATGGTAGTATATAGTCAGTGAAGCATGCTGTGGTGCATGGCTTGGAAGTTGGGAAGTCTCAAGACTGTCCTGTGTATGAATCAGTTTTGCTGCGGGGTTAAATTTGGATTCCTTTGAGAAAAATACTGAAAATCTCTTCATCGCTTCGATGCACTTTTCAGGATCTGGAACTTGAACTACTGCACTTATCTTGTATGTTTTTAAGTTGTGATTTTATAAGGTTTTTTAGCTTGTCCACCAGAACAGGCCCATGCTCTAGTTTTGTTTTAAGTCGTATTTGAAAATCTCTCTTGTCAAGCACCGTTGTTGTAATCAGTAAATGACTAAATTCGTATGTACTTTGATCGACATTCTTGCTGTGATTGCCTCTGGATGTTTGCCTTGTTTTGCCATGAGCAAAACAGGTGAAGACCCTTGGGTCTTGAGAATATTTTTTTTAGCTTGTCAAGATATAGCTTCACACTGCAGTGAATTACTGCATTCTAACGCTTTCTAACAACCATTTCTGACTCGGTTGCTTCATCTCAATTCTGCTACATCATCAGTTCCTAAAGCATGTTCATAGTGGCAGTGCAATGCCATTACATATTCTGAGCAGAAGAAGTGATCTTGAGAATTGAGATTTGGAGCAAGCGACACAAATATACATTCGGAGCAGCGAGAAAGTCACGAGAAAACTCATTCATCAACCGAGAAATATACATTCAAAGCAATGAGATAGCTCAAACATGCTTATATTTTCACACATTCATCACCGAGAAACACTGGGTCAATTTACAACATCAATCTAGATGTTGCAAAACACAAGAACACAATTATACATTCTGGACGATGTGGAATATGTAATGGCAAAACACAAGAACACAATTATACATTCTGCAAAACACAAGAACACAGTCTAGATGCTTAGATGTTGCAACAACACTGAGAAATATACATTCTGGATGTTGGGGAGGAGGCCGGGTTGGAGGCGTCGGCGCTCAGGGAGGAGTCCCGGTCGGCGCTCGGGGTGGAGGCCGGGTTGGAGGCGTCGGCGCTCAGGGAGGAGTCCCGGTCGGCGCTCGGGGTGGAGGCCGGCTCGAAGGGAAGCGGCAGCACTGCAGACGGAGTCGCCGCCCCTTTCACCTAACCCTAACCCTGGAGCTCGGCGTGGAGGACCAGAGATTTGGCGCTCGGGGTGGAGGCCGGCTCGGAGGGAAGCGGTGGCCCAGAGATTTGGGGGGGGAGCCGTGGAGGGAGGGCGCGCCGAGGCCGGGGCGCGACGGGGAGACCGTCGAGGCGAGCAGGCGCGCCCGAGGCAGTGGGAGGCATGGGAGGCGAGCAAGGAGACCGAGGAGGCGAGCGAGCGGCCGCGGAAGGACGCGCGGAGGAGCGAGGCGACGTCGCGCGCCACGCGAGGAGGGCGTGAGCGGCAGATCGAGCGAGGAAGGCCAGGCGTCGCGTGAGGCGAGCATTTGAACGGCGGGGCGGAAAAAGAAACCGAACCGGTAGGGGTTTTGGCAAAACATTTAAGTGGATTGGTTGCTTCCACCTTTAAAGATCCAGCCGTTTGAGATACATCCGACGGCCCAAATCCGAGTTCACATGTTAGCACCGAATAGCTCGTTAGCACTGGATACGTTCCTATATATATATATATATATATATATATATATATATATATATATATATATATATATATATATATATATATATATATATATATATATATATATATATATATATATATATATATATATATATAGGACGAGTGTTTCATGCACCATGGTGCCTAGGCACCCATATCAATACCCGTTGATTTGCTTTGAGATTATAACGTTTGATGTGGGTATCTTCATATACCCATAAAAAGTATATTTGAGATGTCAAACTCGAAAAAATTAAATTCAACTTCAGTTTAATTAGTTTAAACTATTTTTATGGTATATACTCACTGTAGTCGCATTGAACTCAAAAGTAGTTCAAACTAGTTTGAACTGAGTTCAAAACTTACTTGCCATAAATATATCAAGGGTATAAAACATTTCCATACCCAAACTCAAAAAAATTATCAATCATACACGTGTATCGGACGGTTCTTGATGTTGGTGCCTAGGCACCAAGGTGCCTTATGTAATTTTCCTATATATATATATATACACACACACACACACGATTGTGGGGCTGTTTTGGCAATGTTTATATTAGCTTCTACAAACTATTTTTTATAGTAAATAGTTTTTTTTATAGAACATATCTTTCAAACAGAATGTCTTTTTAAGACGGAGTCTACTAGTCAATTATAGTACAAACTGCAGCGACTTAATTTATATCGTTCAAAATCGCACGCAAATATCTCTCTTTAGAAGTTATTACTATTTATAAGCCAAAGCCAAATGCTTATTTGAACGTGCCCTGATATTGACCGGAACTGATTTTGTAGCTAAAAATAAATATTAGTAGATGAAAGAAGTGGCTTTTAGAACGAGGGGCGAGCGGTGGAAGTGAGGGAGATATGCATGCACGAGATGAGAGTGAGAAGAGTGGATGTGTGATGCATCCATGATCCCTGCCTTATCCTCAGATAAGATGAAAGCAAGAGAAGTGAGAACATGGCCTTCAAGCATAACATGGCTTTTTCAATGATAAGATCTAACCAATTATCATGTCATTTCAAACTATTGTTTTAAATCAATAATTAATGAATATTAAATAATATGGAAGCAAAGACATGTGACTTATCTTCCTGTTCGAACTCTTTAACTGGTCCTAAGCCTCTGCGTCTTGATCTGCTCCTGGGACGGACTGCTCTGTGAATCTAGGTGCCATCGCAAAGGAATAAACAAATAAGTCCATACTCAAAAGAATTCGAGCTAGGATAAATAAAATAAGATAACATAAAAGAAGAAAAATCCAAAAAGGGCTAAACATGGGTGGATTTGAATGGTTAGTGTTTAAACGGAGCTTAGGTTGTTCAAACAGAGCTAGAAATGGTTTAAATGAGATCGAGACGGTCGAAATGGATATAAATATACTTAATGGGTTTTTGGATGAATAGTAATGAGTTAGATGAATAGTAATCGGTTGACACTATTCCTAATAAGTTGGGTTGTGTAAATGGTAATGGGTTTAGGCTGGTTTTCATGGACTGAACAATAATAGGCTTGGGCCATGAACAACAGTAGCTAGAGGTGAACAGCGTTAGGCTTTGATTAATGGGCTTGGCCCACTTAGGCTATTGGGCTTGCACTGATTTGGGCCAACTTGGTTGGCCTAGCAGCTGGCCCTACAAGGCGTGAGGCCCAACTGGCTTGAATGCGTGCCCATGGGCGCATGAGTAGAGGAGGAATACGACAATGGCAATTGCACGACGGTGAGGGTGATCGGCATCGAGTAGTGGTGCGACGAGGGTAAGTGAGACCTGAGCAACCCATTTTGGGCATACACACAGTCAGAGGGGGTCAGAGATGGCTCACGAGAGCAGAGCCACGGCACGACGACGCTCCGGTGCGGTGCCAGCTAATTCAAGGGTGGTTTAAACTTCTACGACGCATGGAAATGCTAACGATGGTGATGGCTTAGGTTGATTTAGCTTATGCGTGGCTATTCACAGTGGCCGTGCATGGCCAGCAGTGTCGCATGGCGCCGGTGGACTAAGGGCAACGAATGGGGTCGGTGAGGTCAAGGATGGCTTTGTGGTGCTATGGTGATGCTTTGATAACGAAGAATTAGATAAGGACCGAGGCTATAAGAAGGATTGCATTTTGGAACTTACCGGCATAGGCTTGGTGGTGTGGCGGTTCTCAACGGAAGATGTGAGGGAAAAGCCGTGAGGTTGTAATTCAGCACGAATGGAGTCTAGGGAGTGGCTCGGCTCGACTTTAAAAGCTAGCCAAATTACCGAACACAAGACTGCAAGAACTGTTCTAATCACATACTATTATCACTCAGTAGTCTCTGTGTACCGTTCTAATAAAAAATATTATCACTCAGCAGTCTCAGTGTACCGTTCTAATCACAAATTATATCACTCAGTAGTCTCAGCGTACCACGTTTTACGGTGCAAAGTGTTCATTTTCAGTTGATCAAGCATCGAAGTGTACTATGAGTCACGATCCTATTGGCATGCACAAAGGAAACAAACGCAACCTCACCTTCATAGGCTGATTTCTTGATTTTGCGTTGCGCTGCAGCCGGTGCTGTGGACCTTGTGGTGTAACTGTAACTGTTGTCTTGTAACATCCCAAACATGGGAATTGTTGAAAATGAAAAAAAACTTAAATCTATCATTGTTTTTCGTTGTTATTTGAATTTTTGGCGTTTATTAGAGAACCTTGGTTTTGGTTTTTGCCAAACAATTCATGTAATAAAAATAAAACCAGAAATCAAGAGCCAAATATTGGAAAATAATTTGAGCATAATTTGAAATTAGATTCAAATCACAAATTGATATCTAAAAATAAATTAAATGAAGAGCAAAAACAAAGGAATATTAAAATTCGTATCCAAGTAATTGGAGCTGAGAGTTCAAATTTAACTCTCGAATGGGAATTGCAAATAAAATTTGAAAATCCAAATCTTGTTGGCATTCTTTTTCTCTCTCTTTCTCCTCCCTTTCACTTCCAGCCGGGGCCCACTCCTTTTCTTCTCTCCTCCTCCTTTCTCCCTCCTTCTCTCCTTTGTCTGGCCCCCGACCGCACCCAACCCCGGTGCTCCCGCGTGCCAGCCACCTGATCCACCCTGTGCGCATGACATGCCGCGCCATCCACGCCCACACTACGCGCTGCCCACAGCCACACGTGGCTCCACCCCACCGCCCGCGCGAGCGGCCATGCCGACCGCGAGACGACGCCGCCCGCATGCCTTCGCCGCCACCATTCCCCGCACAACCGACTATGACTCCGCGATGCCCCACACGGCTATAAAAGTGGGGCACACCCTAACTCCCCCATTATCCCAACTCCTCCTCCTTCCCAAAGATGCACACCATCGTGCCTCGCGTGCCAGCTGCTGCCACCTCCCTTGCTTTTTTGGCCACCACGGCAAAGCTACCTCCAATCTACTTGTGTCAAAATGTATTCCGAGCATCCTCTTCATCCCCTCCTATTTAATTGGAAATTCATGCACGAAGCTCGCCAGAACACTGTTCTTCCTCGGTTTCGACCGAATTGTACCTCCACTGCTGGTCGATTCCTCCTAACTAGAACTCTGCCTCGATGTCCTCGACCTCCCTTAACCTTCGGCCAAAGCCCCCTGCCACCCGAGACCGCCACCATCGTGAGCCTCCCCGTGCCACCCCTGGCCTCACGTTGACGGCCCACTTCGGTGCTTCTCCACCTCCACGGACCACTCGGTAAGCTTCCATGCACCTCCCTCATGCTCGTGCTCACCTCCCTTTCCTCTCCCCTTCCTTCAACAGTTCCACTGTCGACTGCCGACCCTTGGCACCACCTTGGCCATGATGCCACCTCTCTTGGCCTCTTCCCCTCCTCGGCATCCTGTTTTGCTAGTCCCTGCCGCCTCTTCGGCCATCGCCTGCCGCTTGCAAGCCTGCCTCCGTGTGCCCCTGGTTCCTCTATCGGCTGAGCACCTCCTCTATTTCTCCTATGTGCCCACACACACTCTCTCTCTCTCAATGACTAGTGGGCCCATTTGATCAAAGGCTATTCAAAGTAATCACCAACCAGTTTGTGTATGCCATTAACTCAAGAATACAAATAAAAATAAGAATAAAATTTAATCATGAATGAAGGTTTTTGGAAAATAAAAATAATTAAGATTTAATTTTGGTCAATTACATGTCAAAAGGGTTAGCAAGTTAATTATCCTACAAAGATAATTAATGCAAGATTAAGCCATGTGAAAATAATCAAATTAATTCTCATGTCTCAAAAATCATAGGGATCCCCTTTTCAAATAACCTTTAATGATTAAGGTATATAATTTGAACTTTGGGTCACTAATATTTAACTGTAAATCTTGGTATTTAAATTAAAGATCACCTTGCATATAATTAAATGCTTCTAAAAAATAATTGCTAGACCATTAATTTCGTATCTCTAATCCAAGTGCTGAATCAAAAGACATTATTGGTATGTTCAACTTTGTGAAAATAACAATTAAGTTAAAGAAAAGGTAATTGACTGGTATGTCTATGCCACTTAAATTAAAATACAAATTTCATTTAGAAGTCTTGGTAAAAATGAAATCTTCCTAAATAATAATCATCCTATCTTTATCTCGGGATTTAAATCACCAATGGTAATTAAGAATAATTAATTGATAAAAATGAAATCTTGCCTAAATAATAATTGTCCTATCTTTATCTCTGGATTAAAATCACCAATGGTAATTAAGAATAATTAATATACCAGTATTTTGAGGCACAACCTTAAGAGGGAACTCTGGTAAAATATGGACCCCAAGATTAATTTGACGAAGTAAAGTTATATTTTTCGCACATTGAGCTTACACCCTAATCTCTAATTGTTGAGTCTCATCAAATAATGCCCAATATTCTTTAGACTCTCATATCTATCACAAGTCTAACCCAACTCATAGAACTTCCTTAATAATTATAAAATAATTAAAGAAACTTTTGAATTAAAGATCGAATCTTGGTATTTTGCAACCGGCTGTGTCTAGCCATCTTCCAATCTAAAGTAGAATATTCTTATAAATGTTCATTTGAAATCAATCATTCTTTTATCCTTCCTGTCAATGCTTCCCGCCATTACCCCATTTGCTCAAACTTTGTTTGTCGTTGTCCTGCATCCCACATTTCACTAAATCTTTTCTCATACCCTCAATCATAGCAAAACTCAAATAAGCTCAATTGAATTTATATGGACTTTTGAAATTCTTTGGATTTATTTGGTTTTTTTATCATTTATCGCATAATTAGACGTTGGAGTCCCGAAGAAACAATGACTCAAGAGGGATCAAGATTCGAATAAAGACGAAGAACAAGAAGTCAAAACCACTGACTGAGAAAGCTTTTAGTAAGATCAATATTGTAATAAATTGAGCGAGGCAAGTCATTACTTTGATCATGTCGCACCTACCTGTTGAATGCAAGTTATTTTATTCTAAAATATCAAATTGCGTGTTTTACTTTGTTACACAAATTATAGTCACAATAGTTACTGGTTAATTTCGTATGAATGATTGCTTAATTATACCCCATCCTTTGGCTTTCGACACAAATCCTTGTTGCTCTAGAAATAATGGTATACACATTGGACATAAGTTCATATTTAAGTACCATGTTTAGTTCTACTTAGATATCAGGGGCATTAATTTGCCTTGACATCATTTCAAACATGAAAACTTGATTTAGGTAGCAACTGGTGGAAAGTGTCTGGTATGTTAAACTTGGATATTTTGTGCTCCCAAAACCCTAAAACTTGGTTTACATATCTAGGCAGATGATAAGAGAGGCTGGTGTGGATGTAGCATGAGAATGTGTGGTTTGTGCTAACACCGCTCAGATAACTCTAAAAATTGAATCTTGTGATGACCTCCCAATGTAAAACAATGCAACCACAAGCCTATAATGGGTACGACTTGGCTAAATAATTTACCAGACCTAAGAGTCACTCAAATGGTAGAGGTGTGGAGATGGTGGATGTGGATTCTGATCTGGCTTGAATGGAACACCGAGGGAGGGTGATGTTTCCGCTACGCTAGTCATTGGGAAACTTCCAGGTTCCCGCTGTGCTAATCCTTGGGGCAAACTTTCCGCATAACTATGGGTTCTTCTTTGAAAGGGATAAACCCATTGGTCGAGATAATGAAGGGGTAAGGTATTGTAAAGCCCTCATGATGATCTTCTCGATCTGCATGTCTAAGAAAACATATGAAATCTAATAAGTTGATTATCTTTTATGGGTAAAGTATACAAACTCTGCAAGGTGTAAATTGTTAGAATAACTATGCCCACAGTCATAGAATGGCATGTGAACTTACTCGACTTAGTGCGGGGACTGAGGGAGGCATCCCAAAAACACACCTATCGAAACCTTAGCCGCCAGCTCTCGTATCCCCTGCTGTGCACGCTAGTGCTAGCACATCGCTGTATGGTGCTCCATCTCTGGACGTGTGGACTTCGGTAGAGGCGCTACTGTGACTGCGACGCTAATTGGGACGATCATGAGGAGGAGACGTTTGGACAGAGGACGTTCGACTACTACCGCTACACCGACGTACTCTTCGTTGAATCAGCTACTTCAACCCTACTTCCGCTGCACTGCACGTCTAATGGTAATAATCCATGATCTCTTACTCGCATAGCTTCTTGGTTTACGCGGTGAAAAATTTTAATCTGGGCTAGTGTAGCCTACTTGTATCCCAACATTTTCATGTTACTAAAGAGTGAGATGCCTCTCTGAAAGTTTTTTAGTACAAGTTCATGAACTATAGTCCATCAAATACACCTTGGTTGCAAGGGCGAATCCAGCGGTAGGGCGGGGGGGCTCGAGCCTCCCCTACCGCTACCGGACCCTTGGAGCCCCCTAAATTTTTAGCCATGGATGTATAATGTAGAAGGGGCTGAGATCGAGCTGAAGGTATTTCAACCCCTCCAAAAATTTTTCCTGGATCCGCCACTGCTTGGTTGGAAATATTATCGCACCGCTCATGGGAAGGCAAACTCTACAGCAGCTGTGGACAATAAAACACAGTTTAGTTCATTCATCTATGTATGTGTATATATAACCCTTGAACATATCTGGAAGCAATTGTTTTCCAGTTTTTCGATGATTTGGTGAATAATAAATGTTAACAAGTTATCAAATGTACAGTCAGACAGGGTGCATATATCATGTGGCCCTTCTGACAACAAATTTTGGAAATTGTGCTGCAAAAGCTATGGGACTACAAGGTTAGGGCTTCATTACTAACATTTAAACTCGTAACGTAAGTGATTAATTGGAAAAATGAAACACATACAAGAAATCCGAGGTCAGCCTGTCTAATTCACTCAAACTAATACAATTTGACCATTTTATGGTCTTGACTGTTGAGCTTGAACATTTGAGGGGCCTATATGTCAATCAACAATGACGACTCTGAAATTCATCTAAATCTCATTGACAAAGGAACAAAAGAGTAACCAGTTTATGCAATGCAAACCAATCCATGGTTTCAGGCTTTCAGCATAAATTTATCCTACTGAGCTTTCTATGGGGATCACCTGTGCAATTACATACAGCCGGATTATCCGAAGGTAGAATAGTAGCAGGAGATCAGCATTGAGAAATATTTCTGGCCCATGTCCATAGAATGTATTCAAGGTTTGCATTAGCATAGGTCATAGAAGAGGAAATTCATTTTGAATCACACCAAAGTAGACAACAATCAAACAGTTTTTCACCTAAGTGATGTTTGATCTCTTTGCCCAAGTGAAGTCGTTTTAAATGTGTCCCTGACTCATCTTAGAGGCTTGCACAATCAGGGACGTACTAAACCACTATGCCTCCACCCTCGCTTTAGGCCATATATGTTCCAGTACACCTAAAGCCTCACCGCTGTAACGAGTAAACAAGAGGATGCAAAGTATGAAAAGAAATAGTGACAAGTGCTTAGCACAGGCATATGTGTTCTATCCAATATGTAGCAAAACAAAAATGATCTATAAGAAGCATAAGTTCACACGAACAGCAAAGAATGGACCATATTTAACTCAAGAAACAGAATATACGTTCAGTATTGAATAAATATTCCATCTCGAAACCCGGGTACAGTGTATATATCATGCATTCATGCCAGAAGCATAGAGCATTTCTCATCAGAACAAAAGAGACTGCTTAAAACAACCATCAGAGAAAAAAAGGTCAAACTTTATTGCTTCTGCCTCTCGGACTGATGCATTGCTTCCACCAGCTCGCTGCAAGCGTAAGCCTCGCGCTAGAAAGGCATTACCTTGCAGGCGCAGCGGGGGCGTTAACTACGTTCCTGCGCACCACCCTGGGCCCTCCGCCATTGCCGTTCTCCTTCGAGCCATTGCCAGCGTCCCCATCGCCCACGATCAAATCCCGAAGGCCCGAGCTCAGGTCCTTCTCCCTCTTCTCCTTCTCCTTCGTCTTGGCCCTGGCCGTTGCGGTGGCAAGCGGCTCAAAGTGGTTGCCGTATATGTACTCGGCGGAGTAGCCGTCCTCGTCGTCGAAGAGCGTGACGTGGCCGTGCCACTCCCAGACGCGGTACTCCCCGCCGGACTCGTCGTGGAAGCCGATGCACACGTGGTGGTCGCCGACAGCCACGGACTGGCCCGAGTTGGGCTTGAGCGCCTCCTCCGCCTCCCCGGCGAACACCAGACGCACGATCTCCTCCTCCAGCTTGGCCTCCTCCCTCGCCAGCAACCGCCGCCGCCTCGCCTCCCCGGAGACCTCCCCGTCCGAGAGGCCACCTTCCTCATCCTCTTCATCGTCATCGGACACGCCAGCAGCCGCGGAGAGCGCGGCAAACTCGTTGAGGAGGAAGTCGTCGAGGTCCTGGGTGAGGAAGGAGTTGGTGTCGAGGAAGGGCGGGCGGAGCTGGACGCGGCTCATCAGGTTCTGGAGGAAGAGCGCGTCCACCGGCGCCGGGGAGGAGGCGCGGCCGCTGCCACCGGAGGAGGGGCGAGGCGGCGGAGGCGGCGGCGAGGCCATGGGCGGCGGATTAGGGTTTTGGGTGCGGAGTGGGTTGGATCTAGCGCTTGGGTTGGGTGGGCTTGTGAGGAGGCTGCAGATAGATGACGCGGACTCGGCGCGGATGGCGACGATCACAGGATGAGGGGTAGTGATGTCCAATGGGCTGGTTCTTGGTGTGCAGGTCCGTAGCTTGTTACTGTTGGCTCGGTTCAAATATGACATGACTTGCCTAGCTTATGGATCGTGCTGATACGATCCGATGGATCATGTCGTGTCCGGGCCGAGGGGGTGGTATGGCACGTGGGCAGCCAGGCTCCAATGAGCATAAATGGTGCCGTGCACGGCCCATGAAATAGCCTTTTTTTTTCCTGTTTCTTATCGTTGGGGGTAAAAAATCAGGGGGGGAATTTGCAAAATGCCATTTTCCCCCCTATAAATAGGGGGTCATCTGGCCTCCATTCTCCACACTTCAAACCTCACTTTCATCTCCTTGTTTAGCTGTGAAAAATCTGGTTATATTTGCGCAAATTTGGCAAAATTAGTGAGAAATTCGTGCGAAATTCAGAAATTTTGAAGAATCTTTGAAGAGCTACAGAAGAGATAATAGACAATAGTGCAACCTTATTTCAATTTTTTCCAATAGTAAGTTAATTGTACTTTACTATATGAATTTATAGTTGATTCAATCGAGAACTACGATTTCCAACTTTTCGAATTCGTCCTCACGGCAAAGGATATGCAATTCTTTCAAGAGACACATTCATCCACGGAAGGTTGACATCCATAACAAACTATACAGCTAGAAGAAGTGTCGCTGGGTTCATCTTCTGTTGGCTCAACGAGTGCATCCACAACCCAGCGCACGGGTGTAAAAAAACAAGAGCTACTACATCGGGAGTCTAGAACGATTTCGACAAAAAAAAAGTACAAGATCGACGATGATGGGAATTCGGTAAGGTATGTTGTTTATAAAATTTGTGATAACAAATTGTCTGTAAAATCTTCAGGTGGGACGGGTTACCTGCAACAACACACTGCAAGTTGCAAAAAGAAGCCAAGGAATACAAATGTGCTAGACGCAGCTGCAGTACAATCCCAACAGCTTGGTACGTACTTGGGAGTACAACCCAGAGGTAGCCCAGAAATATCTTTGTAGATTAATTGCTTCTCAAGATTTACTTTTAAATTTTGATGAGTCTAATGCTTTCAAAAATATATTAGGACTGTTCATAACCCTAAATTTAGTGTTGTATCTATGCAAACTACAATTAGAGAATTAGTTAAATATTATAACAACTGCTGTGAAAAATTGAAAGAAATGTTTTATACATGTACATTCTGTATTGCTTTGACATCACACATATGGAGTGGTACGGCTAGGGAGGATTATATTAGTGTTGTTGCTTATTATGTTAATGATGACTGGGTAATGGAAAAAAGAATTATAGGATTTAAATTAATTAATATTGCACATACTGCTGAAAATATTGCATAATGCATTATTAAATTTGTAAAAGATTTTGGCCTCATGGATAAGATTTTTCTATAACTTTAGATAATACAGCTACAAACATTAAAGCTATGAAAATTCTTACTCCTTTATTCAATACTTATGCACAATCTTTCTTACTACATCAACGTTGTGTTTGTCATATTATTAATCTTATTGTTAAATCTGGTTTAAAAAGATCAATACTTATATTGATTCTTTTAGAGATGCAAATTCATATATTGATCATTTTAACCAACGAATAGACGAATATAAAAGCTTTTGCATAGCAATGAACGTATGTTCTAGAAAATTTGGCTTAGACATACCTGTTAGATGGAACTCTGCTTACCTTATGCTTAAACACATATTGCCATATAGGAACACCTTATCTGTCTTTCTTCACACCCAAGTTCATCAATCTCATAGCTTATCTAGTAGAATCCAATTTAGATAACCTGAACTTATTGAGGGCGATCAGGTTGTTGACGAATTTTTTTCTTTTTTATAACTTTTCCATAAAGCTGCAATTTGTTAGTCTGGAGTATACTACCCTACCTCTCCTGTAATTGTTCATAATATTTTTGAAATTGCCACTCACCTAAAGGCTTTTGAAAATGATCATATATTAGGGATGTTGTAGTTGCCATAAAACTAAGTTTTTAAAATATTAGAGGGAAATTCTTATTTTATATGTACTCGCCTTTATTTTAGATCCCAGTGCCAAGCTCCAAGGATTTACAAATTCATTACAATTTTTAAGTGACGCTACTGGTTTGGATCATTGTACATACTTTAGAGTCGTTAAGGATAAATTATATGAGGTATACGAGGAATACGAAAATAAGTTTAGGTCTGTGCGTTTGGAAAGACCCCCGGTAGCCCCTAGCTCCTCTGTGGGGACTATGTAATAAGACATGATTTTTTATTCTTCCTCTAGAGATTCTCGTACAAGTACACATCAGTCAGGAGAAGGAAGGCAGCAAAGCATCGGAGACCTATCAAGCTATCTCAACAGTGATAGCATCAGCTTTGAGCAAGAGTTGAACATATTCTTGTGGTGGCAAACCCAGAAAGTAACACATCTAGTGCTATCCATATTAGCACGGGATGTGTTGACTGTTCCTGTCTCTACTGTCTCCTCGGAGTCAGCCTTCAATCTATCTGGAAGAATAATCGAGGAGTGACAAACAAGTCTCTTGAACGAGATAGTCGAAATCCTTCTGATCATCAAATAGTGGGAACAAGCTGAATCAAGACTCCATCATACTGCAGAGAATATAGGCTTAGAAGAATCTTTTGAGAATTTGTATCTAGATAGCAATGAATAGGATTTTCAATATTTTTTCTTTAGATGTAGTCACTGGTGAGTTTTATAGACTATACTATTTTTCTTTACCAAGGTTTTCTTAAGTTTAGTTTTTACTTGGTAAAGTTTTTAACGAGACAGTCGTGCCATGTAATTTAACAAGTTAATAAAGCACATTATGTCATTAAAAATAATTATCTTGATGATAAATAATGTCTACAATTTTATATAATTTTCTATAATTTTTTATAATCCTCTACAGTTTTTCCTTAATTTTCTACAATATTCTAATTTTGCTCTTTTTTCTCGACTTAACGGGCCAATCGCGCCAGCACACCCTGTTAAGGCCTAGTTGTGCCCGTGCCGGAACGACATGATCATGGGCCATGCCTGGGTTCAGGCCTCGAGGCATGACCCGTTTATTTGCTGTGCCTAAATAGGATGTACCTGAACCGAGCCCGTGCCGGGAGCACTAATGAGGGGCAAGGTGAGAAGATATTTTTCCTTTTGGGTTGGGCGATGCTTATTTGAGTTTATGTTTTTAGCTTTTAGGTTTATTTGGTACTATTTGAGTTTTCACTATAATTATCGTAAGTTTTTCAGCGTAATTAAAATTTAAAAATTTTAAAAATAGAAAAAATAAGTTCTCTCGTCACGGATAATGCAAAGAAATATAAAAAATGCATAATTTCAAAAAAATAAAAAAAAATTATAAAGGTAGAAACTAGAAACTAAAACCAAAATAATAAGCCAACTTAAACAGTAAATAGTACGGGTGAGAGAATTTTTTTATGGGCTTAACCTCCGCCCATAGGTGGTATGTTGTGTGCGGAATTGAAAGCGCAATACTACTTCGTATATGGGCCATCAAGCATCTGGGCCAGGATTTTTTATAGCTAGGGCACAAATGAATTATTAGTGCTTTTTTTTTGTTTGACTTTGGTCTTTTTTATGGGTGATAATTTTTATTTGTACTTTTTGATATGACGGATATATCATGCGAATGACGTATATGATTTTAGATTCAGAAAGTTGTTTGAATAATCTGTTACAAAAAGTTGTATCATTTATTTTGATTTTTGAAGAAGCCAAAATACCATAAGAAGAGGCTTGTACGTTTTCAACACAAAGAACGAGATAACATCTTGTTTTTTTGGCATGCAAACTTTTTTGCAGAGGAATCATGTCAATCAACACACATCATGCTATTATGAATAGATTAACTTGTGTATAATAACACTCTCATCATGGAAGAGGATACGTTCATAGTGGATAAGCCGCAAGGTTTAGGAGTATAAAAAAAACTGAACTTCCGAAGGAAAAATAAACGAAGCATGAGACTCAAAACTGAAAGACAAATATCCACTCAAATAACGAGAAAATTTTTTGTATGAAATGTGCTTTTATTTTTTTCCTCAACAGTGAAAAAGGAAAAGTTGTCTACTACAAATATCGCGAAAAGTCAAAACCATCTAAAATATAGAGCCCCCGAAACATTACAAGTACTGAATACATTTTTAGGAAAAATATGTATTCCGGCATGTCTAATGTTCCAAGGGTTGACTTCTCGGGCTGCGCAATGTAAATATTAGACTCCAAAACTCGTATAGAGAAGTAAAATCTCGTGTTCGTCTTAACGTGGGAAGTCAACCACCATGGGGAATTCCACGGCGAGCCCCAGCTTGGTGCGATCCGGCTCCTCCTCCAACGCCGGCACGTTGAGGTCGAGCACCAGGTCGCCCTCCGCCGCCGCCGTCTTCTTGCCGTCGTCCTTTGGCGCTAGCTGGCCGAGGCCGAGGCCGAGGCTGAGGCCATGCCCGAGGCCGTCCGCCATGATGGCGCGGTGGCGGCGCATGTGCCCGCCGAGCGCCTGCCCGACGGCGAACTCGAGCCCGCAGATGGAACACCCGTGCACCTTGGGCTTGGCCGGCTCGGCGGCGCCATCCTCTTCCGCCAGGCGCGGCTTCCTGTGGCTGGCCCGGTGCCCGCCGAGCGCCTGGAAGGACGGGAACTGCCGGTTGCAGGTCTTGCACTCGAACATCCTCTCCGGCGCCGCCAGCATGTCCGGCGACGCGACCCTAGCGCCGTGGTGGTGGCCGGAGAAGAGCAGCAGGATCCGCGCCATGTCGCTGCCATCCAGCAGGCTAAGCACCTCCTCGGCCTGCTGCCTAGACCTCTTGCCGTTAGCCATTGAAGAGCAGATACCAGAACGATCAAAAGAATTTGGCAAAAGGAGAAAGCAAGAAAAGAAGGAAAAGAATGAACCCGACTTGGAGCTCTTGAAGTGTGTTTGAATGTGGAAAAGATGAGGAGCATCCGGTGTGTACTTATAATCAGAGAAGTTTACATGTCCAGTGCAACACTCAATTTCTAACGAGGATATAATAATTCTCCAATTATTACGTTATTATATTTTCTGAGTATATCCCTTATCGTTAAGGGATAGATTTTACATAGCAGTCGTAAGTCTTTCTACGATTATTTAATCGTAAGCCTTTTTACGACTATTATATAGTCATAAGTCTTACTACGACTACTCCTTAGTTGTAAATCTTCCTACGACCATATGATCGTAAGTTTTACTACGATTACTTCTTCGTCGTAAGTCTTTCTATGACCACTTAGTCGTAAGATTTTCAATGACCACTTTGTGGTCGTGGGTCTTTCTGCAACCAGCATATTCCCAACTAGCTTGTTTATGATAATCTACTTTATTATGTAGTCGTTTGACAAGGCAGTTAGAATATACGTTTATTCCAATAACCATACACGATCTCACTCTGACAACAACCGTCGCACGACGAATGAACCACTATGTCTTTCTGACAATAACTTCCGTCAGACGGTTATCACCCGAAACGTTGAGACGTCTTTCGACACAGGACAATGGTTACCGCTTCGCCGACCATATAAAGGTTGACGTCGAAGAGGAGAGGGGATCAGAACACATTGAATTAGGAGATAGTGCTAGGTATTTCGCATTGCCTTAGTTGTAATCAATTTCTTTGAACAATAGCCACATAGGACGTAGGGTTATTATTCTCCCAGGAGAAACCCCGAACCTATATAAAAATTCCTGTGTATCTATTCTGCATGTTCATGCACTGAGTCTTCTAAAGTTTCCCTGAATCCAAATAAATCATACGTAAAATCGATATTAAAGCATCGATAATTTCCTTTTCTTAATTGAATTGTAAAATAATGTCAGGTTCAGCCTAGTATGTTTTTGTTGGTGGCTTTTTAGCTAATGAATAGTAACAACTTGTAGAGAGATATCTGGCTCAGTTCTTTTCCACATGTGGTTTGTGGCTTATGGTTTATGTTACAGTAACGAGCTTTCAAACGGTATGTTTTTTAAGGCGGGATCAACATGAATATTATAGTAAAAAGTGTATTGAATTCAGTTGTACCGGTCAAAATCATATACAACTACTTTTCTTTGCGTACTATTTCTTGCGAACAGCCAAAATTTAAAAATTTAAGCCATAAGCCACAAACACGCGAGTGCGATATTGTCTAATATAAATGAAGTCACTATATTATTTATTACAATTGATTAGTAGATCTATTTTAAAAAGATATTATATTTAAAAGTTAGTTATCGTAGAAAAACTATTTAACGTAAAAAAAAATGGGTCTAAGAAGATAAAGCGAATAAGGCCTTCGTTTTGCTTCGGCTACGAAGTAAGGGAGGTGTGATGGTTAGTTTTGTCCTTAGTAGTTAGTACTATATATCGTCATGGAGACGGCATGCATGGCGGCCGGGAAAACGCCGATCGAGCCTAGCCGCCGCGCAGAGAAGCCTTTTGGTCGCATTATAAAAGGTCGTTCCATGCGTTTGTCACCTTGTACCGTACGTGCGCACAGTTGTTACGAGGTGTATACCACTGTGCTCTGTGAGACTGCGAGGTCATTTTCTTCGGATTCCAAGTGAGCTAGTAGCTTCTTATCGGATTGGAATGTAAATAATCGGTTGGAAATCTCGGCAAGTAACTGGGGCTTTTGAAGGTCTGAAGAGTGAGGGCTCTGAATTCCTATCTATCTACTACTGATTAGTTGACGACTTTCGGTGAGAGACGTATTTTCGATACCCATTTTTTCGTGTCATGCACCTGTCACCAGACATATAGCCTTCGTTAATCTATGCTAGCTTCTTTGAAAGATAACCTTATCTCCTGTGATTAATCTACAGTTCTACACCAACTCTATCCGTATTCCGTAACCATGCATCAGTCTAGGTCGGGTCTTGAAACTGAAAATCTTGAATCAAACTGATCCATCGGCGCCAAAGATGGTTGTATATATACTGCACAAATTAAGCCACCCACTCTAATTTGCAACTTCTATGTTCGTGTGTCTAGAAAAAAGAACCTGTCTTTTCTTTCTTTTTAAAGAGCATAATTTTTCTTCAAGAACACATGCATGCTGGTGGGAAGTTGTTGCAGCTTTTTTTCTCTCCATTTTTTTCAACTAGAATACAGTTTTTCTAGAACGTGGTATGCATCATTGGTAGTTGCTTGGTGCATCATGAATTCATGATGCATACCATGAACAAGGAGGAAGTGTACAATTCTGATTGTTTATGGCATTCATCCGACGCGGCCTAGTAGATAGACATGAGAATAATAATAATACCACCACAAAGAAGGAAAAGAATTGTAAATTTGTAATGTATACATCCACACATGCGTAGACCATCTTCGCTTCCAATACTTCAAACAACAATTTCAGAGCTAAAATTAGCTACTTCTCGCACTTGATTATTTCAGTTGTTAAAAGAGGAAAACACAGTGCATATCTGGGCCACCGTTGACATTGCCTGTAATAAGCTACATAGTCTAATACTGCAAGTAGACGTCAAAGCTTATAAAAATACCTGTGCAGCGTACACTACCCCACAGTGCTTATGTATACCACGTATGTATACTTTGCACGTGATAGAAAATTAGAGTTGAGAGGAAGTAAGATTCGGTGCTTAATTTAGTGTAAGTCTGTGTCAGCATCCAGAGCAACCACAAACTGGTGGATTCAGATGGCTTGCGCAGTACAGTAGTATTGTAATGTGGAAGCCTACGTGAGTACGCACGCAGTGACGCCCTTCCAACAAACTCAAGTACTCTTCTTATTAGCTGCGTCTTTTTGAAATGACAAGGTCGATGGAGCTGTTGATATAGATGATATATATGATTTTGAACTCGAGAAACCGTTTAAAGAATCGGTTTCGAGAAGCTGCTGTGAGAAGTTGCCTCGTTTATTTAGACTTCCGAAGAAATCGAAACTAAAAACAAAAAAGCCAAAAAAAGGCCTCTTTGTGCTAATGTTAGCATCCCCACTCGTTTCAGCTTCAGCTTCTGGCTTTTAATTTACTATTCATTTATTTCGTATTTTTCTGACTTTTCGATGTTTTTGAGGGTTTTTTGGCTCCGCATTATCTATGATGGGTTAATCTATTTTTTATATTTTTAATTTGATTACGCCAAATAAACCATCAGCAACTACAGTGAAAAAAGATATAAACCATCGCCAAACTGAGCACCACAGCCAACTACAGTAGCTGCTGGCAGTTAGGACTAGAGGAATATCTCGAAATAACCCTTTTGTTTGCGTTTTTTTTTCAAAAATCAAATGCTCATGAGAACTCAATATTCGTACGTCTATTACATGTTTGGTGCGTTATATTGAATTCTTGACCAGGAAATGTGTACTTGTAAGCTCTAAGACCGCGGCGAAGATGGAGATAAATAGGGGGTTTGAGCTGTCGGTACTTTGTTCAATATTATGAAACAAAACGCAGGGTTGTTTTGGGTTTGTTCCTTGGAACTACTCTCTATCTATCTACTGCCGTGTCATCAGATGCACTGAACCCAGCGTTCAGGCCGTAATGCTGCGCCTGCAATGTCATCATGCTGCGATCACACTCGCATAAAGCTCTACATAACTCTCCTACGTCTTGTGAGACTTTGATCCGATTGGTCGTTCCTTGTCAAATTACAGTCATCACAAAGATTTCTCGATTAATCGTGATCAAGCTAGCCAGCAACGACATCTCTACGATGCCGATGGATGGTAAAGAGTCCATCAGATGATTCATCCCACTCTCGGCCAGGCTGTGCTTGCCTTATCCCTGTATTGGTTTGGTTGAGGTGCCCTGAGTTTTATATGGAGAAATTTTTTTTAGCTCTATAGCATTCAAAGATATCTACTTTAGCAAAGTACCATATAACCTTTTCTGATGCACTTTAATACTACGTACGGTTCCCTGCGTCCCTGAAAACAACATTTCCGTCCACTCGAGTTGTCCTCTTGCTTTACGTCACAGCATTGCGGTTGTGCCCCTCTTATCGGCTTCGTCTTGAGACACTAAGGTGGTGATCGGTTTTAAAAGCTTGGTTTTATGTATTTGAAAAAAATATTGAAATGCAGAGACTTATTTAGTATAATTAAATTTTAAAAAATTTAAAAATATAAAAATATATGTTAGCCCATTACGTATAATACAAACAAATACGAGAAAAAAAGAACCGTAAAAAAAACTCAACAAAAAGCCAAAAGTTCAGAAAAAGACGAAACTTATGAATAGTGAAAAATAAGCCAGAAGCCGAAGCCGAGTTGATCAGGGCTAAATCGTTTGTTTTATTTACTTTGCTATATGTTTTTTTTTTGACTATTGGCTTTTCCAAAAATTAAAATAAACGATATGGTTTTATAAAGTGGATTTTTTAAATGAAAAGCACAGACAAAAACATGTGCGTTGTCCACGTCTCCGTTATACGCTGCCATCTCGAAAAGTACAGATAAAAGCCATCAGCTATAGGGTCTGTTCTTTTTGGCTGCAGCTTATGGCTTTTGGCTTTTAGGTTGTTTGTACGAGAGATTACAGAGTAACAGAAACTCACGTGTGGTTTTTACCGATATAAATGAAGTCAGTAAAGTATATATTACAATTAACTAGTAGACCATATCTTGAAAAATATTCCGTTTAAAAACTAGTTACTGTAGAAAATCCAAAAAGCAGCTTTTAGAAGCTGAAAAGAATAGGACATAGCTAAAAGACATCAGCCGCAACCCAAAAGAACATGACACTTGGCAATTGAGTCATATGCAGAAAAAAAACTAATGTATGTGCTGTGCGTCCTTCCTGTGCTTAAAAAATAGCAACATATCCTATGCACTCAAGTATAAGGTGTACTCATGGTGTACCTCAACTAAAAGAGTTACAAAAAATTCTAAAAAATCCTATATATACCTCTAAACTTACTTTAACTATGCATAAAATTTTAAGTTCAGATTTATTATAGGTTAGTGGTAACAAAAAGAAAAAATCTGACAAATGTTAATAGTTTAAATTTGTTGGAATTTTCTTTTTTTTGTTGCTCTTAACATAGAGTGAATTTAAACTTGAAAGATATATATAGATAGAGTAAAATCATGAAATACATATTAAAATATTCTTAGAATTTCTATAACTTTTTAATTAGAATACACCGTGAGGGCATCCTAAATGTATAACATATGTTGCCGAAGAAAATTGTTGAGCCGTATCAAGCCAGCTTGTAAAGCCCGATCCAACGTTAGCCCTCTAAGGCCCATGAGCACGGCGAAACATACACAATCAGGCTACAGTGACAGAGAGAGAAAAGAAGAGAGATTTCGAGGACGGTAACACAGGACGGGTTCGGTTTGGCTTTTTTCGTGATTTATGCTGATATTGTTTATAGTAATTAATTTTTAAATAATATATTTTTTAAAACGAAGTTAACAAAAAAAATTATAGTAAATAATATACTGAGTTAAACTTTATATAAAATATAATTTGTAAACTATCAGTTTAAAAAAAATCCACCTATAATATTGCTGTGGGCGGCGTAAGTTTTGAAATAGGCCGCAGCCCACGCACCTCAGGCCCGCCGTGCCAACAGCCGTACACATCTCCACTCACACGAAGCCACGTGTCCAAGCGCTAAGATGCGAGAAGCCGACTCGTGTAGTCCGCATCGGCCATCGCAGAATTCAAATTTCTCCGGCACGCGAAAAAGGCGGCTCTCTCTCTCTCTCTCTCTCTCGTACTCCCAATTCCCCCAAATCGCCGAGCCAAATCCTCCAAAAACCACGCGATTTCCCCGAAGCCCCGCTTCGAATCCCAGCTCCGGGGTCGGTTCGGGTGGCGCCGGCGGCATGGCGCAGACGCCGAACCCCAGCCGGAGGTCGTGGGTGGGGCCGCTGCCGCCGCCCTTCCTCACGCCGCGGCCGGAGCGGCGGCACCTGGAGCTGCGGTGGGCGGACGGGGGGTCTCGCAGCTCCGCGCGCCGCAGCTTCGTCGGTGTCGGCGGCGGAGGCGAAGGCAGTGGGAGTGAGAGGGACCGCGAGGCGAACGTGCAGGTCGTGCTCCGGTGCAGGTGAGGCTCTCTCGCATTGGCTCCATCGATCCAGAGCAGACGGTTTGTAGGCCATGCCATGATTTGTCCATGTGTTGAGGTGAATCGAGACTCGTGAGTGCTGATAGCTTTTACCACTTGGGAATACTAGCTGTGTAGTAAGTGCGAAAATATTTCGCAGAGTGATGCTAGTTCGCGTTTCCAAATACTAGGAGGTGGTACTGATCATTTGCACTGGACTACAGTGTCTCTGATGCGTTTGTCTGACTGGTGCGCAATTAGGCCGCTAAGCGAGGAGGAGCAGAAAACGAATGTCCAGAGTGCCATCTCTTGCAATGAACTGAAGAGGGAGGTCACAGTTCTGCACAGTCTATTCAAGCAAGCAGACAAGACGTTCTCCTTTGATAAGGTAAGGAGACTACTTGCCTGTGTCTGTGCTTGCTGCTCATAGTGCAAGTTTTTTTTTGTATGTTTATAACGTCAAACAAGTTGCCGTCATTTGGTTTGATGATTAATCCTAAACGATCAAAATCTTATGGATTGATGTTTGTTTCTCATGAATTTTTCTTGACTTGTGGTTGTTGTTTTATACCCAGGTCTTTGGACCAAATTCTCAGCAAAGGGCGATATATGATCACGCTGTTGCACCAATTGTCAATGATGTGCTTGAAGGCTACAATTGTACTGTCTTCGCCTTTGGGCAAACTGGAACTGGGAAAACATACACGATGGAGGGGGAGATGAGGCAGAAGGTACCCGAAAAATTTGGACATCATCTGACAAGTTACTTGCAACAACTGAACGATTTACCTCATCTAATTTTTTAGGTGGGTGAACTGCCAGCTACTGCTGGTGTCATCCCAAGAGCAGTGCGTCAAATTTTCGATATTTTGGAAGCACAGAAGGCTGACTATAGCATGAAGGTAACCTTTTTGGAGCTCTATAACGAAGATATGACAGATCTGTTGGCTTTAGAGGACCAAAGCAGATTCCCTGAAGATAGACAGAAAAGGCCTATATCTCTTATGGAAGATGGCAAGGGCGGGGCAGTCATAAGAGGCCTTGAAGAGATTGTTGTATACAGTCCTAGCGAGATATATAGTCTTCTGGAACATGGATCAGCTAGGAGACGCACTGCCGACACTGCACTAAATAAGCAAAGCAGGTCCATGATCATTTCACTTCCTTTTTTCTTTGGTGCCAAGACGGGTGGGTTGGAATACTGAGCATTGTGAATTTTGTACTTGCAGCCGATCGCATTCTGTCTTTTCTATATACATCCATGTCAAAGAAACAACAGTAGGAAATCAGGAACTCATGAAGTGTGGGAGGCTGAACCTTGTAGACTTGGCAGGATCGGAGAATATAGCTCGATCAGGCGCAAAAGAGGTACTTGGTTCCACTGATTAGTGATTACTGTCAAGGGTATTTATGGTATTTCCTATTGTCCAAGGTTCAGTATTATGTTCCTTAAGTCTTGTACTATATATTTTCCTCTTGGGCTATTCTAATACAACAACATCCATTCATCCATTCCTCTTCTCCACATAACATGGTATGGGTTGTGATGCCCTAGCTGCCACTCACGTTCTTCCGCTGCCGCTACCCCTAGGAGGAGCAATCTCCACTCTCAAGGAAGGCCAACCCCTAGTAGTAGTTTTCTTCTTGGTCGTAATTAGTAGAAGCAGCAATAACTGCCTTTTCCGCTTGTGGCTCGTTGTGACCAACGTCTTCTACTCCGCCACCACCGTGACCTCGGTGCTCGTCTTCGACATATTGGCCTCATCCTTAGCCAGATTTGGCAAAATCCCACATCACTGCTGCGTTCCCAGCTCGATCGTGCCTGGATTCGGGCCGGATTCATGCGGTGGGCGACGGGATCCGGTGGATCGAGCTCGGATCCGTCATCGTAAATGATCAGGTCCAGGCTCTGGGGCGTCGCCAAGCTCGAACCTCGTCATATCTGCTCATCCGGTCCTCGAGCTCAATCCCAACATCCGCTGCCCGAGCTCCGCCTTGCCCGAATCTGCTCGTGCCGCCAGGTGCCCTAGTGCCCTGTCCTTCGGATTTACCCGCGCCGTTGTGTAGCCCGAGCTCCTCAAGGGCGGATCTGCTCCTCATCACTGCTGCCTTGGGCTCTCTCTGGCTGGCGCTGCCGCCACATGTCTCTTCTTCCCCGAGCTACCACCGGTGTTGCCTCTCTTGCCCTGGGCTGTTGTAGATCTACCGGAGGTCACCGCCGAGGCGGATGCCGCTCTCCCTCCATGGCCGTCGCCATCTCTTCCCTGGCTTGGATCTACGAGTCGGCAATGGGTCTGTATGGCACGGCTGCGGCTTATGGCTTTTGGTTGAAATTTTTGAATTTTAGCTGTTTGCGACAGAGATTATGGAGAGAGAGATACTTGCTTGCGATTTCGGTTGATACAGATGTTGGGCTTTTAACCTGTAGTACAATTAACTTGTAGATCCCGTCTTGAGAAAATACTCCGTTTGAAAGTTAGGACTGTAGCAAAAGCCAAAAGCCGCTAGCCTCGGTCAAAAAGAACAGGCCCAATGTCTTCATCGCACATGTCATCCTCAGGCACCTTCTGCTCCTCCGCTTGTGCCCGCGTGCAGCGCCTGTTGCTGCTCCTTGGAGTGATGCCGCCTCCGCCCTCCTTTTTTTCTTGGAGCTTCGTTACATGCGCATCAACTAGCTGCTGCTTCGGCCTTCCTCTTCATCCAGCTCTGCTTAGACCACCATTTCTCTTCCTTGGATTTGGCTGCTGCCGCTTGGAGTTGATTTGTGTGTAGAGCGTGCAGCAGCAACCTCATCTTTCTTGTCTTCTTGCTTGTGCTCTTCTTTGTGCTGTGAGCTACTACTGTTGATGGTGGGCTGGGCTTGTAAGTTGGTTGAGCTATGCCTATTTAGGCCAAATGTGGTAGTGCTTGCTGTTTAGGGAATGCAATGTGTTGCTACTGTCAGTTCTGCTGCTAGTTATCCTTTGAGTCTTTTCATTCTTAGTGTCGTTGCTTCCGTTGCGTCCATCCAAGTCCGTAGCATGTATATTTTAGTTTGTAAAAGCCGTGCCTGTCCACAAATTCCTTTTTAGTCAGTCGATTGCTTTGCTAGCCACGTTCTGTCCTCTTTGATCGAGTGTGGCTCTCTCCTTCCTTTTCCTATGGCAGCCGTCGCCGCTCTTCTCCTTGAGTTGTCGTAGAACATAGAAGTCGTTATGATGTCACCGTTTCTCTCTGAGCTGTCACCCTGAAATTCTAAGGTCGCTAGACTTCCCTTTTGCGCTGCCGCCGTCATGGGCTTTGATCTGCGAAGCCATGCTTCTATCCATTTGTGTCAGTTTCATCATCTTTTTTGTTGTGTTATCGTGGTCGACTTCGATCCCGCTTGCCTCTGCTTTCTCAGCACCTGCCTTTTGTGTTTTATGGGTTGCCGCATCACCCCGGATGGGAGATCATTTGATACTCAACATATTATCCAAGAGCTAGACACTACGACAACATCTTGAAGACTTGGGCTTTGGTTTTTCCCTATTTTAGTGTCAACCCTTCCAAATGTAATACTATTGCATATGCCTTATGTTGCGGTTACAGACCAAATAGTAAACAAGGGGGCTGTCGAGGAGGCCACGACGGGGCTACCTGAAGGCTTACAAACCGTAGAGACGTTGCTAGAAGTCTGTACTACCTATATTTATAAAAAAGTGAGCCCTGGCCCCCACGGCGCCGTAAGACATATATTTATAGCTGTGAGGAGGTTTGTTACACAAATACCCCTACCCGGGTCTACATTTAAAGGGGTAAATATACCATTTCCCCAACTTAGAGTTATATGAATGCTTCTATCTGGGTCTACACTTATAGGGATAGTCAGGCCTTTTCCTAGCCTACTTTGTCAGCGACGATTGCTTGTTGGCGCGCACGGTTGGTCAGTGAGCCACTCCCCAACACTTTGCATTTGATGGGGTGTTGTTGGTGTTTTCTATTATCTTAGGGTTAGAGAGTGTTTGGCCATGACTTAGGCTTGCATAAACTAAATGTCAATATGAACACCTAGCTTTTAGTGGCTTCCCAACACTTTGCATTTGATGGGGTGTTAAGAGTATTTGTGGTGTTTTCTATTATCTTAGGGTTTAGGAGTAAACACCACCAAGAAGTTTGTATTGGCTTCGTAGAACGAGAGGAGAGAGACTAGAGATTTAGGCGATGACGAAGAGAGATGACTTAGGCTTGCATAAACTAAATGTCAATATGAACACCTAGCTTTTCTAATAAGTGGCATATCATATCTCTAACTCTATCTCTAACAAGGAAACTCTCTAACTCCAATAGAATCTAATCTCTAATTTCTAATAAGGATACTAGGCCTTGGGTCATGGGCACATCACACACTCTACTTCTCTCGACTAGAGATTTAGACGAAGAGAGACATATCTCTCCATCACTTTTCCCCATGGCTCATATCATATCTCTTCCTTCTCTAAAAGTCACTTCTATTCATTTTCAACTAAAAGCCATCACCACAACCATTACGAACACCCCCTTAGCCTTGTGTCTCTTAAGTCTTGTACTATATATGTGCCCCTTAGGCTGTTGTAATACAACAAACATCCATTCATCCATTCCTTTTCTCCACTTAACAATTACATCATCTATTCTCCATATCATGCTGTCATGTACTATTGAATCACTTGGGTAAACCAGTGTGCCCATCTTCTATATCTTCTCTTATTGAATCTCTTGATCAAATTGGTAAAGTATATGCTGGAAGATGATGGAATTATATCCTTGTGTACCATTTAACATCCATTCAGGACTGCTGCAGGCCCAAGGAATAATCATTCATGCGCTTTGAAGTATTATGTTCTCGGTAAAAATGAAGCACTGTTTTTTTGGCGAAATGTCAATTAAGAGCTTTTATGTGTACCATGTTGTTGTAACTTAATATTCTTATTTAGTACAATCAATCTTACTGTGGTGCTATCTTAGAATGTTAGTTGTTCTTTTGGCTTGCCAATCCATTTTGAAGTCATGATTTGTAGCATGCTGATAGGGTAGAGCAAGAGAAGCAGGAGAGATGAATAAGAGCTTATTAACCCTGGGTCGCGTCATCACTGCACTTGTGGAGCATTCAGTTCATGTGCCATACAGGTAGCACGCCTATGTTTCATAATAAATCTGTAATCTCATGAAAGTTTTATTCATTGGGCATGGCAGTAATACATATTCATTTTGATACTTTTACCAGGGACAGCAAGCTCACCAGACTGCTAAGGGAATCCTTAGGTGGAAAAGCCAAAACATGCATCATAGCAACAGTTTCTCCATCTGTCCACTGCCTGGAAGAAACTCTAGTTACACTTGATTATGCTTACCGTGCTAAAAGCATAAGAAACAAACCAGAGGTGCTACTTGCCTACTTTTATTCACTCATGGTGTTCGAATTTCCTTGATATCCTTGTCACAAACTTAACTATAACTGTAGGCAAACAAAAAATATTGCAAATCTGTTATGCTCAAGGATCTCTACCAAGAAATGGAAAGGATTAAACAAGGTTCTCTCCAATCCTCTAGTTTTGCTTCAGCTCCTCACGTTATTATAGGGTCTCATCATTCTCATGAGTATATTGTCAGATGTAAAAGCCGCAAGGGAAAAGAATGGAATTTATATCCCTCAAGAAAGGTTTGTTCTTGAGGAGGCAGAAAAGAAGGTATACATAAATACATTTCTTATGGAACTTCTGTGTAAGATGTTTAACGTTCTCTTAATCATTTTGAGTTTTGACTATATGTTGCAGATAATGAGGGAAAAAATAGAATATTTGGAGCTCAGTCTGGAAAAGCAGAGCAAAGTATATCTATCTCCAGTCCAATTTGTGCTGTATTAATTGTTTTACTAGTTCAGGGTTGAACTGACTTGCACCTTTGGTTGTCTGGTAGGAACTTGAAAAATTCAAAGGTTTGTACCTAGCCGAACAGGAACACAGCTTGGATTTGGAAAGTCAGAATAAAGAATTAAAGGTGAAGCAGTTTGGAGAATTTATTTTTAATTTTTTTGGAAAAGCAAAAGCCACATCCTTGTTGGTTTAGGATTTGTAAGATCTTCACATTTTCTACATCTGCCTATTTAGATGAACACTGAAAGATGCAAGGGGGAATTTCTAGATCTCCAAGAAGCTCATTCTAGAGCTAACATTTTGCTGAAGGAAAAGGATTTCATAATCTCAAATTTACTATATGCCGGTAATTGTTTTAAATCTTAAAAAAATATGTAAATTTCTATCTTGAAGGGCCTAACGGATGAAATAAGCAGGGATCTCTGATCAAGTGTTTTGATGTTTGGATCTTTTCCGTAACATTGGACAGAAAACTTAATTCTTGAACGTGCAAAGGACATGCGCGGCACCTTGGTGAATGCATCTGGAGATATCTCTGATCTTCTGAATAAGCTAGGTAAACAACTAGTCTCACCCATTTTAATACCGGTTGCTATTTCCTTGTACTGACCGTTCTTGGTGTTTTTGACAAATATTTATAGAACGGCAATCAAAAACTGAAGCTGAAAATAAAGGGTTGCTATGCGATTTCCGGTTTCAATTGGATCAAAGTCTTGAACTTCTGCACAACACAGTTGTTGGATCGATTTGTGAACAACACCAATTTTTAGAGTCTATGAATGAACAAATCAAATCATACTTTTCAGCTAAATCTGAGGTACTACTATTAAAATACTGATTTTATTTACTGTTCAAGATTACTATACTTCTCCTAGAACACTAAAATAGCTGAATCATACAACTGCTTCCAGTCAACCTACCATTTGGAGAGAAGAATTGCAAAAGCCAAAGATATGTATGCCTCTGGGGTGCAATGCATGAACGAGCTTGCCAATACTCTACGGCAGCAATCCATCACAGATTCTGAGCAGATGAAACTGAATATATCTTCTCATGCAGTAGCTGTTGACAATGTATCGAATAATAGAACTTTCAATTTTAATTGCTATCTGATGCAAATAGCAGAAGCACTGTACAAGATATAATTATTGTCTGTTTTATTAACAGTTTCTAGCAGTGATGGTTTCAGAGGCTGAACTAGTACTGAATGACGTTTTGAAATCTATTTCTGAACTCAAGGAACTATTAGCCTTTTCTGCTGAACAGCAAGAAGTAGTATGTCTCCTTGGCCCTTGCTTTTGTTAGCTCATGTGCATCTATGGCACATATTTTGTCAGATGCTGCACCTCATTCTGAAAACTTGTCTTGCAGGGATTGCAAAGGAGTCTTACTTCAGCACAAGCCATGTCAAAGACATCAATTGATTTCTTTAAAGATATTAGGGCCCATGCGGCTAGGCTCATCAAACTTATGGAACAAAGTCAAAGAGAAAGCTCCTCCCAGCTTCTTGAATTTGAGAAGGGCTTTAAGGTGGGTTGGTTTTGGTATATATTGTAAATTCGGAATACATTTCATTTAACTCACTGATCACTTGCTTCCTTTTAATAGGAGCTTTCTGTTCGAGAGGAGCAAGCTGCTCTTAACAAGATTTCTGGAATTTTAGCAGGCTTGACTGCCAGAAAAACTACAATGGTCAGCTTATCTATTGCTTGAGTAAAAACAAGCCCCTTTGTATCACTTCAGCAATAACTGGTCTTTCTTTAGCAGGTTTCAGAATATGTGGGACAACTGAATGAGAAATACAGTGAAGAGCAGAAACGCCTGATATTGGAAATGTCCAACCTACAGCAAGTTTCAGATAATGGCAGAAATGAGGCTGCGGCCTGTGCTGGAAAGTTAGAGCGGCAGTTCTTGGAGGATGAGTCAGCACATGCTAAAATCAAAGATCAAATGGAAGACATCTTGCAGCAATGGTACCCATCTCAATAGCCTACCTCAAATTTGGTGCAACATGAATTAGTTAGTGTCCCTTGAAGTCCTTCTGTTTCCATGATTTATTTGTGCTGAACAAATGTTGTTTATTGCAGCTTGAAGAAGAGTGGCCATTCTGTTTCTTACTGGTCACATACCCAATCATCTTTAGAACATCTAAACAAGAGTTCAGTTGTGGAAGCTGATGACTTTATTGAGTAAGTTGTAATCATCTTTAGAAAATTTACCATGCTGGTTGATACTCTGATGGACCTTTTAGTATAGGGCCTTCACATTTTTTCTTACTAGTTTCTCGCATGCAGAGAAAGAAGAAAGGAAAACGAAAGTATTTTCCAGGAGATGCTGCTATTTTCTTCACAGAATGATGCAGGGTTTCATGCCATTACATCTGATATGTTGATTGCTTCAGAGAGTAACACATCTACCTGGATTATAAATTTATTTTTTTTAAAAAAAAGTTGGCATTTTCCTTACGTAGTCCATGTTCATTTCCAGATTCTGACTTACTGGATCATGAAACTAGAAAGAGAATGGAAACTGCATCTGCCTCTTTCTCGGATCATTTGGAATGGCTGAATGAAAAACACACTCAAGACACAGAATCTATAAAAACCATGGCGAATAACTTTATTGAAAAGGATTACATGGTAAGCTATTCCTATGCTCATGACGCTTTAGACTAGAACTGAAAAAGCAAGTTATACAAATATATTACACTATAAATAATATAAATATTTGTTTGTTTTTTTTAAAAAACGCAAAAAATTGTTTGTTAGTGAAGTTTAGCTGAACACCTCAAACCTTTTGTGTTTTTGCAGGAAAAAAGTTAAAAAAACTAAAATCCCTGTTGCAACTTGCAACAGAACCATATCAACTTACTATGTACATTATGGACATGCTTAACACTTCATTACTTTTCGGGACTAATTATTTTTTGTAGGATAATGCAATTACTCAATGCAAACTATGAAGATAATGCAATTACTCAATGCAATCCATGAAACCACCTTTGTATCATTCTTATATCTCGTGGCTTGTCGTCACTAACGTTGTTCACCTAACAGGCTAACAGTCCGGTTCGGCATCATCCACGGGAGGTACTGACCGGTGCATATAGCTTAGAATCAATTGAGGAACTGAGAGCCTCTGTGCCAGATCTGTTGGTGAAATTCAAATCAGAGAACAAGTTTGATGAAACGGACAAAGGAAAGCGATGCTTGGATCAAAGGATACGTACTCCTAGAAGTCCTCTCATGCCAGTCAATCAATATGATAAGTGAAAGAAAGTGGCAAAATTGTAAAATTGTTCAAATGTTGTAAAGATGGCAAGATGTCTTGCTGATTTATCACCTTTCTAATGTAGCATCTGGCACCTGTCTACAAAGTTTCTGATCTTAGTGTAGTTAAGATCAGAAATTTAGAGGCCAAACGATCTGTATTATGTGAAAATCAACCGATCTTGTTAGTGTTTTGCTTTCCAATATTTCTAATCAATCAAGTGATTAAATGAATTTCGAAATGCGCAAGCTCTTATTTATTTCTCAATCCTTACATGTATGGTAACGCCAAAAGTTTAGTGTTTAAAGGTTGCAATATGGTAAGTTTTAAGGTGGATATATGCATTCCTTTTGCAATCGTGCTTTCCATTTTTGATATGCGTAACATTGAATTTCTTACCCTTTCCCAATTGTTTCAGGTTGTTATCCCATCTCTCCGGCAAAGAAACAAATGGTGCGTGCTATACTACATGGCGAATAGATCATCTGAGGAAACAGGGAAGGGTAGAGGCGGAGAGGGCACTATGGAGAACTTCTCATAGATCAGCTGAGGAAACATGGGAGGGGGAGAGAATAGTATGGAGAACAGCGGGGTGGAGCTGAGTCTTGTGGGCAAAGATAAAGTTGCGTCGCCTGACGACCGAGAGGTTAGTTCTGGTGTCTGTTTGCTTCAGCGTTTTCTTTTGTTTCCAGTGTTCGGAAAGATCTGTCCATTCCCCACTTTGTTCGCTCAGAGATTCGAAATAGTGTTCAGGATGTCTAATTACTGCATACGCGTTGAAATCCTAACTAGGTAGTGTGCATTGCAGTCTTCACTAATTGGAGTGTTTCTTATACGATTGCATCAATTTAGATGGGAGAACCGGCTACTCTTTCTAGAGGCATTTCGTGCGTGACTAGCCCTTGCGGGTTCCCACTGCAGCTCATTTGCTTCTTCGTAAGCTGGATTATCTTGCATTTTGATTTTTTTTATAGCAGTTGATCTTTTGGTCACTAATGGTTGAACATGCAAAACACATTAATTTAAGCAACCCCTTTACACTGGCCGTATAGGTAAGAAAACGGGTAAATATCAAGGAATATGAACTGAGCAGTACAATTTCAACGGTCACCTATGCAAAAGCTGAATATATAGTTACATCACTGGATAAATTTAGCGTTATAAAAAAGTACGAATTTAGCATCCATAGGGGCTTTTGACTAATAAACAACATTTTTTTTGCACATGAATGATAAGTTTCATGTGAAGTTGATGGCACTAACATAACTGTGGGTTGACCATAAAGAAAAAAATTGTGGAAGTATAGCAATGACATTGGCAGTAATGCTGTATTCTAATTTCTAAAATGCTTTGACGAACTGTAGCTTTGCTTGCAGGAGCGCAGTGTTTTAGAGGATAAACTTTGCTGGACCAGACTGGAACTGCAAAACACGCTTGCCTTATCTGCAGATGCTGATGAAACAATCTGTAAACTAACTACTGTTGCACGTAGAATGATGCAAGAAAGGGATGAGGTGAGGAACCAAGGGAAGATGCTGCTCGCAGAATTCCAATCAAGAAATGCCCAGTTGATGCCTACTGGAAGAGCCTGCTCCAAAATTGCAAGACCTGATGTGTTTGCAATCACCAGCTATAACCCAGCTCTAGTTCCGGCCGCAGTAAGACCGTTCAGTGGGATGATGCAGGATCAGTACGCTCAGACAGGACCCAGCTACTGCTTCGCATCATCCAATGACCTTGGCCGTAGGAACCTTGTTTCCTCACTGACTATTAACCCTGTTGAGCCGTCCTTCCATGACTTCACTTCCACAAGCCAGGAGGGTTCTTTTGATCCTGACATGTTCCTGGTGGATGCTGCAGAGTCACTACAAGATTCTGTCCCAACTACGGCAAGCCCTGACCCGTGGAAAAACTCCGGTGCATTTGATCTCGCTGCTAAACAGATGCCCCTGCCGCGCGAAGGTAAGTTAAAGCAAACTGTATGTGACGCAGGTCCGTTGCTTCAGTCTGTTATGGATGCTGGACCAACCAAGGTTAACCCTTCATTCACCAAGCAGCGGTGCAGCGGAGCAGTGTACAATCGCGCTGCTGTGGTTAAGACTGCAGGCAAAAAACACACTTCCTAGGCCAGTGTTCGGTCCACTGTTCACAAGCACAAGTGACTCGAGGAGTCAAACCTGATGTTAGTGTTTGCATTCTGCACCTTGGGGCTGCTTGTAATGGTTTGAAAGTAGAACTCTACGTGTGATGATAACTGCCGTCTTCATATCTGAATATTCGAAGACAGTCCTGTGATGATAACTGCCGTCTTCCAGGCTCAAAGTGTGACGCAGGCGGTTTGGTTCATTGCAAAAAAAAAAAAGTGAAATCATTGTGATATGTATTGCATCGGCAGTACGTATGACTATGAGCCGTGCAGGCAGCACGTTCCGGTCGTGAAGCACCGAGGCATGCTTGGTTTACCACAGCGGCGCTCCGCGCGCCCACTCTGCAACGGAGTGAGTGCGCACATGTTTCGCGCTCCGCGGCGCGCACCGAACCACAACGGCCGCCGACGCCTCGGAGACCTCGTTGTCGCCTGCCGAATCCCGCGAGAACGATGCGTGCGACTGGCCGGCCGCCGGGACGCCACCGCACACGTAGTCCGGCGCACAACACCACGCATCGCAAACTCGCGCGGCTAATGTAGATGAGGCCGGCTGGCCGGCTGGGCTGCAGCTAGGCCGTAGCCCGCAGGAGACTCAGCCCCTTTTTAAAATGGCGGCTCTTTTATGCTGCGTGTGATGTTTTTTAGTTGTGGTTGATGATTTTTTTAATAATTTTTGAGATAGTAGTGAAAGGTGAAAATATTGATATGGACAACATACACGATTCTAGAATAAGAAAGCCGTTTGGAGAGCCCGTTTCAAGAAGACACCCTATTTGTTTTTTGACTTTCAGAGAAGTCAAAAGCCTAAAAGAATATGGTTGTTGATAGTACTGTAGTAGTTATTATTGTTTGGTTGAATCATTCAATTAAAGGAAAAATAAAAAAGTTATATCTTCACATATAATATAAAGAAAAGATGAGAAAAAAAACATGTTAAGAAATCAACACATTTAAAACGGTTTCTAGTTTGTAAAATCTAAATGCCAAAAGACACTATTTTTTTGGTCTGCAATTGATAGTTTTGACTATAGTTGATTGTTTTTATTTGCATTTTTCAAGATGAGGGCAGAGGACCGATATCGATGACGTAAATAATTTTAAACTCAAAAAGTCATTTAGAAAAATGATTTTTAGAAGCTGCTCGGAGAAGTAGCCCTACTTATTTGCTAAAAGCTAAAAAAAGAAAACTAAATAAGCCATCTGTTAGTTTCAGCGTCCGACTGGCGTTTGAACAGGCCTCAAGCGTGGGAATTTTTGGTACAAATAATCCATTTTTTATTCGAAATTACAGAAATATACCCGCGGGAATTTTTTTTTACAAAAATAGGCTACAGTCGCCCAATGGTTAAGCGACTGGAGCCTTTCGCCCAACCAGCGGACGACACAATAGCTGTCGCTCTACCCTCGGCGATTGCATCTAGTCGCCCTCCCATTGGCGACTTTCATGCGATCGCCCAATGGTTGGGCGACTACACTCAGGGGCCGACAAAACCGTATGTACCGATCGTTTTATATACCGATGCAATATAAACAACTAGTCTGAAAAGATAAAATGGCAAAGTTCTATATGGCTTATATATACTCATTTGAAAGGTTTCGACGAGATCTACAACTTTTCAATTGAAGAAAAATCCAAATTCCGAAGGGAAGAACAAGAAAAAGGGCAAAAACAGAAAGAAAAAACTTGCGACGCAGGTTTAGGTCCAAAGATAGCCAATTTTTGGGGTCTTGGAGGGCGACGGGCGCAAGCAGGTCATTATTTTTGGATCGGGCTCGTCGTTAGCTTTCCAACGAGTACAAGAACGTCGAAAACAGACACCGTATGCAAAAGTTATGCCCGTTTTATTGAAGGTGTGTCGGAAACGGACTCGAATTCGTTTCGGGCTTAATTGAAACTGCTATAACTTTTGATCCCATGGCTGAAATTGCTCAATTTTTTTTGGAGGCTTTTCGATGTATAAAGAACAGCTCCACCAATTTTCACTATTTTTGGCGAAGGTTTGATGCACTTTCCAAATTTCGGCAAAATAGACTTTTTCCTCTCTTTTTTCTCTCAGGGACCTGAGTGCAGTCGCTCAACCATTGGACGACTTTTATGCGATCGCCAATGGGAGGCGATCGATGAAAGTCGCCAACGGTGGGCGATCGCAATTAATCGCCCAACGGTTGGGAGATTTTCCAGTTGTCGCTGCTGGGTTGAGCGAAAGGCTCCAGTCGCCCAATGGTTGGGCGACTGGAGCCTATTTTTGTAAAAAAATCTCCCGCAGGTATATTTCTGCAATTTTGAATAAAAATATATCCGTACAAAAATTCTCGCGTGGCGTCCCAGCCCGACCCCGACGCGGACCCGAAGCGAGCCCACCTCCTCTCCTCTTCCTTCTCCGGTTCTCCCCAACCCCATCAGCTCCCCTCCCCCATCAAATCTAGGGTTGGACCCCGACCGACCTCACAACAGGAGAGCATCGCATCGCCTTCCTTGTGCTCCCTCCTCGCACCTACCGGCCGGAAGAGGAGAGGAGGGGAGGGTCGTCTTCGCCGGCGAGCTAGCGAAGATGCCGCAGCGGCACTCGAAGAACAACAACGACCTCGCCTTCTTCACGTACGAAGAGAAGCGGAAGCTCGGGTACGGCACGCAGCGGGAGCGGCTCGGCAAGGACTCCATCAAGCCCTTCGACGCCTGCTGCCTCTGCCTCAAGCCGCTCCTCGACCCGCTCTGCTGCCCCAAGGGCCACGCCTTCTGCAAGGAGTGCATCCTCGAGTGCCTCCTCGCGCAGAAGAAGGACATCAAGCGGTAGGTTTGCGCGCGCTCTCCCTCTCCTCTCCTCTCCTCTCCCCCGATTCGTTCCTGACTGTTAATTTCTAAGGTAAGGATTGTGAAGTTGGTATGTTACTGCTCGGATGGTGTGCTGGGTTTATTACTCAATTCGCTGCTCCAGGGATTCTTGGGTTCATCATGGATTTGGTTGTTGTAGTTATCGAAGCTTAGCGTTTCGGCGCACTGAGGACGTCTCATGGATTTGGTAGTCAAGCACTTGTGCTGATAGTGGTATTGTGCGAGCTCACCCTGAATTTTAGGATGAAATTACCTTGCTTCGTCATTGGATTTGTACTATGTATATAGTGTAGTTTGATTACTCTCAGCATCCATAATTATGGTACTTGCCCATGCCACATCTAAGCTTGTGTTCAAGATATGTTTGTTCATTGCATTCGGTGTTTCCAGCAACCTTTGAATAACGAGCACTAAAGTACTTTCCTTGTTGTACTTGGCTTCCTAGAATTCCTGTTCCCATTCTTAATAGGCACGTGAAATCGCTGGGCTTGCCCTTAACTCACCTGCTTGTGTAACCGAATAAATCGGATGGAATTCTGAGTGTTTATCCGTGTTCTTCCAGCAAGCTTGCAGCTCATGAGGCCCAGAAAAAGCAAGAGAAGGAAGAGGAGGAGGAGAAGCTGATGCTGCAAAGGTCTAAGGAGTTGGACGCTTTTGACCAGCAGAATCATGGAGCCGTCCCCCAATACCAGGATCGCAGTGGTTCCCAAGACAAGAATGGTTTTCATGGAGCAAACAGTGTGAAGGTTACCTCCTTTCAAGAGGAAGCCCTCCGCAACATGAAGGCGTTCTGGCTTCCATCAGCTACTCCTGAAGCTACTGTCAAGGTAGAGGCTCCCTCCACTGACACAATCTGCCCCGAGGGGCAGGAGAAGCTCAAGTTGAAATCGCTATTTCCTATCTCTTTCACCGAGGAAAACGCTGACCGGAAGAACAAGAAGTCAGTGGAGAAGAGCTACATGTGCCCCAGTTGCACGTCTACTCTGACAAACACCATGTCCCTGGTGGCAATCAGCACCTGTGGCCATGTCTTCTGCAAGAAGTGCTCCGACAAGTTCCTAGCAACAGATAAGGTCTGCTTGGTGTGCAACAAACCGTGCAAAGAGAGGAATTTGGTTCCTTTGGAGAAAGGAGGAACTGGGTTCGCCGCACACGATGACCACTTAGAAGCAAGGGATTTTAAGCATTTGGGCAGTGGTTCTGGGCTAGGATTAGTGAAGCCTTCTCCAAAGAGTTACTAGCCTTAAATTATTTTAGCTGTCGTTTTATATTGCCTATGAGTTATCATGGTGCCATCAATATAAGTTAACCTGGAAATTTTGTTTCAAGGTTTCGATATATTTGCAAACAGGTTGGTCTGGAACAATTGATGCTCAGTTTTCTCCGATGCAAGTTGTAATGTGCTTGCTTTTTACAAGTTTGCTGCTTCTGATTGTGGTAAAATCTGTTAGGTTGCAGACTGATGTAATCTTCCAAATTCCCTTGCGCTTGACTCTGGCATAATCAATTATCTTTGCTGTTACATTGGAGCTCTTGAATGAACAACATATCACATGGCGCGTTTATACATGTATCTCATGATCTCATCTTAAGAGCACATTTGTATTTCCATGTAACATCATGCTCTGTTCGGAAATTCAGAACTAGAGCAGATCTTAATGGAAAGCACTGTAAAATATCCTGCATGAAAGGACGGCTGCTGCAATGCTGGAAATTCTTTTTGTAACACATCTATTTATACACGTACACTGCAGGAAATGGAGAAGAAGCTAGCCAAGTCCACGGGAGAATTCAGATGGTGAAAAAGAGCAGATATTGTCCTGACATATCTCTACACACTACAAAACCCGACTGAGTTATGATTTATCCATCAGAAGGGAATGAATGGCCCCCCTTTTTGTCAGTCAGTACTCAGGAAAAGACAAAGCACCAAAAAAGTTCTAATGAGGATAATGGAAATGCTGACTTGGCAGCCTTGGCCTCCATTCACACACTCAACACTTGCAAAAGCGAACGAGCGACAGTCCAGAAGTAATGGATAACTAACCAAGTTGGGGTAGGCTGATAGAACGCTTAATTTCTTAAGGTTCAGTGCTCCACTGAAGGTGAAATGGCAAGCTTGCAGAGTTTGATTTGCTCCGTTTCCAATCAAGTATGTGTTTGAGCCCTATTCTCCTCGTTTTCTGAAATTTGTATCTTCAGTTTTGATCGGTAACAACTTGAACTTAGTGTTTGTTTTCAGTTGGTTGCGCCGAATTGTACGGTTACCGCCAAGCTGAATGGGGCTCCTCCATCGGTTGTCAACGCAAGCTTGAGCGAGGCATCCTCAGATGAAAAGAGTAATTCATTTGAGTTGTTTATCTCAATGTATTTTTGAAGATTGGCAAAATGTTGTTCACTGAACATCTCTTCACCTTATAGATGTCACAAGGAGGAGATTAGCTTTGCTTGGTGCTGGAGCATTAGCCAGTGGCCTACTGAAGAGCAGTTCTGCTGCATACGCTGAAGGTATGGGCTTACAGCCCTTTGAATTTTCGTGCTTTTTTATTTTCAGTACTAGTCAATATGTTACATAGAAGTTCTCAAATGTACGTAGCCTTTATGATTCTTTGAGCTGCTTCTAACTGGAGTTGCACCGATATTCCAGAAGTACCAAAGAACTACAATTCTTATGTAGATGCGAAAGATGGATATTCATACCTCTACCCAGCTGATTGGAGGGTAGGTAGCCACATTTCTACATTAGTATTCAAGAACAGCAAGTCAAATGGCAATAAGTTTTTGTTTAGGAGCACAACCTATTGACTGTGGATTTCATATTGCTTTTTTGTGCGCCTCATCCCTCATGTTAGGATTTCGACTTCTTGGGGCATGATTCAGCATTCAAAGATCGTAATCTGGCGCTGCAGTGTGTTCGTGTGGGCTTCATTCCTACTGAGAAAACAGACATTCGTGACCTAGGTCCAATGGATGAGGTTTTCCCTTGTTCTCCTGTATTTTTTTTTGGCTTTGTAAACAATGTTCTTATCTTTTCTTGACTTTCTTCTGACCATTATTCGTATCCCATCAGGCAATCTTCAATTTGGTAAACAATGTTTACGCTGCCCCAAATCAAATACCAACGATCTATGACATGCAAGAGGTTTGCCGTTTTATTCATTGCCTGCAATCATTAATTATTAAGTCTTCATCAGCCACATAATTGACAATCTGCTGCACAGCTCATTGGTTCAGTTGGGGTGCATTTGATTTCATAGAATGGATATGAACAAGACTGGAGAATAAGCAATTTATTATACTACTATTGGCAGCGTACGGTGGATGGCAAGAACTACTGGACATTTGAGTATGATCTGGAATCGCCGGGTTATGGCGTATCTGCATTTGCGACGGTTGCCATTGGAAATGGTACGATATCTCTAAACCATGAAGCTGTAAAGAATTAGAATGATTTTGATCATTTGTTTCCCTCTGAATAAAGAATGCTAAATTGTTACCAGGGAGGTACTACACGCTGATTGTGACTGCGAACGAGCGGCGATGGAGCAGGCTGCGGAATAAACTCAAAGTCGTCGCGGACTCTTTCAAGATCTCAGATATGAACGCATGACTGTTCACTTGTCAACTGTACGTCCCATGACACAATTCCTGCAGAGAAATGGCAATACCTAGCTTTCCCGGTAACGTATATTCAAAGACAGACGTGTATTTCGTTATGTGGTAGGTGAAGTTGTCATGTATTGCCTTCTGGGCTTCATATGCATCTTCGTCGACTTCTAGAGTTGGAGGATCAGCCGTTGTGTTCTCGAATGCCATCAAGATTGTCTTTGCCTTCTCCACTTCCTCCTCAAGCCTGGATATTGTATCACAGACGGTTTCAAAGACCGCCGTCTGTGGTATGAATGATATCACAGACGGCCTTTGTTACTAACCGTCTGTGATATGATTATATCACAGACGGTTAGTAACAAAAACCGTCTGTGATATTGTGTATATCACAGACTGTTTTGTATAAAAAATCATCTGTGATAGTCGAGTATCAAAGACAATTTTGTATAAAAAACTATCTGTGATAGTCGACTATCACAGACGGTTTTTTATACAAAACCATCTGTGATGTTAGTTATTACAGACGGCTTGGGAGCCATCTGTGATAACCACCTATTATGATTGACACCTAAATACTGACGGTTCAGGACCGTCTATGATGACGGTTCCAAACCGTCTGTGATAGATCTGTCTGTAGCAGTGGCTCGAGGTGAGGTCAGGAACGAGCAGGCATTGCACGCCGATCACCATGTGCTTCAGACGAGCAGGCATTGCCGATGGCACCACCACCCTCTTTTGGGTGGATAGATGGCTTCTCGGCAAAGGCCTGTGTGAGTGGGCACCGATCATCTGGGCAAAGGTCAAGCCACCATGCAAGCGATGCACCCCTGTCAGCGAGGGCGCTTTACTGTTGCTGCATTTTTAGAGTTCCTCAGCTTGTGTTCAATGCTTAACCAGGCGCATTTGCAGCAAGGGGACGTCGTCCATTGGCGCTGGACCGCGGATGGGAATCTCTCTCCAAAATCAGCTTGCTTGGCGCTTTGTCAGGGCTCCATCCAATTCCCCGGTGCACGGCAGCTTTGGCCAAGCTCAGCACCGCTGAAGGCAAAGCTTTTCACCTGGTTAGCACTCCAAAATCGAGCTTGGACCTTTTCGCGCCTGAGTAGTCGATCAATCCCGGTGCCTTCGCTTTGCCTACCGTGTGACCAGCATGAAGAGACGATAGATCATCCTCTGGTCTGCTGTCCGGTGGCCAAGCAGCTCTGGTCCTGCATCCATCCTCTCTTGGCTGTCGCTTTGCAGCGACCTCCTCTTCTCCGAATGCACCCTGCTAGATCAATGGTCAGCGATCAGACTTCTTGCGTCCAACTCCAAGCGCAAGGGTGTTGACTCCTTAGTTATCCTCCTGGCTTGGATGATCTGGAAAGAGAATAATCGAACATGGCACAATCAGGGGGGTTTGGATTTTCAAGAGCTTGTGCACCGCGCAAAGCGGGAATTTGCAGCTTGGTTATCTTTGCAAAAATCCAGCCTTGTCGATCTCCGCCCGGCAGGCGCTGGAGATCACCCTTAATAGGTGGCTCCTTTGTTGCTGATCGGCTCTGATGTGAACTGTAACGCCCCCATTTCTGGAAACGGTACGGAACCTTGTAACCATACAAGATGAACAATTACGACGTTCTTGAATATGAGTGATCATCACAACAGTACAAACTTACAACAAAAGATTCAGCTTTATTACAATATAATGTTATCTCCATTTTACATAGCGGGCGCGTAAGCCTACAAACCACAGTACATTACAAAAGGATCCAAAACGGCCTTAGCGAGGCTAAAACCTAAGACCAATCCTCCTCAGAATAGACTGGTTCCTCGGGAGCTTCTTCCTCTGCAGGCTCTTCCTGACAACCTTGATCTTCTGTTATTTGTGTTTAGCAAGTAATGAGTACAACCGTACCCAGTAAGTTACAAGGGTAAACCCTAATTTACTACTTGCAAGGATATTCAAGGGTGAGAATATATTGGGTTTACTCCTTAAGATCAGGAGGTTTTCATTATCAGATAAAGTTCACCATTAAACAGATTAACAACATTATAAACCCTACTTATGCCTCGTTGTTAGAATCACCCAATTAACACAGTTTCATTAACCGGAAGCACGGCGTATTCGAATACCATTATTTCACTCTGCAGAGTTGCTCAACTTTACCCGCACGACCCCTTAACTCCCGCGACAGAGTAAGAAAGTCAGGTCGTTTCACTGCTCAATTTTCTATATAGGCTCTACCCGGTAGCATCACTCAGCCACGGCCAAATATTAAATATAAACTTCCCCTTGTCGTTTTAAGTGAACACTACCGTTATAGGTACCCGCAACATACCTAACTCCCCGGCATCCTATCATTTCATCCTGTAGAGTTTCAATTGAACTGAGCAGCTACTAAATCAGTGTTGACAAGTCAACTCCTGTGGTTTGAGCGATCACTATGTCTTTTACTTAGCACAAGGTTCTTGTCCTTATATTTTTCACCTGAGGCAATTAATCACAACCTTCCACTGTGCTTAACAACACTAACCATCACCCATCCAAACCAGCCTCCATTCCAGGGTAAAGCGGTGGGCTAAGTTCGTTACCCGGATCCCCACCAACCTCTCTACCCGTAGTCCAACCCTAGGGTAAAGCGGTGGGCTAGGTCCGCCACTCGGATTCCCACCAACCACTTTACCTTAGGTCCAAATCTTTTCAAACTCTATAGGCCCACGGCCAAAGTCACTTAGTAGTATAAAATGTTGAATGAGATGATCTTATTAATATTTGTACAATATTTTAATTCTTACTACGGTTGTTAAGGTGAATGTGGCCATCAATCAAGGCAGGGCTTTTTTCAGTTGTAGGATTTATCTAAGTAACATGCCATTATAAATATTTTATTTTAAGCAATTAACTTTTCACAATTATCAATAATAAAAATACATTAATTAAATAATATAAATTTCATGGGATTAAATATGATCAAAAACTTGCAACTTGCCTTACTGATCTGGGATCTCAACTATATCGTATATCTGGGCGACTGGCTCCGGCTCAGGGACTGTAACCTCGGCGATCTCGGAAGCTAGCGTAAACACATAAAATAACAACATAAGTCCAAACTTGATTCTAATCAAGCGAGGAAAAATAATCTAATTAAAAAGGAGTAAATTGCATAAAATCTCAAATAAACATTTCGAGAATATTAGGATGTGATTTTTGGTGGACAGGTGTAAATTTGAATTTAAAAAGCTAACTTTTGGTAAAATGGTGAAATTTGAATTTATAAAATTTGGATATGGTGAAATGGAGTTCATAATTGGATTCATGGTGTTGAATTGGTCAAAACGGTGTATTTTGGAATTTTGATGATTGTTGGGAATTTTCTGGGATTTTTAGAGACTTTTTCGAATTTATAAAATCTTGTGAACAGTACTGGGCTTGCCCTGGTGAACAGTGCGGCCCAGCCCAGTACTCCCGCGCAGCCGAACTAGCCGGTGGCCGGTCTCACACTCGGCCGAGCAGGTTGCGGCCCACGCACGAGCGGCCGTAAGGCCAGACGCGTGGTTGGTGCGGATGGGCGATGGAGCGAGCGCGAGCGCTCGAATGGAAAGCCATGCCGGCATCGACAGCCAAGATTTGAACTAGCACCGACGCCACAGATGAAACGGCATCAGCGGCTAGGATTGAACCACGTCGCCCCCGGGAGGTCGTCTTCAACCTCTAGACGGTTCCTCCCGGCGGGAAACAGAGTGTGCCGCCCTTGATAGTGCGGCGACGGTGAGGACTCTCCGGGAGGTTGGGCTTTACACAAAGACGTGGCTACAACTGGTTAACCCATTTTGGGGCTTTGGGGAACATGAGGACTAACAGTAAGGGCTAGCGATGGCCGGAGAGGCGATGAGCCTCACGGCAGTGCTTGGGGACTTTGGGGGTTTTCCGGCGAAATTGGTTGGGGTTTCACCATCTATGGGGTGCTGGAACACTGTAGAAGTGGTGGTTTAGCTCGAGGATGGCTCAGGCGAGCTGGCCACGGTGAGGGTTTTTCGGTCGATATTGGTCTCCGCCGCCAAGACTTTAGGTGGACGCTCGAGCTCCGGCGAGTGTATCAACATGTTCTAGAGACAATGAAGTCCAAGTCAGAGCATTGAATTGAAAAACCATCGACTTAATCGCGCGAGGCTCACCGGGCTCAGGGGCAACGATTGCCGGTGACGCAGGCGATGAGAATGGAATCGGCTGCTTGTGGAGATGGGTGGGAGTGTCTAAAGGAGCCTCACGGTGGCTAAGGGGTTTTATACTGCGCGAGAGGCGGTGGCTACAGTGAGGGCTCCCGGGTGCGTTCTTCTCACGCGAGCAGGGAGAGAGAGAGAAGGCTCTGGCGCAGCGCAGGGATGTGAGGGGGAGGTGGTGCTGTTGCTCTGCAAGATCTCTGCCCGAGGTTTGACTTGGTGAGAGATGGAAGCCACGAGAAGGAGCGAGGTGTGCAGCGGCGAGGGCGGGTGCGCGAGCTGCAGCGCGCCGCGCGAGGGAGGAGCAGAGGGCGTGTGGCTGACTTGTGGGACCGGGTGCACAGGAGTGACACTGAGCTGAGGAAGCGGCGCCGCAATTTTGCGCAAGGGTTTAACGACGTGTGCGGCAGCTTCTTTCGGAAGGAGAGGGAGAAGTGCGCGCGCAAGGAGGAAACGGAGAAGGCAAAAGAGGAAAGCGGGATTCACAGAAAATTTACCCAATTGGGAAAGAAACAAGCATTGAATCAAATTTCACAAAAATTTCAAAAAGGTTGAAATTTTGGGGTGTTTCATGTACTATTCCTTTTGTCGCTGCTATTTCTTCTGTCGCTAACCGTTCCCCCCTAATGTAATCCCGTAGCCCTCCGGTCCCTCTTCCCGGCCAACAAAACCGAAAGTGGGACTGAATACTATAACCTATTCATTTTTCTCTGTTTATTGAAAGAAACGTAACTCTCCTTCGTTTTTGAGAAAAAATCACCATGTGCCGGGCGGCGGCCTGTTACGCCTCGTAATCCCGAAGGAGCCGCGCCTTTCTATCAGCAGTTTGAGCCCGCCAGTCCAGTACAAGGATCAGCTCGGCGGGCGGGGTGGCTCTCGACCGGAGCCTGAGCCCACGGGGACCCGGAGTGCCCGATGCCGGGGCCCGTCAGATGTCGCTTCTAGGCCTAGCCGCGCGTCAGACTGCCGGCAGGGCGGCACGCGCGGTGTCGATCCACGGAAAGCGCGTACCAAGAGCGCGAAGCGTGGCATTTATTTGTGAGTACGCCCAACACCGAGCTACGTCTTCGCTGCACAGTCAGCTCCAGCCACGTCAATCTGCTGGCAGCGTGGTTCAGCCAGCAGCGGCCACCACCTGGTAACTGCGGCGCGCCAGTCACGTAGCTCCGGCTCGCCGCATCCGGAGGAAGCTGGTCGACGGAGAGGCGAGGAGAGAGCCCGTCAAAACTCAAAACCAACCTTGAAGAAACAGATGCTGTTCTTCCAGCCTTACACCGAGAAGAACCGAATGAATCTGCATTAGTAATGCATTGAGCCACTCATACTTGCTCCTCTCAGCTGACTAGGCATCACGCGGAAAAGGTCAGACCTCTCAGCTGACTACAGCTGATACGGCACCTAAACATGAGAAGAAGTTCTAATGCTTTGGGAGCACGGGAGCCGGCTTCACCTACTCAATCGAGCAGATCAATCAAACGATCGAGAGAGAGAGAAAAGAATGTATACAACCATAACACCATCACAGCTCCATCGTACATGCTCAAAGTTGGTGCGGCTTGCCACGCAGAAGTTGGAGAGGTCCGTAGCATTCCTCGGCATCGAGTTTGGCACGCTCATTGAGCTGCTGCGAGAGTGGAACAATGCACCATGTGCAAGCACTGTGTCACGGCATTTTGGGAGTCACCAGCCACATTTCCAAGGGCCCACACAGCCTGCAAAATCAAAATAAAATAGCCTCTTTAAATTTCCCTATGCTAATGATAGTATAAAAGGTATGAGCAATTCAACAACCTCGAGGCGTGTAAGTATGACAACAAAACAAAATAGGATCCGCTTTCTCATTCATGGGGGTGAAATGTTAGTGTATATATATACTATAAGATTAACAAACTCTGACAATGTACATAGATCTTCCACCATCAGTCTGAGCCAGATAACCAACTAATCCATGGAAATTGGAAACAGGAATTCTTTTTTCAAAAATCACGGCCATGGTGCTGTTTGTTGTTTTAAGAGGAAAGAAGAATGCCGAATGTTCAAGGCGTCAAACGCAATATCACCTATTACTACTCTTAATTCTTCAAATCTGAAGTCAAGATGTATATCTATACTTCAACAAGGTACAAGCCTAGACATAGTTGCTCATTAAAAATTCTAGCCTTCTAATCTCAAGTAAGTACATCAGTACCAAAGTACTAAACATTGTTCCTTATTTTCCTTTATCAAGTTTCCAAAACCCATGAAAAATTATCTCAGAGAAGAATTATGGTTGGACTGGGACATAAGTAAAAGTAACTTATAACTCAAGTGATCAATGATGATTCATTTTCAAACTATGCACATTGTAGCAAAGCAAAGCAATAGTTATTCATCCTAATCTCTACCAACAAAAAGAGTCTTGAATCTAGATTGGCTATAAATGGGCAACATGTTAATATAAACTGAATAAAACATCATAAAGAATGAGAAAAACTATTTGTGCAGAACTACCATCTGGAAGTATTGATAGATAGATAGACCATGCTTGTTATGAACAAATTAGTCTATAATCATGGCAACAATATTAGCCTCGCAACCTTCACAAACTAAAAAGAAAGGATTTGAATAATGACATTCCAAAGTTCATGGTTTGGAAAATGCCACTAGCCACCGCAAAGTTCTTGTTTGGTAAAATGTCATTGAAATTTGGAAATTTTCTTTCACTCGGATATTTATGCCTCGGATGTAATAATCAACAATAATCTGGTGGCGCAACAATGATGAGCACAAAGAATAAAGAGTAATAGACGTAAAGCATGGCAAGACAATTGCACAAGCAATGGCGGCAATGTGGACCATGGCGCATGGCAATAATAAGAAGCCCGTGACATGGAATCGACAAGAGCGCAATGATGAGTGTGGCCATCTTGGGCATAAGGAACACCTCAGTAAAAAGGTGGCATACCTTGAAGTAAGTATTATCAAACTTCAACCATTCAACTGTCCATGATTGCCCTCCAGGTTCACGGGCCCATCCTTCTAGAAACACAATAATAGGAACACCTCAAAGATCGGTCGGTTGAAATAAATCAGATCCACATGACTGTCCAAGTAAGATCAAGGTTGCAAAGATAGTGCAGTTAGGTGAGCAAAATATTCATTGTTCAATATTGAAGTATTAGAGAATATTGAGAATGTTAGCTATCAAGCTTTTAGCACCTTGATTCTATTGTGTCATTATACTGATTGTCAAAGTCCTCAGAGTTAAAAGGTTATTTCTATAAAGCATAAGGGCAAACATTGAAGTATTAGAGAATATTGAGAATGTTAGCTATCAAGCTTTTAGCACCTTGATTCTATTGTGTCATTATACAATATAAAGGAGGCATACCCTAAACCAAAGTTGTCAAAGTCCTACAGAGTTAAAAGGTTATTTCTATAAAGCATAAGGGCAAATTATCAAAGGATTTGTAAAGCGCAATGTAGTTTTTAATTATTTATTGCAAAATGATTGCAAAGTGTGCATTCTTTCATGCATGGTTTCATTCCATCTCTAATATAGGATATGCAGACTGCCTGAGTTCTCTAACATCCTCCAGGTATTTTTAAGCCACACGAGAACATGACACGGGTTGCGCAAGTAAGTTCCTCACATTCAGTAAACACTCCAAAAAAAATCCTCCCAGCGTATAACATTAAGTCACAGAAAATTTGTACTTCTACGGTGGCTGCTATTTCCCATAAATGTCAACTTCTATATTCTTGGTCCTCTTTTTGTAGGCATCGTACAAGGTTTTCTGATTGAAAACTGCAAGCATTGACACCTCACTCAGATACATGTAAAAGAGTTTCTTTTATTAAAAAAGTTGCATCCTGACTCCTGAGTTCATGACATACGGCATGTAGTTAATTGCAAATGGTAAATCCAAACCATTCTACCTTGGACTTGAAAAGCATAGAAGGCATTGAAAGCAAAAAAATGAAGATTTAATGGGGCTCCATTGCCATTGATTGAATATTAGGTACCAAGTAAATGTCTCCATGCAATATAGAAAGACACGAGGAACATGACATCAAACATTTTATCCATTGTGCATACAATATAGACATATATTTTCCCTTTATTTTAAACAAACTTAACTTACTTTGCTGGTTCAATGCACATATGCAGGATGAACTGAGATAGACAGATAGCTATTGAATAAACTTGGCCAAAAAAGTACTATTAGTAACTTTCTACTTTCTATATTCCTCAGGAGTTATTTTCTAGCTTGAACCAAAACAGCTCAAACTGTAAAATAATTACAATTTATAAGAATTATCCAAACAACAAAATGCTATAGTAATAAAAATTCAGGGGCTCTGCAACTAAGCTACGGATATACTAACAGAAACCACCTTACACTTTTTCCTCAAGTGTTCGGCACTTCAGCCCACATAAGTGATGTTATATAAGGTTAGGATTAGATATTGGTATTCAAAGCTAAACAAACAAGGTAAATTTATAAATAGGATAGGTTACACTAATATTTGCATATGCAGTGCACAAACAATGATAATTTTGTGAGATATCCTTTTAGTTTGATGCATGCGACGTAATGCATCTCTACCCCTATAAACCACCGTTAAAATTATTCTACATCTACCCAACAATTGACCAAACATGTAGCTAGAAAATTCATGAAAATATGATGCATCAAAAATGAATAACTCTGCACTAACCTTTGATACCATTTGCAAGACTGAGGCTACATCGAATGGATAAACTTATGAACAAAACCAGAAAATGCACTACCAATGAATCAGAACAAATAGTTGGACAGACGAGCTCGCCATCTTTGAGTGTACACCGCCTCACACCCTTGTCTCTTTCCCTCACTAACTCGATGCACATTTCGCACACCGAGGTGGTAGATTATACTCATCCAAATCCTCTTCTTGAACCTTCCATGGTTCCATATAGGCCATCCATGCGAGAAAAGGGCGTGTTTTTATATACGCACCCATGGGTTAGAACAAGAACGTCCTTAGCAAAAACCGTCGGCGGCCTCTGTATCAACGGATTCAGTAGCCAGCAGGTCGTCGCATGACTCCTTCCTTGAAGGCATTCCTCAAACACATTGCGCGCATCACGCCATCACGGCGATTTGCCCCAACAAGCCGAATCGCACGAGCGTGTGCACAAAGAATTTGGCTCGCTGAAGGATTCAGCGGCGTCACGCCATCAGCGATTTGATGCGGCGGTGTACCACAGCCACCGCGGCGTGCGCAATCGGCCAGGCCGTGGCGCGAGAGATGGGGTAGTACGCGAACCTAAGAGGTAGTATTCGAATACCGAGAGGTGGAGCTCGAGCCGATGCGGCCGGCGAAGCGGCGAGACCACCTCATCGAGCGCGCGCGGCGGACGGCAGTATGGCGAGCCAATCGAGCGGCGCTCGGGTGGGAAGACGAATCGGAGGAGGCGTGGCGATCCGCGACCAAAGCGGCGGCGAGTGGCCGAGAGGGGAGAGGAGCGACACGAGGAGGTCGGCGCGCGGCGTCGCGGCGGCCGAGGTCGATGAAGGACGGCGAGTGGGAGAGGCGGCGAACAGCGGAAGAGGAGCGAGGAGCGCTCGGCGAAGAAAAGCGCGGTGGTCACCGGCGTGGCGGCGGAGGAAGTGCGCCACCGACGAGACCGCCGCCGCGCTTGGGCGTGAAGCGCGAGAGGACGGTCGCCGTGAGGCCGGCGCGTCGATCTCCCGCGGCATCTCATCTGCGCGGCGCGGGGAGGCGAGCGCAGCGTAGTAGGGTTTTAGGGATTTGGGGCGCGCGTGTCGGCGAAGGGAGGATGGGGAGGCGGAGGAGGAGGCGAGGGGAGGAGGGGGAGGCGGAGGGAGGGGTACCGCAGATCCATTGAAGGATGACCGTCGGATATGGTTGAGTAAGAGAGAGAATGGAGGAGAGTTAACTGCACGCACGCGTTAATTACTTCTAGTTGTTTCCCGGGGCTAAATCAACTCATCCATCTGTTACAGGGTACAAACGACAGTTCGCACGATCACCGCCAAACAGGCAGTCACTGCACCAAGGATTTTGGCCGATTAAGAACTGCATTTCTTTAATATTATAAAAGTGTGAGTTGATGGTTGATCCATTCTCCCTCTTCTCTTCTCAGCCATCCGATTTAATCTGGACAATTCGTCTCTCTACTCCTCTCTCCCAGGATATAACCGCCCACTCCCTCCACTTTCCCCATCTCCTCGCGCATTCTGGTCACCCTTCTCTCTGTCGTTTGCTCTCCAATGTTTGATGTGTAAAGTTGGCCATGCATTAAATTCCGTCTCATTATTTTTATGACTCTGTTGCAACGCACGAGTTTCTAACTAGTACTATTATAAAAATGTGAGTTGGTGGTTGTCGGTCTGTTCTCCCTCCTCTCTTTTCAGTCATCCGATTAAAGATCAACCATCCAGATTTGCATGTAGGTAGTTCTTTCGCTCCTCGTAGAAAAGGTTGGACCGACGCGTGGGTCGCGCTCCTCCTCTTCTCTTCCCCCACATCCTCCACCTCCCGTAACCTCCCTGCCTCCTCTCCCTCGAACCCTCGTGCCGCGCCTCCTACTCCTCACCGCCGCCACCAATTCCTTCCTCGTACTACAGCATCTGGTCGGAGTCCCCCAACTTCCCAAGAGCGTCGCATCCCCTCATCGCCGCATCCCTAATGCATTTGCTCGCCATCGCCTTCCCACCACCACTTCCTGCAATCGCCGCCTCCTTCTCACCCGAACCCTTGTGCCGTACCTTCTCCTCCTCCTCGACATCATGGTCGAAGGGGGAAGTGGCCAACATCGAAGGGTCGTGGTTGAAGGGGATAGTGGCTGAAGGGGCCAGTGGTCGAAATCAGTGCCGTGGTCGAAGTCGGGCGAGCGGTCGGTGTCGTGATCAGGCGGCGACAGCACAAGCGCACGCAGGCACGCCAATATACGACCACCAGCGATGGTCGACCGTTACCGACCTACGTTCATGCGTGATGATCGACAGCTTCTAACTTACGACCACGAGGTGTGATCGACGGCTTCTAATTTATGACCATAAGCACTGGTCGATGTGTTTCGATTTACGAACACGAGGTGTGATTAATATCTTCTGACTTACAACTACGAGCGTTGGTCGATATGTTCCGATTTACGACCACAAGGTATCCTCGATAGCTTCCGATTTACAACCATGAACGATTGTCGTCGGCTTCCGATGTACGACCATGAGCTATTGTCAAAGGCTCCCGATTTAGGACCATAATCGATTGTCGATCGCTACTAACTTACGACCACCAGTGACGGTCAACCGCTCCCGACCTACGATCACGCGCTATGGTCGACGGCTTCCGACCTACGACCACGATGTGTGATTGATATCTTTCGACTTATGACCATAAGGTGTGATCGATGACTTTTGACTAATTTGCGGATTTAAAAACTTTTAGAATATATTTGTATACATATTCTAAAATTTTTACCACCCATGAGTTTTAAAACATGTAGTATGATAAATTTTAAAAATCCGTGGCAACACACAGACATGCAACTAATCTTTACAAACGTGGGAATGATCAAAACAATACATTAGAGAGGCGGAAGGAATCGAGTACGAGCCTCTGAAAGAATGTTTGCAACTCATATATTACAACAGTTACAATGCCTTCCAAACTTGCTAACTATGCCCAGAACAAGTTCTCTACCGTTTCAACACGACTAGCTATCTGAATCTTCAGTCTAAAATTTTGTCAAGACCAGGTCACCATTCCGCTCATTCAGAACAGTGCCAGCAAATCCGCCGCCGAAAAAGGCGAGCAACATAACATTGACCCTATGTGGCTGGACAGAGCGAATGCGAACTTGATCATGTCCTAAGATAATTTACACCTAACAAACTCAACATTAATTACATTAGCCGATGCTGGCGAAGGCCCTTGCCAAAATGGGGTTGCATTAATTTAACATATAGACCGTTCAGGTCCATCAGTGTGTCATGTGTACCCTGCTCAACTATCTTACCACCATTTATGACAACAACGTTATCCACATGCTTCATCATCGCTGCCCTGTGTGCGATGAGGATTGTTGTCTTGTTCCCCATGACCAATGTGTCGAGAGCTTCCTGTACCACTCTACTTGATTCGGATTCGATCGCAGAGCTGGCCTCGTCCAACAACAGTATCGGCGCATTCTTCAAAACCACCCTAGCAATGGCAATCCGTTGCTTCTGCCCAGGTGTGAGATCAACCCCTCGCATTCCCACATGTGTGTCATAGCCATGTGGCAAGCTACTAATGAAATGATGAGCATTTGCTATCCTCGCAGCTTCCTTCATCTCAGCTTCTGTTGCGTTGTGCCTTGCATAAATAATGTTCTCTCTTATTGTCGTGGAGAAAATGACTGGCTCTTGCTGAATTAGGCCCATGTGGCTTCGCAACCATCTCAGGTTGAATGATTTCAGATCTCGGCCATCCAACAGAACCTGGCCAGACACTGGGTCATAGAATCTCTCAATTAAAGAAATGATAGTGCTCTTCCCTGATCCTGAAACCCCTACCACCGCAACTGTTTGTCCACCACTCACTTTAAGATTAAAATTACTCAGCACAAGAATGTCAGGACGAGCTGGATAAGAGAAATCAACATTCTTGAATTCGATGCTCCCGTAGACATTGGGCGGTTTCAAGCCAGTGTTATCATCAGGATCGATCTTTGGCTCACGGTCAATAATTTCAAACACTGAAGTGAGAGACTTCCGCCGTTTAAGTATGTAGGGTGCAAGCCCAAAGGGCTCCACCAATGCAAATGATGCGAATGAAAAGAGAATGTACTCTTTTAGTCCTGTGGCTATTGTCAGGCGCTGCTTGTCCACTGAAATGGCAGTGTACCAAAGAAGAAGGGCGTTGCAGGCAAAAAGAAGAAACTGCGAGAAGCCAAAGCCAAAGCCTATAGCCAAACCATGCACAAGACTTTGCTTCAGTATCTTACCAAGATGTAATCTGTAGAGTTCCATTATCTTGTTCCCAGCACAAAAGGCTACAACAGTGTAAATGTTCCGGACTGCATCTTCAAGTACTAATGAAGCCTTTCTATGCATCTCCTGGATTCCTTTTGAGAAGCCAGCAAGCCACAATTTCTGCAACATGGTTTATCAGATCAATTTAGAGCATGCCCATTTGCTCCAGTTATAACATAAATATCCAGGATAAAGTTACTGAATGCCAAATTGCGTCTAGATTTGTAGGCAGATTAAGAGTTATTGCGCAGATTCTGTGTTTAACAGATAAGGCAATTTACATTATTAAATGGACAATTTATGAATAGGCAATACCACCTACAACATGTGGCAGAATATCAACAATTCAAGAGTAATTGTGTGAATTCTGTGTTTACCAGATAAGGCAATTTACACTATTACATGGACAATTTATGAATAGGCAATACCACCTACAACATGTGGCAGAATATCAACAATTCAAGATATGGTACACATACATAGTCAGCATATAGAAAGATATAAATTATGTTGATTATTGTCAGGAAAGGCCATTCGTAACATGAACAATAATATCTCTAGAGTTTAACATGTGCACTAATGCTTAGCAGACTATTGAGATTATATGTGCAAATTGAGAGAGATCTAGAATCACGTGTTCTAGTGATCATTTTGTAAGCCTCCGGGGCATATTGAGCTTGCTCTTTAAGGCTCATCTTGTACATACCCCTTTTAAGATCCAGATAATCTCAAAATCTAACCTAACCGAGACTTAGATCAATCCAAGCATTAGTACATCCTAGCTTTTATTTAAGGTTTTTCTAACCCAAACTCTGATCAACGCGCAATGATCTCACCCACAGACACCACACCACGATTTCTGTTAGAATGCCAAAAAATGCAACCAGCCTTTTGAGATGATAATTGACCAATAGACTAAGACTGTATTACCTGTGCAATAGCAGAGATAACAAGAACAGGTAAAGTGGCAAGTGCAACAAGTGCCACCCGCCATCCCAACAGCATTCCAATAACAAGAGCCACAGAAACTGCGGCGGTGTCTTGTATGAATATGGAAAGACGATTACTAAATGCAGCACGAACAAATGTAGCATCATTTGCCAGGCGCATGGACAGTGTATCAGCACTGTTCTCCTCTTTGTCAAACCATCCAATTTCATTGCGCAGCATTGCTGTGAAAGAATTTCGAAATTAGAGTGGAATTCTAGAAGATCAAAACTAACTCCACGATTACAGAAGAAAAAAAAATAAAGTGAGAAACTCGTATATATAAAAATGCAAATGGCAATTACCAGAGAACATCATTCTTCTTATGCGCTCAGTCATCTTCTCCCCCATTATTCCAAAATAGAAATGTTGCAACCAGTTGACCAGCACTGTAATAACACCCATGCCAACTATGAATAAACACCACCTGTTCACTTCATGGTACATATCACTAATGTCTATTTGATAATATGCCGACACTATAAGTGCAATTGTGTAGGCAAGCAGTGGATTAAATGAGCCAAATATAGCAGCACCAATTGTGCCTAAAAGAGCATAAGGCCATTCAGCCACACTAAGTGCTGCAAGTCTCCAAAAGGATGGAGGCTTCTGATGTTGCAACTCATCTGGTTCACTTTGTTCAGAGCTTGTATCGTCTCCTTCACTCTGTGGTCTACTAAAAGTTTGTGAATGTGAGCGCTCATTCTTTGGATCAGAAGTCAAAAGAGGAGATATAGGTGAGTCAGGTTCCGAATTCTTCGAAGACTGACGTTGTAAGGGATGGATGTCAACTTTTGGAAGATCAGGCAATTTCATTTCAAAACTATCCTGTCTCTTGATGGATGGTGCCCTCTCAGTTGCAACCAAAGGTATCCCATTGTCTATAGTTTGCTCTGGAGGAGGGCTTTGATCCTTTGGTGAATCATGGGAGTTTCTGTTGGTGTCTGACCGCCAAAATTGAAGCATGCCGTGTGTTCTTTGAAGAGAAGGTGATTTTGCCATCTTAGGAGAGGACGATCCTTGGAAGTTTTGGCTGACCGACGAGTCCTCAATTTGGAGTGACTTACGGTCCTTGCTATTCTTGGTGGGCATCCTGAGATAAATCAAGATAGCATTAATAAGGCAGCTCTAATCTAATCATGCAAGTGTAACAACTAACACAGCCGAAACAAAATCAGCACCAAAGGTCAACTGGTATTTCTTCAAAACAGTATTGCGTAGGTTGCTCTCTAAATTCAAGACAAATTTAGTATACACACAGGTGTCAAAATTCAGATACGCTTAGAACTCGTCTCAACACATTGAGTTTCATGCACCAGCCAACTCACCCAAAAGCTTAGAATGTTAAAGAAAGGCAGGCAATCTAACCATACTTCAACGCAAGGTTCGGAATACCGGCGGTTACCGGCCGGTAACCGCCGGTAACCGTTCTTCCCGGCGGCGACCGGGATTAAAAAACCGGCCGAGATGGAAATTTGAAATTTTTGAATTTGTAGATGGTGGAATGGGTTCCAGGGGGCATTTGTAGCTACTTTGGATGGCTAAGCATATGTTTAGGAACATGTTGGGCCCATGGGCATGAGACTTTTGTGATTTTGTCTATTACATCATTTGCATGTGAAGAAACAAAGTAATGGTTACATCTTCATTACTTCCCATGTAAGATATTTGGGTGAAAATGTGTTATGAAGATTACGTACTAGATAGATGAACTACTTTAAGAAATAATCTGCATGTGGGAGACAAAAGGCTTGAGATGCTTATATAAATTTCTAATGGTTACATCTTCATGACTTCACATGTAAGATATTTGAGTGAATTTCAAATATACCAAAGGCCAAGGTTACCATATATGGACATATGGGACAATGCCGAACAAAAGAATGCATGTAAAATATAGTTGTGCTTATACCCTTTCCAATCTGGTAATGTTAAATGATGTCTTGGCTGCTCTTGTGTTGATGTAAGATTGTGGTAGAGTGCTGCTCTGTCAAGATTCTGTAGTGCTAGACTATTTAACTCATATTCATTTCAGTATTCTAAATTAGACAGGCAGTTAGACTTTAGTTGCAATTTTTTGAGAACAGTAGGAGAGCCCTCCTGAAATATATATTATATATTATGTGTGTGTGTATAATATAAAATAGTTTACATAGTGACATACAAAGTTCCACAGGAACTAAGGCACAGCTGAAAAACCTATTCAGCCTAACAAAACTGAAAATAACCAACTAACAACAGCTGAAAATCATCAAGCAGATAGAGAATAGCAACCAAATCCGGTTTTCCGGTTTCTCACCGTAAAACCGTAACCGTCGGTTACCGCCGCCTCCGCCCGAACAAAAAAATGTTTGATAAATTTCATCCGGTTTTATACCGGGATTACCGGTTACCGGGCGGTAACCGGCCGGTTACCGGTACCGCCCGGCGGCCGGGATTCTCCCCGGTAACGGTTTTTTGATCCTTGCTTCAACGTCGCTTCACGTCTAGGCTCCATAAGGCCTAAGAGATGTGGATTCAACAAGGGTCGGGAGTGGGCACAATTATTTTTTCTTAAAATTGCACTAGCCAGATCTCAAACTTAGGACATTTGGCTCTGGTGCCATATGAGGAAAATAGGGACTCAGGTGATATATCGAGTTGTAGGACAAGGGACCAAATATATAGAGTACATGAGGACCCCTAGACCCTAGTCGACACTGAAACCAATACGGTACTAAACCTAAACTAATACAATTATACAAACTCACACTCTTAACAGGATAATGTCCATAATAGGGAAAAAACTTACCTCTTAGGGAGTTTTGTTGCTTCCTCACATCTTAAAAGCTCAGCATAAAGGCCATCCAAGTTCAGCAGTTCATCATGTGTCCCCATTTCAACAAGATGCCCCTCCTCCATTACAGCTATGTAATCAGCATTTTTAATGAGGCTAAGACGCCTAGCTATTATAATGGTTGACCTTCCCAACATGAGAACATCTAATGCTTCTTGCACAACCTTTTCAGCTTCAAAATCAAGTCCTCCTGTGACCTCGTCAAGCAAAAGAATTGATGGATTCGAAAGCACAGCCCGAGCGATAGAAATTTTGATCTTTTGTTCATCAGGAAGTGCTATACCAGCTCGACCAACCTAAGAAGGTACATAAAATAAGAATGGTAAAAATGAACCAAAGCATCCATGCCTAACCAGCTGTCCTACCACACACACACAGGGGGCACACCCACCCACCCACCCAACACGCACGCACCCCCCCACCCACCCACACAAACGCACGCGCACACACATATAGAAAAATGGTTCTATACTCCTGAAAGTACATACTCCCACTTCCCATATACCACTTAAATGATATTGTTACACCTTTTTATCTATGAGTATATTCTAGTAATGATTATAAGATGATCTAAAGTGAGTTCCATAAAAAATTTCATCAATATTTTGTGTATATAATCCTTTTATGTATGGAAAAAGGTATATAGGAAAAATAAAAGGGTTCCAATGAAAATTTTTCAATCAAGTCGCATTGGAGTATCTTAAAATTAGTATTTAATTATACCGAAACTGATAAAGAGGTATAAAATATTTATTTAAGTGGTGTATCAAAAGTGGAAGTCTATACTCCCAGGAGTACGGGAAAGGCTTCCCGCATGTATGTACGTACGTGTGTATAATGCTATGAAAGTGAGTTGATGAAATTTTTCATGGAATTCACTTTAGAGTATCTTAGAATTATTATTAGAGTATGCTCAAAAGGATAAAGAGGTATAATATCATTTAAGCGGTATATAAGAAGTAGTAGTGCATACTGATAGGAGTATAGAATCATTTTCACACAAGCGCGCACGCACCCACACACACACATACATATACATAAACGAACGTGTTATATCTTTTTATCACTTTTGGTATACTTAAAAACTAATTTTAAGATACTCTAATGCGACATGGTTGAAAATTTTCATTAGAACCCTTTATTTTTTATATATATCCTTTTTCATATTTAAAAGGAGCATATACACATAAATTACGCTATAAAAAGTGGACTTTGATGATTTTTCATAGAACTCACTTTGGAGTATATTATAAATTTATAATCATTATTAGAGTATACTCAAAAGAATAAAGAGGTATAGTTTGTTTATTTAAATGGTATATGGGAAGTGCATACTCCTAGGAGTACGTAACCGTACGTACATACATACATACATACATATATATGATATTGCCATTACCTGGGTTTCATATCCCTTTTCAAGTGAACTAATGAACCCATGGGCATGTGCTGTCTTGGCTGCCTCTTCTATCTGATCAAAGGTAGCAGATCTTCCATAAGCAATATTTTCTCGAATGCTCAAACTCAGCAATGCAGGTTCTTGGGTAACCAAACCAATTTGGCTTCTTAACCATTCTACTTTCAAATTTTTTATATTTTCCCCATCCAAAAGAACTTCCCCTGAAATCATAAAAAGTGCAGCTTTAGCTAATGAAGAAACTGGAGTGGAAAATCAAAGATGCTTCTCAATGATATTACCTAACGTTGGATCATAGAATCTCTCCATTAGAGGAATTATGCTGCTTTTCCCTGAGCCATTTCTACCAACAAGTGCAACAGTTTTTCTAGCAGGTACAGTAAGGAAGAAACCACTTAAAATTGGAATTTCAGGACGAGAGAGATAACTAAAATACACATTTCTGAATTCAATGTTCCCCTGCACTTGGGGTAAGGTGATCCCTTCTTGATTGGTGCTGGAAGTTGAACGGCTTATCATCTCGTACAGTCTATAAGCAGCAATCCGCCCTTGCTCAAATGAATAGAAATTTGTAGCTGCTTGGTTCAAGCCACTGTGAATTGGAAAAATACTAGATAAGGCACTACTTGATGAAAAAAAGGGGGAAACTATATGATTCAGTTGCTTACAGGCCACTCAGAATTACAGCAAACAAAGCTACCACAACTTCACCACCATCAGCTTTTCCACGAGCAATCAGGTGTCTTCCCACCCAGAGTTGCAAAGCACATGAACAAATGGCAAGTCCATATGTAAATCCAAGGCCAATTCCTTGGACAAGGCTTATCAAAATTCCGTATCTCAGTGTTGCTTGAAGTGAGGTAGCATAGGAGTACTTTGCTAGAGTTTCATTTGTAAAAGCATATAGCGTCCTGATGTACGAGATGGCCTGCACATCCACATGTTTTCATCAAGTAAACTATGGCACCAACCATATTTGAACTCATTATTTTTCTTTAAAAAAATATATTTGAACTCATTATTTGCACATGATGCAAGAATATTATTATGTAACGCACAAGATGAAGAGTGCAGAGATAGCTGCTCTCCGATACAGTGCTCTCAAGATTTGTGAGAAGGCAGCCATGAACACTGTATCTGACAGAGGCTTACGTTGGAATATTCCTAAACAAACCCACGAGAATGGACAGCTTGGCAGAATATATAAGGAAAAAACCTGTTCAGCAATACTAGCCGCTTCGGCATATGCATCTTGGATATTTTCAGCTAGCCTATGAAGAAAAATATTAGATATCCCTCCTGCAGCAACAATCAAGGGCCCAGTGGCAAGAGTTAGAAGTGCTATTTGCCAACAATTGATCAAACCAACAACGAGACCACCAACGAATGTAGCCATATTGTGTATGTAGTTCCCAACCTATAAAGGCACTCCGTTGTTAGAACACACCAAAATTGAGGAAGTTCATGCTACTAAACATAACTCCTGAGCAATAAAAACATAATTTACTCTGAACTCACTTTCTCACTAATAGCTGACTGAATGAGCAATACATCGCTCAGCACTTGACTAACTATATCACCATTGTTTCCATATGTGTCAAAGAAGCTCATGTCTTGATTTAGCAAGACCTGAACATATTTTGATCTTATGACGGCAGTCTGCCGTTCCCCAGTGAGAATCCAGCACGATACCTCTGCAGAATCAAAACATCAGGCATACGCATTCATGCTCGGTGAGAAATGCACTTTCAATGAATATGCTTAACTTACCTATCCATCCTGCAACAAAAACACCGGCAGCTATATAGACGATATACAGAGCATGCTGCGAACAATATAGAAGTGTAACATTTGAATGAGAACAAGATATGGATTGGACAATAGAAGGCATTGAAGAGAGGTGCCAAGACATACACATAAACTTGCACTTGTTTGGAGGAAAAGGGAGTATCAGTATCCAGTAGTTTGAGGAAAATGTTATATTAAAAATCCAAAATTTGAATGTACCAGCAGAAAGAAAGAACTGAAAATATTGGAATATCCAGTAAATCAAAGGGTTACAATAACCAAGACAGTCATAGATACATTATGGCCATTGGCCATTATCCACATCATTAACAAAGTTAAATATAGAATTGATGGGGATCTTTCACAAATCGCAATGTTTCAGATAGAGGCCACCGCAGTCACATATGTGTCTAGTAAAGGCCCCATTCTTTTCAGTTTATGGCTTCCCTCAAACAAACAAACGGGTTGGCTTCTCCGTTGCCTTTTTGAAGCGGCTTATCAGAATAGCCTTTTCGAAATGCTTACCGGCATTCGGTTCGTTCGCACAAGCGCTCGAGCTAGGGCCAAAAACCATCAACCGCAACAATAAGCCATCAGGCGCAACCTAAAAGAATGCACCCAAAGCGTTCAAGGTAGTAGCCTGGCCACTGTACATATCGAGGTCTGCTAACGCGCATAAGTGCTTAAATGTGGGGTGACCGCTTGCTAATAGCTAACAATTATTTAGGAAATAGAAACTGAACAGAACGATAATACTTGGTGCTGCCCTAGGGATCTAGGACTCCAGGATCGTACAGCAACCCCAGGGATCCCCAGAAGGAAGGAACTTCGTGCCATCTTTTTCATGTTCCTCTTGTAACAATTGATTCTTCTTCACATCCTCCCACCATATTACCCCCTCTTTCACCAACTACAAGAGCACAGATTAAGGCTGGGAATCGGATCAAGGAAAGGCCGGCATCCTGCCCGATCAGGCTCACCCAAAATGTGCATAAAAGTGAGATACCTTCATTCGACACGTATCTTGAGGTATACAGAGCTCAATTAATAACATTCCATTTGCACTATAGTACTAGCACCAAGCTACTAACATGACATCTCACAGGACCAACCACAAGGCGTCCAATTTGGTGTCCCTAGCGTGTCAGCAGAGCTAAACAACAAAGCTCAATCCGACAGTTACATTCAGGCACTGCCATCCCATCCTCCAAACACCCACGACCTTTATGCACCAACCCCGCCCACCAAATTGTGACTACCCAAATTCCACCAAACACCACCAACACGTAACCCAAGACTACATCACCACTACATAACACAAAATACCATAGACATGACCCCCGAAACTTCCTTCCAGCAGCAATCACCCAACTGCAAGCCAAGGAGACACACGTCCAACCCACCAATTTCGAATGTGCACATTCCCATAGCAAAATTTGCATGATCAAAATTCAAAATGCACTGATCATATGTGATACGTAACCTAAGTTACATATATAATTGGCACTCCCAAAAAAATTTGCAGTGCAGGGAACAATGTGCAGTTGGAAAATCTTCCCAGCCCTAACTATCAATATTTCAAGGAAACCTAACAACATCCAAAACATAAGCAGACTTAGCTCCAACAAATTTAGAGAATAGCATGCGCAAAAGTAAACTACGTAGAGCATATGTACCAGAAGTATAACAAACCTCAGTAGCTAATCAAAACCTTTCCAGTCCTAACAGTAGCAATTTCAATTTTTCTCTAAGAATCACACGATGAGAATAGCTAATCCGCCTCAAACACTTAAGATAACTTCAACCATTCTATCACCTCAATCCAAAATGTAACACCACGTGTACAATTAACCCGCAGGCATCAGGAGCAACAGCTTACCTCCTTAAACCGGTGGAGGAGCTCATCGCTACGGCCGTGGAGAGCAGATTCAACCCGCTCAGAGTCGAGCAAATTCAAGGACCTCCCGAAGTAGTGCAGGTACACGACGAGCGCCGCGCCGTGCGCGGCCGCAGCGAGAGCGCCAGCGGCCATGAGGGCCCAGTCGACCCTGTCGGCGAACTCGAACAACCTCCAGAACGACACCGCGGCAGGCGGGGGCTCGACCTCGTCGTCCTCCACTTCCTCCTCGCCGGCGACGGCGCCTTCCCCCTCCCTCGCCGCAACACCCGCATCCCCGGCCGGCCCGTCCCCGTACGGCGACGGCGACTCCGGAGGCTCCGAAACCTCGGAAACAGGCGTGAGCGGCTGCACGTGCGGCGACGCCCACCCGAACAGCCCCGTCGGCACCATCTCCCCCTCGGAACCCTTGGAGAACTCGACGACGCCGTCAAAAAAAACCCTAGGATTAGGAGGAGCACATCACCAAGGCTCGCTCCGCCACGGCAACAACGAGCGGCGGCAGCGGCGACCAAGTCTCTTCCAACGCGAGCCTCAAGCCGCCTCCGATTAAATAAACCTCCGGGAGACCAGCCCCCCAAGAGAAAGGGCCTTTTATAAACTTCTCGGCGGCACACAGCCACGCGAAAGCGTCGAGGAGACCCGGTCAAAGCAATCCGGCGTCGTATCCCACACGAGAGCGCGCCACTCTACAAGTAAACTCCTCTCCGGCGAGCGGCGGGCAGGCGCGGTGGGATGGTGGTGTGCGTGTGGGTGGGTTTCTTCTGGTGTGCGGGCAGGAAAGGGCAGGGAGGAAGGCGTGCGCGATTGCGGTGTGATGTGGGGCCCACGTGGCGGTGGCCTTTCTGCCGGGGATGGGTGTAAAGAGGGCTGGCGCTGGGGCGTGGGGCCCAGATGGTGGTGGGCGGGGCAGGGCCCGTAGTTTCGGGCGTACGTCGTGGTGGGCCAGGAGCGTCAGTGAGAGGGGTTACGTGTCCGGGGGTGGGGGTTAAAATTAGACGGGCGGGACTGGCGCGGAAGGTCTCGTGGGCATCGAAATTGCGGGGCCCGCGGGTGCCCGCCAGTATGAGCTGTGTTGTTTAGCTTTCCTGGCTTGCTAGGCACACCCAAGTTGTATGCGCCCTCGTTGGTTAATCTGAGGTGGTTTGGTTGGCTTGTTGCTGCTAAAAGCTGGATTTGAATTGATAGATTTATTCTTGTATGAGCTATCGTACTTAATTTTTAAATGATTCATTTTTAAGGTGAAGTTAATTAAAAAATATAGTAAAAAGTATATTGAATTCAACTATACCGGTCAAAATCGCATACGACTATTTTTCTCTACATATTACCTATCATGAACAGCTAGAATTCAAAATTTTAAATCATAAATCACAGCTCAAAAGAACCCACCAAGAAGCCTAGAATGACTAGATGATCTTTCTTTTATTTCTTTTTTATTTTTTGTACGGTTGAGATAGTTTACTATCATTGGAGGGAATTTTTTAACAATTTGTGTGTCTCTGCAAGTAAACATACTAATTTTAGATAATATTTGCAAAATGATATGTTAATACCAAATAATGTTCGTTCTAGGATATACTGAGCTAAATGTCGTAAAACCACATAAGTTGTCTAGTGGTATTCAACTTTTTGTTCTTATATGTCCCCAACATTTATTCAAAAATAATGTAGAGTGAAAGAAGACTTTTGCATTTCTTAACATCCTAGGAATTTATTACAGCTAAGTGTAACCCTTCAATGCTTTTATAACTAGTTTTGTTTGCACCGAATTGTAATCAAATACTGCCTATTGAGTGATGCTAAATTCCAAGCATATTCATCTTGATTGATGAAACTTCATATGCATGTCCAAAAGACATATAAAACACTTCTATTAAATAGCCAACTAACGTTTCTAATGAATCCATCTTGATTGATATATATTGCATATCCAATCATATTCCTTTTGTAATATGATTTTACCTAAACAATCGTTGGTGCTACAATGATAATCTTTTACCCACAAATGGAGCTTAAACTACACTCGTCTTTTTTTTTTGTGAGGAAACTATGCTATCTTTATCACCATATCATATGACAAGCTATAAAAGCATAATATGTAACCTAGATATGATATTTCTACCTACTGGATATTCGGCTCTCAAAAGAAAGTATAGTACAAATAGTATCAAAAAGTGTACATTTACTAAGTAATAATAGATAGATGATTAAACCACTATGCTATAGTACCAGCAGTAGTACTAAAGGCGAGCACAACCTATTTGAATTTAAACAGTATCATGACAATTCAAACCAAAATAGTCAAACGGCTGGGTAGCCCTAGTATTATTTGGCCTCCACGCTGTCCTTATTGACTGTGAGTAGCTCCTGATAGCAACGGTCGTTGACAACTCAGGCAAGCGCAATTTGGAAACTTAAGGCCCCACTTGGTTGGGCTGAAAAGTTATGGTTTATAATTGAAATTACACTGTAACAATTAAAATTTCACTGTAACTGAAAATAGTTTATTTAATATAATTAAATTTTAAAAAATTAAAAATAGAAAAATATGTTAGTTTATTATGGACAACATGAATAAATACGGGAAAAAGAACCGGCAAAAAGTTCAAAAAACCAAAAAATTTAGAAAAAGATGAAAATTATAAATAATGAAAATAAGTCAGAAATCAGAAGGTAAAGCTAAAATGAACTGGCCATGTTTTATGGTTCCTCTCGATTCTTGAATCGATTTTTGGACCATCCTTCTGGAAGCATGTTTACTAATCTTGCCAAAGTAGTGCACACCTTTTGCGCGTACGCATCTGTGTGGACGCACATTTTTCCTCGGCTACTTTTGAAGGTAGAATTGCCATTTGGCAATTGTGCTTCTCTAGAAAAAGTACTAGGGTACTCGAGTAGTGGTAGTCGTCACCCAAAATATACGGTGGCAATTTTTTTTCAAAATTAATTATGTACATTTATGTTTACAAATTTAGTTCTTTCCGTAGATCAATCAAATTCGACAAACAACTTACTGAGCTACAATAGTTCGACAGCACCTGCTCGGCTCCCCAGGCTTGGCAAGTTGCGCCAAGCCACCACTGTGCGGCATTGTCTTCATGCATGGTAATTAGTTGCTAATTGAAGTGCTAATGCACATACCACAACATGGGTGTTCAGTAGCTCAGCAGGTGTTTATCGAGTTCCCCTAACTCAATAGATGTCTGTTGCACTCAATAGGTTCATGGAGGAGACTATATTTGCAAAAACAGATGTTCGGATACCAATTTTTGGGGATTACAGTTGCTACAGTGTCATTTTTGTGCATAGTTTAAAAAGAAGTACCCGTACTCCAGCTTTCGAAATATTGTCCGTGTAAGTATTCGAACCATTGAGTTCGCCTTTAGGATGTAGGAATTCTGTAGGAATTTGAAGTCAGTCATATATCCATCTCTCCTGTGTACATGGAGTTGTGCGAAATTGGCGGAACGCTTGGTATACTGGCAAAGCGGGCCGAACTTAGGCGCCTCGATGGGATCAAATTCTAACCAGATCTGGAACGGCCTTGTGATTTCTGAAGGCCCGGTAGGACACTTTTTCTAAAATACGGAGCGCTTGAGGCCTGAGACACGAGCGGCCCACATCAAGCCGCCCCCAGGGAGTGCACCCCCGGGTTACTTCCCGCCAAGTTCCCCCTTCTCTCGTCTCGTTTCCTAGGCCTAGGCAAAATATCCGTTACCCGTTACCCGTACCGAACCCAAAATACCCAAACCCAAGGTACTCGATCCCAAATTCGGATAGCGATTCTGATTACCCGAAATTAGTTTGGGTAGTTCGGGTAATATCCCCCGGTACCCGAAATACCCGAAATACCCGAATTCACTTGTTCTTGTGTGATGTGTAATGTGTTGGCTGTTGCTCTCTGTTTGAACACTTGAACTTATCACTTTGTTAGTATATGATTCTCTCTGTTTGAACAAATGCCTGTGATATATTATTCTATGCAAATTGTCTTTGAAATTCTATGCAAATTGTTTGCTGAAATTATGTGCAAATTACATGCGGTTTGCTAATTTTACGTGAATTCGGGTATATCGGGTATACGAACCCAACCCAATTATCGTGCACCGAATTGCGGATAGTGTTTTTTTGGGGCTAATATCGGGTAGCAGTTTTCATTACCCGAATTTCGAATTACCCGAACTACCCGATCCGAAAAAATCGGGTAACCCGAACGCCCAGGCCTATCGTTTCCTCGTGTTTTCATGCATCGTCAATTGGCAAATCAGTAGGTTCCAAAAAGAAAAAGAAAGTCAAATCAGCACGTTAAAAAAATGCAAATGAGTAGGTAGGGGTGAAAACGGGTCGGATTCGGATGGATATTGCTGTTACCATATCCTAACCCATATTTTTTCTCCGGATTTGGTACTAATCAGATTCGGTACCAATCGGATTCGGTGTCGGATCGGTCGGGATTAACCCATTTTGCTTGCATCCCTACTTGTTTGTAAGGAATGCATACAGTGCAGTAAATGGAGTAGGACACACTGACTTGATGTTACTATTTAATAGCTGATGTGGAAGATTTTATTTTACCATTGCAAAAGAAAATGAAACGTCAAATAGTAGTACTAAGCTGAAATCAAACTTGAAGATGTATCGGATTCGGACGGATATTCGGATTGGACGGATATTGTCATTACCGTATCCTAACCCATATTTTTTTCTCCGGATTCGGTACTAGTCGGATTCGGTACCAATCGGATTCGGTGCCGGATCGGTCGGGATGAACCCGACCCATTTTCACCCCTATGAGTAGGTAAAAAAAGGGCAAATCACTAGCGCGTGCGCTCTGTCTCTAAGAAAGGACAAATCATTATCCAACTCATATAGAGGCAAACTCATGATAAAAATTGAGTGGGGGTATAAATAACTTTAGACCTAAATTTCTATTTTTTTTACTAATTATATGATCAATAGAGCATTTTGTTAGGTCAATGGAAGATAAATGATAAAATTTTGATTGATATATATGTGAGGGTGAAAATTAAGTGGGCCCGTGCACTTACTGGGTCTATACTGGCCTACTGGGTCCATGAACCCATGCAGGGGAGGGTTCAAGTGCATGTGGACTTGTAACACAAGAAGATGATGCATGCATTATTTGAGTTGTTAAATACGCCTCTTATAATACGTATGTATGCATGCATGTTCGGGAAGACATGCAGGATTCCATGGCTGCTGGCTTTTTAATTAGCTGTGATAGTTAGTTGATCCTTGATTACTAGCAGCGTCCTATGACTCCTACCACTTGGGATCGTTGTTGGTTTCACGTATTGAGAAACCATCACTGACGAGTTAGTTTAATCGAATTCTTTTATACAAAGAGGCAGATCAAAACACAGAATAATATAATACAATAATAGATTTAACACAAAAGATAGGGGAACTCCTTTCTTAATTACTTTCTTCTCACAAGATATAAGATATGACAATAGAGACCCCCTATTTATAGACTAATGGAGAGGGTGCCACCAATAGGCTGGGCTTGTAGGCATAGGCCCAGGTTTTCCAACACTTCCCCTTAGGCATTGATCTGACATGATCATGCCTCATCAAAAGTTCATAAAAACCAACTGAAAAATTTGAAGAAAGAGTACATGATACATGTAATGTTATGTTGTATGAATTGCCTTATTAAAAATCTTGGCCAAAAAACTTCAGAAAAACTAGTCAAGAGAAAAAGTGTACAATTCACCCAATTCCATTCAATCTACTGGATTTATTTTTGGGATACTCGATCTTCATTATCAAGTTTTAATAGTGAACTCGTAAAGAGTCTCCTCTGAATTCTATACTTCTCGTCTTATCATTCCAATTTCACATACAAATCTTTCAAAATTAGATACTAGAAATGACTTAGTGAATAAATCTGCAAGATTTTCACATGACTTAGTATGCAATATCTTAATTTCGTTTTTTTCTCAATTCATGAGCATAGAAAAACTTAGTATTGATGTGCTTTGTAAGATGACTTTTCACGTACCCCACCTGCACTTGTACAACACAAACTGCATTATCTTCATAGATAATTGTGGGGGTTTGTACGATGTTCAATCCACATGACTGATGGATGTGATGAACCATTCGTCAAAGCAAAGCACATTCTCGTGCGACCTCGTACAACGCTATGATTTTCGAGTGGTTTGTCGAAGTCAATACAAGACTTTGTTTAGACGATTTCTATGAAATTACAGTTCCACCACATAGGAATACATATCCTGTCTGTGGCCTAGTTGTATGCGAGTCTGACTGGTACCCAGTATCTGCATAGCCAGTCATATTCAAATCTTGGTTCTTTCTGTAGAATAGTCCAAAATCTTTGCTTTCTTGGAGGTATCGGAAAATATCCTTTATTCTCTGTCAATGCCTTTTGGTAGGTTCTGCACTATACCTTGCTAATAGATTTACGGCAAATGCAATGTCCCGTCTAGTGCGGTTTGCTAAATACATAAGTGCTCCTACTGCACTTAAGTACAGGAATTCAGGTCCCAGGATTTCCTCCCCCTCTTCTCTAGGTATGTACGGATCCTTGTCTTGCTGCAAAGATCTTCCAACCATCGATACCTTCGAAGGGTATGCCTTTCAAAGCCAAATCTTTCTAATACCTTTTGAGTATATGCGGATTGATGTACTGATATGCCTTTCTGGACATGCTCAAGCTGCAAACCTAAGTAATATTTGATTTTATCCAAATCTTTCATTTCGAATTCTGACTCCAGGTAAGAAGTCGCCTCCTTTATATCTTCGAAGGTTCCAATGATATTCAGATAATCTACATACACTGAGATTATACAAGATCCATTCTGGGATAGTCGTATAAATACACAGGAACAATCCTCATTGTTCGTGTAGCTTTTCTTATATAGAAAGTTGCTTAAGTGATTATACCACATTCTGCCTGATTGCTTAAGTTCATACAGTGATTTTTTGAGTTTTACACTGTAGAGGCCTCTATTTGCTCTGTTTTGGTTCGGGACAGGGAAACCTTCAGACACCTTCATATAAATGTTCGAATCCAAGTCTCTGTAAAGTTATGTAGTTACCACATCCATCAATTTCATTTCCAAATTCAGGTTTACTGCCATTGAAATTAAATATTTAAAGGTAATACCACCCATGACCGGGGAATAGGTTTCTTCGTAATCAACTCCTGATCTTTGGGTGACACACAAGCCTTACTTTATATCTTACAACTTCATTTCTTTCATTTCTGTTTCAAACAAATACCCATTTATACCATACAGGGTGCACATGGGAGACGTGCGGTTTACAGGCCCCAACACTTCTATTTTGTTTGGAGATAATAATTCAACTTCTATTGCCTTTTTTCAATGCTCCCAATCTGATCTTTTCTTACATTCAGCGAGCGATGCAGGCTTTGGTTCAAGATCAACGATTGTGACAATTTTCTTTGCAAAATAAATATCAACATTGACTATTGTCCTGTTCATAGATTCTCCAATGTACGCATAGTTTATAGCTATTTCATCATGGGTTGGTTCTTCTAGTGCTTCTACTTGCTCACCACTCCTTCCAGTTGCGGGGCAAGTTCCTTTAGTTTTCAGTTCCAATGTGTATGCACACATTCATGCTAATTTCTCCCTCCATGGGAATGTTCAGATCCAGAATGCCCCTTTCTAAAGGTGCCATACAGGTGCTAGGTCTCAATTGGCTCCTCTTCGTGTTGTAGGGAACTTCAGTGATTGTCTGTGTCAAATCCTTTTTATCCTTTTTCACTAGGCGTCACTGGTTACTTGGAATTCGATGGGCCGGAGATCTCGTCCTTTTATTATGAGGCATCTGGACGGGATTAGGGATACCTTCAGCTTTCTTCGGTATTTCAACCCTCTCCGATGTATTGCGTGCAGGCACATGCGACTTGGTCACGCTTTTTAAATCACTAAAGTGATCCGGCAGTTCGTTTGCTAATGATTGTAGGTCAATGATCTTCTGAATTTCTCTATTTGCTTCACTAGTGCGCGGGTCGTGTGCATGAATTTCCATGGATTGCCATGTAATTTCTCGATATTTTTTATCAAGGGGTTGATTTCCTCCTCTTAATTTCAGGAAACTCCTCATCAAATATACTACCAGCGAAATGGACAATATGCAAATCTCTTGTCATGGAGTCTAATACTTGATTATGGATGTTGTCTCATAACCAACGTATATCCCAGACTTTCGGAGAGGGCCTATTGTAGTACATTGTGGAGGGGGTATAGGTACATAAACCATACACCCAAACCTTCGGAGATGAGAAATTTTCGATGTTGACCATTTTACTAGTTGCATTGGTGAATGGATGTTATATGTTGATGGTCTAAAGTCGATGAAAGTTACTACATGCAGGACTGTGTGTCCCCAACATGTAGATGGTAAATTACAATTCAGCAAAAGCGGTCAGGCAATAAATTTAATTCTCTTAATTAATGCCTCTGCTAGTCCATTTTGGATGTGGACATGGGGTATAGAATGCCTCTGCTAGGCAATAATCATGGAATGAGTAAATTCATTCTCCAGTGTTGTCCATTCTGACAGACTTTATGTGATGATCAGAGAAAATATTCTTAATTTGAATTATCTGCAAAATCAGCTTTGCGAAAGTATGGTTTCTCGTAGATAATAAAGATACGTGTGACCATTTCGAGGAAGTATCGATGAGCACCATAAAATATTTAAATGGCCCTGACAGGGGTTGTATAGATCCGCAAATATCTCATTGGATGCGTTCCAGGAATGTAGGGACTTCATCCTTCACTTTCAAAGCAGAAGGTCTAGTAATTAATTTTCCGGTGGCACATGCAGGGCACACAAAATCTTCTGGAGAATTAGAGCGGATTTGCACCGTAGAAAATAATCTAGAAAGCAAAAAATTTATGAAATTTAAAGCGATCTAGATAGTAATACACAATTCAATCTACAAGTGCTCGACGATTACCTTTGATCCACCAGAGAAATTCGTGCTAATAAGAGCATCTCCAACAATCCCCCTAAAAACTCACCCCAAAAGACACCTTTTAGGGGCAGCCTAAAAAATTTGTTAACCTATTTTAGTCCCCTCCTCCAACAGCTCCCCTAAATATATCCTAATAGGAAAGGGGACCCCTGAAAGTTCCCTGTTTCTACCTAAATTTTGGGAGAGTTTTGGGGGAGAATAGAAATAGGGGGGTGTTTAGGGGAGTTGTTGGAGAAGACTTTTTACACAATTTCCCAATAATTTGATTTAGGGGGAGATTTAGGGGGATTGTTGGAGATGCTCTAACGTGTTAAGGAACTATCGCTGGCGAGTCCAGTCCGATCGATTCCTCCTATGCAAAGAGACGGGTCAAAACACAGAATAATGCAATACAATAATGGATTGAACACAAGAGATGAGGGGGAACTTCTTTCTTTATTACTTTTTCTCACAAGATACAAGATTTGACAATAGGGACCCCCTATTTGTAGACTAATGGGGAGGGTGCCTACCAATAGACTTAGCTTACAAGCCCATGCCCAGGTTTCCCAACACCATGCACGTGTTGTGTGGTGCAGTTTCATGTCTTTTGTTGTTTTATCAGCAGCATGATACGATGAGCAAGCGATGCGGTTGATTTAGGTTTTGTCCTGGGTGCCAGCGGGAGATGGTCGATGTTGGGGACAACATGAGATAGAGGTGTTGGCTCTGCTTCAAACGGTTTTGACTTTTATTTTTTTCCCTCTAATTTTTTAAATCCAAAACACCTTGGAACGTGTCGATATCTAATTTTGATTTTCTTTAGTTTTTTTTGGCTTTTTTGCTCTTGCTTTTTTTACTTTTCGTTGTCCGTGAAGATATAATAGTGTTTTCATTTTTCTCTCTCTTATTTTTATTTAATTGAATAATTAAAAAAACTAATAATTACTATAGATGGTTGAAGCGGCTCCATTGATGGGACCCAGAACGATGCTGCCACTTTTTCCATGTTAGCCAGCTTGATTGAGGCACAAGGTGCCATCACCACCATAACTTTTTCGAGTTAAAGCTAGATTTGGTATTGTTGTGCACTGTATTTACAAAATTAGCCGTATGTGCATCGTATTTGCAAAAATAGCACTTTTGCCGTCCGGTGAGCGGGCGGCAGCGCCGGCGAGGTGACACGCGGCGAGGCCATTGGCGGCAGGCGCCTGCCGCCCTACCAGCAGATGACAGGCAGCCTGTTGCTCGGTGGAGGGACGACAGGCAAGCCTATCATCTGGTGAGGGGGCGCCAGGTGATTAAGCTGGCTAATTAGCCAGCTTAATTACCTCCCTAATTTTTTTGTATTTAGTACTAATTTGAATATTTAAATGTAACAAATGAGATCAACAAATTACGAAAATTTATGTACGGCCTCCCGACACAATGTACCTCGTAGTGTAATTTTTTGGGTAATTTTATCCATTGCGAATGTTGCTAAAAATTTTATACAATTTTGATATTTTATGAGTTTTTACATATACCAAACGAGCTCCAATAATTACAAAATTTTATGTGAAGTCTCCTCACACAGTCATAGTTTTTGTGTAATTTTTTAAGAATTTTACGTGATCCAACTTTACCACATTTATTTGGGTTAATTTAATCATAATTTACAAATATTTCATCATTTTTTTACAATTTTATACATTACGAATATTTCTACAAGTAAAAGTAATTATAGTAGTACAAAAAATGCATCACAGTGAATGTGATATGGCTCATCCATCTAAGCCACTGCTATCTTCTCGCCGTGTCTACCTCCTCGTACATGGCCTTGTCTTTCGTTGCGCACGAGTGTGTCCCTTGGGTACGTCAGTCGGTTGGAGGTTGTGTCTTGGGCCAGGAGGTATGGAGATCGTTCTGTCTGCTCAGTGGCTAGTGGTGGTCCAATAGGCTCAGGTACAGTAGGCTGGGTCTGGTAAGGGTCAAAGTCCTTCAGCTAAGACATGCCGAACTGCGAGCCGTCCACAATAATGTCGTGAACGAAGGACTCTAGAAATCCCCTCGTGGTGCAAAGCAACCCTTGCCTTGACCGTATGACGTGGCAGCGAAGTCGATGGAGCTCTGCCAACCGAAGTGTTCAAACCCTAGGTATGCTGTTGTAACATCCTGAAAAATATATATTTTAAAAATATGAATTTCTTGAAGTTTATTTGCAATTTATTCTGTTGAAATTTGGATTTGTGGTGTTTTATCAGATTGGATGAGATTTCAAAAATTGAATAATTCATAAAAGGTGAAGACAAACATTAGTGATACAAAAAAAAAGGAGTATGCAAATAATAGAAAATTAAAGTTTTAAATAAGAATCAAAAGGTGATCCAATCTAGGAAAAGAGAAACTCGAAATAAAATGTAAGATTTTATTTTGAAAATAGTGGCATAAATAGCAATAAAAGTACATGAATAAAAATACAAATGCATATATATGTATGTGTAAATTGTGCAAGGAAGAGCTCACTAAGAATAGTAAATAAAAACAAGCAAGAAATAATTAAGCCAAGAAAATAACAATATAAGGAATTATACATAAATATATACGTATGTGCAAGTAAAATATATAAATATATATGTGTGTGTATATGTGTACACTAAACAAAAGTATGCAATGAATAAATAGATTAAAAAAGAGAGAATAGGGGAGCAGCCGATAGGCGGCTTGGTCCAACCCCTCTCTCCCTTTCCCTGCTCGGCCCACCCACTCCCGCCCCTTCTCTCATCGGCCCGGCCTCGCGCCGCCCCACGCCGCTCCTCCGTTGCCACGTGGCGGCGCTGGTTCCTCCTCCCCTTCTCCTTCTTTTCCTCCCCGAACGCCCGTGGCTTTCTTCTCCTTCCTTCCGTGGCCAATCTACCTCCACGTCTCCCTTCTTCTCTCGCTCTGCACCAAATCCCGCACGGATCTTGCCACCTGTTTCTTCGCTCGCAAGCGCCGACCGGTCTCTTCTTCCGCTTCGTCGTGTCACATCCCACCGCCAAGCTGCTGCCGAGCCCACGCGCCCGTCATGCGAGCCCCACGCGGTTCTTGCCCACCGGTTCTCGCCGCCCGGTCTTTCACGCCTCCCGCCCCTTCCGCGGTTACAAATGGTTTCCTCCCATGGCTCTGCGCCTCCTCTTCTCCTTCCCCACACCCTCTTCTTCCCAAAAACAAGCGCCGCCATAATCTCACCGCCACCTTCCCACGGCGACACCGGTCCACTCGCCACCGGTGGAGCATCCTCGCCGCCCGAACTATCTCCGGCCACCGCCGTGCACCTCGTTCCCCTAGCTCGCCAAGACCAGAGACTTCCCACGACGCCATGGCCTCGCGCGGCCGGCCGGCCGGACCCTCCCGGTCTAGGCAACCGCACGGCGAGCATCCAACCATCTCACACATGCTCTGCGCGCCTTAAATTGCATCTTCTTCCTCCCGTCTGCCGGCGCCCGGATCGTCCCGCCTCCACCGCTTGCGATCTGCCGCCACCCGGCGCCGCCACCCCGCAAGCCACCAGAAGGCCTCACCCTCACTAAGGAGTCCATTTCGCCGCACGCGACCTCCCGCCGCCTCCACGGCGCGCGCAGCCAGAGACGCCGGTATTTTCCCGCCTTGCCCTCGCTCATGCGACACTATTACTAATTCACTTCCCAACTCTTGTTAGGAAACAGCCAATGCCCATTTGGCTACCCGAGTGATCTTAGAGGCTAGCACATCCTTGAGGTCTTGAGGTCAAGCCATCCTTCGCCATTTTTGTTTTGCCATTTTTAGCGATTTTAAATAAAGGTCAATTAAAGAATAATGCTAGAGAGCTAAGGTGATTGATTTAGGATTGAGTAAAATGTATATATGCACTAATAAAAGTTGAGATGTAAGATAAGGTTACTTGAGATTTAATAATAGATTAAAAGCTATATATGTAAGTAAATAATGTTCTAGATTTAGATTCTAGGTTTTGGATTAAAGGTATTAATACAAGTGACATTGGCTAATTATTCAAAACTTAGCAAAGGTAATCGATACCATGTTTAGCTATAACAACAAGGGCTTGAATACAAGAGTACCATTAGCGAGAAATAAAAATACATGCCCCATTAAATATGTTTGTATGATAGGTTTCACCAATTAACAAAAGTTGAAATATAACCTTGCCAAAACAAGTCTGGTTAGGTAATTAAATACTAAGTTAGAGCTAGGCAAAATAACAACTAAAGTGTAGAGACTTTTTAAGGATGTGTATAAATATATATATATAAGTATCTATGTATATGTATAAATAAGTGGTTAGAAGAATACGGATAGCATGTATGCAACCCACTAGCAAATATAACTGTACAATTCCTGTGTACACCTTAGACCCTACTAAACATATAGATACTCTAAAGTAAATAAATAACCACTAACACCAGTAGTTAGAATCACATAAAATGATGCGTACCAAGTTTTAATAGGATAGCCAAAAGAAATAAAAGTTAAGCATAATAGTATGCATAATAATAACTAAAGCATACATGAAATAATAATGGTATCATTAGTCAAAATCTTAAGAACTAGATTAACAAATGCAAATGATGAGCATGAAGTAGTAAGATATGATTAGTGACAACCAAATGCACATAAAATGTTACCCCATAAAATGTTATACACACACACTCTAAAATTTATTTGGTAAGCCAAAATGCTCAAAAGTAATGCTCGACAAAATTATACCTACTCACGTGTCTATTCTAACTCATGGAACTTCCTTGACAAATATAAAAATAATAAAAGAATCATTAATAAAAGATCGAGGCATCGTTTTCCACCACCGGCATTGCCTCAAATCACCCAAGTCACCTCTTAACTTATATTAAAACAAAAGATAAATTTATTCGGATTTATTGAATCTTTTGAGTTATTTGCTTTTATTTGGATTCAGTCGTTTGTAGCGTAATTAGAAATTGGGAGTCGTGAAGATTCAATAGATCAAGCGAGATCAAAATCGAGGTGAAGAAAGGATCGAAGGCTCAAGACCAACAAACGAGGACGCTTTGCGTGAGCTCAAGACCGTGGTAAACCGCGCCAGGCGAGTCAATACTTTGATCATATTGAACCTACATGTTCTGCAAATTAATTTGTTTTAAATTATCAAATTGCATGCTGTTATTTTATATGCAAATACATGTTAATTTAAGATTCTAGTTATACGCCGATTGTTTACCCCTGAATAATATTGCCCTCCTGGAATATTTGAATGTGTGAACCTTGTCGCCCTAGCAAAATTATAATAGTAATCTTTTGAAAATAAGTCCGTAATTGATATGCCATGCTTAGTATTGCTTAGGTATTCATGGGCGCGAACGCCAAGCATCACTTTAATCATGAGAAAATTTGTTTGGGCGATCATGGTGGTAATGACTGGTATATGTTGGCTATGATTATTATATGTTTCCAAAATCCCCAACTTGCTTAAATATCTGGCGGGATGGTTCGAGGTGTGTAAGTGTGGTGCGGTGGAAGCACAAAGTGGTTTAGTGGTAGACCGCCTTGAGATACCACTAAGGACTGAATCTTGTCATGACCTCTGTGTAAAAACAAGACAACCACAAGTCCAGAAATACAACTTGGCTTAGTAGATTTCTGGACTGAAAGTCATCCTTCCGGAGGTGGTGTGAGGTAGTGCAAGTGGCGATGCAGTGACGGCTTGAATGGGACACCGGGTAGGGTGAAGTTCTCTTTGTGGCGGGCTAGCAGGGGTGGGGAGCCACTGCTAGACGCTCGAAGGAGGACATCCCGCACAACGTATGGGACCCACCGCAAGTGGGAACGACCCATAGGGTGAAATGATGGAAGGCGAGGTACTTTGAAAAGTCACCGTGATGGTCCGCTCAACCACACTTCTAAGGAATCGTGTGGGGCAATGAGTTGATTGTCTCTTGTGGTGAAAGTGTACAAACTCGCAGAGTCAAAACTATTCGAATAGCCGTGCCCACTGTTAAGGCGGACATGGGAACTTAACCGATATAGTTCTATTTCAAAATGCTTTATGGATGGGATTGGGAAAAGTGAAGGGCGAAGGACCGCTGATTTGGAATTGTCCTGGTGTCGTCCCAGTGGTAAGTTAAGCTGCTATAATGAAAGATGCTATATGGTGTGATGCCATATGTATGGAAGAATTATGGTGATACTAGGCATATGGTGTGATGCCATATGTATGGAACAACTTGTTACTATTCCTTGAACATTATGTTTTGTTCCAAAGCTGCTAGGTCTCAGAAATTTTATGTATTGTATTTCAAATAGTGGCATTTCTATTCCTACAAAATAAAATATGGAAAGAATAAGGTGGTCGTGAGTAAAGGAAATAGATGTTAGTAGTGTACACATAAAGATATTGGTGGATTCATGGTGATCTTAAATAGGAAATGATAGTGTGGGTTTTGGGAGAAATAAATTGGTGGAGTCTAGCTGAATAGATAGGCTAGATAAATGATTTAAATGATTTTTGGAGATTTAGGGATTGCACAAATAAATATTGGCTTATGACACTGATAAACAAATTCTTGGGAGATGGCAATATTGGAATTAATAGATTCGGTTACTAGATGATCTAATTGAATTTTCGGGAAGTTGGAGGAGTAATACAAGTATTGGATTATAGTTCCTGATTAGTGGTATACTTGATGGATGGATACTAGTGGATCGTAGAATTAATCAATGATATTCTTGGTGGATATATAATGCTGATTATTAATTCTTGGAAGATGTTGACAATATGGGAAATAATAGGAGTTGATCAATTACTGGATGGATGAATTGAATATCTGAGAAGATTGGAGGATTCATAACAATTAGTGGATTATAATCTTGGTAAATTGAATTTTGGAGGAGGCATATTTGTGGATTAGCTAGCGATAGATAATGGAAAATGAGATTGATTATTAGATTATGGTTTTGGAATCAATGACAAAAGGATTGAATGCGAATGATATCGGTGGATTTGAAAGTAAATATGTTAGAGAATCATTAGAATTCAGAGGTAAGGAGTCGATGAATAGTAATGACAGATTGGATTATTAGTAAATCAAAATACAGAGTATGATCGGTGGATTAAATAAATGATGATACTTGCTGTTTGGAGTTTTAGACAGCAGTCAATAAATAGAGTGCATGTTCTGTGGATTAAGTCGATTTTGGTAATTGTAGTGTGAAGTTAGGTGGCAACAATAACACTTTGATTAAATAAGAATAATAATGCCGCTAAACGCAATTTTTGGCAAATAAAATAACCCGAGCCTCTCCTTTGTTATGCCATACATACTATTTATTTGCATTCTGTGTATTGGCTCGCGGAGCACGGGGTCGAGTGCTCACGCCGCTTTGCGACAAAATTCAGGATCGTGAATCGATTACCTTGCCTCAAAGAACACGATTGGGCATCTTTGGCGAAGAAGATGAAGATGTTAAGGGCTAGGTCGCGTACCTCCGGTTGGTGCGCTGTGGGCATGACCGAAGGTCCCATCTGTGCTTCGTTCTTCATTGCTGCAAATTGATGATTTCGCCTAATCGGCCCATGTGTAAGTCTACTATTACATTTACGCTTCGCATGATATGTATTTTGATATTCGAATCAGAATCGTGTGCACTATCTCGATCCAGGGAATAGTGCGAGAAAACACTGATGGATTCGGATTGTAAAACTGGTCCAGCAGGGATGGTATCGAGCATATCGATCGCAGTTGTGACCTAGTTAGCTTGGCCGCTAGTTTCATGACTAGAATTATTTCTTAAAAATCTATTTCTGAAAATACAAGAAGTATTGCTCATTCTCATCTTTCTTAGATGATTCCTCTCATCTGTATGCTGCCTTAGCCATGTTTCTTCTAAAGCTCTCTTACCCGAATTCAAAACGATAACCCAAGGATGAGTAAGGATATCAATCAACTTACTCCCAAATACTTCCTCTTCTTTCTATTGATTTAAAAGAAAGATTTTGCTCTTCTTATCGCACCCTTACTCCAAAAATTTAAGATTAGGAACGTTGAAGATATTTATGAAGATTAGGTGGTTTTGTTTTAAACGAACTATGTAGATGAACCTGTGCCTTTTGTGTGCTTTCCGCGTAGACGTTGTATTATCGCAAGATTTCGTTGATTCTGTGGTATTTGTCTTCTTGCCTCGGCGCCTATTTCGATCCACAGAAAAAGATTGCTTTTAAAAATTTGTGTGGCTTAGTATCACTCCAGTTCCCTGGATGTGCTTTTTTTTGAATTTAAATGGGTTGGATTGCCTTACCCCCACGATTCTATCCTTAACTCATGCTATTTCCTCTCACCTTTTGCTGGCAACCCCATCGGATCCACAGTAGCGAAATAGCGGATAACACAGACTAGGGCAATCAAGCAGAAGTGGAGACCCCGCAACTTTCCGGTAATTAAGGAAAACAACATCACTAGGAATAAGACCACCCGCCAACCTCTTGAAGACCACCTACCAGGAGAGAGCCCACAGAGCAAGGTCACTTGTTTCTACGAAGGACAAGACACTTGCCCCATAAATTGTTCCTCAAATTGGTTGATTGATCAAGAAAGCTAAGAAGGCATGAGATGAATAATGACAATTGTCATTTATTTAAGGGGTAGCATTGAGACGAAATGTCGAAGAACTCTGCGACGTATATTTGAAGTTGCAACAACCTGGATGTAGAGCTAATCAGACCAGTACAAGGAGGTTCGCAAGGCCAGAAATCTTCTGGTGATGAGGACTACAATATGTACTTTTAGCTAAAACCGTCGTGCTGGGCAAAGCTAAAGTTTAAGAACGGGGTTCCCGTAGAAAGTGAAGGACCACCACTAAGATAGGCCCATCGTCACCTCTGCATCCCTAAGGCCGTCTATTCCTAGGGCATGCATCAATGCTACCCACCTATCGTGTGAATTCTATGACCACCATATGTCCAATGACGATGCAACCATCCCATTCTACGATGATGTGAAGACAACAATGTCAAAGAGCAAGTAATTGGAAGCCTACGACCTATCCAGGAGAACAAGGTTTTCTCTTCCCTTTTGACTTCTCCAAGTGCTAACCCCTATTGTGCAGTCTCCATCTCTCTGTGGAGCTAAAGAATTATATGTCGACTGGACACCCCAAACCCATTGCTAGCCAATAGAACTCACCTCCATTCTTTATGCTCTCACAGGAATCTCGAGGTCGAGATTCATTTAAGGGGGGGTAGATTTGTAACATCTGAAAAATATATATTTTAAAAATATGAATTTCTTGAAGTTTATTTGCAATTTATTCTGTTGAAATTTGGATTTGTGGTGTTTTATCAGTTGGATGAGATTTCAAAATTGAATAATTCATAAAAGGTGAAGACAAACATTAGTGATACAAAAAAAGGAGTATGCAAATAATAGAAAATTAAAGTTTTAAATAAGAATCAAAAGGTGATCCAATCTAGAAAAGAGAAAACTGAAATAAAATGTAAGATTTTATTTTGAAAATAGTGGCATAAATAGCAATAAAAGTACATGAATAAAAATACAAATGCATATATATGTATGTGTAAATTGTGCAAGGAAGAGCTGCTAAGAATAGTAAATAAAAACAAGCAAGAAATAATTAAGCCTGACAAAATAACAATATAAGGAATTATACATAAATATATACGTATGTGCAAGTAAAATATATAAATATATATGTGTGTGTATATGTGTACACTAAACAAAAGTATGCAATGAATAAATAGATTAAAAAAGAGAGAATAGGGGAGCAGTAGCCGAGTGCGCTTGGTCCAACCCCTCTCCCGCTTTTCTCGCTCGGCCACCCACTCCCCCTTCTCTCACGGCCCATGGTCCAGTCGCCCGCCCACGCCGCTCCTCCGTTGCCACGTGGCGCGCTGGTTCCTCCCTCCCTTCTCCTTCTTTTCCTCCCCGAACGCCCGTGGCTTTCTTCTCCTTCCTTCCGTGGCCAATCTACCTCCACGTCTCCCTTCTTCTCTCCGCTCTGCACCAAATCCCGCACGGATCTTGCCACCCTGTTCCCTTCTGCTCTGCAAGCGCCGATGGTCTCTTCTTCGCTTGCCGTGTCACATCCCACCTTAGGCTGCTGCGCTGAGCCCCGCACCCCGTCCGCGCCGAGCCCCACGCGGTTCTTGCCCACGGTTCTCCGCCGCCGCCCGGTCTTTCACGCCTCCCCGCCCCTTCCGCGGTTACAAATGGTTTCCTCCCCATGGCTCTGCGCCCTCCTCTTCTCCTTCCCCCACACCCCTCTTCTTCCCCAAAAACAAGCGCCGCCGCCAATCTCACCGCCACCTTCCCCACAGACGACACCGGTCCAATTCGCCACCGGTGGAGCATCCTCGCCGCCCGAACTATCTCCACCACCGCCAGACACCTCGTTCCCCTAGCTCGCGGCGAGAGACTTCCCACGACGCCATGGCCTCCGCCGCCGGCGGCCGGACCCTCCGGTCTAGGCAACGCGACGGCGAGCATCCAACCATCTCACACATGCTCGGCGCGCCTTAAATTGCATCTTCTTCCTCCGTCTGCCGGCGCCCGGATCGTCCCGCCTCCGGCCGCTTGCGCCGATGCGGCCACCCGCGCCGCCACCACCGCGCGGCCACCACCAAGGCCTCACCTCACTAAGGAGTCCATTTCGCCGTCATCGCGACCTCCCGGCCGCCTCCACCGCGCGCCGCGCAGCCCGAGACGCGGTATTTTCTGCCTTGCCCCGCTCATGCGACACTATTACTAATTCACTTCCCCAACTCTTGTTAGGAAACGCCAATGCCCATTTGGCTACCCGAGTGATCTTAGAGGCTAGCACATCCTTGAGGTCTTGAGGTCAAGCCATCCTTCTACCATTTTGTTTTGCCATTTTTAGCGTTTTAAATAAAGGTCAATTAAAGAATAATGCTAGAGAGCTAAGGTGATTGATTTAGGATTGAGTAAAATGTATATATGCACTAATAAAAGTTGAGATGTAAGATAAGGTTACTTGAGATTTAATAATAGATTAAAAGCTATATATGTAAGTAAATAATGTTCTAGATTTAGATTCTAGGTTTTTGGATTAAAGGTATTAATACAAGTGACATTGGCTAATTATTCAAAACTTAGCAAAGGTCTTGGATACCATGTTTAGCTATAACAAAGAAGGGCTTGAATACAAGAGTACCATTAGCGATAAATAAAAATACATGCCCCATTAAATATGTTTGTATGATAGGTTTCACCAATTAACAAAAGTTGAAATATAACCTTGCCAAAACAAGTCCAGTTAGGTAATTAAATACTAAGTTAGAGCTAGGCAAAATAACAACTAAAGTGTAGAGACTTTTAAGGATGTGTATAAATATATATATATAAGTATCTATGTATATGTATAAATAAGTGGTTAGAAGAATACGGATAGCATGTATGCAACCCACTAGCAAATATAATGTACAATTCTGTGTACACCTTAGACCCTACTAAACATATAGATACTCTAAAGTAAATAAATAACCACTAACACCAGAGTTAGAATCACATAAAATGATGCGTACCAAGTTTTAATAGGATAGCCAAAAGAAATAAAAGTTAAGCATAATAGTATGCATAATAATAACTAAAGCATACATGAAATAATAATGGTATCATTAGTCAAAATCTTAAGAACTAGATTAACAAATGCAAATGATGAGCATGAAGTAGTAAGATATGATTAGTGACAACCAAATGCACATAAAATGTTACCCCATAAAATGTTATACACACACACTCTAAAATTTATTTGGTAAGCCAAAATGCTCACGAAAAGTAATGCTCGACAAAATTATACCTACTCACAGTCTATTCTAACTCATGGAACTTCCTTGACAAATATAAAAATAATAAAAGAATCTGTTAATAAAAGATCGAGGCATCGTTTTCCACCACCGGCATTGCCTCAAATCACCCAAGTCACCTCTTAACTTATATTAAAACAAAAGATAAATTTATTCGGATTTATTGAATCTTTTGAGTTATTTGCTTTTATTTGGATTGATCGTTTGTAGCGTAATTAGAAATTGGGAGTCGTGAAGATTCAATAGATCAGCGAGATCAAAATCGAGGTGAAGAAAGGATCAAGGCTCAAGACCAACAAACGAGGACGCTTTGCGTGAGCTCAAGACCGTGGTAAACCGCGCCAGGCGAGTCAATACTTTGATCATATTGAACCTACATGTTCTGCAAATTAATTTGTTTTAAATTATCAAATTGCATGCTGTTATTTTATATGCAAATACATGTTAATTTAAGATTCTAGTTATACGCCGATTGTTTACCCTGAATAATATTGCCCCTCCTTGGAATATTTGAATGTGTGAACCTTGTCGCCCTAGCAAAATTATAATAGTAATCTTTTGAAAATAAGTTCGTAATTGATATGCCATGCTTAGTATTGCTTAGGTATTCATGGGCGCGAACGCCCAAGCATCACTTTAATCATGAGAAAATTTGTTTGGGCGATCATGGTGGTAATGGCGGTATATGTTGGCTATGATTATTATATGTTTCAAAATCCCCAACTTGCTTAAATATCAGGCGGGATGGTTCGAGGGTGTGTAAGTGTGGTGCGGTGGAAGCACAAAGTGGTTTAGTGGTAGACCGCTTGAGATACCACTAAGGACTGAATCTTGTCATGACCTCCTGTAAAACAGTACAACCACAAGTCTGTAAATACAACTTGGCTTAGTAGATTCTGGGACCACGAAAGTCATCCTTCCAGAGGTGGTGTGAGGTAGTGCAAGTGGCGATGTGTGGCGGCTTGAATGGGACACCGGGTAGGGTGAAGTTCTGTGTGGCGGGCTAGCGAGGGTGGGAGCCAGTGCTAGACGTTCGAAGGAGGACATCCCGCACAACGTATGGGACCCACCGCAAGTGGGAACGACCCATAGGGTGAAATGATGGAAGGGCGAGGTACTTTGAAAAGTCAACGTGATGGTTTGCTCAACCACACTTCTAAGGAATCGTGTGGGGCAATGAGTTGATTGTCTCTTGTGGTGAAAGTGTACAAACTCTGCAGAGTCAAAACTATTCGAATAGCCGTGCCTACAGTTAAGGGCGGACATGGGAACTTAACCGATATAGTTCTATTTCAAAATGCTTTATGGATGGGATTGGGAAAAGTGAAGGCGAAGGACCGCTACGATTTGGAATTGTCCCAGGTGTCGTCCCAGTGGTAAGTTAAGCGGCTATACTTATTTGAAAGATGCTATATGGTGTGATGCCATATGTATGGAAGAATTATGGTGATACTAGGCATATGGTGTGATGCCATATGTATGGAACAACTTGTTACTATTCCTTGAACATTATGTTTTGTTCCAAAGCTGCTAGGTCTCAGGAAATTTTATGTATTGTATTTCAAATAGTGGCATTTCTATTCCTACAAAATAAAATATGGAAAGAATAAGCAGGGTCGTGAGTAAAGGAAATAGATGTTAGTAGTGTACACATAAAGATATTGGTGGATTCATGGTGATCTTAAATAGGAAATGATAGTGTGGGTTTTGGGAGAAATAAATTGGTGGAGTCTAGCTGAATAGATAGGCTAGATAAATGATTTAAATGATTTTTGGAGATTTAGGGATTGCACAAATAAATATTGGCTTATGACACTGATAAACAAATTCTTGGGAGATGGCAATATTGGAATTAATAGATTCGGTTACTAGATGATCTAATTGAATTTTCGGGAAGTTGGAGGAGTAATACAAGTATTGGATTATAGTTCCTGATTAGTGGTATACTTGATGGATGGATACTAGTGGATCGTAGAATTAATCAATGATATTCTTGGTGGATATATAATGCTGATTATTAATTCTTGGAAGATGTTGACAATATGGGGAAATAATAGGAGTTGATCAATTACTGGATGGATGAATTGAATATCTGAGAAGATTGGAGGATTCATAACAATTAGTGGATTATAATCTTGGTAAATTGAATTTTTGGAGGAGGCATATTTGTGGATTAGCTAGCGATAGATAATGGAAAATGAGATTGATTATTAGATTATGGTTTTTGGAATCAATGACAAAAGGATTGAATGCGAATGATATCGGTGGATTTGAAAGTAAATATGTTAGAGAATCATTAGAATTCAGAGGTAAGGAGTGATGAATAGTAATGATGTGATTGGATTATTAGTAAATCAAAATACGAGTATGATCGGTGGATTAAATAAATGATGATACTTGCTGTTTGGAGTTTTAGACAATGATCAATAAATAGAGTGCATGTTCGGTGGATTAAGTCGATTTTGGTAATTGTAGTGTGAAGTTAGGTGGCAACAATAACACTTTGATTAAATAAGAATAATAATCTGCTAAACGCAATTTTTGGCAAATAAAATAACCCGAGCCTCTCCTTTGTTATGCCATACATACTATTTATTTGCATTCATGTATTGGCTCGCGAGCACGGGTCGAGTGCTCACGCCGCTTTGCGACAAAATTCAGGATCAGAATCGATTACCTTGCCTCAAAGAACACGATGGGCATCTTGGCGAAGAAGATGAAGATGTTAAGGGCTAGGTCGCGTACCTCCAGTTGGTCGCTGTGGGCATGACACGAAGGTCCCATCTGTGTGTGCCGTTCTTCATTCGCTGCAAATTGATGATTTCGCCTAATCGGCCCATGTGTAAGTCTACTATTACATTTACGCTTCCGCATGATATGTATTTTGATATTCGTAATCAGAAGCGTGTGCACTATCTCTCGATCCGAGAATAGTGCAAGAAACACTGATGGATTCGGATTGTAAAATCTGGTCCGATACCGTGAAAGCCGAGCTCGCCTGCATGCGCTGCAAATCTTGGCACCATGTACTGCTCTCTAGAAGCATCTGGATTGAATTGTCATCGGTGGAATCGTCATCACCCCCACATTGAATTGAAGGCTGCAAGATGAAACAATATTAGTCACAATAAATATTCTAGATGTATAATACAAATCTCATACCTTCCGAATATGTAGCGAATATGAACAACGTGGAGTGGTAGTCTGTGTAGGTGGTGCGGACATCAAAAGTGATGCATCTCGACGACGACCCTGCAGTGGGAGAACATGATGTTAGTGAAACGTAAGGTCTAATAGGAAAATAAAATGTAGCTTTGTACATAATTTACCTCCTCGTCGATATGGCGTACGGATGATTGGCGGCTAGTACTATGACGCCAGGCAAACTCAGAAGATTGCGATGGCCGGCTAGACTCGCTAGGTCATGATGACCTGGTGGGTGAGCATGGTGCCCCCACTGGGTGGCTCATGTGCGCACTTTGATCTGTGGAACGGACACAGCTTAGGTTGTGCACTATTTTTTTTGCCTTCTTTGGGATGAACTTTATAGTCGTCTACAGGGCCGGTGGTGTCTCCAGGCTGCTGATGGCGGCCTCCAATGCACTTGCGGTACGCTGTGCCCACTCCAACTGAAGTGACATACAAAACAGGTTCAGTAACAAGCTGTATGAATTTCTTGAATGAAACGATAAGATATTTGAACTGCCTTACGCTTTCATGTAGCCACGAAGCGCTGTGGGGATCGATCCAGCATTGCAGACATTCATCATGTGTGATCTGCTCGGGGCGATCTGGTGGGAGGAATGGTCAGTCTATTACGTGACCGAGGTACATACCACTCCAGGTACTCGTCGTACAGATGCTGCTCCATGATGACATCGAGGTGCGTTCTGTCAGTTCATGCCGTCGTCCACTGCAGCTGCAGTGTCTGCCAGTTCGTACCATGCTGACCTGTCCTTGATTGCCTGCATTTCCAGAATCATCGATATTACATAGCAAGACATACAAAGTGTACACATTAGTCAGATTGAGTTTGACTCACCAGTGTACGGCTTATGGTAGGAACCTGCCATCTAGAGGGAGCACGACCTGGTGCAAGCTAAACTGTTGCATCACGCGCTGTGGCGCGAAAACCTCCACCATATACGAGAACATCAGATGGTGTGTCGTCGCCTATAGCTCCACGTCCTCTAGGCAATGCAGGGACAGCCCATGTGGTGATGCACGATGCACAAAATCTACTGTTCATGGACCCTATTGTGGTTACAGACCAAACAGAGAGAGAGAGAGTATGGTAGTGGGGAGTTACGTGAGTAGAAAATGGCTTCGGGTCTTTCCCCATGGCCTATGTCCTACATATATATACATTCACATGGGGTGTGCCTTTACAATTATACCCTTACATATGAGTACCTCCCTCAGGGGTACCTATGTCACTATACATGTCCCATTCTGGGCCTTACACTCTCTTAACAGGCCTGCTAGGCTTAGGTGGGGGCCACCCCTACAACAGACCCCATATGACGTCGCTACATGCGACGACTCGAACTTGTTATGCCACAGCAAATAGCACCTCGACGGTTTACCCTTCGCCCACCACAGACAGGCAGCAGTCCATTGGATGCCTATCGTGGGCCCGTCTATTAGGTCGGTGAACTTGCCGAATGGGTGCATTGGCATCACAATGGTTGGACGTCCGATAGGAAAGTGCTCCCAACTCCACAACTGCAGGAGCACGTAGCAGATAGCCGGATTGGGGGCACCAGTAGTGGCGCGCTGGCAAGCATCACATAACCCCCGATACGTGGTGCATAAAACCGCCGATCACCAGCTATACCGAGGCATCACTCTAAACTATGCATCCACCGAAGACTCGACGAGGCCGATGAACCCAACGTTGCAAATATCACCGTGTGTAGCTGAAAACTTGCTCCAACCAAATAGCTGAATAAGAAATGCAACAATGTGCATCCTGATAACCTCCGGCGGTGCATCCTGCGGTGCATCCTGCGGGCATACACTGAAATTGTTCAGCCAAGTGCGGGGACACTACGTGCACTCTCTGGGATTGGCCGACCGAACCGGTCTGCTAGCCTCTCCTTCCAGTCAACTGGTGTAGGGGCTGGAACAAGTGCGTCACCCCCAAGAGGGAGACCGGTCAAGAACGTGACGTCCTTCAGAGTGACTGTCATCTCACCCCACTGAAAGTGAAATTTGGGCATCTCGGGACTTCACCTGTCCACCAGTGCCGCAAGCAGACTGTCATCGATGGTGAACTCGTGTCTAGTGGAGATCAGCCTTGTAAAGGGCAACAAGCCCGTGGCCTGTACGGCTGGGACGTCGCGCTCGTCCAACGCCCACGGATCAAACCCCGCGCAGCTTGAACGGCGAAGGGCTAGCCGCGTCACCCGTCATCCATGAGTGGCAACGGTGTTTCTCATCGTACACGTGTTCCAGAAGCTCCAATAAAGCCATGCCTTCTAATACATAGGACAGATCAAATATTAGTGCGAAGATTAATAATGACAGTAAGACTTACTTTATAATATAAACTACATTAATTATGACTAACTAAATAACTGTAATTATGACTAGGACTACAGGAATAACGTCGAAAGCACGCTATAAAACATTACCTGTCGTTCAGGAGAAGTAATCAGCACTGCCACATCCTTAATGATTTATGCACTGTCTTCTCTAAATAATTACGTGCACACTATTAATTTTGAGAGTACCTTGCAACAAATGGGACAGATCACAGACGAAATATTAGTGCGAAGATTGATAATGACAGCAACATACTACAAGTCAGTGGTTACATACTTGTAACAACATTCGAGTACTTCACCAATTACCGATAATTTGATTACTCATCCTAAAAAAATGATGAGCCATTCATTATCATCGTCCTTACCACTTAATTACTTACCACTAACTCAGTACTTACCCCTAACTAATTGCCACTACAGTAATTATGACTAACTAATTTTTCCATTCAATAACAAATTATGGGTACCGTTCGTACACAAAAATAGTAAAACTATATCTAAATTACTACGACCTACTTACTTCGTAATACAAACTATATTAATCACGACTAACTAAATACTACTAATTGACTATGATTACGGCAATAACGTCGAAAGCATACGATGAAAAATTACTTGCCTTTCGAGAGAAGAAATCACCACTGACAATTTTAAGCTACGCGTTGGCTTCTCAAAGTAATGAGCTATGCATTTCCAATTTTGAGCAACGACCGTGACAATAAGCTTCTGCGATAAGTGACTGAGATGAACAACGACGAACTGTGAGAGGCTCGTATTGATGGCCGAGCAAAAGTGAACCCAGTGCGCTCACCCCGTACATTGAGGACCCATTATTATGAGCAGCACTTCGGGTGAGGGGGACGACATCATAACACTGACAAATATGCAAACGAGGGAGCGGACTAGAGGGACGACACGGATATAATGACATTAGTACGAACGAGCGAGCGCAAGAGGGGCATGACATACAGAGAGTGACAATTGTGCAAACCAGATAGTAGGAAATAAAATATAGTATGATTGGCTGACACATACCACTTCAAAATATGCGTGATCATCGTTAAATTCATGATTAAATTAACCCAAACAAACGTGACAAATTTGGATCAAATAAAATTTTCAACACAATAACTATGACTATGTCGGGAGGCTTCACAAAAAATTTCGTAATTATTAGAGCTCGTTTGCTATATATAAAAACTCATAAAAATATCACAATTGTATGAATTTTTGAACAACATTCGCAACGAATAAAATTACCCAAAAATTACAATGCGATGTACGTTGTGTCGTGCCGGCTTAATCACTTGCCGTCCTCCACGGCAGGCGCATCGCATCTACCATCTGTTAGCGGGCGGCGCACCACTGCCGCGCCTCGGCGTGTCGCCTCGTCGTGCGCTGCCGTTAAATCCACCAAACGACAGAAGTGATATTTTTATAAATACAATTTATATATTATTAATTTTATAAATATAATGTATAACAATGCTAAATCTAGCTTTACCTCAATTTTTTCTCTACGACTGAAAACTATCAGGAATACGAGGTCCCCTAACGGCCAACCAATATGGCCGCCGCTAATACGGTCAATGAAAATAAAGAATGCCTGACATGTTGTACACATCACATGCAGGCAGAAGTAAATTCACACGGAAAACCTGGGGTACGTGTCCATGAGAAGGCTTGCATGCATCGCCGCATCGCAGCAGCAGGTAGAGAGGCTCGTCTGGTGTCATGCGTGACGAGCTCGAGCCACATCATTTGGGCTCCACGCCGCGAACGCCGCACTGCTCCCCCCGGCCGTACCTAGCCAGTACGCGGGCGTAGCTTTTTCTCTGCAACGCGACAAGTCCGGGTGGGGGGGAGAGGACACCGATCGGCACAGGCGCACAGCCGCACAGGCGCTAGCTCTAATGTGCATGCACCCCGCCATGTAGGCCGTAAGATATGGCCCACGTACCACGCAAGCCTTTTTGTCTGAGCCTGGGCCCCACGTACCAGCAAGCCTGTTTGTCTGGCCTGGGCCGCGTCGCACGCACACCGGGATCCTTTGAGCCGCCGTAGTGTGGTGCCTCTCTCGGGCTATTGCGCTCTCGGCCTCCCGCGCTGCATGCGTTACCCGTGTAGTCGTGCGTGCGTAAGCCTTTGGCGTCTCTCTCTCTCTCTCTCTCTCTCTCTCTCTCTCTCTCTCTCCACCCCATGCTTTTCTATCAGCTGCGGAGTAATAAAACACTAAAACCAGGGGCGAGTAGAGTAAACATACATACCACGCATTCCCACTGAATTGACCGCGCAACAAACCCGACCGAACACACCGATTGTTTCTTTAAGCGTTTCTGGGAGCAAGTGGAAGCTACATACGAGAGCAATTAGAAAATGATAAGCTGTACGATGGGAATCAAAGTATGGCTTACTTTGATAATTCCGGTTATTATCGGTGATGCTCTGGCCGAGGGCTTGATTAGGAGTGTTGGGTGGTTCACTGGGCACTCATGCATCTCTCATTGTCCATTCGAATTGATTGAATTCGATATTCAGGTAATGTGGGAAGCTCAAAGCTTTAGATAGAGCCTAGTAAGAGTTAGGAAATATTTTGTGGAGACAGAACAAGATTTAGCACAAGAGAGGGCAATGGTACTTTGATACTACCTTGTGTATGGCCAATGTGAAAAAGAACCATGGTAATCACTTAGGTGTAGACCTTGTATAATTTATAATCAAATTGGGACGCTCGTTGAGGATGAAATCCCACAAGAGTACCATGGTACTCTGTGTATGGCCAATTTGAAAATAAATAAAGGTAGTCAAAGTGTCAAAATGTTTCAAAACTGCTCGTTGAGGAATAAATTCTCGATGGTACTACCTTGTGTATGGCCAATATGAAAGTTAAGAAACTTTGTGTTATTCGAAAGAAAATCAACCTGGTGTTATAGAAATGTGCATACACATTTATTTGCGCTGTAGGATGAAATGCTATTTTATAAATGTACAAATTGTGGGTACAATTATAAATAAGCGTAAGGACTGTAATGCAAATATTTACAATAGCGATTTGATTTTCAAGAAAATTTGCACGAACTATAGGGTGGATTGTGCAAAATTTTGAAAACTTGTGAGGCCCATTCGGCTTTGAGCCCATGAGGGAGTGGGAGGATTGGGCCAAAACCCATGAATGAGCAACCAATATAAAGGAAGGGAGTAGGGAGGTTAGGTTTCCCTAACCCTCGCCGCGGGAGCAACGCCGCGCTTTCTCGCCATGGAAGCAGCGCGTGGCTTTACTTTTTGCTTGTAACAGCGTCTCTCTCTCTCTCTCTCTCTCTCCACCCCATGCTTTTCTATCACCATGAGTAATAAAACACTAAAACCAGGGGCAGTAGAGTAAACATACATACCACGCATTCCCACCGAATTTGCGCAACAAACCCGACCAGAACACACCGATAGGAGCAAGTGGAAGCGAGCAATTAGAAAATGATAAGGCATGCGATGGGAATCAAAGTAGTGTTGGGTGGTTCACTGGGCACTCATGCATCTCTCAGGGGAAGCTCAAAGCTTTAGATAGAGCCGGGAGACAGTTTAGCACAAGAGAGGGGCAATGGTGGTGGCAGCGCGTGGCATAGCCGAGAGGGCGCGAGAAGGTGCGGCGCGGTGGTTAAGGGGGAAGTACTGGCTAGCATGTGCACGATACTGCGGAGGTCAAAGGCGGTTTAAATTGAGGCTGTCGGTCAGGAGAGAGAAAAAAGGGAGTAGAGGCGATGGCGGGAGGGACCGGCGGTGCTTGACGCACGTGCAGGGTGGTTGAGCGTGTCAGGGGCGGGGAAAGCTAGGCAGTACGGCCTCTGACACCTTGCAGCAGAGTAGTAGCGACAGGATGGCGCGGGAAGGCGCGAGAGAGCTCGAGCAGCAGCAAAAATCAAGGCGACAGTGAAAATATCCAACGATGAATAGTGCCATGCGAGATTGAATTGAAAGGGGAAATCTAGCAGAGAGTTTAGAGTTTGAATGGCTGAGATTGGACCTGAAAAAGGCTAGGGATCAAAGGAAATCAAATTCAAAGGAAATTCAAATTTCTTTTAAAAATTCAGTTTGTTTTAGAATCGTTAATGTAAAGATAAAGGGAATGACATCACAGGGGATATGGGTGTACCGGATGAGTACACAATTTGTTTGGCTATACCGAGGAATAATTTTTGAAACCATTACACACTACTACAAAAATAATTATCGCAGACAGTGCAGAACTACTATCATAGACGGTTTAAAACTGTCATCATAGACGATTTTTTGAACCTTTAAATTTATGTGTCAGTAGTAATCGGAGGTTATCACAGAAAGTTTATAAGTCGAATGTGATAATACAACATAGACAGTTTGTAACTAGAACCATTTGTGAAGAACACTACCATAGAATGCTCAAACCAAAAACAGTCTGTGATACTTTCCTATCACAGATAGTTGGTGTGCGAGTATCACAAACGGTTTTTGGTTTGAACCGTCTGTGACAGTCCTTCATAGATAGTGTATACCACAAAATCGTTTGTGATAGTTCATTCTATACCTAAAATTCTTTCTGTTTTTTGGCTAGCCTCCAGAAATGTTAGCTATGCTATTTGAAAATAAGCAAATATAGCAGCACATTCCATTTCCATTAAGATTAGAATCCACTATTACAGAATAACACAAGAGGACACTTACAATTTTATAAATATAAGCTTCACGGTTACAAATTCAAAAAGATAATTAACATTACAAGAAACTTCATGCTAATGTAAGCTAGACTTACACATCCTTCATTAAACTATAATCTAAATCAAGTGGAGTGGAAGAAATTTCAAGTAGCAGAAACAAAAAAGCAACGAACACCATTTTCAGCTTCTATTCAAAAAATCAATAGAATGCCACACTTTCAGGATGTAACAAGCAGAAGCCCTCTACTGATGCTGGCGACTTGGAATAGTGCAAATCTGCCATTGCCTTCTTCCATTCCATCTTGCTTCAAGTGAATATTCAGCTGCCCTTGACGAACCCCTTCCCACCCTTGCTACGCACAAACGAGTTGAAGTAGTACCGGTAGTGTTGGTTCTTAGAGCAGGGAGAGAGGATTAATAAGAAGTGAGAGGTGGGGAGGAGACCGGCGCCTGCCGTTCAATGTAGAGAGAGATGAACGGGTGAGATCGGGATCCTTGGGGAGATGACGCGAATAGGTGATGTGGCGGGGAATTATCATAGACGGTTCGGATTTACAAACTGTCTATGATAGAGACACCACAGATGGTTCTTAAAAAACCGTCTATAATAACGGGAGATATCACAGATGGTTCTTATTAAAAAACCGTCGGTGATAATGGCCAAATGGTAGATCACAATTCAAAGACAATATATTGGTGCAATATAAACAGCTAGTTTCAAAAGATAAAATAGCAAAGTTTTGTATGGCTTATACATGCTCATTTGAAAGGTTTTGATGAGATTTACAATTTTACAGTTGAGGCAAAACCTAAATTTTGAAGGGATGAAAAAGAAAAAGGGCAAAAATAGAAACCAAAAACTTATGACGCAAATTCAGGGCCAAAGATGGCCAATTTTAGGGGTCTTAGAGGGTGACTAGCATGCGCCAGTTATTTTCTTTGGATCGGGCTCATTATTAGCTTTTTAACGAGTACAAAAATGTCAAAAATGGACACCATATGCAAAAGTTATGCCCATTTACTAAAGGTATCTCAAAACAAAATCATACTCGGACTCAAGCGGGAGATAATAAAATTTTGGAGGATTACAAGGCTGGAAAATATAACAGATAACTTCATTGAAGTATCACAGATGGTTCTTGGTAAGAACTGTCTATGATACTTCATAGACGATTTTCACCATGAACCGTCTGTGATACTTCATAGACGGTTTTCACCATGAACCGTCTGTGATATTTCTCTTCACAGACGATTTATGTTAAAACCATATGTGATTGCACTTAATACTGACAGTTTTGATTAACTGTCTGTAATAAGGTGTCTAGTATAGCTTATTTTGTAGTAATGAGAACATTTGGCTGAGGATCAAGCTATCGGATTCAGAACACACCTGCAGGTGGAGAAGACGCCAAGATGGTCAACTTCGTTGGCTGGATGAGAAGGAGACATAAGAATCCATCGGAGGCGAAGGATATGACAGGATATGCCAACAGCGACCCAAGGAAGACGGCAAGAGGCGATGAGATCTGAATCGCATAGCTTAGCTATCGTTCCAAATGACTTCCATTTATGGCTTCTGGCTTTTGGAACGCGTCAGTTTCTTGATTTCGTTCTTTTTTGTATTCTGGGATTTTTTTTGCTTTTGCTTTTTCCCCTTATTTCTTTACATTATCTGTGATGATATATTTTTTTCATTTTTTAAATTTAAATACTTAAAAAACTAACATCTGCTACGGTGCAATTTCAACCGTTGCAATGCTTTTTCAGCCGCTACGATGCCAAAAATGCCAAGAAACCACAAGCCCACAGCTGTTTGGAGCACCACCTTAGTTCATTCCTTCTCCTCCCAAGCCCGGCTCCAGCGCGAGACCATCGCTAGGGCGCCATGGGCACCAGCATCGTGCCCAGGGGCCTCACTGAGTACCGTCCCCGTGCTTGTTGTCCAAGTAGTCATCTTTCTCACTCACCTGAAGTTGTTGCATCTTGCATGGATCTTGCTGCCGGCAACGCCATTGTTAGTAGGAGGGAGGGGAGGATGGGTGTGTTAGTGTGCAGAGGCGAGAGGAGGCAGAGTATTGGGTGTGTGGGAAACAGTGGGGATCGCGAGGCGCGGAGTGGATCAAGCCATAACGGGAATGAATTCCGCTTAATATAGGCCCTGTTCGTATTGGCTTGTGTTTCTATCTTTGCTTAGAAAGCCAAAAGTTAATACAAACATCCAGCTTATCAAAGCGGTTTCTCCACTTCTCTCGCTACTATTTCGCTCCTAGGATAAGCTAGGGTCACGGGTGCATCACGCACCCACTCTTCTCACTTTCGTCACGCACGTATTTCTTGTTCACCTTTTCCACCACTTGCTTTCTCTTTCTAAAAGCTACTTCTATTCATTTTTAGCCAAAATTCACAGCTAAAAGTCATCAGCAAAAGTCAATATGAACGCCCTCATAGAGCGTAATGGGCTTTCCACTATGTTGGGATCAGATTACTTGGTATCCAATACTAGCCCACTCGAACCAAACACAAACTAGTAGGATCTATTTGCATTGTAATTAGATTACACCAAAAAATTGCTCATCAAACACTTTCTATATCTCTTTGTACACGCAGGATGTGTTTTACACAACACTTTTTATAATTAATGTTCTGAGGTGCCGCTCCAAACAACTTAAAAGTCCGACTTCTGGCTTCTGCTGTTGGCTGCAAATGCACTGTAGTGGTTGTTAGCATTTTCTGAGTCGAAAAAGTGAAAAAAATAGTAAAAAAAAATTGAAAAACACCGCTCCATCTTTTGGGACAATGTAAAGTAATGTGGGAAAAAGAAAAAACAAAAATAAAAATAAAAAAGCAAATTAAAAAATTGACACATTTCAAATGGCTTCTAGCCAAGTAGGAAGCTAGAAGCGGATAACTTTTAATCTGATTGGAGTAGGGACTCAAGAATCGTCTCATCATCAGCATGATTAGTTCTTGACTGATGTTGCACAGTACTATGGAAAGAGAAGGATGATGTGTAGTTTATTTGCCCTTGGACGTAGAGGATCCAAGGTCGGCACCAAGTGGGGAGGAGGTGAAGGCTGGGGAAGATAGGCAGGCTCAGGTGGATTTTTTTTTAAAAAAATTATGGTTTAGTTTTCTATAATAATTAATATTTAAATGAAGTATTTTTTAAGTGGAGTCTACAAGTTAATTATAACAAATATTACCTCGACTTTATCTATATTGAACAAAATTATGTACAGTATTTCTCTCTATACTATCTTCTAAACAGCTAAAAATTAAAAAAACTAATCTAAAAGTTATAGCTTATAGCCTAAACGAATTCACCTGAGAATGAGGTGCGAGGGATCTGGGAATAGAGCAGAGGCGGGGGAATCAGATCGATTTTGGCCGTCGTGACGCGGTCTGCGGGGCCAGCGGGCACGTGAAGGTGCGAGGTGCATGTCCACCTGGCCGCTTCCTAGGCCTGGCCCCACCCGCATGAACTAAGCTCTAGAGAGGAGAGATTTGCCACGTCCACATCCCTTTCCAATCCCTCCCTCTTCTTCTTCCCACACGGCTGCATGCCATTCCCCCGGCCCCCCGCCAATCTCCTCTCCTCCAATCGCCTGCCCGCGCCCACGTGAACGCCGGCCGGCTTTTCCACCCCGCCTCTGCGCACCACGTCCATGCACCACCTAGCGTAGCCACCCCGCATGCCATTGTCGAGCGGCGCATGGACCCGTTGCAGCGAGCCGGCGAGAGAGGTGGTGTCCTCGTCCATGCTGCATGTATATATAGGATCCTTCTCTGTCGACTCTGCACGCCTGGCCTTATCATCACACACACAAACAAACTCAGGTTAGGGGGAGGCCTGGAGTAGATTTCCATAGGAAAAGCTAGCTCTGGGAGAAGCGAAGAAGAGGAAGAAAGGTCAATTCAAGCGGTTTATCCGGAAGAAATGGCCCTGGGAGACGACTCCCCTGCCTCCTACATCCGCATGGTAACCAACTTTCCCCTCTCTTCCCTACTTCTAGCTAGCTGAAACACTCTCACCTGCTGTTGTTTCTCTCACTCAGCTCTTACAGTACTCTATCTGTGTGTAATCTTTGTGTAGTTTACACATATATAATACCGTTGAGTGTTATTGTAGCGTTTGGTTGGGTTCTTTGTGGGTAGATGGCATGCATGCCATGTCCAAAGACAGGCTCGGTACCACCGGACACAGGATAATTCTCCGGCCTGTATATACTGACAGTGACGCGGAACTAACGAGCCGAAACTAGCATATCGTCAGACGATGTCGTCGAGGTTAAGTCGGCGTGCTTGTATTAATTGCAGGTGCAGCACCTGATTGAGAGATGCCTGACGTTCGGGATGAGCATGGAGGAGTGTATGGAGGCGCTGTCCAAGCGCGCCGACGTTCAGCCCGTCGTCACCTCCACAGGTCGATTACCATTACCAGCACCTTGATTCCTCTTGGGCATAGAACACTTGATTTCATCGCGGCTCTTCTTGATCTTGGGTGTGCGTGCAGTGTGGAAGGAGCTCGAGAAGGAGAACAAGGAGTTCTTCGACAAGTATAAGCAGTGGAGATCAGAAAAGGGAGGCGGCGGCGGCGGCAGCAGCAGCAGCTCCTAATCACGAGAAGATGCATGCATGCTGCTTAGTTGCGATGTTTTCTTAGTTCTTAATTAGTGTTTATTGTACTTAGAATAAATAAGAGATGGGGGAGGTGAGGTCAGCTAATTAACGCGATTCATATATGGTGGTGCATGTACAGCAGTACAGGGTTGGCAAGGAAGCATCTTATATATCGCTATATTTTTCAGATTTGTATCCATCATTAATCTATGTCCGATGGGTTTGTTTATATTTTAAAGTAGCACTGATGAATAGTACTAGCTGATAGAAAATAAAATCAAAAGTTGTCTCAAAAAATGAAACTAACGGGGCCATATCTTTCAAATTATTGTATTTGAAAATAAAAATGTAATTCAGAACAAATTTATAATAGATCCCAAATTATTATTATGCTAGAAATTTTAATTTACATTTGAATTGGAAATTTCGATATACAGTTTTATATTTTATAACCTATCTTTATTTGAGATTAGAATCCTTAATCCAGCATGTTATAAAACTTTAAAGTTTTTCTTAAAAGATGTGCTATTTTAAAATATCGAATTAGACTGGATTAGGTATCTTCTCTAACTAAAAGTATGGCTTATATGTCTTTTCTTTTGAAACTCTTTGAACTAAGTTTGTGCAAGATCCAACTATTTGTTGTAGATAATGCGGCTTTAGCAAAAATTCAGATATAATTCCAACATAATAAAACACAAACAAAGTATATTTCCAGCAGCAAGTAAATGACAGCATTAATATAAAAACATGTAAATCTACCATGTAATTTAAACAGGATAATGAACTCAAGGCATAGAGCATAAAAACTACTAAAATCAGCATAATGGTCAGATTTTATATTTCAATATTGCTCTCAGATGTAGAGTTACTCAAGATTTGTTCTTGGTCTTTCAATACTTGTCAAAATACTTCATAAACCAAATATGATAATCAAGAATTCAGACTTATGAGCTATACACAATGTTTCACAAAGGTTCAGAATCTGGTTTCAGACAGCAAGGTTCTTCTTTCAGTTAAAGGATGATTAAGTAAATGACTATGCAAAGAAATCAGTGAGACAATTAAATAGTCAAGTATTAGACTGACAATGTAACCACAGAATAGTTATTATCAGCACCAAAACCGAAAGACTAACAGTGAACAGACTGAAAATAGAGCAACAGTCCTAATCAAAATCATTTAACAACAGACATAACCAGTAGCTAATCCTAGGGACAAACTGACAATGTGAAACTGAGCGAGTAACCCAAGTCTGAATTGATTATCAATTTGGTTTCTAATATAACAGGTATCCTCACTGAGCCAACCGACCCATAGCCCACAATATTATTTTGTCTGTTATGGTTACAGACCAAACAGAGAGAGATGGTAGTGGAGAGTTGGGAGTAAGTGACAGTAATGGCTTGGGTCCCCCCATGGCCTGTATTCCATTCATATACACACATGGGGAGTGCTTTTACAATTATACCCTTACATCTGAGTATCCCCTTCAGGGGCACTTATGTCATTACACATGGCCTATTCTGGGCCTTATAACCTTCTACCGAACTCTTTGGGTTTAGGTGGGGGCCACCCCTACAACAGGAGTCTCTCATGGTGAAGGGCTTCACAGGGCCGAAGCCATGTTGCCGAGTCCTTTGGCCCCCTCCGTCCCTGCGGCCTGTGAACTTTTCCGAACTTGACCGAGAGCTGAGGCCATAGCCGAACTCGACGCCTGGATTGGTGGTTGAGGTAGATGCGCGAGCGTTCCGTCCCGAGCTGGTGCCTGATCGAAGTGGATGCGCGTGCGCTCCGTCCCTACCCTTCGAGCTGGTGGCAGCGGAGCTATCGCCTGGTTGAAGTAGGCGCGCGTGCGCGCTCCGTCCCCCTGCCGTGGCGGGATCGGGGTTGCCCGGGCCGAGTCGGAGGCGTTGCGCCGGCATAGGTAGGCGTAGCGGGCCCCTGAGTTGTCGCACATCGTCAAGTGATAGCGGGCGCTGCTGCGGCGCTCCTTCTTCGGCGTCCCGTGGCGAAGTGTGCTTAGCGCGGTGCGAGCCATGAGGCGTCGTGGCCATTTTAATGTGGCGGCGGACTTCCGGTGGTTAGACTTCGCCGGTTGGCTCTTCGCCGATTGGCTCCCCCCGATGGGGTATATGCAGCGGCCAGTGCGGCGTTGTTCTACATCATGTCCTTGGATAGAAGCTGCTCCCTAAAATGGGCCCTTGGTGCATCGACATTCCCTAGCGGCGCGGAGCGGCAGGGGATGTTGATGTGCGAATGGAAGTCCATTTTCTGGGAGCTTGGTTAGCGTCTGTTATCGGTAGCGGTGGCGCTTCACGCCCTCGTGGCTGCGTTTACGCATCTGACGGCAAGGTTGCCTGTTCTCCTAAGCAGACCTATCTTGATCGGGGTTCTGATGGAGCCGTCGCGTACTTTGAAAAATGTTAATGCGAAGGTGGCTGTTAAGGAGAACAAGCCAAACTTTGCGCGACATGACCTTTGCTTTTGCCATGTGTGGGAGGTGCCAGCGGCGAGTTCGTGGCGCGGTCCGCTCCTTGAAGCCAAGGTCGAGGCGAAGCGCGCGGCGCGCCGAGGTTGGTGTGGCGATCGAGAAGAGCGGCCGCCTACGCGCGCGTCATGCTCCGTATGAAGGCGGTAAGGTTTGACTTGTTCGTGAGAGCGGATATGCTTGAGTTCATCGCATTGGCGATTGTGCCAAGCGGCGCTATCATCAAGGAGCGTTGATGTCTGAAGCTTATCGTCTATAGAACCCGTCAAACCTACCGCACATCCGCCCATACGTTCCCAAAATACGAGAAACCAGGGCGCCTGAATCCCTGCCGGGTTAGGTCATGAGGCTATTGCGCGGGCCTTGACGCCGAAGTGGCCGGCTGCGCCTTCCCATGGAGGCGAGCTCACGTCGAGTGCCCGAGGTTGCTTGGTCATGGCGGCTTGCCGGTATACCGGCGCAGGCCGGCGGGTGGCAAAGTTTCGCGACTAAAGCGAGACTTCGCCCTTATTAGGCTGCCGAAGTCGATGCTGCGAGCCGCGCCGAGTTGAAGTAGGCGCCGCGCGCTCCGTTCCCTACCCCGATCGGGCGGCGGCGGCGGCGCCTAGCCCAGCGACGCGCGCGCACGCTCCGTCCCCTACCCTTCGAGCGGGTGGCGCGAGGTGGCGCTGGCCGAAAGACGCGCGTCGCGCTCGTCCCCTACCCTTTGAGCGGGTGGCGGCGGAGCCGCGGTTGGCGAGTAGGCAGCGCGTGCCGTCCCCTACCCGCCGAATGGGTGGCGCGAGTGGCGCCTGGCCGAAATCTGCGCGCGCGCGCTCGTCCCCTACCCTTGAGCGGGTGGCGGCGGAGTGGCGTGTGGCGAAGTAGACGCGCGCGCTCCGTCACCTACCCGCCGAGCGGGTGGCGGCGGAGCTGGCTCTGGCCGAAGAGCGCGCGTCGCGTCAGTCCCCTACCCTTGAGCGGGCGGCGGGTGGCGCTGGCGAAGTAGACGCCTGCGCGTCCGTCCCCTACGCTCGAGCGGGTGGCGGCGGGTGGCGCGGCGGCAGATGAAGCGCGACGCTCCGTCCCCTACCCTTGAGCGGGTGGCGGCGGGCTGGCGCCTCGCCGAAAGTAGGCGCGCGTGCGCTCCGTCCCCTACCCCGAGCGGGTGGCGGCGGGTGGCGCCTAGCCGAAGAGCGGCGCGCGCTCGTCCCCTACCCTTGAGCGGGTGGCGGCGGTGCTTGGCGCTTGGCCGTAGAAGCGCGCTGCGTTAGTCCCCTAACCTTGAGCGGGTGGCGGCGGGGCGCGCGTGGCGAGTAGGCAGCGCGTGCGCTCCGTCCCCTACCCTTGAGCGGGTGGCGGCGGGTGGCGCCTAGCCAAAGTAGCAGCGCGCGCGCTCTGTCCCTACCCGCCGAGCGGGTGGCGGCGAGGCGGCGCGCGTGGCAGTAAGACGCGCGCTCCGTCCCCTACCGCCGAGCGGGTGGCGGCGGGGCGCGCGTGGCGAAGTAAACGCGCGCGCGGTCCGTCCCCTACCCCCGAGCGGGTGGCGGCGGAGTTGGCGTGTGGCGAAGTAGGCGCGCGGTCCGTCCCCTACCCGCCGAGCGGGTGGCGGCGGAGTTGGCGCCTGGCGAAGTGAAGCGCGCGCGGTCCGTCCCCTACCCTTGAGCGGGTGGCGGCGAGGTGGCGCCTGGCCGAAGACGGCGCGCGCTCCGTCCCCTACGCGCGAGCGGTGTGGCGGGGTGGCGCTTGGCGAAGTAGGCGCGCGCGTCCGTCCCCTACCCTTGAGCGGGTGGCGGCGGAGTGGCGTGTGGCGAAATGAGGCGCGCGGTCCGTCCCCTACCGCCGAGCGGGTGGCGCGAGGTGGCGCCTTGCCGGTGGCGCGCGCGCTCCGTCCCCTACCCTTGAGCGGGTGGCGCGGGTGGCGCTTAGCCGGAAGAGGCGCGCGCGTCCGTCCCCTACCCTTGGAGCGGGTGGCGGCGGGGTGGCGCTGGGCGCGTAGACGCGCGCGTTCCGTTCCCTACCCTTGAGCGGGTGGCGGCGGGTGGCGCGTGGCGAAGTAGCAGCGCGCGCGTCCGTCCCCTACCCGCCGAGCGGGTGGCGGCGGGTGGCGCCTAGCGAAGTAGGCGCGCGCGCTCAGTCCCCTACCCTTGAGCGGGTGGCGGGTGGCGCCTAGCGAGCGCGCGCTCCGTCCCCTACCCTTGAGCGGGTAGCGCGGCGTCGGGCGCGCGCGCGGTCCGTCCCCTACCCTTGAGCGGGTGGCGGCGGGTGGCGGCTAGCCGAAGTGAGGCGCGCGGTCCGTCCCCTACCCTTGAGCGGGTGGCGGCGGGTGGCGCGCTAGCCGGCGTGAGCGCGCGCGGTCCATCCCCTACCCTTCGAACGGGTGGCAGCGGAGCTGGCGTTTAGCCAAAGTAGACGTGCGCGCGCTCCGTCCCCTACCCTTCGAACGGGTGGCAGCGGAGCTGGCGCTTAGCCGAAGCAGACGTGTGATCCTTGGAGCCGAGGCCGGGACTGGAGCCAGCCGTGGCAGAGGCTCAGCAGTGGTTCTGAGTTGCAACTTCGCATCGCGAACACCGCCACTGCTCGCAGCTGCTCGCCTCTTCCCTAGGGAAGGGGGACACGGGGCGGGCGGGGAATGGCGCAGCATTGAAGCTGTTGTGATCCGGTGGCCCATTAAGGCACTTTTAATGGTGGCTAAATTTGTGTTGACGCCTGGCCTCGCGTGCGCCAGATATCTCGTGCGGGGGTTGGCACGCGGCGGGAGGCTAGTGGAGCGTCGTGCTCTGACGGTCCTCACCGCTGCGGTCATGCCCCTTCGTCTTCGGGTATGGGGGATTGTGTGGGACGGGCCTTTGTACGACTGCAGTCGCGCCCGGTACGCGGACAGTCGCGACGCTTTGGCATCGGGGGGAGGTGGCTTGAAATAGCCCTTGTAACGCGCCCCGCGGATATCGCGCCCCTTCTTGCTTGCCTCGCCTTCTATACTCCGTGGTATTTTTGCATGTACTTCCTCTTGCGGAAGCAATGGCATCTGGCGACAAGCGTGGCGGCGGCTAGTACTGCGGCGTCGCGGCGATCTTCACCGCTAAAGGTGAAGTATTCGCAAAAACGCGACGGCGGCGGCGGACAAGTGGTGGCTGGCGGCGGAGAAGGGAGGCGCGTTCTCCGGCGAGTTGGGCCCGTCGCTCGTGACCGAGAAGACAATCCAAGCGCTTCTGCGCGTGGGGAAGCTGTCCGAGTGCCAGGCGGTATGATTGCCCGCCGCCGATGAGACGGAACCGCGCCCCGAGGGGTCGGAGGCGCTCGTATTCGTTGCCTTTTTCGACACGAGGCTCTGCATCCCGGCGGCGGCGATCGTGGGCGGCGTCTTGCGGACGCCGGGCCGCGCTGGCGACTCGAGCAACGCCGTGGCGGCTCGGCGTGTCTGATTGGGCCTTGCGCTCGGGAGCGTGTTGGCCCAGCGCTTCGTTATTCGCCTACCTGCACGAGGCACGATGCCATCCCAAGGACCGGAAGGACGGGACACTGTCGAGCTTCGGCAGCATCACCTTTATTCTTCGGTCAACTTGCGGCGAGCTCTTCCCTGCGAACTCCACTTGCGGGAAGTGGGAGTCTCACTGGATGAAGCGGTGGTTCTACCACCATGTGGAGAGCGGGAGCAGCCTTGAGTGCACGGGCCGGCCGATCGTGTTCAAGACCTCGCCCGGCCGGACGCTCGGCAGCGAGGGCGAGGCGGAGGGGCGGCGGCTCGTAGGCGTGGCCGCCCGCTTTAACATGCGCGACCTCGCCGAAGAGTATGTGATGTACGGTGTGGCGCCGCTCTCCCGTGACTGGCGCCTTGCCGCCGAGAAGCGTCGAGATGACAATGTTTTGCCGTGGGTTTGCTCGCTGCCGGCGCCCTCCGGTCTTCGTAAGCGTCGACCGTATTTCCCCTTTGCTTACGCGAAATACGTTACATGTTAACCTTAACTCTTGCTTTACTTTAGGGATTAGCTTGGAGGATGCGAGCGGGCGCGCGCGTATTCTCGGGCTGTATGCGGCGAGGAGCATGAGCGACGCGTGCGCTGCTCTGCGAGGCGGGTCGGGCGGATAAACGCGTGTGCGAGGCCCTAGGCCTTGCCGTGTCGGGCGTCTTTGGCCGCCACGCAACATCAAGACGGCAGCGCGGCGAGGAGGAAGGTGCCGTCTCGCAAGAGGGGCGAGTGGGCGTCTGCTGTGCTTGGTGTAGCGGTTTGCAAGTGCTGGCTGCTAAGCGCTCCGATGGCACAGCGAGCGCCAGTCGGATTCGGCGAGGTACGCCGACTCCGGCTTAGATAAGCGCGGACGTCGGGGCGACAGATCTTGGTGGGTGCCACGGGCGGCGGGTTCGCCACGGCGGCCGGAGAGAGAAGCCTCGTCACTCGCGGCGATCGTCGAGGCGGGATCCGAGAGGCCGGCGGTCTTGAGTGGAGCCGGCCGTGGCCGTCCTGCTGCCGAGCGTCCTGCGTGGGGCGCCGCGGGCTGGTCTTCACCGGCGGCCGGCGAAACCGCAGTTGCCCCGCAGAGGTTGCCACGGAGGGCTTCGCCTCGGTGCGCGGCCATGAGGCCTCTCGGCGATGGGCTGCTGAGGCGCGTCGTCACCCTGCTTTGGCTAGCGGCGTGTCTGCGGCGGAGCTCCACCGGACATCGAGGGGATTCGTCGTGGCGACGGGCATCGGGAGCTTGTGGGACTCCGACGCATATGCCGAAGTTCCTGCGGCGCGCGCTCCCTCTGCCCCCCAGGCCGCGCCGTCCACCACGCAGGAACGATCGGCGCCTGCCTCGAACGCGGAGGCTTCTGTTCTCGGCGGGACCACGCCTTCCGTGGGGACTTGCGCTACCGTTACTTCGCCTGGTCCAAGGGGGGCGGGCCCCCGGAGCCCTCCTTCCGCTACCGAAGGTAAGGTGGTTTGGCTTCCCTGGTGTTTTGTTCGTTGTGCCTTGCAGTGCTCACCTGCGTCCCTGTCTGCAGCGTCGCTTATTCCGGAGGAGCCCTTGGCGGAACACGAGGGTCCTGGTGCCGGCGGCGCGAACGTCGTGCGCCTCGATCCGCGAACCGTTCCTCCGTCACGAGACGCGAGGCGTGGCATGGGATCGTGGATGACGCGCCGCGGCGTCGGCCGGCCGGCGCTTCATACCTACGGGTGGGCGTCTCGGGGGCGCCGAGTGTCGGGGATGAGGTAAGTGCTTACTTATGCGATAATGCTTGGCCATCTTGAGCTTGCTAAGTCGTTTTGCCTTGCAGACCTTGGTCTTTGGCGAGGCCCCGCAAGCGGCCTATGTTTATGCGCAAGGGCGCTCGAAGATAGGCTGCGGCCACCAGGAGGAGCTGCGCGAAACCACGGGGCTCGTTACGCCAGATGCCCGCATCCGCCACCGGAAGCGAGTGCGCTGAGTGTGGCGCACGCGAGGACTTGCCGCTTTGGCGCGAGTCGGCCGTGGGAGCGTGCGGCGGGAGTTCGCGGTGGAGCGGGACGGCCTTCTGCAACAAGTCGCCTTAATTCTAGCAGAGCGTGACCGGACGCTTGGCGAGGCTTCGGTAGTTGCATGGGATGCCATGCAAACGCTGGAAAGCCATCTCCAGAGGCTTGTGGCCAAAGTGCCGGACCACGCCTTCGGCCCGGAGGAGCTGTTGCGGACCCTTCGCTGGATCAAATATGCCGCCGACGCTGCGCGCGGTGCCGCGATGACCTTCGGCAACCACTGTGCCTACGTGGCGTCGTGTATGGTGTGCGCGCTCCTACGGCATCGTGGTTGCACGCACATCGCCGGTCTGGAGGACCCCCAGCTGGAGATGCCCGGCGGAGCTGGAGTAATGTCCGGCGCCGTCCGCGCCGTTCATCGCGCCATAAAGCACTTCTACGAGCAGATCTGGGACTACGCCGGAGTGGCCGCCGCACAGGTCGAGCTCCGAAAGTCCCTTTACGGGAGGAGCCTCGGCCAATTTACGGGCGGGGTCCCCGCGCGGCGAGGGGCGGCTGGGACCTCCGGCGCGAGAACTTCGCGAGTGCGACGCCGAGGTGGCTAGGTGTAGGCGTGCGTTGTAATGTCCGCCCCTTTTTTGTGAATAAAATACGCGCTTGTTCTACGAACTGACTATTTGACTTGTGCCCCGGGCAGCTTCCTTGCTGGGGACGACTGCTTGCGTCCGACCTTGCGACCCGGCGGCGCCTTCGACGCTGGCAAAGGGCCGAGGAGTCGCTGAACTTTTGGGCGGGCCGATCCTCCTCGGGCGAGGTCCCGGCCTTAGCGCGCGTTAAGGACGAGCCCGCCGAATAATGGCTTAGAGCGGCAGATATGCTGGCGGGCCTCTGTACTTGTAAAATTTTCCCGATGTATACATCTGCTGGCAATTAGGATATGCGATGCGCGCTGTGCTTCGGGTGGTCTGACACTAGTTGTGCGGGGGCCCTAGCACTCCCAAGGCATTGTTTCTCGGCGGAGGCGAACCTCGACGCTACGACTTGTTTAGAATCCGTAGACTGACGCGTGCGGAGGCGGACCTCGACGCTATGACTTGTTTAGAGTCCGCAGACTGGCGCGTGCGGAGGCGGACCTCGACGCTACGACTTGTTTAGAGTCCGTAGACTGGCGCGTGCGACGGCGGAAGTGCGCGCGCGCTCCGTTCCCCTGCCCTCCAAGGCGGGGGTAGCCTCTGGTGTACCTCGCGCTCCGCGTGCACCATTCCTGAGGGCAGCCTCCGACTTGATAAGTAGGCGAGCCTCGACGCTCTGTCGTGATTAGGACTGTTCGTTCGGTTTATTCGGTTTATACGGTTCGGTAAATACGATTTTTTCGGTAAATACGGTTTTAGTATTTCAGGAAATATGGTATTTTTTAGAATACGGTGTGGTATCGGTAAATACCATTTTATTTCGGTTCGGTATCGGTTAATACCAATTTTACCAAAGTTTACGCGAATTGCTAAACTCCAATTCTCCATTCTAGAATCAGCAATTCATAGCAAACTAGCAGTGGCACTGTGGCAGTCGGACATCACTGCATGATCTGCATCACATTCACAGGCTCACAGCAATACAGCATCCTACTCCTACACACTGTACACACTACACAGCCAGACATCAATAGCAATACTGCAATATAGATACAGGCATACAACATCAGATTCAGACCATTAGTACATCACAGATTCACCGGAGTGGAGATTCATCAGTACATCACATATTGACAGATTCATAGCAATACATGCATACAGCATCAGTACATCAGCATCTCGGACTGGAGTGGAGTCGGGGAGAGCACCGGGCCGGCGGGGCGCGCCACCGGCGAGCACAGGAGTGGGGGAGCCCGGAGGAGGTCAGATACTCGGATTACTCTAGACTAGATCTAGTGAATGGAGAGGAGAGAAGAGAAGACCTGGTCCTGGTGGCAGAGGCGCGAAGCCGTGGAGCACCGGAGGACGGAGGTGGCGGAGGCGCGGAGGTGGCGGACTCCATCTCACGCCGGCGACGCTGCCGTCGATGCCGGTATGCCGCTCCGCTCAGGCACTGCCGTTGTCGCCGCATTGCCGCTCCACTCGGGGCGCCGCCGGCGCCGCTGCCGGTTGCGGCGCGCACTCGCTCGCTTCATGCGGCGCCGCCGCCGCCTCTGCCATTGCGGCCTGCGCGCCGTCGCTCGTCCGTTTTTTCCGCGTGGAGAGGGTGAGAATGAATTAGGGTTAGGGTTTCTTCGGGGCTCAGGCTTTTATCTCAGCCGCACGCGTGTTTCAGCCGTTCGATCAAATCCAACGGGCGATTTTTGCGGGCCAAGGCGTTTTCCAGGCCGGCTGCATTTCCAGCCGTCGGATGAGATCCGACGGCGCGCGCGTGTCGCGGGCGAGCGCGTGCGTTCTCTGGGCCGCGCGCCCGCGCGCGTGATTGGGCCGACCGGCTCATTTTTTCGGTTTTTTTCGGTTTTTTCCCGAAAAAACCGAATTCCCAAAAAACCTAAAATATAAAAACCGAACCGAATACCGAAAATCGGTCAAACCGAGTTGACCGGTTCGGTTTCGGGTCGGTTTTTTCGGTTCGTTAATAAAATGCATAGCCCTAGTCGTGATGCGCGACTGATATCCATGCCCTCCTTGCGTTCCGCGGAGTGCACAGAGAGCACCTGCGCTTTATTTATACTCCGTAGAGTGCGTGGGGTCAACATCCACGTCATATTTATACTCCGGAGAGTACGCGCAGGGACGAAGTCCCTGGCGTGCGCGGGGTTCGCGTCTTGTTTATACTCAGTAGAGTGCGCAGGGAAAACCACCGCGTCTTTATTTATACTCCGTAGAGTGCGTGGGGGTCAACATCCACGTCATATTTATACTCCGGAGAGTACGCGCAGAGACGAAGTCCCTGGCGTGCGCGGGGTTCGCGTCTTGTTTATACTCAGTAGAGTGCGCAGGGAAAACATCCGCGTCTTTATTTATACTCCGTAGAGTGCGTGCAGAGGCGTCCCCCCACACGTCTTTGTTTATACTCATGCCCGTGTCTTTGACGGAGAGTGCACACGCGAACGTGCGTCTTCGTTTATACTCATGCCCGTGTCTTTGACGGAGAGTGCACACGCGAACGTGCGTCTTTGGTTTATACTCATTCCGTGTCTTTGGCGGAGAGTGCACACGCGAGCGTGCGTCTTTGGTTTATACTCATACCGTGTCTTTTGAGAGAGTGCACCGCGAACGTGCGTCTTTGGTTTATACTCATACCCGTGTCTTTGACGGAGAGTGCACACGCGCACGTGCGTCTTTGGTTTATACTCATACCCGTGTCTTTGACGGAGAGTGCATACGCGAATGTGCGTCTTTGGTTTATACTCATACCCGTGTCTTTGACGGAGAGTGCACACGCGAACGTGCGTCTTTGGTTTATACTGCGGGAGCACGCGCGTAGGCGAAGCCTCCGCGTGTGCTCGCCGCGTATTTTTGCACAATAGTAATATGTTGGCGACAAACGGAACTTTATTGCATTCCCGTTTGCGCGGGTAAGCGATTACATATGACGGGAGGTATTAACCATTTGTGCTCGGCGCGGCCGGAGCCTCTAGTAGTTGCACTATCGGTAGGGCTTGCGGAGTCGCCCCCGGATGACGCCGTGGGCCTTCGCACGGCGGTGCCGATCCTAGGTGTGCCGCTGCTCACCGCGACGGGGACATCGGTGCCGTGCTCGCGCGCCGAGCCATGTCACCGTAAATCCACGAGCGGTAATGATGGCTCGCGGCCCGGAGCTTCATGCATAAATAGCCGTGATGCGGCACCGCCTAAGGAGTTAAGATTGGCGCCCCAATATGGCATTGTAAGGGTATGAGAGATCGACGGCGTCGAGCGTGGCGTCTTGACCCTTTCATTGTCGCCCGGCGAAGGAGACCGCAAGCATATTTGGCCGCGCGCGTAGAGGTTGTCCTCCGAAGCCTTGCAACGGGACTCCCGATGGGCCGAGGCGGCTTCGGGGGATCCCCATCTGGTCGAAGGCTGCCGTGAACAGAATGTTCGCGGAACTGCCGCCATCAACTAAGGCAAGTCCCACGTCGCATCCCGCTATAATGACTCGGACGACCAGGGGGTCGTGGTGAGGAAGCTCCACGCCTTGGGCATCGGCGGGTGTGAACGTGACTTCGTGCTGTGCCCAGTCCGGCGGCGTCTGCGCTGGGTATGCCGCCACATGGTGTAGCCTCCGTACGTAGGCCTTCCGCTGTCGTACTGAGGCGAACTCCAGCGAGGAGCCTCCGGAGATGACATTGATCACCATGCGGTGGGCGGCCTCCGGGGCCTGTAGCTGCAGGAGGCCCCCCTGAGGCTGCTGCACATGGGCCTGAATCCGCAGAGGGCCTCGTGGGGCTGCGTCCTTGCGCTTGGATGTGCATGGGGGCCGTATGGGTCTTTGTCGTGGCCACCACAGGCGGGCGTGCTTCCTGGTCCCTGTCCCTGGTGACGCTCTGGCGGAGCGCCGCGATAGAGGTGCATGCGCGCGTGTCGTGGGTGCCGCGACCGTGGACTTCGCACGACAGCCCATGGTGTTGGTCGTCATAATCTCCCCGGCCTCTATCGTCGCGGCCCCGGCCACGACCGCGTCCCCGGCCTCGGCGCCCCCGACCGCCCCGACCCGCGGGAGCGCTTTCGTCGAACGCGCCGATGTCGAGGACGTACCGGCCTCGCCACGACTTCTGCTGGCCACGCTTGGGCCTATCGGACGGCTCCTTTTGCGGGGCGTCCTTGCGGTCGGGCGCGTCCTTGGACGACTCCTGCTTACGTTTTCCCTTCGAAGAACCGTCCTTCGGCGGATCTTCGGCTTTTGCCGAGGCGCCGGCCTGGTTGGTGTCGGAGTCGTCGCCTTGCCTTCGCCATGCGTCCTCTTCTGCCCTGGCGTATTCCTCCATTTTGTCAAAGAGCTTCGTCACTGTCTTGATTGGCTTCCGTGCGTTGTACTCGGCCATCGGGCCCGGGCGAAGGCCCTATATGGCTGCATTGACAACAGTGGTTTCATTAATGTCTTTGACTTGACAACGTATCTTCGCGAAGCGTTTGAAGTAGTCCCGGAGCTTCTCCGAAGGTTTCTGCTTCACGGCGAAGAGCTGGTCCGCGTATATACCCTTTTCTTGCTATATGTTTTAATTAAAGTTGGACTTCATTGTAATTTAATAATACTTGAGAGAATTAAATGCAAATTATATTTCAGACACTCTTTCAGGTTTTGTATATAGCCCAACACCTATTTTTTCCCCTGCCTATATGGCACCATGTGAATGGTATGAAAGCACTTTATTTTATTTTTTTCAATTACAAGAAAGAGACACACACCGCTAAGCACAGACATGCAAGTGTGCTCTCTTAATACAAGGCTAGAAAGACGCAGGCTAGGATAAATTCATGACCTCACAAAATTTCTACTGAAGTGTCATGATTTGAACCCTAATAGGTTTGAAGTGTACATCCACAACTCTACCATGCCATGAAGAGGTGGTTTCTGTGCTTTATTTTATTTACCTATTAGAAACATTTTTAGTTTCAAACTCAAAAATCAAGTGTTTGATTATCTATTTGTTTCCCTCATCGCGACCATTACTCTAAGTGGAATAATTTAAAACTAATATGGGGTGTTTATACGAGATATTTTGCTTACAAATTTTGAAGCTATATGATGCGGGATGCCCGATCTTCACGACGTAGGATCAATGATGATAACTTGGATCCATGTAACTTGGCGAATCAATAGCGTCAACCACTGTTAGAACAATGATCTATGACAAAAGAATTCGCCCAACCATATACTCGTGATCCCGTCTACCTGACCACCAAGTAGACGTATCACCACTCCTGTGAACCACAAGGAAGCACAAGAACAATGTAAGGTATTCTGAAAAAAATCGCCAATTCCCAAAGATAGCGTGTAGCATAAACCCGAGAATAAGCAATATTAGCTATCTTGAAAATAACATGGTCTGACCCAACGGTTACATATTCCATGGCTTATATAGCCCTAGGAATAGTTCGTAGGACCCTCTAATCATGTACAACTCAATCTGTTATCCTATTAGACTCGAACTACAAAAAAGAAACTAAAATCAATAGTCATCACTTTGTTTTGGTTGTAGTAATCGATTCCATATGAATTTGAAGATAAGTCCTCTTCTGTTATGTAGTTCTTGAAATAAGCTTTACAATAAGTCCAAAATCACCTTAATCGGACTCCGTATGCGATAGTTATTGCCCTTTAATCACAAGGAATCCCTTCGGGTCTGCGCTGAAACAGTCACGTATGTTGTTACAACCACATTGATGAATGTTACGACCATGTTGAGGTTGATTTCAACTATGACCATGCCCTCTTTACGACCACACCTCCTCTGCTGATGTTGGCTTTGACCACTTATACGACCACGAGTAGCAGTCGTAACCTTTGTAGTCATCCGAGCTTTAAAGAGGATCAGACGGTCTAGACAGCTGAAGCCGTTTAGACTGATCCAAATGTTCTGATACAATCAAATAGTTTGGAATGAGTCCGCAGTCATAGAAGTCGTAGTCGTAGCGGCACAGTGGTTATAAATCGTAGGCGGTGACGTGGTCGAAGATATGATCGATGAAGCCATTGTCGTAGACACTATGGTCGTAGATAATGTAGTCGTAGGCACCGTGGTTGTAAATATCGTGGTCGTAGACACTGTGGTCGAATGGTGCAGATAGCATCGGAGCGTTTGGACTGGTCCGAATGTTCCGAAGCCGATCTGACGGCACGAAGACGATTGAACAGTGCCGACTGCGTCCATAGTCGTTGGCCTGATCCGAAGGTCATCTTTGATGCTGATTGGACTCGATCAAATGGCTGGAGGGAATTTTGTGAGCTTGAGTGGTCGTGGGGCCAATCCAACATGGCAGAAAAGGCTCGGACGTGTTTTTCCTTACTTGCTCTCCATGTGTTTCTCCTCCATTAGCTTTTCCTTCATGGTTTCAACTCCAAAAGCTTCACAACGTTCAAACATGAGAATGCACAAAATATTTGTATGAGGTAGTAACCAATTCTTATGTAAGTTAAAACCAAATGTAATTAGGAGCGAATTGGTGAATTGATTAATCTTTTTCGCTCATGCTCATGCACTCGATCCAGTTGGCAGCTCAGGAGAAGAATGTATCTTTGGGCTGTCCTCATCACTATATATGACGTTAGTAGGCCACATTAATATTGTCATGCTAAGTATAAATATACTAAAAACCCTATGTACTTTTTGAGTGATAGAGTATACAAACTGTCATGAGGGTTATGTTATGCACTAATAAAAATCTATGGAATTTATCTGTCAATATAAGTATTTGTTATCATTATGACACACCCAAAAATTGTGAAAATCTGTAGGGAGTGGGTATGTAATTGAGCCAAATTCCAGGCAATGGTCGCCATGGGAGATCACGAAAGAAGACAAAGAAGCTGTATTGATGGATGATAGGTGTCAAGTGGAAGCGTGGGCTGTGCCGCTGTGGATCAAGATGAGCCGAAAAAATATGTAATTTATATGGCCCAAAGGAGTCCAACTAGTTGATATTTGATAACCTAAGACCAAAGACCAACATGCACACAATAGCCGACGAGTGGAGACAGAACAAGGCAACAACCATCACTCGGCAAATTTATGTGGGTGGCACGATAAGTTGACCACTGTAAGGGTGTATGCCAAGAGATACCCAGCAGCCGATGTGAGGGTGTGGATCTAAAGAAGCGTGATATAATGGTTAGGGACGCATCTAAGAAAATGTGGCACACACAGTATGCATACCAAATGAAATTTTTTTTTAGCTCCCTCAACGCTTCTCCGTCCTCTCATGTCTGGAGTATACTTCAGGTCTCTGCCTAATAGTAATATAGGCACATAGCTGCCTCTGTTCAATTTTTCTTGTCGCAATCATGTTGAGATGGAATGATGGGTTAGTGCGGCTTTAGAAATCTTGATTGATGATTATCAAGAAAACACTGCTCAGTACGCCAGGTACACGGCACGGGCGCATACAACCGGACGTGAGGGCCATTTGCGTGGACGCGTCAATGATACGGCTGGCGTTTGCGGGCTTTTACAATTGGGCCTCATTTATGCGGGGAGGCAAGAAGTGCGAAACAGCGCGCCAGCCCACCATCTCATTGTATATTGGACTACTGCAATTCTAGGGTCTCGTCGCCTTTTTCTTTAATGTCTGATGGGCCGCTTTTTTTTTTTTGGAATTGTTCGTTCGATACGGATGGCATTGACGTTTGTCACACACTCTACGACTCTACAGTTCACAGTATGCATATACATCTTCCTGTAAAAAAATTATGCATACCTTACTCTAAACAAACGTACGTGTAACATTTTACTATTAGCCGAAATTGTAATCTTAGCTTAGGAAACAAAGCTACCTGTACATTTAGACCACAGGCTTATCTGGCCCTGCCTGTAATTGAAAGCAAAACCAAGTTCATACAACTGGGGTACCGGTTTTACAATAAAAGAGACACTCCATATAACCAAAGGAGATCAGAAAAAGCTACAAAAGAAAATATAGTCTAAACGGCAATCAGACAAGGCCTAATGAACTAAAATCTCCAGCCTCCAGCAGTCTGTTGCTACTTGTTTCTTCAGGGTTATTTTCGCTAGGTTCGCCGTCTTGTGGCTGCCTCCCGCGTTCTGTCACCTCACGGATCACCATCTCCAACTTGAATTGTTTCCTCGCCGCTCCAAAGGCGGTCTTAAGGAATGCGATTTTACCATATGTTTAAATAAAATTGTCGAATTATAAATAAAAATAAAGTATGTTTCTATCATATATTAAATAACATGTGCAAAAATAAAATAATTACAAGATCATAAATCTCTACCATGTCATTTGAATATAAAAATCATGCTCAATTGGATTACAGAAAATAAATCAACAATTAGCATAATACTCAAATTGTGATTTTTTAAATTATTACTCTTAGATGTCTGTGGCACTTGTTTAGCACAAGGCCTTCTCGACACGGTGGTCTATATTTAATAACAAAATGGAACAATAATATCTAGATATCCTGCTAGTTTTGAGTCAATTATCTTACCACAATAATCAGATGCAATTCAATGCAATTAAACAGATAATGAACCGTTCTTTTAGTGATTATACTTGAATGATTAAGTCAAAGATTAGCAAGTATATACATGTATATACCTATCCAAAGCACAAATGAAATAACCATCATGCATACATATGAAGTATTTTACGTACTCCCAAGAGTACATACTCTCACTTCTAATATACCACTTAAATGAACGTGTTATATTTATTTATCATTTTGGTATACTTAAATACCAATTCTAAGAACCTCCAATACGATTTGGTCGAAAAATTTTATCGGGGTCCTTTATTTTTGCCATATACCATTTTTCATATATAAAAGGAGTGTATACACAAATTAAGTACTCCTAGGAGTACTCCCAGTGGTATACTCAAAAGAACAAAGAGGTATAACAACGTCTTACTTGCGCTCCTGCCTGGACCTCTCACATAGCTAGCACCGTCGTAGCCCCGACCCTGCCCCTTTGTCTCCGCCCTCACCGAAGCTCGGCTCAACAAAGGCAAAGCCAAGGGTGAGATCTTGGGTTGTAGGAGATGAAGGGGAAGGGACTAAAGCTTCTTGCCATCGCCGACTGAAGAATCTAATTTCACCATTATGTGTTAAAGGTGAGTTATGGTAATTGATGACAACCATTTATGGGACTAATATTTTCTATGAGTTGGTGAAATAGGTTAGGTCCCATAATAAGAATGACTTGGAAGGCATCATAAGTTAATCATCATCAAGTTAAGGTTGGGAAGAAGAGATGATCATCATGAGCTGATGAGCATCAAATCAAGATCCCGAAGAGAAGATCATTATGAGTTGATAAGCATCAGGTCAAGATCCCAAAGAGCAGATTATCATGAGTTGATCATCAAGTCAAGTGAAGACTATCATATGGTGATGCTGGATAAGTGGTTGTTTGTATCATGTGTTAATGCACATCAAGACAAGAGTCTAAACTTGAAATGAAGATACTCGTCATCAAACTTCAAGAGGATGTGTAAGGCAAAGGTATTACTAGCATAGGCTAAGGATGTGCTCTTATGTTGTACCAATCTCGATGTTTGGTTGGAAAACTATATCGCTAGTATAGGTTACCGTACTATTAAGAGGGATCTTATCTTGTATCTTGAGTTTCATCGTGGGTTGATAGCCCAATCCCACTTGCTCTAGCTCTCCGTGGCATGATATTAGGTTTACAAATGCATTTTGCAAATAACTAAAACTCATGCATAATTTTTTATAACATGTGACTTAAGTTTGCAAATGTATTTTGCAAACAGCTTGAGTCTATGTCTCTAAACCTTGTGGTATAATTTTAAAGTGTGCAAATATGTTTTGTAACTTTTTTATGGATCATGCTTTAGCCTTTGGTTGTATGGTACTACAACTTGTGAATGTCTTTGCTGGAAAATTCAGGGCACTATGATTAGCTTTGAGTGAGAGGTCGGACCAGTTGGCAGTACAACTGACTGTGTGAGTAGTCAGATCAGTCATGCGGTCAGCAGTCTAGCCAGTTGTGCAGTCTGACCAGCTTGGTTGCCGGTTGTTTTTCTAGAGAGCTGTTTTTTGGTTCTTGGTTGTGTGGTACGACCGTCCTGTGTGGACAACGTGGTCGGAGATCAACATGGTTGGAGACATGTATGGTCGAACCGGACAACATGGTCGGAGATGAACATGACCAGAGACCTAAGTGGTCGAACCATCTGACATGATCAGGGACCAGTGTAGTCGACGATAGGTACTTTCGATCAGTTCTATATGAGTAGTCTGATCGGCTCTATGTGAGCAGTCTGATCAGCGAGTGGTACTACAAGCTCTGTATAAGCGGTACTTTCGATTTGTGAAACATCCAACTTATGTAGCAATACGTTTTTTCTAGAGAGATAGCTGTGTGGAGTCTTCTCGTCCACGAGGAAATCGGTAGTTCCGCACGAGTTCTGCGGTATTTTCAATGATTGGTAGTATCGGACTTTGCACGACGAAACTACCAAATTTGCCTATAATGGCTAGTTTTTTGACCGTTGTAGAGGGGAGCGGAAGTACCGGTCGTTTGCCTACGGGTACTTCCAAAATTTCTGTTTTTCTGTCCCAACGGCTGGTTTCGAGGTGTGGGGTATATATACCCCCTTTGTGGTTGGTTAGAGAATAACTTTTGGCACTCTATTTCACTCTCTTGAGTTAGTGTGAGGTCCTCCTCTCAATTGTACATGTGTTATACCTTGTGAGTAAGGAGAAAGACTCTAAATTACATGTGTTGCATCTAGAAGTGGATTATGTATCCATTTGAGTGGTGTGCATCCGTTGTACGTGGCGAGAGTCAAGCAAGGGGCTTGACTAATTACTCTTGGAGTTTACTGACTTCTAGACAACATTGGAGGCGTCGTATGCGGTGATCTTCTCAAAGAAGATTGTGAGAAGATCGGCAAAATTGTGAAGGTTGGAGCTCACCTACCTAGAGTGGGAAAGAGCTACCACTAGTGGATTGAGATATTTCGACTTAATTCGTGGAGCTGGTTTAATTCGTTAGGGCTAACTTCAACATGGACTAGGGAGACCGGCAAGTTTCCGAACACCACGGTAAAAAGCAACTCTGTCAGTTGTGGTTTGTTCTCTTGTGCTCAATTTACATTCAAGCAATTTACTTTCGTAGAATTAAATTGATTACTTGTTATTCTAGGATTGTAAACCTTGACATAGACTTATCTTGTCGGTGCATTTAGGTGAATCCAATTGTTTTATGCGTTATTTATGCTAAACCTTTTTGTGTTAAGTTTTCGCATTATTTACTTGGTTTAGCCAAATAGAAATTGATAATTAATTGGAGAAGAAGTTTTTTAGACCACCTATACACCCCCTCTAGTCAACCTCCTCGATCCAACACCATGTAATTCAAGCCTTATGTAAATGTTGAAACAAGCAACAACATACACATTGCCTTTCTCAATGCCCTCCTTCACCAGAGTCAGTAGTGCCTGAAAGTGCACTTCCGGGTATCCTCTCTCCTCAAACTCCTAACCATCCAAAAAATACCAAATTACATAACCCAATGACAAACACACATACCAATGTCAATCATGAACGAGGCAAGAAACATCATTTGCCATTACCCCACATCTCGTCAGGTGCACACCCATAGTGCAGAACGGCCTCCCTGCATTGCACGTGCGCAGGACAACTTCTTAGGCACATTACATCAAACACCTTACAAGAAGCAACAAGTACACCAACCAAGGAGCCGCATAGAATTAGTTGTGCTCACTGTCGGTCTTGGCCATCTCGAGCACCTCCTGGACTCCTTCAGCGACCCTCCGGTGACCTACTGCCACACCAAACCAATAACACAAGAGATTATCAGTCACACGCCTCCCTCCCCCTGGTCCCTTGCCACCCCGTCTGCCCGATGACCCACCATCCCTCCCTGCTCTGCTAGTAGCTATCGTGCGTGCCAATTATAGCTAGCCAGCCCTTGCTGCGGCCTTGCCGGACCGCCTTGATGTCTTATCAGCGAGATCTGAGAGGGGGAGCCAAGCCACTAAGGAAAGCAGCAAGTATGGGGTATGGGGGATTGTCGCACCAGATTGGGGAATAGGGAGTGAATTAGGGTTAGGGGAGGGGCCTGATTGCTTCGGGATGGAGATGGACAGAGCCGGGTTGGGCATGATGGACTGCTTTAGTGATAATGTATGGGCCACCTCAATACCTTACCTCATGTGCCTATGACCCATGAGTCCATGACGACCCAACCTGCCAGCCAAGGCCCAAGTTGCCTTATCGCCATGCCATAGTGCCCGCTGCCGCTTGCCCAGAAACTCACCCCTGGGGCTACGTTGGCGCTAGCAAGAAGCCCTAATCCCCCATTGCTCGCTACCGGTGAGCCCGACAGCCGGGCGGTGCCTTCGCCCATGGCACCATTACATGTGTTTGGTTGCAAGGACTAGGTGGGACGGGATGGGATGGACCCGTTTTTGTAGGTGTTTGGATGGGAGATAAGCAGAGTCAAGGACATCCCACTAGGAATATTCCTTGTAGATCCGGGACCAGGCAATCCTCTTTTTTTCATGGGACGGAGTCATCCCACATGGGATAGAGTCATCCCACCTCTTTGTTTTTTAAGTACTGTTTTGTTTAATTTTTTAAAAAAACTCAAAGACTTATGTGTAGAAACATATCAACAATAGCCTTCATTTTTTAAAAAAAACTCAAAGGCCACACATGTCCCACCTTCATCCTTTCATCCAAACAAAGGATAGGATCATTCCATTCCACTTTATCCTTCCAACCAAACAAAAAACAAGATGACTCTATCCCCCCAACCAAACAAAAAATGAGATTATCCCATCCCAAAACCAGGGACAGGACCATCCCATCCCACATTGTCCTTAAACCAAACACAAACTTAGGGAGCACAAGAAAATATATCTAAAGACCATGTCATTACATGTTGACAGAGTACCCAACATACAACTTCTAACAAGGTTATCACAATACTCAATGCTATGACAGTTTCACTCACAAGCATTTTTCTATAGTGTTACTGGGATAATTTTCCCGTGGACAAAAACACCACAAGTATGGCTAGCTAAACAGCTCATTGGATCTTGAGAGTGTCCTCAATTTGGGGAAGAGTGCCCTCCTAGAGCAAGTACAATAATATAGCCAACTAGTGACTATAACACTTGTCCATTTCATCTATAGCCTTCAAAAAAATAGTTCATACAATAAGATAGCTATTACAATAACTATTTCCTCAATATAGCTAGCTGTAATTTAGTAGTCACTTCTTCTCTCTCTTCTTTCTCGCCACGTAAGATTTGGTTGATATTATATTTGCTATAGTCTGCTGACTAAGCCTTATTGTACCTGCTCTAAAAGCCACATACCAACATCTTCCCCTAAAAGGCGTAGACAAACCTCAAAGCATTATACTGGTTATTGAATACGGCTTTTGAATTCTGATTATTGACTTTTAGTTAAAATTATACTGTAGTGATTGTTAATTTTTTCTGAGTTATTGAATTAAAAATAAAGAAAATAAAAATAGCATTATATCTCTATAAACAATATAAAGAAAAAAAATAAAAACAAAAAATCGAAAAAAAACAAAATTAAGAACGCTAACAAACCGGAATGATGGAAACCTTCGTGCTCATCATTAGCAGCTGAGTATCCCCGTGCCGCCACGTTGGTGTCAGTGGCCACGAAAGCGTTTCCTTTTGGAACAGTTTAGTGCAGCCTTTCCGTCGAAGCGAAAGATTTCGTCAAAACACGGCTAAAAAGGAGGCAAGCCATATGGCGCTTCACCGCTTCTTCCTCAAATCGTTCTCTCCTTTGCTGAGTGTCTCCAAGTGTACTTCCGAGTGCATCAAGTTATAATTTTCATGTAGTACCATTTCTGAACGTCGTACTCAATCCACCGCGATCTTGATAGGACGATCGAGCCGATCTGCGAGGCATCATGATTCGGCAGCCCCGACAGGGAAACCCCCGGACAGTGACACCAGGAGGAGAAATCATTAGCTCATTGTTTTAAAACGTCATTAACTCAATTGTTTGCGGCAATTTTCGTAGTGGTTCACACTTCAGAAGGAAGATCTTAGGTTGCACGGCAATCTGCAGTGGCTCATTCCGAAGACGGAGCCACATCGTATGCAAATTTACATTTCTGCGGGGTTTGGTTATCCAAGAAAAGTTGAAAACGAACACTGAAGACCGATGTGACGACGACTGACTTCGTCCATCACGAATGCTACAAGTTCTAGTCCCAAAAGAAAACTCAGTAAGGAACTGCAGGGAGAAAAGTAGAAACGCGGTTGCCAGAAACCAAGAAGTGGTAGAAACGAACCAGCCAACCACAGACCAGAACCCCAAGTTCCACGCCTACTCTTCCCAATCTCAATGGAGGACTCGGTAATGGCTGGCCACATCGAGGGTTTATGGCTTTATTTTAGCGACAATTATTGCCAGGCCACTGACGCGGTAAATAAGCTAAGCTCGTGCGACCCTAAGTTAAGATTCAAGATTAAATCTGGACTTAAGCTCGTTTTGATGTGAATTCGAGTAAACTTAAGCTCAGTTCGATAACAATCAATAATTTAATATACCCTAATTTTCAACAATAAAAAGGTTTAAACTCAAGCACAGATCGAGTAAGTTCGATAATAGTTAACATATAACAACATTAAGGCTTGAATCTAACCCTGACGAGCTATTCGAGCTGGCTCGTTGACGCTCGCAAGCCACGAGCTTAGGATCAAACTCAAACTCGGCTCATTTCGAATTCGAGCAGAGCTCAAATCGAGTCTAGAGAAAACCAAACTCAAACAGTTCGTGAATTTCGAATTTGGCTCGTTAAAAACTCGTGAGCTCGAGAATAAACTTGCACTGAGATACAGAAAACTGAGCTCTGGCAACACGTAAGCCTCCATTTTTTTTCGATCATGCAGGCCACCACGCTAATGGCCACGCAATCCAATCATTCTCCATTTGTTATACTGGCCTTGCTCTCCTAGCTGTACCAACCAGGGATCTCTCGGCCCATACGCGCGCAAACACTCCGCCTCCCACCCACCCGCGGATCTCGGTTTATGTGCCCGCACGTTTCTTCCCCTCGCGTTCCAACCATTTCGAACAGTTTTACTTCCCTGTCTTCTCTGTTCTCTCCCCCCTTTCCTGCTCGGCGTTCGTTCGGGTCGGAAGCCCGGGGTCTCGTGCTCGGGGTCGGAGGCGGAGTAGATCTGCGGCGTGCTGCTGGTTGACGAGAGAGCGGGATGGTGAAAGTGAACTGGGAGCTGCGGGGCTGCTGCCACCACAGCCAGGTGGTCTTCATCGCCGCCATCGGCGTCTCCACTGTCGTCATCCTCGCCGTGAGCCTCGCGAAATCCCCGCCTCCTTTGCCTCTGGTTGGTTCTCGGGGTGGAGGGGTTTTCTTATTTGCGTTTGGGGTTTTGTTGTCTCTCTCCTTGTAGCTGTGGAGGACGTTCCTGCTCACGCCCTTCAAGCTCATCACCGTCTTCCTCCACGAGACCAGCCACGCCCTCGCCTGCAAGCTCACCTGCGGAGATGTAAGCCCGAGATTCCCCCATCGTTTGCTATTCCTCTTTCTCGCAACCTATAAGAGATTTTTCGTTGCATGCGTCGACGGATTGATGTAATACGATGTGCTGGTGTGGTGTTGCAATTCCTATTAGGCTGGAAGCGGTGGGGAGATTTTGCCCATCATCTGCGTTGGAACTGGTAGGTGATTTTGCGCTTTCAGGCAAAAGTAGGTACCCCCATCAGTAGGGATGATGGACTCCATATAGCATAATGCGATGGCGCTTTTTAAATTTTACTGTTTGCTTTGCACACATGGGAATACATACTATGAATCTTTCCATTCTTTTAGAAAGAGGGATTTCATTTAGGACCTGGGCCTTAGGCAGCTACCCTTTTCTATCTCCTTTTACCCACAACAATCATTTGACGCAGTTGTACAGTTCTTCAGCATTCGAGTGAGGAATTATGGTCAAAGATTGTAAATTATCTAGAGAATGTGCGCTCTTGGGCATTTTCCTACGCTACAGTGCCCTCCTGGGCTGGTCATTTGGATTAATAGCTCTTTGCTAGGGGACATCAAATTGGTCTTCCCTTACATTGTTTGTTGCAACTTGCATCTGCATTCGACAGGCGCAACTAGAGAGAGAACTGCAGGATTACGTGTAAAATGTTGGGGCATGGAGACTCCACTCGGTATATTTTGATTTCCTGGTCGGACTGGACAGAACTGAAAGTTTTGGTCAGTCGTCATCGGAGTTGAATCATAACTAGGCCTGTTCAAACGCTGGGTCGGGCCTGAAAAGCCCGGTTTCACTGTGCTAAGCCCGATCGTAGCCCGAGGCATGGTAGTTGAGCATTTCAGCAGCCCAAGCCTGGCCCGGTCAAAAAGCCCGAAGTATAAGACACCAGTATGAGTAAAAGGGACAGCAAGGTCTAAAATTAGATTGTCCAGAAGAAGTCCATCCTCTACTGATAGTCTGATAGTTCCACTACTATCTGACTATCTGTTGAATGATCAAGGACATAAATATGAAGCACATAAATCTAAAGTACTGATAATTCCATACTTTCATTACAGGACACTTGCATGAGTGCATCATAGTACAATTGCCGAAGCACAGAAATCTGAAATAATACTTACACAGTTACACTGTCACAGAGAAGGCAGAAATCACAGAACCACTTCATAATTCATAAGCAAGTGCAAAATGCAGTAGCAGAACATAGAGCCAAGTGCAGGACTTTAATTACATAGCCAAGTTCCAAACATCCAAATTTCAATAACAAAAACACACAAAGTAGGAACAAATAACACAGTTCACAAATTCATACTTCATAGTACTTGTATTTAGGTAACAACTAACATGCATGCTGTCCCAAACATGCATGCTACGCAAATTTAGACCAGCTAGTCACAACTCCAAGTCCTCATAATCTATAAGACAACCATAGTCCAGACTCCAGACTCCAGAAGAACAAAATTCCATATGAAATTATGAATGTCCTGGAAAAGATTAAATGTGGATATGCATTAGAATATTATACATTCTGCCTGCCATAAGGTACAGAAAAGGAAATAAAGTGTAGCTTGCTAGACATTACATTCTGAATCTGAAGAGCCATTATAAACATTGAAACTTTTAGCATTACTTGGAGTGTTAGCAGCAGTTACAAAACAAAAGACAATAATATTCATGAGGTATATTGATTTCGAATAGCTTGATCAATTACCTTCCTGCATTTTCCAACGATACCAATCTTGGAGACACATTAAAACCTCGATAGTCTCTGGCTTAAGTGAACCTCGAGAAGGGCTTATGACTTTACGACTCATCCTAAAGGCTGACTCCGAAGCTACGGTTGACACATGAATAGCAAGAATATCATGAGCATTGATGCTAGCTTGGGATATCGCATAGATGACTTGCTCCAAAAGTCCAAAACATCTAAGTTTTCATTCAAGCCTCTAGTTGGTTCATCCAAGTAAAGATCCAACCGTGACTTCTCTTCATGTGTCCGACGAGTTACCAAGTATTTATGATAGTCACTAATACAAATCTGTAGCACTTTCAGTGGATGTGTTTGGAGCAACAACGTCAGATGATGAAGCTGGATTAACATAAGATGAAGCTGGATTAACACAGCTCCCGATTTATGTTGCTAATGGCTCGTGGTCGTACGTTGCAAGCCGACAACCATCGTTCGTGGTCGTAAGTCAGAAGCCATCGAGGACACCTCGTGGTCGTAAGTCAGAACACATCGACAACGGCCTGACTTTGGCCATGTCCCTTCGACCACAGCTTCGGCTTCAACCATTGATCTTTGACTTCGGCCACAGCCCCATTCAAACACGGCTTTGACTTCGATCACAGCCCCTTCGACCACGACACCAACTTCGACGACCAGCTTGGGAGACCGAAATTGCCAAACAGTGCGACGGGCTCCGAGCGAAGAGCACGAGGAGGTAGAGAGGCTCACCGGGTGAGTGACCGCTGGCGGTGGCGGCGGGGGGAGAGCCACGTGGACGGGTGTAGGAAGAGGAAGCCGCCGCCGCCATTGTCGAGCGCCCTTCTCTCTGATCCACCGACCGCTGTTGCCGAGCACCCTTCTCTTCGATCCACCGGCCGCTGTCGCCGAGTGTCGTGCCGCTGGTTGGAGGGGCGATGGGAGATGGAATTGGTGGCGGCACTGAGGAGGAGGAGGCGCGGCACGAGGGTTCGGGGGAGAGGAGGCGGTGGTTGCGGAAGGTGGAGGTGGGGAGGCGGCGGCGGGCAGATGGGGAGAAGAGGCGGTGGGCGAATGCGTTGGAGAGGCGGTGACGGAGAGATGCGGTGATGCTGGGGGAAGTTGGGGACTGCGACCAGACGTTGTAGCGTGGGGAAGGAATTGGTGACGACGCCAAGGCGGAGGAGGCATGACATGAGAGTTCGGGGGAGAGAAGGAGGCGGCAATTGCGAGAGGTGGAGGTGGGGAGCGGCGACAGGCAGATAGGGAGAGGAGGCGGCGAGCGAATGCGTTGGGGAGGCAGCGACGGGGGGATGCGACACTGCTGGGGGAAGTTGGGGGACTGCGACCAGACGTTGCTGCGCGGGGAAGGAATTGGTGGCGACACTGAGGAGGAGGCGCGGCACGAGGGTTCGGGGGAGAGAAGGAGGCGGTGGTTGCAGGAGGTGCGGTGGTTGCGGGAGGTGGAGGATGCAAAGAAGAGAAGAGGAGGAGCGCGGCCCACGCGTCGACCCGACCTTTTCTACAAGGAGTGGAAAAACTACCTACATGCGGATCTGGACGGCTGATCTTTGATCGGATGACTGATTGCATACGTGGACAACCCCATAGGTAAGAATTATGACTATTGATTTTGGGAACATTTAGAAAGCATCTTCTGAGTTGCTTATCTATATCTCTCATTTAGTTTGGAAATTTTAGGTCCGCCTTTCAGAAAAATTTAGTCTTTTGCTTTGTTTGGAATTGGACTTTTGTATCACTTAGCCACAAGATTTTGCTCGCTTCAGGCATTTTAGTGTATCTGGACTTTGTTATTCCCTGATGTGCATTCATCAAGGAAATTCCTTGGTTGATAATGTGATTGGCTTTTGCAGGTTGAGGGCATGCAGGTCCATGCTAATGAGGGTGGCGTTACTCAAACTCGTGGTGGCATATATTGGATAATCTTGCCTGCTGGATGTAAAGCACATACCCATCCCCTCCCTCTCCATCATACAAGTGCCAGCAAGGACACAAAAAATGCTAATAGTTCATTCTCTTTTCACTGAACTTCTTACGGTGGTGTTCTTTCTCTAATTCATTGATGCATGAAACCTAAGAGGCTGATTTTGTTGAACATTTTGGACAACAAAAGCCATGAAGAAAAATGTCCAAAGAATATCCTTCATAGGACTCACCTGCAATCTTATTAAGACTGGCCTAGGCTCTTGTGGATATTTTAATAATCTTTTGTTCTTTTAATGCCTTCAAACCAGAAAGTTAAATCCATTTTTCTTTAAAAATTTCTATAGGGACTTGTTCACATCCCTCTGGATTTTGCACTCTGGCTTTTATTGTGATGCTACTGTTTTGGTCCAACTGCAGATCTGGGTTCATCATTTTGGGGAATGATCTTCATACTCGCATCCACAAATCTTCTCACTACAAGAATTGCAGCGGGTTGCTTCATACTTGCATTAATTATCGTTCTTTTTGTTGCTAAAAATGTAAGTTAGCTAATTTGTTGTTGCTATTTTTTATTTCCTTCATTTGTCTTTTCCCGCTTGTTTCACTCAGTATCGTGATCATTTACTCAAGTATTGTAATCACTTGCTTGAATTATGCAGTGGTTTCTTCGCTGGCTCTGCATTGGTATGCACAAAGATGACTTCATCTTCATTTAGAACTTTGCTCTGCAGCATGCAATTGCTACTTACAATATAACTTTCCAGGATTCATCGTATTCATTGCTGTTGTTTGGGTTATACAAGAATTTACAACTTTCCATATTCTGAAGTATGTGATTCTATTCATAGGTGAGAGTGAAGACCCCCTCTGAATATGTTCTTTTTGTTTATCTTTGCACTTCGGCAAGACAAACTGTATGGTTGGAAGTTAGTCTTATGTATTTGTGTGTTACAGGTGTGATGAATAGCTTATTTTCAGTTTATGGTAAGAAAAAATCCTTTAATTTTATGTTAGAATAAGAAGTGAGTAGTAACCCATGTAGTTTTAACTTGAATGTTGTTGAATTATATAGATATTTATGATGACTTGATATCCCGAAGAGTTCATTCAAGTGACGCTGAGAAATTTGCTGAAATCTGCCCTTGTCCTTGCAATGGTTTTGGCTGGGGTGTTATATGGTCTGCTCTGCAATTTCAGTCATTTCCTTAATTTCATGGTATTGTATGGAGATAATGCTGACACTAAAAGCTTTTGTTTTCACTAAAATTGCTATTCTTTGTTTCAGGGGCTTCATCTCATTTATCTTTCTCTGTGCGTCGATATATCTTGGACTGGTTATATTATCTTGAGGTGATTCTTACGTTTCCATGTTGCAATATGCTATGTTCTTGTGTTGACATTCTCGTTGTTTGTGTTATAGCCCTTCAACTAAGAATTACATGAGGCATTAGCTCTATTTTTTAGAAAAACAAAACCAAATATAGCATTACAAGATTTACAGCACAGTAGGCATGTAGTCCGCTGTGCGAATCATAGCATTGGAAAATAGTACTTTCCCTTGAGGATAAAAGGGAAAAGATTTGCTAAAGAAAATAGGGAAAAGGAGTTTCATTCTCGTTCATGTTCCAGTTAGAGAATTTCATGAGTTTCATGCTACAATCAATTTACCCCAAAGTTTAAGCTATTGAGAATTAATATATATAGTTCAGTCTTGCAAAACCCGATTTGCTTGGCTTTCAATATGAAGATTGATATATGTTAGTCTTTAAGTATTCAAACAATATGTTGTGGACCTTGCTCTCCAGTCCAGTCTCTTCTTTGACGTGAGTTAAGCTCATACGGACACTGATGTACATCAATTTTTTTTATTGTTTCAGGATTCCAACCTCTCATATACCATTTTGATCTGACAACCAACTCTGGCGGGATTCTTCGGTGTTTCCGTTGCTCCGGATATTGGTTCCAGCTTGTATCGATCTCATGGGTTGTACAAAATTCATACAAAGGGCAATCGTTGTCTGTTAAATGCAGTTGTTTGGATAGGGGTTATTCATGCGATTCTTCCTTTTATTGCTCCTGTAGATGGCATTTTGCTATACCATTTGTGTTCATAGCTGATAGATTTCGCTGTAGGTACTATTCTATGAGTTATAATTCATCGACCAATTAAAACCTATTCGACAGTGCAGTCCTGTAGGACTACAGTGGCATTTTGTCTTACAGTTTTGTCAAAATGATTGATGAGCTGATTGCTACCAGGAGTTTGTGCATCTGTCTAGTTTAGTTTATCCTGGTACTTTCAGCCCACTAGTCCCATCTTTTTTCGACTAATGGCTGTGTTTAGTTTCAGGTAACTCTCGATCTTGTCGGTTCTAAGCTCAAGTCTCGGTGTGGTCTGCTTGCTTTTGGGAGTTGGCTGTTGGCGCACTGCTGCATAGTTGCTAAAAGGCCTCGCCGCACAGTGAAGCGAGTGGCTTTGTTGCGTTACCTCGCGGGAAAGGCGCTTGCCCCGACTGCCTTCAGGGCATGATCTATACTGTTCAGTTGTCGGTTGTCCTGGGTCCGGACCAGATTAGTCAGTGCATATGCTACGCAAGAGATGCAGCACTCGCCGGCACCGTTTTGCCGGCGATGCTGCGGTCCGACAGTCGGTTAATCACCGATCTGCTTCTGATGAAAAACAGATGGAAATATCGGCTATCGAGCTGTCGTGGTCTAGCTGGTAAGGCAGCAATAAGTTAACCAGCTGCACAGTATATATCCGATATTTTCCGCCCTCTCACGTGAACATTTAGAGTCCGTTTTGATTAGTAGTGTTCAGCCACGTTGAGGTACTGGATTGACACCATGGCGGCGTGTACAATTAAGGGTTTGGTTGAGACGCCATTTCTTCCACATTTCAATTACGCAGCGAGACTAGAGTCGGGAGTGCCCCTGGGGTAGGACAGGCCATGTTGGTGAGACGGTGGGGGCAGCCGGGCCCGTGGAGAAGGCGAGCGACTATGAAGCAGGAAAGTGCACGGACAGGAACTGTGGATATGAATATCTTGTCTCACTCCTTGTGTTAATCTGCTACGGCCACCCAACAAGTGCAGCAACCTTGTAAACCAGATTGCACTGATAGTGGGCAGAGAGGATGGGGGATTTCGGTTTTGGTGGTTTTCTGCTAATGGTTTGTATAGCTTCTTCCAAATAAATACGTGGAACGGTTTTTTCATCGTTTTTTTAAAACTGCTTATCGGTTTATCAGTATTTGGTTTGTTCATATGAGCACTTATGTTAAAACAAAAACCATTAGCCACAGTCTCATAAACTATCAACCACAGCCAAAAGAATCCACCCAATATTCTCTCTACCTATCGTCATCGCCTTGGTTTCAAAATCTCTCACGGCTTCGTCTCTAGTTGCATGTGTCTAGGACTCTGGACTTTAGTGTGCGCGTAGCAGTGGCGGAGCTAGAAAATTTTTATTGGGTGTGCACGCTACATGCGCCACAGCTTCTTAAATGTGCCCCAACCACCATGACGTGCTTCCTTGGATGCACGCCCTCTCCGCGACTACTGGACACCTTCTGGCATGCACCCTTGTAGTCGTCGACTCATTATGCCACCCACACAATTTTTTTAACTAACATCTTATAATTCATATCGTCAGACTTTCTAAAGTTTGTTTGCTAATATGTTTTACACTATCTAAATTTATCACTAAAACACTTTCTTAATATTATAATTTTATTAGTATATAATAAGATAAAATTGCATGTAGTAGTAGACAAAGCCAAGTCTCGTAGATTATGAAAATAAAAAAGCTACTTAGAAAGAATGACGGGGTAATAAAATGTTAGTGCTGGTAAACCATGTATTGTGAATATTGCATTCATATAGTACTTTAAAATTACTATATAATTAGTTTGGTTTTTATCCTAATTAATTGGCTACTTTACATGTTTAGTTGTGAAAATAATTTAATTTATGATGTAATAGCGACAATTAATACTAACATTGACAAATAAATTCTGTAAATTTTTATTAATATACTACACAACCCATATAATAGTTCGTATATTTTACCATTTAAAAAGCATGTAGGATTTTAGTATATCTATACTTAGTATGAGAAGATTGATGTGGCCTATTAACGTTATATATAGCTTTAAAATTTATATGTAAAATATGTTAGACTGTTTATAAAACTTAAAAGAGAGCATAAAATATAATTTATATCTAATTCTCTTGACTACTATTAACTTACAGTAAATTTCAACTTCAGTCAGAATATGTAACTATGTCAGCAAGAAAGGGTGACGAGGCACCTTGGCTCCGCCCATGGTGCGTAGTAGTACTAGCATCCGTCGTCAGCTCGCTTTTATTGCTGCGGCCTGCAGCAGACGGGTGATGAGACTCGGAGTCGTCTCATCATCCATCACGTCCAGTGTACGCCGAACATTCCGTGGCTTGCCTCCATTGCTTTCTTCTCTGGGGAAAACGGGACCCTGTCCTGCCATTCTTGCCCGTCAATTCAGACCGACTCTTGCCTGAACATCCAGGCTCCGCCCGAACACACGAATTTTACAGAGATTTCGTAGAATTTCACGTGAAACAACTCAAATTTTACAGAAATTGAAAAAAAAAACTTCGCGCTCCAAGTTGGCGTGGCATCTCGTTCTAACTGCTGCTAGTTAGCTAGAGTTACTTCTACTGATTACTACGTGTTAGGTGAGTCCGACGAATCTACACGTGAGCGAAGTCAGCGCTACATCGACTAGAAATAGTGGGTTATAGTTAAAATTACACTATAACTGATTAAAATTACACTGTAACTGAAGGTAATTTATTTAACGTAAGTAAATTTTAAAAAAATGAAAAATAGAAAAAAAATATGTTAGCTCATCACGGACAACGTAAATAAATACCAAAAAACCGATAAGAAAACTAAAAAAATCAAAAGTTTAGAAAATAACAAAATTTATAAGTAGTAAAAAATAAATTAGCAGCCAGAGACCAAGTCAAAATGAGCGAGTCGTCCCCCGATCGGTTGGGCTTCAGCTTCTGGCTTCCGGCTTATTTTTTACTATTCATAAATTTCGTTTTTTTTCTGAACTTTTGGCTTTTTGTTAAGCTTTTTTGCCGGTTCTTTTTTTCCCGTATGTGTTTGTATTATACGTAATGGGCTAACATATTTTTTTAATTTTTTTTAATTTTTTTAAATTTAATTATGCTAAATAAGCCTCTGTCAGTTACAGGATTTTTTCAGTCAGCTACAGTATTTTCAACCATAAGAAAAAAAAAGCCCAACTGATCACCACCGTAAACCGATCCTACCGCGATAAGCTCGGTTTTGCGTCGTGCCAAGTTGAGCTTGTATACGTACGCGGAACATGGGCGCATTCATCGCGTAGATGATTGGTGCCCCGGGATGGCGGGCATCATGGGCTGACAACCTTGCAATATTGTATTAAGCCGTGCGCCTGTGTCGTGTCCCGTCTCGTGCGCAAGGTGCAGCCAAACAATCCTCTCGGCTTTGCCCTTGATTAGCGACAAAAGGAGACAGTGCTTTTACCAAACAGCAGTATTTTTTTCCCCGGATGAATGGTGTTCCCGTCGTCTTGTGAGAAGTGTTTGACAGGTGACACGACGCACAAACACTAGGGAGAAAAATGACCGACAGACCTTTTTTGGCTATGATTTGTTAATTTAATAATTAGTAAAGAGTCTAAAAGAACGGACCTAAGAGAGGTATCTAAACTAAGGAGTTTCACACGACTTTTACGTAGTTAACCTGAGGAATTCTCGTGCTACAAAATGGGACCTCCAAGCAGATTACAGTACCATCGACTCATGTGTCAGCATGGCTAGTTGTACCAATTTGGTACTGCAAGTTTTGGTTCTAGCGTTCCGTACTAGGCCAACGAGCTAGGTGAGATTAATGCCGGCTCATTTCAATTGAAGTTTTTAATTTTTTTGACTTACTTTTTACTATTTATAAATTTTATTTTTTTGTTTTTAATTTTTTTGCTAGTTATTTTTTATATTCATTTACATTATCTATCATGGGTTAACATATTTTTATTTTTAAATTTTTTAAATATAATTATACTAAATAAGTTACTCTTAACTTTAATATAATTTTAATCAAATACAACATAGTTTTAAATATAAATTATTATTTTTCAGTCTAAACAAGGGACACTAAAGAAAGAAAGGAACGGGCCGAGGAGAAGGACGCGTACGAGACTGAGCCGCGGCAAATGTCGTGTACGAAAAGCTCAGATCTGCTACTGCTCCTGCTCTGCTCTGCTCAGCTGGCCCTGGCAGCGGCACGACAAGCGACGCGAAATTCGAGCACGGCAATCGATGTATTTGGAGAAGAATCTTGTTGACTCTCGGTGCGTGTTTCTGCCCGCCAGTGCCATTGCCGCGTTCTCGAGCCATGGCGCGCGCATTATGTTAGAGCATGTCTTAATTAGTGCCTAATGCTTGAGCCTCACTCAATTCTTATTCTTTTTCTCATGAATCGACACATTGGTACGAGCGCAGTATACGGATCTGTTCTTTTTCTTATATTTTTTTTATCATGGCTTATAATTTTTAGACTATTTTAAGAAAAATTATAGATTAATAGAAACTCATGTATGATTTTAGTTAATATAAATAAAGTCGCTATAGTGTATACTACAATCAATTTATGAACCCTGTCTTGAAAAGACATTCTATTTAAAAGTTAGTTACTATAGAAAAACTAAAAACAACTTTTCAAAGTTAAAAAGAATAGACCCTACTAATCCCAGTGTAAGTAGAACTCTGTCCAATCACAAAAAGAAGTCATTTTGGGTTATATTTCAAGTATTATATACTTTAACTAGTAATATATTTTTAAATATTTAGATTGAACATATAAAATAATATGCGTATATTTGTCTTAAAAATATTAGTATTGTAATTATATTAGGGTTTATAAATATATAACAATAAAATAAGTGATCAAAATTATATTTTGAAGACTATATCAATATTCAAAACGACTTTCTTTTATGAGTGGACAGAGTGCATGTTTGTTGCATAGAACACTAGCCAGGGGGCGGACCCAATGGGTGTGGGGGGGGGGGCAGTCGAGGCTGGCACCCCCTACCACCGGTGGCGACCCACATGCCCCTGCCATCTGCCGTGAGCATCGTCACATTGAAGGTGAAGAGTCGGCATGCTACATCATGTGCCTATCAGCACGAGCGAGGTTGAGGACTTTTAAGGTGTTGGGCCAAGGCAAGGGAGAGAGTTTCTTGGTTTGAGTGAGAGGGCCCGGCCTACTAAGGATGAGACAAGTCACGTGAGCTCTCTTTCTCATTCTCTCGACTAACCCTAGTGAGTAATGACGGCGGGCAGCTAGTCAACACCCGTGGTGGCGAGCCAGCGAGAAGCAAAGGCGAATAGGGCGCATGGGCGTGCGACGGAGAGGGTATGTGCAAGTTGCAACAATTGCAACCAGTAGACGTGGGGCGCACACGGGGACATCTCGTGCGATGGTGTCAGGTCGTGGCCTGCTGTGTTGCTCAAGTGGGCGCAAGCATCGGTATGACAACAAGCCAACAAGCCGAGGCTGATGATGGTTAGTAGCTGGTTCTTGTTAATGTTAATTCTCCTTTGTTCTCGTAGTTGGTGTTACTAAACTGATGATCGGAGTTCTAGTTGACCCAAATAAGGATCGTTCGAGATTTAGATAGGGCACACGAGTTAAAATTGCTATTAGTTTGTAGAGAATACCAGTGCTTTAAGGGAGAGGCCGCTACTGGTTTAGTCCTATATATCCCTTGAAACAAGAAGCTAATTTTGACGGCGACAAATTCATCTATTGTTTAGATAAAGGAGTAGGACACTAGAGTTTTGGTTAATCAAGAAGGCAGCTAGGCACTCCAGTAGGCAACGCCGACAGGCGACATACCGGTAGTGCAGCAGGTTAACGCAATCCGGCAACTCAGTATTTGATAAATCAGTGAGCAAATTCTATTAGTCTCCTTTAAATTTTGATCCTGAGTATGTCACTGCCACTAGTAATATTTTATGGTGCAGCACAGTATAAATACTTCAAGAGATCCTCAGTCGTAGAAACTATGGCCCCGTTTGGTACAGCTCTAGCTCCGAGATCTATGCTGGATCTGTAGTTTGTTGACTAAATTAAAGTGATTTAAATATTTTTATTTAATATATAATATAAATGAAATGAGTCATGTAAATGCACTTAATATGTCTGCAACTCTAGATCCAGGATTTCCTAGAGCTACAGATGACCAGCTCTAGGAAATCTACAGATTTCCTAGAGCTAGAACTCTGCCAAACGGGACCTATGTGTGGTTTTAGTGCAAGAGTAGTAGAGTACGGCGCAATCTTTACCTTATGCAATGTGCATCAACGATACTGTACCTATTTCTTGACGACACAATTATACATCAGAAACGCACAGCAACAACAACTATAAATTACCACGACTTCGTAAAAATAAAGAAAGTATATAGGAAAAAATGCACCCAATTTGCAGTCAACTGGACTATATATCTCTCTCTCTCTCTCTCTCTCTCTCTCTCGCTCAAACACCACCAACCGTGAGTCCATGACATACTCTACCTAAAAATGAAAAAGTGGCCGGATTCTTTTATATTTAAAGTTGGTTTATATTTATGCTATTTATAGTAACTAGCTTTTAAATGATATATTTTTTAAAGCGGAGTCAATAAAAACTTGTAGTAAAAAGTATACTAAGTTTAACTGTACCGGCTAAAATCGCATGCGACTATTTCCCTCTACGTACTGCCTCTCGCGAACAATTAGAATTCAAATATTTAAGCCACAACCCATAAGTCCAAAAAAAACCTATCCAGAGTCTGTGCATGTGGGCCCATGATGCATGATTTACCATGCTCTCTCCCCCACTCTCTCCCTTCCTCCATACTCGAGGTCTAGACACTGTACGTCCCAGCCCGTCAGTACCGACTTTGCGATTCATGTGCCCATCAATAATTTCATAGGTATACATATGTATATATTTAATGGGATAATATGCTATCATGTTTTGGAGATCTCTGCAGTCTCCAATTAATTTTTTAGTATAAAAAATACACATATATATGTTTACGTGTGATGTGCGCGTCCTCCTTATACCCTAAAGAACAGCCCAACACACCGCACCAGCTACAGCACATAGTAAGCACGCATGCAAGAGATTCAAACGTTCAACTATCATGTACTACCCCCTCCTCCCAACTCAGCAGCCCTGGCCCCATGGATTGCTCTAACTACTGACGGGTGGGCCCCACCAACCTCTGAGAAATGGTGGGCCTCGGATCGAACGGATGCTGTCAGTTTGGGGCCACCGACATGTGGGGCCACCAACATGTGGGGTCGCATGACTACGATTGCGCTTCCCGCTCACGCCTAGACTTTGGCTTAGGCATCTGACAAGCGACGGGGCGCTATGAGGATGTCATGTCAGGGCACGTGAGCAAGGATCAGGCCCACCCAAATTTTTTCTATTTTAGCCATTTTTTTTGAAAAATATTCACATTTAGACCCCTGGTAGTTTTAATTCCGTTTTTGGACCCAGGGGGTCGGAGCTGTGACCCACGGCGCCGAGGTAACACATCTCGGCGCCGTGGTCCACGGCGCCGAGGTCGCAGGCCCACACCAGCGTGGTGGCCTGCGTGGCGCCGACGTGGCAGGCACCTCGGCGCCGTGGGTCGTGGCGCCGAGCTCGGAGCTGTGGGTCGTGGCGCCGAGCTCGGAGCCGTGGATCGTGGCGCCGAGCTGCCTGCCACGTGGCGCCGAGCTCCCTGCCACGTCTGCAGACACTCGGCGTCTAGGGTTTGCACCGATCAGCCTTTACGTTGTCGCAAAATGAATTACTAGTTGTATTTTTTATTTGGATTATTTAATTATAGTAATATTATGTAATATATTTATTTAATTTTAGTAATATTATGTAATATATTTATTTATTTATAGAGAGAAAAAAAATACGACATATGTTTTGAAAATTCGTTATGTTGCAGATGATACATGTAGGAAATTTTTTGTAGATTTTTTTAAAATATTATGGTACGTTGGTAATGGTTTTTGAAACATAAAATTTTGATGTGGAGTATAGTTTGCTGCTACGCAAATTATTTTTGCAATTATGAAAATTAAGAAATGTGCTTGGTAGAGTACGAACGAGTTTTGTGTGAAGTAACGATTAGTGTATTTGTGATTTTTGTACAATGCTGACCGTGAAAAATATGTTGAACTGGCAATAACATTTTTCGATCATGTTATGTTGTTTTATTGGAAGAAATTAATTGAATTTTTTTTGAGGACAACTGTGATAGGAACAATTGGACGAAAGGAGGGGAAGTGATAATAAGACACGTGGGAATCATTGCATAACCCTCATTGCATGCGAAAAGCCAAGATAATAAGCTTATAAAGTTGGGACGAACATGGCGCGTACATTTTTATTACATGCATAGCATATAGCATGATATCCGACTAACCGACCCAACTGCTTGTACGACCTCTCGTGTGGACCGGGTCTATTACATCTTGTCTACTGGGTGTAGCGTGGTTGTTTCCCCTTTTTATTGCGCCCTGAATATGGCTCCGCTGTATCATTCTTCCTGTCACTCTTGGTCTTGAGAGCTGCCTCACGAGCTTGAAGCTCTTCCTCCTGACGCTTGATGGTCGCTTCACGCAGACTTAATCGCTCCGCCTCCTTTGCAGCTCATCCTCCTTGCCCTTGACGGATTTGGTCCACCCTCGCGCGCGCTCTTGCTCAAGCCGCATCTGTCGTTCCACCTCGCGAGCTCGAGTCATCTTGACAAAGCATCGTCCTTTGTTCTCCACCTCAATTGGCGGTTCCGTGGCCATGCCGCGCGCACCGATCCACCCATTCGATGAACTCGCAAGGCTATGTGTGGCGTGGTAGATGTCACGGATCAAGTTGAAAAACGATAACGAGAAACAAAGGATTTAGTTGTCGTCGTTACCATGAAGTCGTCATCCAGGTCAGGACACTTGAAGAATCTACGGCCGTAGTTGGCTTGTTGTACTGGATCCGTCCAGACGCACAACATCGTCCTAAAGACGCAACGGCACTTCGGGCGCTCATGCCACTCCGGCACTCCAAATGGGTCGGACCTCCAGGAAGACATTGTTGTGTAGTAGTATTGTGATGGCTGGTAACGGAGATGTGGTATGGAAGACATAGGATGCCTTTATGTAGGCTGATTATCTGGTGCAGTGGGCATAGTCCATGGAGAGGACATATTCGCTTTTTCAAGATTCCAGTGTAGCAATAAATGTTCCTATGTAGGCTTTTCAGAGCCTGTAGTCTCGTAATAAATTCATAGTTCGTAGCCTTTTGATCGATTGCAGAAGCAGATTCGTAGGCTTTTTCAGGATTCCAGTGTAGCAATAAATATTCCTATGTAGGCTTTTCAGAGCCTGTAGTCTCGTAATAAATTCATAGTTCGTAGCATTTGCAGTCGTTTGCAGGAAACATAAATTCATTGCAGGAATTATAGAACCACAAAGTACAGACTACGGATTCGTACACAAATATCACATGAATATAACATATACACATATATACAACAAGTAGCTCATTACAACATATATCACTGCCTCCTAGCCTTACCCTTACCAAGGGCGTCGGTGCCTGGAGTGTAACGGCTAGGCTCGCGGCGGCGTCTGCGTGGTAGAGGCTGTGAAGGCTGAGTCGAAGGAGCGTCTACGAGCTGAGACGGGCCTATCTCATCGTAAGTCTGCTGCTCCACCTCGTCCTCGTCCTTCACCGCCCTCGTCAGGGAAAGTGTCGCTCCTTGTGGGGGACGAGCTCTGCCCCGTGCACGACCCTCGCCGCGTCGGGTCTGCAAGTCGTGTCGAAGGCACGTCTACGTCCCTCGCCACGCCTGTGCTGCAACCACAACGACCAGTCGCACGACGTAGCCGACCTGCTAGCCTCTGTCATCCAATATTTTGTTAACCAACAAGATACGAAGATATTAGGCACTAATTTTGTGAGTGGCTTTGTCGAAGCTTACCTCTAGGAAGCTACGCGTCCTGACGTCGCCGACTGTCCTGGAGAAATGCTCTATGTCCTGTACGGACTGCTTCAGAGTGTTGCCCTGCAAACAAGCAAAAGAATGGATAATTTGCTATATGTAGTGGTATTTATGTCTATTGGAAAATAAGCAATGAGATTGAACATTACCACACGGTCCAGGACAGGTGCTATCTCCACCTGCGTCCCAAGTCGAGTAGACTGGTCGTAGGGTGTGTCTTCGTCGGAGGAGGACTCAATGTCGGCATAGTCATCTTGAGTCCATTGTTCCTTAAGCTTGGACCGCGTCGCACGCTGGTACCAAACTTGGTACCGCCGGAAGTGCTCGTTGCTGTGCGGCTCGTCGTTGTCGTCCACGTGGTCCTGAAAGTGTCCCCACTCCTCAACGTACACGTGGTGGTGCTGCTCGAAGTCTGTGACCTTCTTCTGTCGCTGACGATCAAATCTGCATGTCACGTAAACCAAACGTTAAAATTAGAAAAGGCTCTGTGCAATTGGAATCCATGGTTAGAATTGAAATTGCATGCCACTTACTTGTGCAAGGCCACAGATGTGGAGAACGGCGCTACTGGCCACAGCTGCCTCATACCAAACTGGTGTGCAACTCTATGTGGCAGGTGATACTCAACAGCATAGAAACAGATAAAGGGGCAACTCATCCTGTAGAGGGCCTCATCTATGCTACATAGTGCGCTGAACTGAATGGCCTCCACCTCTTGCTCAGCGTACGGCTCCCACTTAACTTGCATAGCAACAATTTAACGTTAAAGGTCATATACTAACAAATGAAAATCACGATACCAAATGGAATTAACTTACATTGGAGGCCGTGAGCGCATCTAGCTCGTTCGTGTATTCTAGGTAGGCCCTCTTCGTCCTGGCATAGTGAACTGAGACCTGGTCCCAAAGATATGCAAGTGTCGGACGTCGACGAAGAGGAACCTCTGCAAACCACGGACGAGGAGGCGAAACCGTGGGACGACCAACTGGTAGACGACACCACATCCACAGCTGGAGGAGGTAGAGGCAACCACCTACTGTCGAGTTCGCCGAACTCCGACGACACGCCTCGCAGAGGTGGCGGTAAAGGAACGCCAACACCCCGGAAGCTCAGCTGTACTGCCCCGCCGTGTCCCAGTCAGTGAGGCAGTGGATGTACATCCACAACGCGCTGTCCCCCGTTCCGTCGGGGAAGAGAACGCAGATTATTGAAGGATACGATAGCATTGACGGGCATACCACGTATACCCCTAAGCAAATTATTGAAGGATTCGGCCATGTTGCTTGTCTGAAACTCGTACCTCCAGCCACCATCGTCATGAGCCCTTGTCCATTTGTCGACATCTCTCATCAATCCCGTCAACCACTGTCTACCTTCTGCGTTTGTTGCGATAAGTCGCTCCAACTTCTCCGGAAGAACTTGACCTCAAGCATTCGAACGACCTCCTCGAGCGGATGAAAGTTATCCTTCGTACCATCCTTACGGAGTAGATTCTCGGCAGATCCGAGTGCACCAACGATGGTGCAAAGTGGATACCCGTATCGCTCTGTCACGGCGGCAAGTATGCCCTGGTGTCTATCAGATATGACACCAACCTCCCTACTAGGGCCGACCACGTGCCTCCGAACGAGCCGCAAGAACCATCCCCAACTGTCTTTGTTCTCCCTCTCAACCAAAGCAAACACCAAAGGAACCAACGCGTTGTCTGCGTCACAGAAAATGGCTATCAGAAGTGTGCCCTGGTACTTGCCAAGAAGAAACGTACCGTCAATGGAGAAGACGGGACGACAATGCCGAAAGGCCTCGATGGACTGAGCAAAGCACTAGAAAACACGGAAGAATATCTGCATCCCATCTTGAGTCCATTCGTTCGGTTTCGGGACGTACTCATAATGCATGCCTGGATTAACCGCTTTGATTGCATTGAAGAGTGCTGGCAACTGCAAGTACCCATCTTCCCAATCCCCATATATTATCTTCCAGATGCGTTGCTTTGCCCTCCATGCTTTCCCATATCTTATCTCGTATCCAAATTTCTCCTTAACAATCCCTACAAGTGTCTTCACCTTCATATTGGGTTCTCCCTTTACTATGTGCCACAATGACTTGGCTATAATTGTAGAGGTCAACTGCCGATGTTTCTGTTTGAGCTCTGCTTCGGCACAAGTGTGTGGGCCAACGATTCTTGTGATCTTGAACTTTCCCGTGTCCTTCTGTTTCCTAGCACAAACCCTCCATTCACATGTTTCCTTCTCGCACACAACTGTGTACCTCCGCTCCACATAAGAATGCCTCACCTTGAATGACCTTTTACGAATCACTGAATACTCCTGTAGCCACCTTTTCAATGCTGACAAGTCCTCAAACACCATGCCCTTCTCAACTGTCATGCTTGACCCGGCCTCAGGAGCATCTAGCAACTCGTCATCCCTTCCTTCTGCATAAGCCTCATGGGAATGCCTAAGATCGCTGAATTCATGAACTGATGGATCCCGGCCAGGGCAATAACGCCTGATCAGCTCAATATCACTTTCAGTCAGCTCTCTAAAAGGGCGATCATCATCAGAATCAACGGCCCTTGCGATCTCGTAAGGCTCCATATCATCCACAATTTGAACATCCACACTGTTGGAGTCCCTGCAGACTTCTTCAACGTTGCCAGATGGAGCAACGGGAGGAACACCCACATTATCAGGAATGTCTCCTGCATCATAAGCATGAAAACGATGGGATTGAGACAAAAGAATGGAATGACGGGAAAAGGCTAAAGTGTTGCTCGACACTTACCGGGATGATTCGGGTCAAAGGATCTCCGAGGCCGCACGACATCATCGATCCGACATTCAACTCGAATGGTTGAGAAATCGAACCTCGTTAGGCGATTGAGCATCGGGCACCTCGGGCACTTCTTCCACATCCACCGCAAGGTTCGATGAATGAGGGTCAAAGGGTGCCTGATGACCTAGTTCTGGTGAATAACCGTGAGGGGTGGGATCAATGGACACCTTCCGCACAACAAGGTCCAAACATTGGAACTCATTCCTCATAACCAATTTGACATATTTGTCCCACTGATCCTCACAACCAATTAAGATCAACCGCCTTAGAATTGTGTCTTTCCAACCGAAGTAAAGTAACCCCTCAACTGTGATGCTCTCCTCGTTTCCATGACAAAGTAGCTCCTCCCGGGCCCTAGCAACCAACTCACTAAACGACGGCCGATCACTGAATATCAGAGGCACCCTTTGCATTTTAACAAATCGAACATTTGCATAATCATCACTTGTCACACTGTCTCAATGATATAGGGTGACTAGGTTGTCCATCTACTTCATACAGAAAACCAAACTTAATACCTTTAAGCGAAATTAGATACTGGCTGACTAACTAAGTACCTAAATTAACTAACTACTACAGTATAATTGATGCTAGTTAACTAACTGAATTGCATAGTCAATATTACCTGTCCGACGATGGTAGTGGACAAAGCGGGCAATCCAAGAAGGTATCGTCACGATAATTCCTTCCTCCCGCATACAATCAATAAGTATGAGCTCATAACAAGCATCAGCATATGAATATCTTTCAATGAAACTGATTGATGGAGGCATTATTGGTGGAGGCATTATTGTAAATACATACTCAGTGGTTTATTATCATTAGTACTACTATTGATTGTCCTTAAACAAGCCAAACCAATTATAGATTGCAATCTATCACACTTAATTTCATGAAAGCCAACCGCATGTCGAGCTTTCTTGTTCCTGGGAAGTTGGAACCTACTGTACTAGTACTGCCTCCATTTGCCAAAAGCTGGCTGGCACTAAATATTGCTATGATCCTATAGCTTTGCAAATGCATATGATTGAACAAAATTTTAGAAGACATGTTGAAATTAAGCTTCTGAGCTGACAGATTCATCGTATGAAATTAGAGTACAGGACTAAAATGAAAATTTCAATTATAGTAAACCAGACTTTGGAAACTACTTGGGTCTACAATATAGACAAATTAAGTTTGTCACTGCTTGGAAGATGATAATTTCTATCATCTACTAGTAAGCATTTTTTAAACCATTGGTGGTGGCGCTGTGTACAAATATTTAGTCCTATAACCCACATTGCTTTGTACCAAAATAGACATCAATTCGTTCACATTTATAATCCATTTCAACAACTTTAATAAAATCATCTACGCATGAGCAGCTATACCGATGGCGGGGGGGCGGCGGGGCGGAGGCGCGGCGGCGAGGAGGCGGCGGCGAGGAGGCGGCGGGCGGGAGGCGGGGCGAGAGTCGGGCGGCGAAATGAACAGCATGCGCTCGGTGCTGGATAAGTGCCTCGAGCTCGGCGCCAAGATCTACGGCGCCGAGCTCGGCGCCATCGCCACGCGCCGAGGTCTTTGCCACGTCGGCGCCACGCAGGCGACCACGCTGGTGCGGGCCTGCCACCTTGGCGCCGTGGACCACGGCGCCGAGATGTGTTACCTCGGCGCCATGGGTCACGGCGCCGACCCCCTGGCTCCAAAAACGGAATTAAAACTATCAAGGGTCTAAATGTGAATATTTTTCCAAAAATAGGACTAAAATAGAAAAAATTCGGCAGGCCGACCAGGGACTTGCTTGCTGTACACGCGTGCAGTCGGGCCCACCTTCGTGCGGTGGTCGTCCCTTCTTGGTCTACTGTAGCTCCTCTGGTTTGACAGGTGCCTGCCACACACAATAGATCCATGAATAGACTATTTTTGAAACAATAAATGTACAGAGCCAATTTTTTAGAAAAAGTTGTTAGAGTTATATTTTCATATTCACTTCGTTCGAAGCCCGTTCTTTGATTTTGGTTTTCTGTTAATTCTTTATGCTCCTAGTAGGTTGCTTTTGCAAATAGGCTCCTTTAGTTTAAAATTTTCGTGTGGCTTGGCGAGGGCTTGGGAGTTGGGACTGGAGATGTGTGCCGTAGTCTTCTTTTTGTCCTACTGTTGGAACTCGGGAGTGCTGCGTCACGTCTAGGATGTTATTTTGGTTTGAGATGTTGTCCATGGTCAACTCTCCAAAATTTGAGTTTTTCTTTTTTCTTGCGAGGAAAATTCGAGTTTTTTCTTTTTTCTTGCGAGGAAAATTTGAGTTTTTCTTTGAACAGCCAAAATTTTGAGTTTTCGTATCGTGCTGCTGTTGGAAACAGAAGGCAGTACTAGTAGATCATTTAAGGTTGTGCTCAAAATGGCTTCAGCTTCTGGCTTATTTTCCATTATTCATAAATTTCGTCTTTTTTTTTGAAGTTTTGCATTTTTGTTGAGTTTTTTTGCCGGTTCTTTTTTTCCCTATTTGTTTGTATTATACGTAATGGGCTAACATATTTTTTTGATTTTTTAAATTTAATTATGCTAAATAAGTCTTTATTAGCTACAGTGTTTTTTCAGTCAGTTACAATATTTTTCAGCCATAACCCACCAAAAAACTCAAATGAGCACCACCTTAAAGCGGTTTAGGTCCAGAGTTACGTTAGATCAGCATTGTCTTTCTTGTACTAACAATAGTTTTGGCGGCAAGTCGAAAAAAATATGAAGATGACAGCGCAACGTTAGACCTGATGGTATTGAATATAGTAGTCAATTAAAGCGGTTTAGGTTTTATGTTACGTTATGTCAGTATATAACCTTTTGGTGGTATTTTGGCAGCAAGTTAAGAAGCAGCACCGAGTAATAACATAATGCTAGAACTATTATTACCCATAACGACGACGGTGACAAACTTTTACAATATATACTTGTGCTTTTACTGTACTATACCTAACAAAAAATTTCATTGTGCAACAATGATGATCGCAAACAAAGCCCCGATGTCCACATTTAAACTTCTAATGAATTAGTTGATTGTCTGTGTATTGCTATGGATTTTTTTTAAAAAAATTCATATTTCTTGTTCTAAAATCACAAAAATAAAAACCATCACCACGTATGCAAAATCGTAATTAGACATGCTGTGAAATGTTCCTTGGTTTGTTTCAAGACAATTTCCCCTTTTGTGTCAAATTAATTTGGGGTGTAATGTATAGGAGAATTAATAGTTAAATAAATAAAGCATGAAAAACAAGAAAGAAGAGAAAAGAAAGGAAATTCTTTAGCCTATTTTGGCCCAGTCGGCCCAGGCGTAGCTGGCCTCAAACCCCCTAAACCTAATCTTATCTTCCCCTCACTCATTTCTCTATCTCTCCATTTCTTCTCCACCCGTCTGCTACTCTCTTCGCCTTCCCCTCCCTCCCTCTCTCTTTCTCTCGTTGGCCGTCGCCCTAAGATCTACCGACGCCGGTGGTCATCCCTGCCATCGACGGCCTCCCCCACCTTCCCCTCGGTCTCCTCCTTCCCTCTCTTTGCCGTCACCATCCTTTCCCTTCCTCTCTCCGGTTGGAATCCACTATCGCCAGTGGCTTTACTGGCTTTCGCCAGCTTCCTCGGGCTGGCCTTCGGCCTCTTCACGTAGCCGCTACCTTCTCCCTTCCCCTTTCACTCCCTATCTCTCCCACTTTCCCCTGGGCACCATTGGCCTAATGTTGCCAGATCTGATGCCTCCTCGCCGCCAGCCACCCCCTCCTCTCTACCTCACTCCCCTATCTCCTTCCCTTGCACCGCCAGCTCGATCTACTGGCGTCGGTGACCACTATCATTGCCAGCCTTCTTCTCAGCCCTAGGGCCTTGCCACCGCCTCCATCGACAACGGCCGGCATGAGCTCGCTGACCCCTCCCCCGACAGTTATCATCACCACGCTCATGATCGCCCTTTGGCCGCACGATGCCAGCCTCATGCGATGTGAACCTTTGGCCTTGTGGCTGCACCGACATCATCCAACCCAAGCTAACGGCCTCACCCTCGATGGTGGTCTTCCCTTCCTCTTCTCCATGAGCTAAGTGACACCCTTACGAAGCTGTTCTAGGTGGCAGCGGATTGCGATGGTGTCGTTCATTAGGGTTTGAGGGCGGTGGCGATTTAGGTAGTGATGACTCAGATTGAGGGCATGAGGGAGGTGTAGGAGGAGAGCATGGCCACAAGTTGTCTTTGTTGGTGATGGCGGCCACTGGAGGCAACGGATTTTGGTGGCGACGGGGGCTCGAGCAGGGGTGCAAGTGAAAGCATGGCATGGAGGGGGAGGCGTGAAGTTGTGAGTCGAGGGGGCCAGATTGGGAGTGGAGGAGTGGGTGTGAGGTTGGCTGACTTACCAACTCTCTCTAGATGGCATTACAGATAATTATCTCAAACTTTAAAGTACTATTACAAAATAAGCTATACTAGACGCCTCATTACAGATGGTTATCCAAAACCGTCAGTATTAAGTACAATTACAGATGGTTTTAATACAAATCGTTTGTAAAAAGAAATATCATAGATGGTTCATAGTGATAACCGTCTGTGAAGTATCACAGACTGTTTTAACCAAGAACCGTATGTGATACTGCCAAATATCATAGACGATTTTTTATTTAAACTGTCTGTGATACTTCACAGACGGTTTGTATTAAAAATTGTCTATGATATTATCTCATCACAAACAGTTTTTTTATTAAAAATCGTTTGTGATATTTTGCCGCCCCTCTATTCAAACTTTCAAACTAACGCGTCGCGACCTCTCGGTTCCGCTACCCAAATGCCCTTATATATGCCTCCCCCCATACCTCCCCAAACACACTCTAAACCAATCCGCCTGCTAATTCCCCAAAGCCGTCGATTGAAGTGCCGGGCGCTTCCCCTGAGCTCCATCGCGTCCGGTTGTGACGCTATGGTTCACTGCAGAAGACACTCTTGTCGTAAGAGTGCCTTCTGCAGTGTCACTGTCGTGATACAACAGTGACGCTTCCGCCTCCTCTCCTTCATCGATGCTAGTACTTTGTTCATACCCCCATCCGATCCCCTCCCCTCTCTTCCTTTTATGCTTGGATGGATATGATGCATGTAAAAATTATTGTTGATGGCTTAGTTCTTGTATGTGATGCTTAGATGGATATGGCTAGGATAATCTTGTCATCATAAATAGACCTGCTTTGGTTCATCTGTATTCTCTGATTACGCTGTTTTATAGCACAATTAGCACAAACAGCGCAATCAGAGAATATTGATGAACTGAAGGAGCATATTTTTGAGTCCAGTCGAAACTTATCATAGACGGTTCGTAATAAGAACTGTTTGCCCAGGGCGGCGTGACAACAAGGTCTTCATGAAACAAAGAGAGGGAGGGAAGGGACAGTGCAAAGGGAGATATGTCCACGGTATACCATGTGATAGTACTTCTCTCATTCAAAGCGGTTGGTTATGTTAAATCAGTAGTTTTTTTTTGTACATGACAATTTTTCGGGGGCAAGTTGAAAACAAGTACGAGTGACAACGCAGCCTATACCTGATATTTAAAATTAAATACTTCCGTCAATTAAATCAGTTTACGTTTTTATGTCACGTTATTTTTGGGTGGTATTTTGGCGGTTGAAAAGCATTTTTGACTAATAACATGATGCTAGAACTATTAATACCCATAATGACGTCGGTGGCGAACTTTTAGAAAATAAAAGCTGTGCTTTATTACATATACTTAACAAGATCATTGTTCAAGAATGATGTGGCAACAAAGGCCCCAATGATCTCCAAACTACTAAGCAAAAAAGGGGAAAAAGGCACACTAGACAAAAACTTACGAAGGGCCCGTATGCAAATAGGAAAAAAGTAAAAGGACTTAACTGATACAAGGGAAGATATAGAAAAATTAATGGATAGGTAGACGTCGAGGGGGGAGAGAGAAGAAACCGCAAGATACAAAACCATAGGAACAGAGATTTCAGAGAGATAAACAGTAATTACAGCCCAGTGAGCCAAGGAAGGAACGGGCGAACAAACCAAGCCCGTTTCCCCATCCTCCTCGCACGCGACTCCTCAACACACACAAATCGATTTGCTGGTGTAGCTCTCTCTCTCTCTCTCTCTCTCTCTCACGGTGGATGAGCGGTTGCTTCGTCGCCGCATCCGATCGGGCTCCAGAATTGCACCGAGCATGGCAAGCATCGGGCGCAGCAGATCGAGGCGCAGAGGAGAGGGCGATCGTTTGTTCGAGCGGAATGCGGCGCATTCCACAGTCCCCGCCGTTGATCACCATGGTCCGTGCTCGCCTACCTTGAAGTTCGAATTTCTTATAATCTTTATTTTCTTAATTTGTTTTTGCGAGGAGAAATTTTGGGGAGTCCATGTGATAAAGATCCCATCTTTGATTTTTGAAGTGAAGGTTTTTCGGGGGGTTCTTCTTCTTCTTCTTCTTCTTCTTCTTCTTCTTTTTGTCCTGTTGGAAGATTTTTTTTAATTTTTCTTTGTCGATTTCATGTTTCCATCGGAAGCTTAGGTTTGCTTGCACATTTGTCATTCTCTTTTTTTTTAGGGTTTTGCTTATAATTCTGGATTGAAAGTTCGTATTTTTTACCATCATTTTTGCTTTATGGGTATCAGGGATGTTCCATACTGAAAAAGACGTCCTTTTTGGTTCTGCTCGTTGTCTATTCGGAAATTTGGGGTAACTTGGATTGAAATTTGGGGTAACTTAGATTGACATTAATCTTCTAAGTTCATAAAAGAGTTTGTATTTTTTTTTCATCCCTGTTGTTTTAAGCAAAAGGACGGGGGCATAACTTTCTCATGGACTTTCAAATAATTCTAGCGGACAAATCTTTTGCTTTTTCTTTCTTGTTCTTTCATTTGCAGCTACAATAGCCTAGGTTCTGTAGGAGTTCTAGGACAAAATCCAACCCCTGAACCACACATGAAGAAACGTAATTTCCCCATCCAATTTTACAGTGTTGGAATAGACTGCGAGAGCATTGGACGCTTTTAATTATTGGGTCCTGTAGAGTGCAGATTCTAGAGTCATGGAAAGAAAATGTGTGATGTTGTCAACATGACTATTCCCACAAGATCACGCAAAGAAACCTCATTTGCCCGTAATTTGCTGGATACGTAAGTAAAAGCATTAACTTATGTTCTTTTGCGCCCCCATGTCAGTTGGATGCCGTGAAGGTTCATGGCCAAGTGGGCTTCTTATTCTAATCACCAAACAAATCTTTGTTTAAACGTAGATTAGTCATTTGTCACTTATTCTGTAGAAGGGCAATGCTAATACTACTTTTAAGTACAAGGTGTGTAACTTATTCTATAGTCCCTTTGCGTAACTCAATGAATTCACTGTTTGTTCTAAAAAAGTACTAGGGGTGGTAGAAATTCAGTCTGCCTCTGTCGAATCAAAGCAAATACTGTGTGCTCTATTTGATGAAATATTATCTTGTTACTTGATGTTAGCAGTGATTCAACATGGTTTGGAACCCCCTGTTTTTACCAGTCACCACTGAACTCTCCACAGTCCAATCACAAACTTTTTTCCTTATAAGTGAGAAGGTAAATAAAAAACTCCAGGATGTGTTTCTAAATCGAGTTCCATTCACCTATCATCACAGAGTTGGGCATTTTTACTCATGGTTCAAGCCTTCAAGGCTACTTTTGTTGGGGCGATGCAAGCGATGATTTTCTGCACAAGTTGCTTATTGCGATCATTTCATTTTTAATATTTTGAAATGAGATTGCATGAATTTATTTGGAAAGAAATGGCGTCAAGTGAAGTCTAGGCTAGCACACCTTTGTGTCTGCGCTTCTTTTTTCCTTTTGAGAAGTGCTTTATTTTTATTTGACATTTGTGTATTAATAGTATACTAAATATATTTTGTTGTAGAGACTGGTCCAGATGTTGCCAAAGCATGCCTGATCAAACCCAGTATCAGATATCTCCCTACTCATTTTGCATGTCTCTGGGATCTAGCAAAAAATAATCTGCGCTTGAGGACTCCTCTATCTATTGGTCTTTTTTTTGGGTCTTTCCGTCAGCAAAAAAAAAAAAGAAAGTTCAACATGAGTTGCCTTCTGCTTGCCATGTTGTCATGTTGCTCCTTTCGCCATTGTTGTGGTAGGCCTTCAGAAAATATTTACTGTTTCTTTGCTCTCTAATTCAGGGGCTGGGTTGTTGAAGAAACAAGCAAGCAACCCTGGGATACTCTCTGATTCTCTGGTGAGTTACCTGCGTTTAGTTGAAGAGCTATATCACATGATACATATGTTTGTAGTTGTAACTAGAGAGCTTAAACTTGTGTACTTTTCTCTAACATGGTACTATAACCCTGTGAGATGAAACTAGAGAGTTGAAAACTGGGATACATACGATGTTCTAATATCAACAACTGCTGCTGTTTTGTAGTATCAAGTGAACTTTGCTAATAAACAAATCTGCAAATTGACTGTACTTTCGTAATTATCTCCTGCCACCAAACCTTGCTGTTCTATTTAATTGATTGTTTAATTAATGGATTGGTATGCCCCCTCTTTTGTTCGTCTCAGTTTGCTGTGGAAAACAGGCGGATTAAACCAAAAAAGGCCAGCGGTGTACCAATGAAAATGCTGATAGATGAAGAATTCTCAAAAGATGTCAATGCTAGGCACACTTCACCAGGTGTTGTAGGAAGACTGATGGGTCTTGATTCACTGCCTTCATTTGGACCCCATAGCCAGCACAGATATACTCAAGATCATGCGCAGAAGACTTCAATTGGTAATTCTCATGATAGATATGGTTTTTCCGAAGATGTTCCACATAGGAGAGGCACATATGATATGCCAGAGGTCAAAGATGTTTTTGAAGTTATGGAGGCGACAAGAATGAAGATACACCGGAGCCCAAGATCTAGAAATGGAAGTGTAACTTCCAGATTTGACAAGACTGACAATGCTGATTTAGATTCCGTAAGGCAGAAATTTATGGATGCAAAACGTCTTTCTACTGATGAATCCCTTCAAATGTCAGAAGAGTTCAGTGAGACACTTGATGCATTGGTATCTAATAGGGATCTTCTTGTGGAATTTCTTCAAAAACTTGATCCAGTCACAAGGGACCTACATGATCATGGTTCTCCATCTTCGACTGCAAATTGCATAACAATACTGAAACCATCAAGAAGAAATCAATTTATTGACACAGACATTATCTATTCACAAGATAAAGGTACTGAAAACTACTTCCACAAGCCAAAGCAAGTGAAACACTCCTTGAGGAAGCCGAATGCTAAGTTGTCAAGTCAATCCCTAAAAGAAGACTCTGGTTCATTGAGGCAGAAACTGTCAAGGTCAAGTCACCAGCAAACCACTGACAAACGCGTTTGCCCCACACGGATCGTTGTCTTGAAGCCAAGTCTTGAGAAAGCTCAGGACATTGAAGGAGCCTTTGCCCTAACACATGAAATCCCTCATTCTGATTATATGAGGCACAAAGCATGTCAGGATGCTGGTATATGGAGTCCATATACTGAAGAGTCCATGTGTCAGGTGTCCCTCGGAGACTCTGAAACATTATGCCATATAGCGAAGGGATCTAGAGAAATTGCTAGAGATATTACAAAACAAATGAGAGCTGCTACGGTTGGTGGAAGTAGGAAACTGGTTCTCAAACCAGAGACCAGCACATTTGTGTCAGATGAAAGGTCACAGTTTCTGTCATCTCTTACTAACCTCAAGATTTCGGAGGCACTCCATAGATCCTCTGAGCTATGTGATGGCTGGGCCTCTTCCAGCTTCAACTCTTCGCCAACATATTCAACTGAAACATCAGTTAGCAAGGAAGCAAAGAAACACCTCTCTAACAGATGGAAGATGACCCACCAACATGGAGCAGCTGAGAATAATGGATTCGGTATGCTTGGAGACATGCTTGCTCTCTCCGACATGGAATCATCAAAAGTTGCTACCCAGACAATGTCATGCCGGAAATGTCCGAAGGGAGAACTGCACAGGGATAGAACGCCAGGCTCATGTAACTATCCTCTTGGCATCAACAACAATGATGGTTGGAGAGATGTGGCTACAACTAATTTAACAAGGTCCAAATCTCTTCCACCATCCTTCAACCGGGGTGTTCAAAAGCCGAACAACAGAAAAAGAACCGGTAGGCACAATGAGTTTTCTATGCTTAAAGATGTTCTAGGTTCCCATGATTCTGAATATGCACGCCGTAGCAGGCAAAGAAAATCTCTGATCAGAGGTTCAATATTTCATGGTAATAAAGCTGATCTAGTGTCCCCAGATGATGAGGAAAGAATGATAATTGAACGTGAGATACATGTGAATTCTGAGGAACTAACGAATGGTATTGCCATGCTAGATTTATCTAAACAGACAGTTGTACATCCTGCAAATCCTGACCATGAATTAGATGCAGTGTGTTATCTGGATACCAGTGCAGTTCCTGAACAGAAGAAAGAATCCTGTTCTCCTGCTAGACAGAATCAGCAGATGCATCAACAGCCACCAACAGCATTAGATGACCGCCTTCTTGTCCCTAGTCTTGGCAGTTTGGTGATTGAGGTATATCACATGTATACTGCCTAATTTAAGCTTATTATGCATTTGTTCTTGACCAGTTCCTATGTTGAAATTCATCAAATTGTACAAAAAATTTGTTGCATTTGTAAATATATGAGTTCCTTTCGTACTTTCTTTCCTCTTGTTACCCTTGAGCAAGCCTTTAGCTCTGGATGCTCTTTCGTTGGAATAAATCATTTGAATTGCCCATGATATCTATGCTAAGCCATTTGTGGTCAACACTGATTTTTTTCATGTGCATGCTATTATAGTGCTTTGATTTTCACTCCCCATTTCTGTTCATTTTGGAAGCTCACTTGATTTATCCTTGCTTTGTTTAGTAACTGCTGGCTGTACTCCATTTCAGGCTGAGGGGATTGAACACCATCAGGATGATGACTACCCAACTTTGTGTAATCCCCGAGCAGTTTCAGAATCTCCTGTGGGGATTGACCACCATCAAGGTGATGAGAATGAAGACCTGTGGATTCCCCCAACAGGATCAGAATCCCCAGTGAGTTCCAACAAAGATGACCAGCAAAGTCCAGTGTCTGTTCTGGAATCTTCCTTGGATGCTGAGGGTGTTTATTCTGGTGATTTCGATAAAATTAGTGCAGATCTTCAAGGCAAGTGATTGAGTTCTTATTTGCTGATTCATCTTCTGGTTAATTCCCGTTTCTTAAGATTGATTTTCTGTAATATTGCAGAACTAAGAATGCAGCTTCGACTTCTCAAGATGGAGACTACAGGCAATGCAGACGACAGCAAGCTTTTTGTATTGAGCGATGATGATATTGCCACAGCAAGTCAGTCACTTCCTGAAATGGAGATATCCCATGCTTTTCGGGATGAAGAAGAAAGGGATTTTGTTTACGTGCTTGATATGCTCATTGTTTTGGGCGTTAATGCTGCTAACCAGAATGAACTACTCAACATGTGCTACTTATCGGATTGTCCCGCAGGCCCTGATGTATACGATATACTTGAAAGGAAGTACAACAGCCTCATTCTATGGCCGTCATCTGAGAGGAAGCTCCTGTTTGATCTCACAAATGCTATAATTGCAGATATAGTCACCTCTCTGATGCAGCGTGGCTCAAAGGGAATGTTGTGGAGGTTCTCATCCACATGGGATCAGGAGGGTTTTGTTGAAGAGGTGTGGCAAAGGGTGGTCCAGCTACGGCAAGAAAAGGAGTGTACTCAGGAGGTCCTATTGATGGACTTAGGGTGGTTTGGTTCTGAAGACGGCATAGATCTTGTCGGGAGCAAGATTGGGAGAATGTTACATGAGGATCTCCTGGAGGAACTTATAGCCGAGTTACTGTGGGTGCCAAAATCTGCTAAGCTTTGTGGCTAGAATGGACCATGATTTTGCACCTGTAGCCATTTAAGCATACTGATGGATCGGTGGGTGATGGTTACTGATAGATGCCAAGAACTGGTTAAAGAACTCCGGTGAACTCCCCATGGCTACTGAAAAACGGCAGCTAAGATGGCTGAAGGTATGTAGCGAATCATCAGACAAGTGAATTTCCGGTTGGACCTGGTTGTACCTATTGGTTAAATTAACTGTGACCTGGGGGTTTTCCTATTTCCCTCCTAACTAGAAAAAAGTGGATTTTCGGTCGCATGATGCCGGAGAAAATGTGAAATTTTGGTATGAACTAATCATGTATTAACCTTCTTTGGTATGTATTGGCTATGCGTTACATGCGAGTAATGCTTATGTAGGTTATGCTAACAATATGCTCATGCCAGTTCTTTTGTTTTTGTGCTATCGTTGCCTTTGGTGGTTAGCATAATCAGTGCAATGGGCATAAAAGTCAAGAAGCAATGCCCAACTGTGCAGGCAAAAAAGAGCTAGCGCAATCTTTTCTTGATGTATATGCTGGGCTTGTTTGGCACGGCTGCGGTTTATGATTTTTGGTTGAAAATTTTGAATTTTGACTGTTTATGGTACAGATTACGGAGAGACAGATATTTACTTGTGATTTTGGCTGGTACAGATATTAAACTTTTAACGTGTAGATTGTTTAACTTGTAGATCTCGTTTTAAAAAAATACTTCGTTTGAAAGTTAGGTACTGTAGTAAAAGATAAAAGTCGTCAGCCTCGAAGGAAAAGAACACGCCCGCTGTGAACTGTGATTGACGTAACAGCCCTTGTTGAGACCTGAGATAATTAGTCTTGTGTGCAAGTGGAGTGCTTCCTGCAACGAGCCAGTGATCCAGGCTGCATCCTAGGCAATTTTTAAGCATTCCTGTGCTAACATGAACCTGCTCGCGAGCTACTGATTTGGTTAACAAAGTCACTTCCATCGTCATGATGTCATTCATAAATCGGACGGCTGCCGATCAATCTATCCATCATCTTCCACCGTTGGTTTGCTCTGCGGCGCGCCACAGTGGTGCTCCAATAATCGTGCGTCACAGCACCACCTACTCCTCAAATCAAGACCTGCCGATGTCTTGCTTGCCTTGGGGATATGTGGCATCTCCCAACTGTTCCCCATTCCTCAAGAAGAGGTTTAGGTTCTTGGACATTCTCGTACAACTAACACAACACCGCAAAGTGGTCAGAAACTGAGCAACAGCTCCACCCGTGTCACCACCTTTACCTGCAGCATTAGTGCATTACACACCAAAGTACCAAACCCCTATATAAATCTCGCATCCTTCCATCTTGCAAACATGCACAGCAGCAGCAGCAGCCAATACAGTTCTACTGAGCAATAGCTTCTATATACAGCTCCTGTTCTTCTTCTGCAGTCTCCTCCTAGTCTACGTGAAAATAGCCAACATGGGATGCAACTCGGCCTCAGTGACAACCATCAAGGCCGCGCTTTTCTTGATGGTTGCGCTCGCTGTGGTAAACTGCGGCTTTGCCGGCCGCGTCCTCGACGAGCAACCCGCGGCGCCTCTGGCAGAATCTCCTCTGCCAGCCGACCCACTGCCCGCCCCGACCGAGCCGCCCACTGACCCAGTGGTAGTGCAGGCGGCCGCACCAGCGGCACTGCCACCCGATGCCGCCGGCGCTGCGGGAGCAGCAGCGACTGTCAATGAAGCGGCTACCGGTGCTGGGGCTGCCGGTGCCGCTACGGCGAGCGTAGGAGCTGGCCCGGCAGGTGCTGCCGGCGCGGGGGACCACCCGCTCACATTCTTCATGCACGACATCCTCGGCGGCTCGCAGCCGTCGGCGCGCATCGTGACCGGCGTGGTGGCGAGCGCGGCCGCCAATGGGCAGCTCCCGTTCGCGCGGCCGAACGAGAATATTTTCCCCATCCAGGGCGCGGTGCCGCTGCCGCAGGGCGCGAGCAACCTCATCAACAGCAACAACGTCCCCTACGTCGCCGGCCTCGGGGGCACGTCCACCACCATCGTCCAGAACAACGGCAACCCCGTCAACGGCGGCAACAAGAACATCCCCTTCGTCAACGCCGGCGACCTGCCGTCGGGCGTCACGCTCCAGAACCTCCTCTTCGGCACGACCACCGTCATCGACGACGAGCTCACCGAGGGCCACGAGCTCGGCGCCGCGGTCATTGGCAGGGCGCAGGGGTTCTACGTCGCCAGCTCGCAGGACGGCACGAGCAAGACGATCGTGCTGACGGCCATGTTCGAGGGCGAGGAGCACGGCGACACGCTCAGCTTCTTCGGAGTCCACCGGATGGCCGCTCCGGAGTCCCACATTGCCATCATCGGCGGCACCGGCAAGTACGAGAACGCCAAGGGCTTCGCTGCCATCCAGACGCTGCACCCGGGCGACGAGCACACCACCGACGGCGTCGAGACCCTCCTCCAGTTCAACATTCACCTCTCTTAAGCTGCTCCCAAGTCCCAAGTAGTCTATTCCAATAGTTTGTCCTTCCAGGTTATGATGCTTTGTCGTCTCGTGCAATGTTTGTAATGTCAAGTAAGTCACCTTTGTATTCTACTACCATATTCCTATTAATATAAAATAGGAATTTATGTGTCATTCTCTTTTTCCATACCAACACCACCGAGAAAACCGGCTCTGACAAATAGAAATTTTACAGTATAATTTACTGATAGTAGAAAGATGATGGTAGAATTAAAATTTGACTATTAACTTATGAGAGTATAATGAATTTTTGTTTGTAAATCTTTTATCAAAAAGTATTATGGACAATTCGTATTAACACACTTTGTAAATAACTCATTGCAATCAATCCATTCATCGTTTCGTGCCCGCTGCCGTGGTCGTGGCCGTCGCCAGCTTGCCCTTGCTTGAGCAGCCGATGGCTCGGCCATCCCTTTGCCACCGTTGCGTCGCCATTCCTTGCGCTGCCAACGCACGCCCTTCCCTGCACCACCATGGAGGTCGTGGCCGCCGACGCTGTGTCGCCATTTGAAACAAAATCGAATTTTGTCAAAATCAAAATTGGATTTGAATTCCCATTTCTCTTTTGCCCAACTCCTCCATAACCCTAATCCACACTAATCTCAAAGCAAACCTCTCACTAATCCACGTCACCACGCCATGAACGGATGGATTTCTCGTGGCACTGTTCATGACCGGCAAATATCATCGCCGCCTCTGATTTTTCTGTCGCCGCCGACCTCCTCGCACCTTCTCGCGCCTGCACGCCACTGCCAGCCTGCCCCACCCATCATTGCACCGTACTGCCTCGCCTGCCTCACCCTGACAGCTCTGGCACGGCCGCAAGGCGTGGCAACGCCACCGACCGTCCACCGCCGCTGTTTCCACCCCGTTCGCGCACCTTCCTCTCTCGGCCGACCTGCAGCCCCTCTGGTGCCTTTGACCGCCGCCTTCTTCACGCCCAAGACAGCCCACATACGTTGCAAAACCAAGAGCTCCTGAGACCACCATTGCCGTCGTAGATGTTTCCCCTCTCCGGTGCCAACCGCCTTCCTCTCTTATTTAAGCCGCCTTAGCCCCTTTATTGAGACCCACCAGCCTCCCTGAAGCTCACCAAGCATTCCCAAGCACCCCTCTCTTCCCCATTGTAGGTAATTGAAGAAAATCCCCAAATCCATGCCCTAACTCAATGTCCCATCTCCGGCCATCTACACTTCGATTCCTTTCTCCAGTGGCATCCCTAAGCTTCCCAAAACCCTCCCAAAACATTGCCCTAGCCTCCCAACCTCTCTCCTTCCCCGGCGCCGATCACCCCCTCCCTACCAAAAATCACCACCGTGGCTAGATCAACCTAGACCTCCCGAGCTTCAGCCAACCATTCCCCGAGCTTACCCAACTCCCAGTGAAGCTCAATCACCAACCCAATTGCCCTAGGAGGCTCCCCCTTCACCGCAATTTCAAAAGTGGCCGTACAAGGGAGGAGCTCGGCGCCGGCGATTGCCACCTCCGTCAGGCCGGCCACCACCAAAAATGGAATCCTTGTGTCACCCCGATCCCATCCATACCCTCTACCGCTGTCGCAAGCCATTCCTCCGCCGCCGGTAGCCGCCGCCACCCTCCCCTGCCTCTGCGCGTGCGCGTGCCATTGGGGAAGAAGAACAGTGCCCCGGGCACGGTTCCTCCGACCGCACCCGCCCAATTCGGCTGGACCGAACCCACTCGGCCGGACCGGTTGCACCCGACCGAGCCCGACTGACCTGACTGAGCCGAACCAACTCTCCCGAGCCCGAGGAACAGTGCCGAACCCGAGGAACAGTGTTTGACCTGAACCCAAAAACACATGTTGGTACTCCCTAGATCCGTTTCGAGCCCGCCAACCCAAATTTCAAGTCCATTTCCCCAAATAGCCCGCCTACAAGCCCAAAAGCCCAATTAATGGAGTTTTTCAGATTTTCTTTATTCTTTTATTTTCTTTATTCCTCGCTCATTCCTTCGGGCAGGGAATTAATATTATTTTATTTGATTTGCGTTAGCTTCCGGAGTCGAGTTTGCATAGGAGACAGAAGGAGAAGCGCAAGCCCAGACCCAGTCTGCGGAAGAATACGAATTAATTGAAATCACAGATCCGCAAGGCAAGCCGCACATATTTTTGAACATATTGATCCTACATTTCCTAAGTTATTTATTTACATGTACCTTCATTATGTTATTTTCATTCTGTTAGTTTATGTATATGAAATGCTTAGAATGACATGATATTAGCTATGTCCTACCACCCGAAAAGCCCAATTTAACTTGATGGCCATATTCACCTTGACAAACCTAGTCACATAAAATATAAGATTAATCTTATCATTGTAGTTAGGGACATCACATCTTTCTACGGTTAAGGTTTATAATGTTGGTCTAGAGTTTTGGAAAAGTTGGGTCTAGGGTAAGTGAGGATCGCAGAGATGGATCCGAAGACCTTATCCTAGGGTGGAGGCTGGTTGTGGATTGGTGGCAGTACAGTGTGTACTGAATTTGGGTTCGTGTGTGGTTGATGCCTCAGTTAAAATGTAAGGACTAGACCCTTATGCTGAGTAACGGACATAGTAACCGCCCAACCACAAGCGTTGATTTGGTCAACCTTGACTTAGTCAAACCTGGCTTAGTAACTGCTCAACTTCAATTGAACCTCTGCAACTGGAAAGGGGGAGACAGAGGGTGAGCTCGTATGGGAGGTGGTTAACCATACAACTGTAGGACTGCGATGAGTCGGACGAGATCCGTGGGGTCATCCGAGCTTGTCGAGATTAAACACCTACTGGGCGGAGTCTACACAAAGAATTGAGCAGTGAACATCCTTGTTGTCTTAACTCTTTGGCCGGAGTTAAGGGATCTTGTGGGTAAAGCAGGGCAGCTTTGCAAAGTCATGACAAATGGTATTCGAATACACCGTGCTTCCGATAAACGAAGCTGTGTTTAGTGGGTGAATCCAATAACAAGGCATAAGTAGTTTTGGAATAGTTTGATAATGTTGAGTAGTGATAATCAAGCTTGAAACCCCCCCTTTTACTTTAATGGAGTATATTTTAAAGATTTCCAAATGGTTCCCAACTTAAAACTGCATCCACATAAAATAATAGACTTGATTCCCCTTTACTTGACACACCATGCATGTAGTTATTAAGCTCCGTGTGACTTGTTGAGTACGGTAGTTGCACTCATACTTGCTAAAAACATAAACAAAAACATCAAACTTTGAAGAGGCAGGAGAAGACGATGAGGTGGTATTGTACGAGATTGATTAAGCGTGGAACTAGGGTCGTTCTCCGCTCAGGCCTGCCTGTAGCATCTTTTGTGTAATGTAACTAAGGGCAGTTGACCCTACTGTGATACTTGGCTTTTAGCCTTTATATTGTAATAAAGTCCGCCTTTACTCTTAAGCTTGTGTTGGCAATGTTATACACTCGTTGGATGTACTCGCAGTTGAACAGTCTTGGGCAGCCGCATGGTGTCTCAGGCGTGTGAGAAGGTAGGAGAGAGAGAGGCCAACAACTCATTGTGTTGTTCCCTCGGCCAGCAAGACTTCACGGTGATAGAAAAAAGGAAGACAAGACAGAAGGTTCATTGCTTTGTGACAGGAGAGGGGGTTGAGAATTCAACGCACCAGGCAACGTTGCAATATTTTGGGGGATAGTAGCACAGATACGTCAAGCCACGTGCTGCTCGTTTACCTAGGAGCAAAGGAACTAGAAGAAGCAGCCATCTTTGGATGAAGAAAGCATTTCTTGCTGAAGCACTCAACGATGATGAATCAACACTGCTTTGATAATGAGTTGAGTCAGGGACGTTGAGAAGATGTGTCGCTGTCCAAACTCAAGTAAGGTGAAAAAAATCGAAACGTTGAGGAAATATGTCACCGTTCTGTATCAAGTATGAGTTTAGTAAGTCGTAGTTGAGACTGACTACCTCATTGTTTTAAAATCTTTGCATCTGGATGACCTGTACTGGTTGAGTTGAGTTCCTACATGTAGCTTGCATGTGGAACGCTTCATGTGGAGGTGTGACTGATAGTTCATAATGCATTGAGATTAAAACTAGAGTATATTAAGTGAGGATTAGGGGGAGATTGTTAGAAATAATCTTGACTTCGAGTCCAAGACATAGTAGAGCCTATCTCCGTGTGTAACTCAAGTTGAAATTGTGTCCAACTTGAAGTCTGAATACGTATGCTAGTAGGTGAGTGTTAGCTTAAATATTGAGAAGACTTGTAACCAATTAAATTTGGGGGAGCAAGTAAGAGAATAGAGAAATTCAGAAATTCTCCTGTGTTCTCTCAGTTTATTTGCGATGTGTGCGTTTTCTTCTGGAACAAAGTTATCATCCTTCGACTGAATCGATGAATCCTAGGCCCACCCCATTCCTCTCCAATCCCTCATCCCTCCCCTCATTTCCCAATTCGCGTTGGCCCAACCACTGCCTCCTCCTCTTAGCCACCACTTCTATAGTTTGAGTTGGCGATGTAGATGCAGACTCACGTCTGATGTATGGAGAGGTGGTGCCTGAGCGGAGGAAGCGGAGGGTGCTCATCACTCAAGGGCGTGTGGACATGGATAAGGTGGAGTCAGTGGCTTGCCGAAGTTAGAAGATGCAACCATTGTCTTCCCTCATCCCATGCCCTCCTCTCAAGTGTACTAGCCTGACTGGTGATCTCCTTAGGCTAGCCCAGCCTGCTGCATCGCTCCCTCGCTATTGCCGTGTGCTGGCACTGCCACCACTACTCCCTCGGCAACGACCGTAACCTCCCATTACTCGGCCACCCTATCCTCGTTGCGGCGGGTGCCAGATCTAGATAGGTTCGTTGCGGTGGGCATTCAGAGAATCGATGGTGGGGATGGTCGTGAGCAGTGGGATTGCGGCATCATATAGTGCAACAACTGCTCAATAGCCCTAGCCCACGGCCACCCACGCTGTCCACCTGCCACCATGCCCTAGCACCACTATCGTCGACCCAGTTCCTTCATGCCATCGATTCTATGAGTCTAGAAGAGCAAGAAAAATATGGTAGTGACAATGTGTTAGACCACATGGTGGTCGTGGATTTGTTGATGATGAATAATTGACATTTGGTTTTATTGGAATTTGCATTCATGAAAGTTCAGGTTGATGCGCTTCTGTGCTTGAGATTTTAGGATGGCAAAACAACCACATGTGGCTTCGACCACGGACTGTAGTCCGATTGGCCTTATGATGGATGGTCCGATCGGCAAGTTCGAACGGTAGGTTTTGACCACGGTAAGGAAACCACTGTAAATTTTGACCATGGCAAACTTTGACCATGCTAGACTTTGACCACGTTCAACTTCGACCACGCTCGGCCTCGACCACATCCCACTTTGATCACATGGTATTTTAGTCGTATCGATCGGTACTCGGTATTCGATGGTTTTGGTCAGTAGTGATGCTTATTATTCCTGAGTGTTTTGAGTGGAGCGATGGTAATTTCTAAGTACTTGTTGTTTTTGAGTATTCGTTGAGCTAGCGGTCGTATTGAGTGAACTAAAGCTTTCTGGATAGCGATGAGATCTGTGGTCGTGGATGATCTGGTTGATGATGATGGATGACTAAAGGTGTGTCTTGATTGTGTAGGTTAATGACGGTCAAGTTGTGAAAAACTTATGCCGGGAAAATGTTTCTTTGGTCTTTACATGTGCAGGTGGGTGTGGAGATGATCATAGCTAGTCGGTGATGAGGTGGACCGGGACTAGGATTGGGAGATCTGAGGTCCAGATGGTTGAGGATATCACATAAGGTAGTCAGGCTAACGCTAAAGCACATGGTGATCAAAGGTGGTGCTGCATGGAGAATCTACGTGCAATGCGTTCCTAGAGACTTTTACACAGAAGTTGATGAGCTGTGATGAAGATATGGGAGTTGTGATCCTGGAGGCTTTGTCATGTGTTGTGTTAGAAGTTGTGGATGAAGTCCATAACTGAAAAGATTGAAAGTTTAAATAAAACCTATGTTTGGAAGGGTTTCGGGTCTCTTGATTTGAGGAAGAGATATGATTTTGTGTTCGTGTTTAAGTTGAACACGGTTTAGGGTTCTAGCATATAAAAGCCGGTAGAGACTAAGGGTTTTGCTGTAGCTTTGAGGAGGCTTTTTGTGCTAGGGCTTTTAGGGGTGCTTGTAAGGGTGTTTTGTAAATCCACAAAAATTCAGCAATAAATAACATCTTGAATCAATCTGGTTCATGATTTTTGGTGATTGCTGTTTGGGCGAAGTGTATGACTATGAGCAAAGCTGAGTATCAAGTGTTCGTTCGAGCAGTCGAATTCTTTATCGACTACGAACAGATTTTAAAAAGCAGAGGCAATCATTCACCTCTCCTATGATTGTGCCATATGATCCTACAAGTGGTATCAGAGCCAAGTTGCAACGGTGTCAAATCGGGATCAGTTCTCAGGTAAGCCACCATTTTTTGATGGATCAGACTGTCTTTGTTGGAAAACACGCATGGAGGTGTTTCTACAAGCTTAAGGTAATGCTATTTGGTAAAAAGTTAAAAATTCGTATGAAGTGCCTTCTGTCGTTACCATTGAAAATACCACTGATATAGAAGTGAACACTAAGGCTAGAAATATTCTATTGCAAGGTTTAAGTAAAAATGAGTTTGTCATAATTGCTCATCTTAAATCTATAAATAAAATTTGGACTACTCTAACTGATTATCATGAAGGATCTAAGTCAGTTAAAGGTGGTCATCAGAATCAATTCAAAAAGGAGTATTCTAAATTTGAGATGAAACTTGGAGAATCAGTAGATGCTCTTTTTTATCACTTCAATAAGATTGTTAATGACTTGCAATCTATTGGTGTCACATATGCTGATTTTGATAATGCATGACAAATTCTAAATGCTTTAGATATATCTGTTTGTATTGTGTTACATTACCATTAATCATTCTATTAGCATGGAAACACTTACTTTGAATGATCTTTATTCCAAGATGAAAACACATAAAATTGATGTCTTGTCCAGGATAAACAAGACTAACTCCTTGGTCTTAGTGACTAACCAAGCTGATAGTTCATCTAGTTCTTCTAGTGTCTCTTTGTCTGCATTGTACTCTATTTCAGATGAACAATTAGAAGAGATACCAGAAGAACAACTTTTACTTCTCTCCAACAGGGTGACTAAGGCAATCAATAATATTAGAATAAGACTGAGAGGAGGTCCTATTAGATGCTATAAATGTGGTGAGCTTAATCACATTAAGTTTAATTGCCTAAACTGAAGAGCAAGGAGGTCGATGATGTCAAAGCACCAACTCGTCGACTTCGGTTCAAGACTACCTCAAGCAAGAAGCACAACTATCGCAAGGCGGTCAACAAGGTACTCTTAGCACTTGAGGAGATTGATTTGAGCGATGTTGAATCTACACGTGATGAGGAAGACAATGGAAAGTAGGCAAAGGAGATAGGATTTCACGAGAATGTGTTTTATGGCAAGCAGTGAGGAATTTGATAATGATGATCTCTACAGCGATCCTGATGAGGTAAAATCTTCTTATATCGATTTATCTCGTGCCATGCTTAGATTAACAGAGGAGATCAAGAAGTATAAAAAGAAAATTAAAAATCATGATCTTGTTGTTGAGAACTTAAACTCTGAAATTCAAAGACTTAGAGCTTTTCTTCTTGATGATGAATCTTGTGAGTCTTGTCAAGTTTTACATTCTGAATTGGAGTCTGCAAGAAAAATTAATGTATCAACCTTAGTTCAATTTGGTGATATAACTGCTAAACTTGATGAATTAAAATTGGCACATGACTCTTGTATTGAAAAGTTAAAACTTGCAAGATATGAAATTGAAAAGCTCAAGTATAGTTCTTCTACTCAATCTAAAACTTGCACTAAGTGTGATTTGCTTCAGGCTAGGCTTAATTCATCTTAGGAGTCAATTCAACAAATGCTTTATCATGAGACTCTTTCTTACTCTAATTGTCCTAAGCTTACTACTAAAATAGAAGTATTGACTAGACAACATGATGATTTTGCTAAAAAAAGAGAAAGTGGTTTAGTCTAGTGCTTCTAAGGAGATTGCAAATGGATCTGTTAAGTGCTCATTGTGTTCCACATTGTCTAAAGAAAATGAGTACATTAAAAACACCTTAGAGAGGTTTTCTTTTGACAAGAAGAATTTGAATATGATTTTAGATAAGTCAAAAATTAGTGTGAAAAATTATGGTCTAAGATTTAATTTTATCGAGCATGCTAAGAATAATTTCCCTAAAATTGTTAAGATACTTGTACCATAAAAATTTGAAGTAGAATCAGAATCTAAACAAGTCATCTTTAGATCTACTGGTTTTGCAAAAGAGTACCCTACCGAACTGGGTGCTATAAAGTTGGCTGATATGACCGCACTTTGAGTCAAGTATTAATGCACTCATTGTGGTAAAGACGACCATTTGGTCCAATTCTGCTTCAGAAAAGCGAAGAAAGAGAAGAAAGACATGATAAAGAAGCGTGTTCGACGAACTACTTCTTGTGGTCGAATCAGTGCAGCTGGACCAGGCACTTGACCAGTTGGTTCTCATGGTCGGACCAGAGTGGTCAAACAATATTTTTGGCCAGTTGTTTCTCGCCGTCAAACTAGCTCCTTTTAAGGTTAGTGAAGTTCACGCACATGCGGTAGGTGCCATTTATTTTCTTCATGAGCACTGGGTTGCCAAACCACACAGGGTTGACCACCTCTCTAATTATGCCAGAGGCGAGCAGTTTGGCCATCTTGGTCTTGGCAGCCTCTTGTCTGTCAAGGGACATTCATCTCATGCGCTATTTGACTAGCTTTCGCATTAGGGTGCACCGCTATAAGATTGAGGCCGACTAGAGGGAGCTGAATAGGCGGTTTTAAAATTTCTTTAGCTAAAACTGAGTTTATGTGTGGAAGAGTAAATCAAATCAGTTTTGCACAATTAAGGTCTAAATCAACTAGTCTCACTAAGTGTACCAATAAGCTAAGTCTATATCAAGATTTGCAATCCTAAGGTGATAAGCAATCAATTTAATTCTTGGAATATAAAATGCTTGAATATAAATTGAGCACAAGAAATCAAACCACACTGACACGATTTATTTTCACCGTGGTGTTTGAAGACTTGTCAGTTTCTCCAAGTCCACATTGAGGTAAGTTCAAATGAATTAGATCTGCTCCATAAATTAAGCCCAACACCTCAATTCCACTAGTGGTAGCTCTTTCCCCCTCTGGGTAGGTGTGCTCCAACCTTCACAATATGTCGGACCTCTTCATAATCTTCTTTGAAGAGATCACCAGATGCAATACCTCCAACGCTATCTAGAAGTTGGCAACTTCCAAGAGTAACAAGTCAAGCCCTTCCTTGACACTCACCACGTGCAATGAATGCACAAGCACAAGTGGATATACAATCGATTTCTAGATGTAACACATGCAACTAGAGACCTCTAACCTTGCTCACAAGATGCAACACATGCATAATTGAGGGAAGAAGCTCACACTAACTAAAGAAAATGAAATGGAGTGCCAAAGGATTGTATCCCAACCAGCCAAGGGGGTATTTATAGCTCCCACCACAAAAATTAGCCGTTGGAGATGAAAGTCAGGAAATCTAGTAGTACCGCAGGCACAAGAGCCGGCACTGCCGCTCCCCCATGTAATGGCTATAAAACTAGTAGTTAAAGTTTTAGTGTGGTACTGCCGCACTCATAGGGGCCGGTACTACCACTCGGCAGTATACTGCTCCTCTCATGCGGAACTGCCAATTTCCAAGGGAGGAAAAGGCTCCCAAAACATGCTCTTTGAAAATAAGGTACCGCCAACTAGAAATCGCACCTACCGCACTGCAGTACTACTGCACCTCATCTGCGGTCATATCGTACGATAGTAGCACTGCCATTATACCTGTGGACATATCGCCTTTTCAGGATAAGCACAGACAACACATGGAAAAAACGGTAATAACTTTTGACTTCGATATCAGAATTGAGTGATCTTGGACTCTATATAAAGTTTATTCAGAGGGCCACACAAGCCACCTATTTGTATGATGTCAAACATATTAGATCAATACAGAAATCACAAAAACCCTAAAGAGTCATTACTATGGTCTAAGTCCAAAAAAATAACAACAAGCAATCTTAGACAATGCTAAGGGAAAAAGCATGAGATCAAACAATTTACAAAGCACATTTGCAAACTTAGATGATGCCATAAGGAGTAGGTACATGGACTTCAACATTTGTAAAATACATTTGCAAAGTATAATTACATGCTACAAGGATTAAATGCATGAGCCTCAACTACTTACAAAACACATTCACAAACAATAACATCATGCCACGGAGAGCTAAAGCAAATAAGACTAAGTTATCAATATATGATGAGACTCAAGCTACTAGACAAGACCCCTCTTAATAGTATAGTAAATCTATACTAGCAATCCGGTTTTCCAACCAAACACCAAGACCGGTAAAAGACAAGGAACACATTCTTAGCCCTAACTAGTTATGCCTTTGCCTTGAGCATCTTCTTAAAGCTTGATGACACACATATTCACTTCAAGTCCGGGTCATTGTCTTGATATGCATCAACCCATGGTACATCCTTCATTTGCCTTCCATTAATACATGATGGGTATTCTCTTGACTTTATGATCAACTCATGATCATCTCCTCTTCAGGATCTTAATGTGCATCAACACATGATGTGTTCTCTTCTTGAACTTTGACTTGATGATGATCAACTCATGATGCCATCCAAACTCTCCATCATCACGAAATATAATCTATTCAGCCAACTCATGGAAAAGTTAGTCCCATAATGTGATTGTTATCAATTACCAAAATATACCATTAACTCATAATGGCGGGTCTAGATTATTCAAATTTTCTCTTTTTGGTAATTTATGACAACCACTACAATTGCAAATAATTGGATATAAAACAATATGAGTATATATGAACTACACAAGTTTTGTATAGTCAAAAGACATGTTTCAAAGTAGAGATCCCCAATATATGTGGATAAAAAAATGCATATACTAATGAAGCAATAAAACTAGAGTGAACTTCCTCTAAATGTGTGCATACATGAATGTGTAATAAAAATATGTGCAAATATTTAAGTTAAACTTTTAGTGGAGTTCAACCTATATTTTGGATTTGAGGAATGTAAAAAGGTATAAAAATATGATGTCGGTGCATACCTCCATATTTTTTATTTTTATCCAAATGAGACTAAACAATATCATAATCAATAAACAAGTAAGTATTATATTTAGATTTATCATTAATCAGCAAAACCAATTTAATGAAACTTGAACTTATAACTACCAGCTTGTGTTCGATGGTGGAGCGGTTTACTCCGGTGATATCATCGGGTGACCATACGAAGACATCTGTGTTCTTATGAAGCACCTCTAGCAAACTTCGCTCGGCCTCCGGGGTGAGGTTGCCCCACCGACACCCGCTTTGATGGGTCATCCGGGGCTGAGTGGCATCTTCTTTGTTTCACCGTCATGCCTCAGCTTTAGCGTCCACCCTAGGGCTGAAGGAGAGGGCACTGCTAGGAAGGGGCTTCTTCTATAGGGGGTGTTGTGGAGGCTGGTGTGGTCGTTTTGCCTACATCGTGTACCCTCATGCATAGGCTTCGCATGCTGACCTCGATTTGGCGCGCGAGGTCCTAGTTATCGAACACTGTGATGATCCCCGTGGGGCCTGGGAGTTTTATGCACAAGTAATTATGATGTGGGATCGCGCTGAAGGTGTTGAGCGTAGCTCTCCCCAAGATGGTATTATAGGAATACTGGAGGTCCACCACGTCAAAGTTGATGACTTTCTGCCCACTTTGCGCTCCTTGCCTGAAGACTACCTCAAGCGCTGTCTGCCTCAATGCGTGGACCGATTGTCCACGGAAGCCTTGTAGGGGTATACCCGGTGGCTCCAACTTGCTTCGGGGGATGCCTATCTAGTCAAAAGCGTTGGTGAATAGGAGATTTGCATAGCTGCCTTCATCCACCAGGACCTACGTCATATCACATCCCGCGATGCTAGTCTTGATTACTAGGAGGTCTTGGTGGGGGAAGTCCACCCCTGACGCATCCTCCACCTTGAAGGTAATGTCAGCTTAGGCCCATTCTGGGACCACGTGCGCTGCGTACATGGCGACATGGTGGATTCGATGCGTGTAGGCCCTCCACTATCTCTCGGAGAGGAACTCGAAGGACGATCCACCCGTGATGGTGTTAATCACCCTACGTGGCCTCGGGGCCCTGGATTCATGAAAAAAATAGGAGAGCACAACCCCTCGAAGAGCGAGCGATAACCCCTTCGCCTTCATCGAGTCGTCTCCCCTGCTGCCTCGATGGCTGTCTCGTAGACGTGTAGGAACTCACGGAGTCCATATCGCCTTGGTAGGGCTCCCCCGTAGGCATCTTGAAGTCTTCCAACTAAGCACTCAGCTGCAAGCCTGTGTATAGGGGGACTCAGGGTCTACTCCCCGCGAGGCATTGCGGGCACTGGCATTGGCCTCACGGCTTTCCATCCCTTCTCTGATCGTCTCCGCCACTATCATGGAGGGCGTCGACTGACTCTGACTCTCCTGCATCTCACGTATGGCTTTGCGTAGGTTCGCTAACTATCGCTACAACGTTTTGAGTATCAGTTCAAGTGGGCTTCCACCTGCGCTCGGTGCCGGAGGGAGGACGGCCCCCGCTGCCTGTGTGGTGACGGCAACAGTGTCGATACCGGTGGAGACCACTGCTTGAGCGGTGCGAACCTTGACATTTCAGTTGGCCACAGTGGTTGGGTCCTTCGTTGGCGATGCTTCCTGCTCCGTCGTTGATGTGGCTACCAAAAAGCCACCCTCGTTACCTGCCACGGGTCGGGACGTCACCTCGCTGGTGTGTCATTACCATGGGGGCGGGGGACCTTCGTAGGCTGTTCCATTGCCCTCGCTACGGTGGTTTCAGTGGCAATGCTACTCTTTTGCTTAGGAGCCGATGTCGTCACCTTTTTTGGTGCTATTGCGTCGAACACTCATTTCTTGACTCATCGCTTCTATGCCGATCCCCACGGATGGTGTCAACTATTGTGGTTACAGACCAAACAGTGAATAATGGGGTTACAGGGATGCCACAAAGGGGTTGCCTGGAGCCTTAGAAACTATGCAGATGAGAAATAGAAGTCTGTGTTACATAGACTTGTCGCGTGAAAAAATGAGCCTCCTTCCCCTAATGGCGCACAGGTACGTATTTATAGCCATGAGGAGGCTTTTCACATAAATATCCCCTATCTGGGTCTACAATTGCATGAGCAATATCGTTCTTCCCCTTATGATAGCCCTCTTAGGCCAGTCATATAGCAGCACGATTATTGGACCTTCTGGTATAATAAACCGACCAAGCCAAAGTGGGGGGGCTACTCCCCCAACAACACTTTTTGGCACACAAGGAATTGAGGGAGTCAAAACTCAAGCTAAGGATGTTAAGCCACCTACTCAGGATTAGGTTCCGCTTCAAACGGTTTCAATTTCAAATTTTTTCGCTTTTGGTTTATTTATATCCGAAGCCACTTGGAACGTGTGGCTTCTAATTTTGGCTTATTTTAGTTTTTTTGTTTTTTTTCTTTATTTATTTGTATTATCCGTGACGATATAACAATATTTTATTTTTTTCTTATTTTTATTTTTAATTAAATAATTAAAAAACTAACATTACTATAATATTATTTTAACTAAAAGTGAACAACCAAACTCTACAAACTTTAACCATGTGTTTGGTTGCAAGGACTAGGTGGGACGGAATGGGATGGACCCGTTTTTGTAGGTGTTTGGATGGGAGACAAGCAGAGTCAAGGACATCCCACTAGGAATATTCCTTGTAGATCCGGGACCAGGCAATCCTCTTTTTTTCATGGGACGGAGTCATCCCACATGGGATAGAGTCATCCCACCTCTTTGTTTTTTTAAGTACTGTTTTGTTTAAATTTTTTATAAAAAAAACTTAAAGGCTTATGTGTAGAAACATATCAACAATAGCCTTCAATTTTTTTTTAAAAAAACTCAAATGCCACGCATGTCCCACCTTCATCCTTCTATCCAAACAAAGGATGAGACCATTCCATCCCATTTTATCCTTCTAACCAAACAAAAAACAGAGATGACTTTATCTCCTCAACCAAACAAAAAATAGGATCATCTTATTCCAAAACCAAAGACGAATTATCTCATTCCACCTTGTCTCTAAATTAAACACAACCTAAGTCTTCGGAGAGAGCCGAGCGAAAAGCGCTCTCTCACACAGGAGAGAGAATTATTCAGGCGGGAAAGCGACAAAAGAACATATGCAACGCAACTAGGCAGGTGGCGCAGGCGCGCAGCGCACCAAACAGAGCCAAGATAAACAAACCGAAAGCTGAACCGAACGGCGCTTCTCCGAATCTCCGATCCACTCAAATCACTCATCATCACACAACACAAAACCGCGACGCGAGCCGAACCCCTCCGTCTTGGCCGCCGCTTCCACCCCCTCCGTCGCTTCCATCCCTTTCACGATTCGATTCCTCTCCCTCCCCCCACCTCCCATTCTGCTCCCTCCGCGCCGCCCCCTAGCGCCCCCGACGACGACGCCATGGCCGTCGATTCCGACAAAGGTACCGCCTTTATCTTGTCCTGTGATCGGTTTGGTTTGATCGGGCGTTTTGGTGATCGTTGTGGTTGGTTTCTTGGGTTGGGGGTGCACAGGGGAGTGGGATCTGGAGATTGGGCTGGCGTCGCCGGAGGAGGAGGGAGGGGTGGCGCCGGTGGGTTCCGGCCAGCCGGCGCTCGACGCGTGCGCCTCCGGCAAGCGGCTCGATCAGTCGCCGCCGCGGGCGGCGAGGCGCCCCGGGCTCGTGATGTCCAATTCCTGGAACCGGCTCGACCAGTCGCCGTCGCCGTCGCGGCCGGTGCTGGTGATGTCCCGCTCCAGCAACCGGCTGGACCAGTCGCCGGCGTCGTCGCTGACGCCGGCGAAGGGCCCGCTTCTGATGATGTCCAGCTCTGGCAAGCGGTTGGACCACTCGCTTCCGTCCCCGTCCCCGTCGCCGTCGCCATCGCCGACGTCCGGGGCCGCCCCGCCGGTGCTGGTGCTATCGAACTCAGGCAAGCGGATGGAACAGGCGGGCCGGAAGAAGTACGTCAAGCAGGTCACCGGCCGCCACAACGACACGGAGCTCCACCTCGCTGCGCAGCGCGGGGACCTCGACGCCGTGCGCCAGATCATCGCCGAGATCGACGCGCAGATGACTGGCAGCGGTGAGGAGTTCGACAGCGAGGTCGCGGATATCCGCGCCGCCGTGGTCAACGAGCCCAACGAGGTGGAGGAGACTGCGCTGCTCATCGCCGCCGAGAGGGGGTTCCTTGACATCGTCCTCGAGCTGCTCAAGTACTCCGACAGGGAGAGCCTCGCGAGGAAGAACAAGTCCGGATTCGATGCTCTGCATGTTGCCGCGAAGGAAGGCCACCGAGGTGAGCACTGCACAGACACTTCAAAACTTCCATAGCGTAAACCACTTCTGATTCTACATATTTACACGGGAACAAGGAATAATTGAAGTTTGGGCATAGACTAGAGCCTCATATTTTGCATGAAGAAATGGTTTTATGATATCTTGATGCCTAGTTGAATGATCACTAAGGTTGTTAAATCTCTAATCCCAGTATGTGTTTGCTTAATCTACTCTTTAATCAATCCCCATGGATCCTATGTTGTTAATTTTGCAGTGGTGAAATTTACCTGACTTTAGTGTGTCATTACCCACACAAGCTATCAAACAAGCATTCCTCCATCTTGCTTTTACAATTTTACTGTATTCTTGTGTTACAGAGAAAGATGGACTACTGACATTTGTTTATAGATATTGTGAAGGTACTTCTGGACCATGACCCATCCCTTGGGAAAACATTTGGGCAATCAAATGTGACTCCTCTTATAACTGCGGCGATTAGAGGTCACATCGAGGTAGTGAACCTGCTGCTAGAGCGAGTGTCTGGATTGGTTGAGCTATCAAAGGCAAATGGAAAGAATGCCTTGCATTTCGCTGCCCGTCAGGGGCATGTTGAAATTGTTAAGGCTTTGCTAGACACCGATCCTCAGCTTGCTCGGAGGACTGATAAGAAAGGCCAGACTGCTTTGCACATGGCAGTGAAAGGAACAAGTGCTGCGGTTGTTAGGGCACTTGTCAACGCTGATCCAGCCATAGTCATGCTACCTGACAGAAATGGCAACTTAGCTTTGCATGTTGCCACCAGGAAGAAAAGATCAGAGGTACATTCTGCCATGTTAAATCTAGTGTGCAAACATAAGCCTTGTTCTTGTTCTCACAAGTTTGTCTCTCTTGCAGATTGTAAATGAGCTTCTGCTTCTTCCAGACATGAACGTGAATGCATTGACTAGGGATCGCAAGACTGCATTCGATATAGCAGAGGGCCTTCCATTATCAGAGGAGTCTGCAGACATAAAGGAGTGTTTATCTCGTGCTGGTGCAGTCAGAGCAAATGATCTGAATCAGCCTCGGGACGAGCTCAGAAAAACAGTGACCGAGATCAAGAAGGATGTACATACTCAACTTGAGCAAGCCAGAAAAACCAACAAAAATGTCTATGGCATAGCAAAGGAGCTGAGGAAACTCCACAGGGAAGGCATCAACAATGCAACCAACTCCGTCACTGTTGTGGCTGTGCTCTTCGCTACAGTTGCATTTGCTGCGATCTTTACTGTGCCAGGTGGTAACGACAATAGCGGCGTGGCAATAGCTGTGCATGCGATATCCTTCAAGATCTTCTTCATCTTCAATGCTGTTGCCTTGTTCACATCATTAGCAGTAGTGGTGGTCCAGATAACACTTGTTAGGGGTGAGACCAAAGCAGAGAGGCGGGTTGTCGAGGTTATCAACAAGTTGATGTGGCTGGCTTCTGTATGCACCACAGTGGCGTTCATATCCTCCTCTTACATCGTGGTGGGGCGGCACTTCGAGTGGGCGGCGCTTCTGGTGACCCTCATTGGCGGGGTGATCATGGCTGGTGTGCTTGGCACAATGACATACTACGTGGTGAAGTCCAAGCGCACGCGCTCGTTCAGGAAGAAGGTGAAATCAACAAGGAGGAGCGGCTCAAACTCATGGCAGCATAACTCGGAGTTTTCAGACTCGGAGATAGACCGAATATACGCCATATGAAGCTGATTCCGGTTGATCCCTCAGTTTTTTTGGCAGTGGTACCATGCGGATGGAAAAAAAAAAAAGGATGACACTACAAACAGAAGCACGACCCTTGACCTACTAGGGGTTGACTGTATACATTCCAGTAAGCTGGTTTAAACTGCAATTTTTCTGGTTCTGAATCAGCAGGAGCCAACGGCGTTGTATACTACCACAGATAGATTGGTCATCAGAAGATGCAGCCTGTGCGGTGCTTCCTATCCATGGCCTTCATAAAATTTCTCTGAACAATGATAGCATAATGATGTTATATGTGTACTATTCGCTGGGTATCCTGCTCAGCATGCAATGTCGTTTGATACTTTGATAGCTGAGAGGTTCTAGAGGCTTACGCTTACGCTAATCTGGTTGAACACTGGGCTGTTCTTTTTTTTTGTTTTGACTTATGATTTTTAGTTACGGTTTATGACTTTTAGGTTCTTTATGTGAAAGAGTACGAAGTAATAGAAACTCGTGTGTGGTTTTAGTCAATATAAATAAAGTTGTTACAATGTGTATTATAATCAATTCGTAGATCTTTATTATAGAAAAGTTAAAAAACAGTATTTAGAAGCTAAAAAGAAGAGGACATGCATGGAGAAGAGAGCAAGGGAGAGCTAGCTCTTTGCTGTTCTTTTTCCACGGCACGTGAGAAGTGAGACATTTTCCATTATGATAAGCCGTTTGTTCTACAATACATGATGTTATAAAACATATGATAAAATATAAAACAACGAAGAATAATCAGGAGTATGATATAAAGATTTAACGTAGAAAATCTTTACAGAAAACTACAGACGCACAATCGGTCAAATCACTATATGGAGGATAAGTTACAGAACGCTTTTGGCTTATTACATAGACAAATAATTTGAGCTATGTGTGCTATCTATTATGAGGCTTTTGTGCTATCTATCATGAGGCTTACATGTTATATAAATAGTTTTGGGACAAGAGTTCTAGACGAGGAAGGAATAGAGTCCTAGCCAATAATGGAAATTGAGACTTATTCAGAAACTGGAACAGTAACGTACTCGGAGACAAAAATAAACCCTGCTTGGAGATGAAACAGTCTCAGAAGATGACGGTGAAAAGTTGCAGTTGGAAGTATCTTGAGTAGACATGTCTGGCTCCAGTCGGTGCAAACACCTTTGACACCATGACAGTGCAAGACAGTGTAGAGTCCATCACAGACATGAAAATGATTCCAATGGTAACCTCTGAACATTTCGTATTACCAATCAGTCATACTAATCAGAATATATTTTTTGAGCCAAACTAATCGGATTCTTTAAGTGGTTATACTCAATCAGATTTCGATCATAAAATACAATAATCTCCACCTTAAGCCGAAATTCTCCTGCAGCGAAAAAACAAAAAAATCTAAAATAACTTGTAAAACACTTCTTGTGCATCAAACGTCCAAAAAAGGACTAATAAGTAATACCAACCAAATCTAAGCAGAGCTCAAATTTAGCAGTAAGGGCTGGTTTTGTTATCATATCAACTAGATTATTATGAATACCAATCTTGCAAATTTTAATATCACCTTGAGAAATAACTCCTTAGATGAAGTGATATTTGATATCAATGTGCTTTGTTCTCTCATGGAACATTTGGTTTTTTGTGAGACAAATAGCACTTTGATTATCACAGTAGATATTGGTGCAAAATGTATTTTCACAAAGCTTAGTGTACAGACCTATTAGCTAAATAGTTTCTTTACAGACTTTTGAAATAGCCTTGTACTCAACTTCAATGGTCGAAAGAGTAACAATATTTTATAGACAAGCTTTCCAACTTACAGCATAGCCTCTAACAGTGAATATGTGTCAAGTAAGAGATCTTGTCATATCGAAATCTGTAACAAAATCAGAATTTACATATCCGATTAGTCTATCACTGGTCTTTCTAAACTACAAACAAGCATTAAAAGTGCCCCTCAAATATCTGAAGATCCATTGAACTGCTCTCCAATGATCTTTCTCTAGATTGGCCATATATCTGCTGACAACAGTCAAAGATGAGATAGGTCGGGGCGAGAGAATACCATGGCATGCATAAGTGATATGACTGCACTTGTATATGAAACACTTGATATGTATTTAACTTCTTCAACTGTTTGTGGACTTGATGCTGAAGAGAGTTTGAAGTGTGCAGCTAATAGAGTGCTAGTTGGTTTGGCCTTGTGCATGCTCAAACGACGAAGCACCTTTTCGATATACCCTCTCTAACTTAGATATAACTTTCCAAATTGACGATCTATAAAGATTTTCATACCAAGAATTTTCTTTACTGCACCGAGATCTTTTACCTCGAATTCACTAATTATGCATAAGTTTGATAATTCAATCTTGTCTTTTGCCATGATCAACATATCATCAACATATAGAAATAAGTAGATAGTTGAATTTTTGACGGTCTTTCAAATAAATGCAGCTATCATAGTCAAATCCCTTGAAGTGTTGAGAGATTATAGATGAGTCAAATCGCTTGTACCATTGTCTGGGTGTTTGTTTCAACCCGTAAAGAGACTTTTCAATTTGTATGCGAAATTCTTCTTTCCTAGAACAACAAAACCTTCTGGCTACTTCATATAGGTATCTTCTTTCAACTCCTAGTGTAAGAACACGGTCTTAAATCTAGTTGCTCAATCTCATAATCATGCATAGCTACAATACTAAGGTCCGAATAGAACTATGTTTCACGACCAGGAAGAAAACATTTGTAAAGTCATTACCTGAAATTTAGCTATATCCTTTAGCAACAAATCTTACCTTTTACCTGACCTGATCAGTCGAAGATGTGCCTTTTCTTGTAAATCCACTTGCAACATATGTATTTCTTTTCAATCGGGAGCTTGACCACCTTCCTAGTGATATGCGTCATTTTTGCATATATTATCTGGTCATTTCACCCTTATATTTTTCACATTTTTAGACCATTTATTATCATTTACATGCTTTTCTATAAGTAATTGCTTGAATTGGACTATTTTACATTTTTCTATATTTCTCTGTAGGCCGGCGTAACGAGGCACATAAATGACAAGTATGGCATTTTGGGACTACTCCGTACAAATGTACGCATCACTGTGGACGTGTAGGATAAACCATGTTGAAATGGAACTTCCAGAGGGCCCAACATAAGAACTTCAAAGAGGGAAGGACCTAATTGTAAATCTTAGATTCTTTGAGGGCTAAATTGCAAATGTCAAAACCCCCAACCTCTTAATCCCTAGCTGCCGACCATGGAAGCTTGAGCTCGGTTCATTCTTCTTCTTTGGCCTCCATTTGCTCCCCTCTTCTCCAGCCACGACATTGGCGAGGCCGGGCCATCTCGCCGACGGCCGCCCCCTCTAATCCACCTCTCGACCACCCACACCACGCTTCCCATCCAGTTGCCGCCCAGTTCCCACCCGTTCTCTGCCACCTTGCTCCAAATCAACCACCCACTGCTCCCTTCACCAGCCACCACCACCATCACACCTAGGCACCGCCACCGTGCACCACCAACTCCACAACGACGCCACCTTACTTCCTCTCCTTCCCGCCGACCTTCTCACCTCCAGCTGCCGGCGCACCAGAGCCGCGCGCCTCCTTCTAGCATGTCACCTCTCACTACTCTACTCTCCCACCACATCGCTAGTGGGCTGCCAGGTCCACAACTCCACCATATCCTCCACAGTGCCAACACTGCTCCTCTGCTGCTCCACTTCCACCATCTCAGCTTCTTCCTCATTGCCCGCGTTTTCAACCTCTCTGGCATCCCCAATGCTACATCTTCTTCCTCAGTTGACTCTTCTCATCTCCCTTGACTTTTCTTTGTTCTAAATGTTGTAATTAAACTGTGTTGTGGATTAATTTGTGCACTGTGCATGTGGATTTGATTGTGAAATTGTGGATTTAGATGTATATTGCTCGTGTGAGTTGTGATTTGTGTTAGATTGTTTGTGTTGGCATTAGGTTGGTAGCATGAGTTGTGCCATTATCAGTAGTAGTTCTCTGTTCAGTGTGAACCTATTAGTGGTTGTCTTTGTTCAATAGATGTAAGCATTTTGTGTTAGTATTTGTCAATTGTGATCTAAGTTTAGCTATGCTTCCTATCATTTGTAATCTTGTTTAGTCGTCATTTGCTTTGTGTTAGTGGCAGTAAGTAATAGTTTTTGAGTAGTAGTAGCAATAGAAGTTAATTGTTGCCGTGATACTTCAGATTTGTGATATTGATATGTATATGTGATTGTGAGTAGTTTCTGTTAGGTGGGGAGTTTTGTAGTTTAATTTACTGTTCCTGTGCAGATGTCAGTGTTAGTATCAGTGTATGTTTGAGTTACACGAATTAGCTAGTCGGCGACCGTTCCCTTCCTCTTGCTGTCTCAACCCCCTCCTTGCTTCTCGACTCTCTCTTTTCTCCTGTCCTTGGTTTGTTGATAGTTAGGTCGTGCAGGCGATCGTCGTTTCTGTGTTCGTGTTGTCATGTGTTGCTGTCGTCTAGTTAGCTATCGACCATCTTTCCCCTCTTTCCTTCTTGACTCCCTCGTACTTCTAGACTTCCTCAGTGCTTCTCGATTTCCCCATTCTGTTTCGTGGTCAGTAGTTAGTAGCGTCGTTTGGTATCCATGCATGATCGTTAGTGTAGTTTTCATTGTCATTTGTGCGTGTTTGTTTGTGTATGTCTCGTTGTATTGTTTGTTCAGTCGTGCGACTTCAATTCGCACTGTCGTTCATCTTGTCATTTTCATTCATTCGTTTAGTTCGTTTGTCATTTCATTCGTGCAAATTAGGTTTCAGTCAGTTGTTTTAGTTAGTTCGTTCAGCAAATTCGATAATTGTTTTAGGTTTAGTTCTCCGTTTTATCCTTAATTTTGATTGACCTAACTTTAGTTGAGCACTGTAGCCTTAGTCTAGTCCCTATGTAGAACACGACACTCGTCGCTATTTTAGTGGCAACCCATGCACTTGCGGGTGTGCTATTTTTGCACGATCACCTAGTGAAATTCTTTTCGAGATATTCCTTTTTTTCATTCATGACAGTCATCTACTTCTCTGACTCATCAGAGCATATGGCCTCTGAATAAATTGAAGGTTCAGCACTGCTTTTAATGTCTTCTACCATGTTTAAACAACAAGACACAATGTTGGCTTCTTCAAATAACCTCTTCAGAGGCTGGATTTTCCTTCTTTCCTGACCAGCTGTAACGTATTGTTGGTTTTGACTAGTTCCTGTTGGAAGATTACTGGTTGGAGCTTGGATAGGGATATCCTATGTTTTATTCTTGTCAACCTCTGATGTGAATCCTAAATCAATGACGTGCTCCATCTGCACACTGGATTGCGGCTTCTCAATAGGAGCATCACTGGTCGTAATTCCTTTCAACATAGCAGACTCATCGAAAGTAATACTTTTGCTCACGACCACCTTTTGGGTCTCAAAATTCCACAACTTATAGACTTTAACTCTAGGTTTATAGCTAAGTATAAGTTCAAGGAGGCCAACTAGAGAGGGGGTGAATAGACACTTTTAAAATTTCCTTTGGCTAAAACCAAGTTTATGTGCGGAAGTGTAAATCAAATTGGTTTGTATAATTAAGGCCTAAATCAACTAGGTTCACTTAAGTAAATCAACACCATAAGTCTCTATTAAGTTTTGCAATCTTAGGGTGACAAGCAAACAATTCAATTTCCATGGATATAAATTGCAAGTATATAAATTGAGCTTAAGAAAGCAAACAACAATTGACACGCAATATTTTACCGTGGTGTTTAAAAACTTGTCGGTTTTTCCTAATCCACGTTGAGGTAAGTCCAAACGAATTAGACTGGCTTCATGAATTAAATCAATCACCTCAATTCTACTAGTAGTAGCTCTTTCCCTCTGCGAGTAAGTAAGCTCCAACCTTGACAATTATGCTGGACCTTCTTATAAACTTCTTTGAGAAAATCACCAGGCAGGACGCATCCAAAGCCGTCCAGGAGTTGATAATATCCAAGAGAAACAAGTCAAGCTTATACTACCACAAGCAAACGGTCGGTACTACTACTTCCTTGTAACTTATGAAAAATGTTATCCCACAATATAATTATCATTAATTAGCAAAATATATCATTAACTCATAATAATGGGTCTAGATTCTTTACCGAGGAAGATGCACTTTATGACTCTTGGCTCAAGTTTATCTTTATCAGCATGAGCATAAGCAAGACAGCCAAAAAATCCTTATGTTTGAGTAGTCTATAGAAGAGCTAGATCACATATCGATTAGAGTTTTATTGTCGATGGCAGTATTCGGTGATCGATTGATTTGATAACAAGTAGTAGAAGCGGCTTCAGCCTAAGAACTCTTTGACATACCAGATGTGAATAGCATGCAGGGCACATTTCTATAATGGTTCTATTCATGCGCTCGGCTACACCATTCTACTAAGGTGTGCATGGTATTGTGTAATGCCTTACAATTTCCTCCGATAAGCATAAGGTTTAAAATTCTCCTAAACAGAATTCTAGGTCATTATCTGTTTGGAGTTTCTTAACATGCTTGTCGGTCTATTTCTCAGTCATAATCTTTTACTGTTTGAATGTTTTGAACACATCTGACTTATGCTTAATGAAGTTTACCGAAACTCTTTGATATTAATCATCAACAATGATTAACATATAATTGGCGCCTTGAAGGGATGAAGCATGGATTTACCCTACAAATCAGAGTGAACATAATTTAATATGCCTTTTAAACAATGATTTGCATAGCTGAAAGCCTGAAACTTACATTCTTCTGTTTACCAAAGACACAGTGTTCGCAAAACTTTAACTGGTCGATGCCTTGATCATCGAGCAGACTTCTTTTGCACAACTCCTTTCGGCTGGCCTCATTCATATGCCTTAGACACATATGCCATAGACTTGTCCGGTCAACATCTAACAACCAAGTCGAGGCAACAACAACCTTTCCGACTAGGGTAGTGCCTCGAAGATGATAGAGGTTTGCTATCTTTATATCACCTTTCATCACAACAAGAGAGCCTTTGGAGATCTTCAGAACTCCACCTCCGCCTGAAAACTTGTACCTTTTGGTGTCATGAGTACTCAATGAGATAAAGTTTCTCTTCAAATTTGAAATGTGTCGGACATCTGATAGGGTTGTGGTGGTGCCATCAAACATCTTAATCTGGAAAAAATCCCTGTAATATTACATGGAGTATTATCTCCTATTAATACCGATCCACTCAGAATTGCCTCATAAGTAATGAACCAGTTACGGTTCGAGCTTATGTAGAAAGTACAGACCGAATCAAGAATGCATTCATCACTAGTTTGGAATCGCTAACAAAGGCAATAAGAATCTCCTCTTCGGAACCTTCTTTTGTGACAATGGTAATCTTAGCTTCATCATCTTGTTGATCTTTTAAAAAAACCATTATTCCTTTTCTCCTTATTCTAGAGTTTCCAGCACTCAGAGATATCATGTCCATCCTTCTTGCAGTAGCTGCTTGAGACTTCGAACAACCTTTGTATCTGCTCAAGCTTCTGCATTTGGAATCACTAGTCAGAGATCTCTTGACCGGTCTGCCCCGAATGGACAAATCTTCTGCATATGAGCTCGAGCTCTTACTCAAAACCATACTTTTCATCTTTTCTTTTGTATACGGAGTTTCATAAACCTCATTTAGAGTAAAAGTATCTCGACTATAGAGAATTGTGTCTCTAAATGTAGAGAATGAAACAAGCAATGAATGGAGCAGAATAATACCTAGATCTTCATCATCATTTTTTTATCTCCATGGCTTGAAGGTTGGTGACCACATTTTTAAACGTGGTTAGATAATCTTGCACCTATCCGTTTTCTGCCAACTTGAGAGAGAAAGCTTCTGCTTCATATGCATCTTACTAGTCAGATCCTTGGTCATGTAGATCTGTTCTAACTTTAGCCATAACGCAATAGTAGTGGGCTCCTTCATAACTTCCTGAAGGGTATTATAAAAAAGATGAAGATAAATTTGAGATAGAGCATTACAATCTCTCTTTTGCTTCTCCTCAACGGACCATGCAGCGAGCATCATATCAATTCCCAATAACACATCATCTAAATCGAGTTGTGACAGAACAGCTCACATCTTGCCTTGCAAGAGAGAAAATCATGTGCTACGATTCAGCAGTGGAAGATCATACTTCATTGATGCCATGTCGAGTATACCTTAGATTGATCAAGCAAAGAACCTAGCTTTGATACCACTTGTTATAAAACGCACGGCAAATATGAAAAAATAGAGAATAATCAGGAGTATGAGATAGAGATTTAACATAGAAAATCATTGTGGGAAAAAACCATGAACACATAATCAATGAAATCACTATATGGAGGAAAAGTTACATAACACACTTGGAATATTACATAGGTAGATAATTTGAGATGTGCGCGCTATCTATCATGAGGCTTACAAGGGGTATAAATCTCTACTAATATAAAAAGAAGTTTGTCTGTTCACCATCCCTCCCCTCCACAAGCGCAGCGTGCCCCTCCTGGTCAATCATCACACCCAATAATATTCGCATCCAACACAATCCTCATAAAAACCCTAATATAGGCCCACATGTTATTGTTTTGTGTGTGTGCTTGTGTGCAATATCGCTCGAGCCTCAGCCCCAACCTATCCCCACCCCACCCCACCCTGGCCTTCTCCATGCGATAGTCGCTCGTGTGTAGAGTTTTGTTTAGCACTCCAATCTTTCTATATGTGTAAGATAAATTGTGATGTTCATTGTATGGTTTTAAGTTACGTTAGATGATATATGTCACCCTCTTTTAAGATCCCGTTGCAACGTGCGGGCACCTTGCTAGTAGCCTTAGAAATAAGAGTCCTAGATGAGGAAGGAGAAGAGTCCTAGTCGGTAATGGAAATAGAGATCTACTCGAAAACTAGAATAGTAACATGATTGGAGACGGAAACAAACCCCGCTCGAAAACAAAACAAAATCTTGAAGATGACGGTGAAGAGTTGTAGTTGGAAGCGTCTTGAGTAGCCACATTTGACTTCAGTCAGTGTAAACACTTTTGGACACCACATTGGTGCAAGACGGTGCAGAGCCCATCACGGATATAAAAATGATCCTAATTGTAACATCCGACCAATTTGTATTATCAACCAGTCATGTCGATCGGAATATATTTTTTGAACTAAACTTGATTGGACTCTTCGAGTGATGGGATTTTATCGGATTTACATCACAAAATACAGTAATACAGTATTAATAATACACTGATAAAGTCATCACGATAGAGACGGGCAATCAAAATGTAGAGAGGGCTTGACGGCAACTTGATGGCCGTAGCCTCTGAAACCGCGTGCTTATCAGATGGTAAAGGAGAAATGACACGGAAGAGTAGGTGGTTTTGCATACTCCAGAGCTGATAAGGCGTGCGACACGAGGTATCTGACAGTGGACTCGGTTGACTTGTGATTGGAGTCGTACTCGTACATGATTGACTGATCATCTCGACAAGTTGAAAGCACACTATCTCGTTGCAATAAATGTGACAATAAATCAGAGTCCTTGTAGCGACGAGTAAGCTGTCCGTTTTTTTACATTTCAGAAAGGATCAGAGAAGAAAACCTGCAGGGACCAAAGCAACAGAAGCTTTGAAGAGAAGAATAAAGATATATAAAACAGAAGGCTTTACAGTTCTTTTGATCGTCTCTTTACTTGATGATGAGTCCATGGGGTGGAAGGCTGGAAGCTGAAGACGGCCGGTGCGCCAACACCGGCAGAAGATCTCACTTTGAGGCTTTATGCATATGCGAATCCTACAAAGCTCCAGGGCGGCTCTGTGCTTTGTAGGCACTCAAAAGGCTTCCCTTTACAAGAACGTTCCCAAGTATGTTATCATCATGACTTGCAAGGAAGATGCCTCTCTCCTCTCAAAGCTTATTATATGGTAATCCCCTTCTAGAGCGTCAATTCTCTGGTGTGTGTGTTATCTCCAGTTTGCTTGAATTGACAGTCGATGGTGAAAGAAAACCACAGCAAAAAGACTACAAAGTTGGGGTTAGTATCTGGCTTATCCTCGCATGAGCCACACCACCGAGATAGCCAACCATGGCCCTGGTAACTCTAGGCTACCAGTTTACTTTTGCCATGGTCGGCTACTAACACAGAGCCGTTCGATTACTTTGTAGTCTCAAATTCTCAATCCTGGCCGTTGACACGTCGCCGTCTCCTTCCCGGCCTATCCCTTTGGACTACTTGAGAGGCGCGTCACGCATGGATGAGGCTGCACTGCAGCTGCGTCAACGGTCAATGTGTGCGCTCTTGCGCCGAAACAAGCCCTAGGGCGCTTGGTCATCACCAAACCAAGAACTAAAGAAAAGGACACACAAAAAAAAAGAAAAGACAAAGAAAAATAGTAGGAACAACCGAACAAACAAAAGCGTAAACGAAGCAGAAACCAAAATCGATCATCACCTAGTCATGCAATCACCAGCTGCTTCCACGTCACAACTCACAATTAGTCTTTTTAGCTTCTTAATATAGTCAGAAGAAAACAAGCGATTTTTTTAAAAAATAAATTCTATTCCATTTCCGTGCCTGCTCATCCGTTGAAACAAGCGAAAAACTTTTTTTTAAAAAAAAATAAACTCGATTCCATTTCCGTGCCTGCTCCTACGTTGATCCGATTGGAATTATCATAATCGGCCAGCTTCTTGTCTTCTCCTACGCATCGTCTGCTCTGATGTGCGTGGCTGGCTCACATGGACGCGGCAAGGAGGTGCAGAGCTCACGCCGGTAGGTTTGTTGGTTCCTGCCATGCATGTGTGGTGTGGCTCCCAATTGATCTGTTCATGGAGGGGGTGGTGTTAAAGATTCTACCATGCATATTGTAAGGCGATTTTGGATTCCCACCATGTGTTTCTTTTGCCTTTGTCGCAATGCGCCTTTTCGATCCCGTTGTTGTGTTTCCTATGTGGCATTGCTGATTGCTTCTTCTTTATGGCCAAGTTTGAGGTGCAAATGGGGCGGCTTTTCGTCGTGATCGTTTTGTTATGAAAGGGAAATGGAAAGATGAACCAAAGGCCGAGGCATTGCCTAGGCTGTTGCGATCTTTTTTCTGATATCTCTAGTTCGATTTTAGGGGGGGGGGGGGGTGGTGCAAATGGAGGCGCCTTTGTGTAGGCAAACGGAGTGGGGAGGGCACTTGCATGGCACTAGCCGGCCTCCTTTTGCATTTGGTTCATACTTCCTTTTTTTTTTCTTCCTCGACTTTTCTGTCGTCTTTTTGGTTGATCCCTTTTCTTTTCCCTTTTTCATGGATTTTATTTCCACAACGGGCTAGGATTGGGTAATTTGGTAGGTGAATTCACCCAAGTGGGCAAAAAAGAAAAGAAAAAGGAGCGGAGAATTGTCGCTAATGGGGTAATGGCCTAATGGAGTCTCGTGTTCATCTTATTATTGCAGCCCTTGTTACCGCATTTTGACGTGCCTCCGATTTTGATGGAAGCAAAGAACCAATCCGGCGAGGACAGGCTACCGACCCAACCCGAGGCGATGGACTCGCCGAGGGCGGCGCAGGCGGCGACGCGGCGCAAGAAGATGACGAAGCAGCTGACCGGGAAGCGGGACGACACGGCGCTGCACGCGGCGGCGCGCGCCGGGCAGCTCGGCGCCGTGCGGGAGATGCTGTCCGGCGCGCCGCCCGGGGAGCTGGGCGCGCTGCTGTCCAAGCAGAACCAGGCCGGGGAGACGCCGCTGTTCGTCGCCGCCGAGTACGGGTACGTGGCCCTGGTGGGCGAGATGATCAAGTACCACGACGTTGCCACCGCCGGCATCAAGGCCCGGAGCGGCTACGACGCTCTCCACATTGCCGCCAAGCAAGGGGATGTAGGTATTGATATGTCAATTATATAGTCCTCTCACGCGTCGCCATTGCTGATCATGTCATCTTGAGATGGATGTGATGAGATGAGACATTGGTGTTTTTTGTTTCTTGCATGGTGCAGAGGTGGTGAAGGAGCTGCTGCAGGCGCTGCCGGAGCTGTCGATGACGGTGGACGCGTCGAACACGACGGCGCTGAACACGGCGGCGACGCAGGGGCACACGGAGGTGGTGCGGCACCTGCTGGAGGCGGACGGGAGCCTGGCGCTGATCGCGCGGAGCAACGGCAAGACGGCGCTGCACTCGGCGGCGAGGAACGGGCACGTGGAGGTGGTGCGCGCGCTGCTGGAGGCGGAGCTCAGCATCGCGCTGCGGGTGGACAAGAAGGGGCAGACGGCGCTGCACATGGCCGCCAAGGGCACCAGCCTAGACCTCGTCGACGCGCTCCTCGCCGCCGAGCCGTCGCTGCTCAACCTGCCTGACACCAAGGGCAACACCGCGCTGCACATCGCCGCGCGCAAGGCGCGCATCCAGGTGAACATATACGAGTGTCCTCACCTCCTCTCCTCGGGTCTTGCCTTGGTTGATTGATTTGTGATGGAGAATTACTTTGTTTAGAGAAACAACTGCACTGCATGCACGTGGTGTACACTGCTAGCCAAGTTGCATTGCTATTTGCACTCTGATTCGTCTTCAACAGATTAATTAGGCTGGTTCGCCATAATCAGGCGTCTGCAAACTTCAGGTTTCAGAATGCCGCATTTTTTAAAACTTCTTAACTCTGCCTACATTGATAATTTGTATCAGAAATCTTCCGAAATAACACGCTGTTAGCACATAGTATATGCATGGTAGCCAATTGCATTGCAAAATACATTTTTCCCTCAATGACACCATTAACTTTACATGCACAAACTGATTTACCAATACCCATTAGTACTATCCATGAAAGTCAGTTGTGGACTTGTGGTGGTTCCCCGGTATTTGATATCTTGAATGCAATTTGTGTAGGATTTCAACGAAGTACTAGTATGTAGCTATGTGGAAATATCAAGTAAACGCATGCTTCCTGACTGACGCGCCAGTTTGTTGATTGATTTATTTCGTCATCAGATTATAAAGCGGCTTCTTGAGCTGCCGGACACGAACCTCAAGGCGATCAACCGGTCCCGTGAGACGCCACTCGACACGGCGGAGAAGATGGGAAACGGCGACGCGGCCAGCGTGCTGGCGGAGCACGGCGTTCCGTCGGCCCGTGCCATCAGCCCCGCGGGCGGCAGCAACCCGGCGCGCGAGCTGAAGCAGCAGGTGAGTGACATCAAGCACGAGGTGCACTCGCAGCTGGAGCAGACGCGGCAGACGCGCGTGCGCATGCAGGGCATCGCGAAGCGGATCAACAAGCTCCACGAGGAAGGGCTCAACAACGCCATCAACTCCACGACCGTCGTCGCCGTGCTCATCGCGACGGTGGCGTTCGCCGCCATCTTCACGGTGCCGGGGGAGTACGTGGACGCGGACAGCCTGTCCCCGGGGCAGGAGCTCGGCGAGGCGAACATCTCCCACGAGACGCCGTTCATCATCTTCTTCGTGTTCGACTCGGTGGCGCTCTTCATCTCGCTGGCGGTTGTGGTGGTGCAGACGTCGGTGGTGGTGATCGAGCGCAAGGCCAAGAAGCAGATGATGGCGGTGATCAACAAGCTCATGTGGGTGGCGTGCGTGCTCGTGAGCGTGGCGTTCCTGGCGCTGTCGTTCGTCGTGGTGGGCCGCGCCGAGCGGTGGCTGGCCGTGGGCGTGACCATCATGGGCGCCACCATCCTGGTCACCACCATCGGCACCATGCTCTACTGGGTCATCGCGCACCGCCTCGAGGCCAAGCGCCTGCGCAGCATCAAGCGCTCGTCGCTCAGCCGCTCGCGCTCGTTCTCCTGCTCCGGCGGCGTGTCGGAGAGCGAGTGGATCGACGAGGAGTTCAAGAGGATGTACGCCATCTGATATCCGCAGATGCATGTGATTTACTACGGTCATGTATGACCTGATGACTGGGCCGGGCTAACATGTTTTCGGTAGCTTGGTGTAAATTATTTGGGGTATCTAGATATCGAATATTTTTTCTAACTATTATTTAAATTTGTGATCATTAGATTAGAGATCAAACGATCCTTTGTTTTTGAAGAGGAGGAGATATTTTTTTCAAAAAGAAGAGGGTTGAATTCAAGGGAAGGGAGGAGAATTTATGACCATTGGATGTTTAATCCAATAGTTCTAAATCTGAATGATAGTTAGAAAGAAAATATTCGAATGATATTTAATAAAACCCAAATTATTTTGCCAGCTGCTGAATTTTGATGAAACGGAGCGAGGGAAGCATGCAGAGACGGTACATGTCACGGTGAGCGCATTTTTGGTCTTGGTCTTCTCTAGCTTAATTAATAGGACACAGATGAATAGATGTATAGAGAACGCAAAATCTATCACGTGACTAGACACGTGTTAGTCTTACAGCGTGCCTAGTCACCGCGCCATTCGTTTGAGAGTGAGCAAACAGGAGCAACGGACATCGTCTCTCCGCAAACGTGTTGTGGCCTATTGGATTTGGACACAAATGCATGGGCCAGACTTGCATGTAGTTTGGCGAACGAACCTTGGCCATACGGTCTATTGTGTCCTACTAGCTGGATAAGCGCGGCGCACGTCGCGTTAGCTACCGTGTGGACCAAAGTAAAAGAGACGATAATTCACAGGGAGTTTCATTAAAAAAAAATCGAGGATACATGCGTAATTTCGGAAAAATCAAAGGGTTTTTTTGTAAAAAACTGAGGACTTGTAAGGACTTGTCCGTAAGTAAATAAGGGCCTATACGTAATTTTGGAAACCCGCGGGGCGCTATCCAAAATTTTTTTTAAAAAAACTGGCAGGGATCTTTTCGCGAGGAAAAATGACCTTTACGTAATTTTCGGAAAATACAGGGAAAATACCTCTGCCGGCGTCAAAATCTCGCCACACGCCACGAGCGCGCGGGGGGTGACGTGGCGCTGCGTGGCGGCGCGCATTCCCCCTGGTATAATGAAGGGAGTATTAGGCTTAGGTAGCAGCTTGTAGTATTCTATAGGCCATTTATTTCATGCCTTCAGGACGATTTGAGTGGTAGCCAGGGCTTAGGACAAAAGAGGTATTGAGAAACTGGCTCAATATGGACACCTCACCATAGGCTATAAATAGAGACATATACCCTCTTATTATGTATACCTGATGCAATTGAAAGCAATAAAGAAAGACCAGCAGTTCTCTCTATCCCTCTGTGTTCAATCTATTGTTCTGTGATTCTGTGATTGATTCGTTCTTATTCTAAGTAGAGTAATCATCGGACTGGTCGCCAGCGATGATTCCTCAACACGTTATCAGCACGACTTCGCTCCGGTGAACGAGGTAATCATCGAAGCACAGATTGAATTTTCTAGATCGCTTTTGAATCTGTATTTTCTTTTCGCATTCTAGATTGAATCTCTACGGTGCAAATCCGCCCTAATCTACCGTGAGCCAGCCTGAAGTGCCCGACACAATGTCGATTGATAGATTGTGAAACAGGGCAAATGTTAATTGCACTATAGATTAGAAACGATGCAAATTCGCCCCAAATCTAACGCGAGCAGATCTGAAATGGCCGGCACAATGTCGATCGGTAGATTGCGAAACGGGGTATATGTTGATTGCATCGTAGATTGGAAACATATGCATTGTTTTCCTATTCAGTTTTTGCACAGCCATTGCATGAAAAATTGCTTGAATTAAAAACGAAACGAAAATTTTGTTATGCATCTGTTCTATTCGATTTATGCAAAGCATCACAAAGAAAAAAACACAGGACATTGGCATTGCATGCGGCCGCCGGCCAAAAGCCAGCCGTGGAGCATGTGGCACCGCCGACCAATTGCTGCCCCTGCATGGGGCGCCGCCATCGTCGGAACCTTTCCCCACACGGGGCACTGTCACCCGTGCACCATGCCTACACGGGTCGCCGGCCGAAACTCCGGCTTCCGCGCCAGCATGCTCCACCGGACGGAGCCTACCCGCCTCGCCCGCACCGGCCGCCGCCTGCCATCGTGTTCGCCACTCGTGGGAGACCGGCCAGCACGCCGCATGAGGCCGCCGCTCGAATCCGGCGCTTTGACTCCCATGCCCGCGGCCCGCACCGGCCCGCATGTCGCTGTACTTGGATGCTTCGTATGGCGCCCCGCCGCACAAGGAGCCGCGCCCGAAGCGCGCATTCCCGGCCCTCTAGCCTCGCTGCCGCTTGGGCCACTCAAAGTGCGCGCCGCCGCCGCCGCACCGCCACCGCCGGCGTCGACATCGGCTTGCGGCCGCCACCACCACCGCCCGGCACGACGCCGCCGCCGCTGCGCGCGCGCGTGCCGCTCCGGCCTCCCATGGTCACCCGCCGCCGCTCCGGCCTTGCCGCTCTGCTCCAATCCCGCCGGCGCGCCGTTAGAGCTGGCACCGCGTCCGACGGCCTCCGCTCCACCCGACCGGCAGTCCGGGTTGGACTGCCGCCGCCACCACCGAAAAGTGGGGTAGGGAAACCCTACCCCGTCTGTTCGTTCTGCGCGGGCAGGCCAAATGGGCCACATGGGCCGGGAGCTCGGCCAAATGCGTGAAGGGCCGGGGGGGAGGTAAGGGATGGGCTAGGGGAGGTAAGAGATGGGCTGGAAGAAAAAAACGGGGGGGCTCGGGCGGGTAGGGCGGCAGATTTGCAGAAAAACCCTTAGAGTTTCTAGAAATTACCGAAAGGCCCCTAAAATTTACGCATAAGCCCTGAATTTTTGCAGAAAGTACTCGGAAATTCCTACAATTACGAATAGGCCCTCAAATTTATGAGTGGGTCCAGAATTTTGCAGAAAACCCCTCGGTAAATCAGAAAATTGCACGAATTTTTCTCTAAACTGAATATTTGCGTAGAAACCCCCAGGAATTGCAGAATTCACTGAAATTTCATACTCTAGCATAAAAGGGCCTAAGGAATCCGAATTTTGCATTATTTTTAGCATTTGAAGCTTATTTATTTATGCCAATATTATTCTCTGTATTTTTTGTATTTATTTACTGTTTTGGTTAATTGTAATTGCTGAAAATTGCTTTTAATCACCGAAATTAGCAGTAAAATTATAGAAAATGCACTAAAAATTATGAAACATTATGGGAACCTATTGTACCACTTTATTTACCTATAGTAAATTTTTTCATGCATGTTTACCTGAAGTAAACTTATTTTATTTCGTTCATACACATGTAGATGACTGGAATTTCGAACCGGGAGTTCGAGGAGCTAGCCCAGCATGGCCAAAACTATCTGACATGGGCATCCGATGTCGAGATTGTGCTTGGGGGCCGGAAGCTCAACGCAGCTATTGGGTTAAGCGGATAGAAAGACGCCCGACCCACACCTGAGGAGAATGATCAGCACTTCATTTTCTCAGGCACCACCTCTACCCGACTCTCAAGAATGAGTATATGGCAGAAAGAAACGCGCTAGCACTTTGGATCACACTCAAGAAGCGGTTTGAGAGGCTCAAGTACACCATTCTCCCTCAAGCAGAGCAGGTGTGGATCAGACTGAGGTTTGCCAACTTTAAGACGGTCGGGGAGTACAATTCTGTCTTGCACAGGATTTGTACTAATCTACAACTCTGTGGCAAACAGATCACAGATGAGCAGAAGATCGAGAAGACCCTATCCACCTTTCACCCCAGTGCTGTACAGACCGCCCGCAACTATCGTCAAGACGGCTACAAGGAGTACGCCGAATTGATTGATATGATGCAGGTGGCAGAGGCTCAGGATGAACTTCTCCGCAAGAATTACGTCTCACAGCCACCAAGCAACTCCGCTGGCCGCGAAGCCGACGCTAGCAGCTACAAGGTGCGAAGGCTCTTGATGAAGAGAAGGGGGAAGAAGGGTAAGATCATTGCCCAGAAAGGCAAGTCAGATGCTCCAAACGACAGAAAGGCTAAGAAGAGTGGTAAGACCTATGGCCAGCAGAACCAGGGTTGCTACAAGTGTGGCAAGTGGGGGCATTGGTCGCGGATATGCAAAGAACCGCAACATGTCATTGATGCCCACCAAGCTCAAAAGAAGAATGGCAAAGGGCAGTCTGAAGCTCACTTTGCAGCAGTCGAGGGGGAACATGTTGAGCAGCTGCCTGAGTTGATGGATGTTGAACCCATCCTAGCAACGGCACCCTCCTATGACTTAGAGACAACCACAACCATGATCTCTCTTGAGGAGAACATCACTCCTGAGAAAATAGCCGAAGAAGTTGATGATTTTCTAGTTGATTCCGTCTGATGCACAGAATGCATAAGACGTTAATTGTCATTTATTTTGTGTTAATGGATAAGTTTAGAACTTGCATGGTTGGTGCTTTAGGATTTGTTTTCTCATAATGGTTGGATGATTTTGGAATAAAACATTCATTTATTCAATTTATGATGGCATTATATGTTCTGATAATGGCGTATTTTATTTATGTGTTGAATGCCTTCTAATACATGTTAATTAAATACGTTATATTAGAACACGTGTGGCGCCCTATGGAGGAAGTATGTCTTGCCGACAGAGGCACAACGAATACCATCTTAAGAGAGACTAAATATTTCCAGTCGATCCTAAGAGCACCGGCAGCCTTACGACAATCGTCGGAAGCGATGCACGTATAATTGGTTCCGGAAGAGCCACTATTATACTTCCAATGGGCACAACTTTGGTCATTGAAGAAGCCTTATTGTACCCAGAATCGACTAAAAAAACTCTCCTAAGTTTTAAGGATATTCACGCCAATAGTTTCCATGTTGAGACTGACGAAGAGTACGGTAAGGAATACCTGCTTATCACGAAGCGCGAAGAGAATGGCAAAAGGGTATTAGAAAAACTTTCTTCACTTGAAACTGGGCTATATTATACCAACATTAAAGCGCCTATAGCGTACACTGTTTTGAAGACGGTGTTTAGAAGCTCTGAACTCTTCTGTCTCTGGCATGACAGATTAGGCCACCCAAGTCTTAGGATGATGAGAAACATAATAAATAACTCGCATGGGCATAATATTAATGTAAAAAATTTCCCGAATCATGAAGATTTTATGTGCCCTGCATGTGCCACCGGGAAACTAATAACTAGACCCTCTACTCTAAAAGTGAAGGATGAAGTCCCTACATTCCTGGAACGCATCCAGGGAGACATTTGCGGTCCTATTCAGCCCATCTCAGGGCCATTTAAATATTTCATGGTGCTCATTGACGCTCCATCGAAGTGGTCGTATGTGGGTTTATTGTCCACAAGAAACCACACCTTTGCAAAATTGATCTCGCAGATCATTCGCATCAGAAATGTGTTTCCAGATCATCATATCAAGTCCATCAGAATAGACAACGCCGGAGAATTTACTTCGAAGGCATTTGATGATTATTGCATGGCGATGGGAATTACAGTTGAGCACTTGGTACCGCATGTCCATACCCAGAATGGTTTGGCAGAGGCTTTAATTAAAAAATTAAATTTATTGCCCGACCCATCTTGCATAAAAGTAATTTACCAGCTACATGTTGGGGACACGTAGTCCTTCATGCAGCGAATCTCATCAACCTTAGACCTTCGACCTACAACATCTATTCACCTATGCAACTAGCGCAAGGGTCACCACCGAAAATTTCTCATCTTAGGAAGTTTGGATGTAAAGTTTATGTATCTATACCACATCCGCAGCGTACTGCAATGGGCCCTCTCCGCAAGGTTGGGATATACGTTGGTTATGAGATTGCATCCATAATCAGGTATTTGGAACCCATGACGGGAGATTTGCATATTGCCCGTTTCGCTGATTGCATTTTTGATGAGGATAATTTCCCGTCATTAGGGGAGGAAATCAACCCATTGATGAAAAATATCGGGAAATTACGTGGGAAGCCAGGGGAATTCATGCACATGACCCGCGCACTAGTGAAACTGTAAAAGAGGTCCAGACGATCATCAACTTGCAAGCATTAGCAAACCAACTGCCCGATCACTTTAGTGATTTGATGTCGAGACCCGAATATACAAATCCGGACTCTCCTGTGTATTCTGCGCTAGTCCAGGATCACGTTAGTGCACACAGCGCAAACAAAGACAAATATCATCCACATCACGATATTCTAAAGGAAATCCAAATTATATTAATAACCATCAGAGTACGACCTTATGACCAAGCTTACAATTATTAGCCCAAGGGCTTTTAAGAAACTAGCAATGAAATCCAAAATTTAACGTAGTAGCCACTCGACATGCCCACAGCAATCGATCGGGAGCGAAGTCCTAATCCGTGAAGTCCTCATAGTAGCCTCCTTCGAGCAACTCCTGCGATCCGGTCCTTCCTCCTCAATCGAGCAACAGGGCATGAAGCCGTGAGTACATTGGTACTCAAGCAAGTCGCTTGTAACAAATGAATGCAATATAGTATGTGGCTTAACAATGGATGGTGAAAGGTTAACTTTGCATAAAGCAACGATTTAAAGTAAATACAATAAATAGATTGAAAAGCAACTTTAACAAAAGACATTAAATAAATAATCAAAGGAATTGAATATAACCACAAGTGAACTACCCATTCACTTCCCAGCTCAAACCAACCAGATTTCATAAAGACTCTACCCCTCGTGTGAGATCACCGAGCATTGTCCATGACCGAGGACACGGCTATTCGAATAGTTTTACACTCTGCAGAGGTTGCACAACTGTACCCACACGATGTGATAATCCTCACGTTAAAGATAATCACAACAAGGCTTTTACAATGATCCATCTCCACCAGATCCCACTCGCTAAGGTTTCGCCGCCGAATCTAAGACTACGAAGCCGAATACGACCACTTAGGCAGGCTTACGACCACGCAGTCGAGCACATGACTACGATCACCCAATCGAGATTACGACTCACGTAGTCGAACCTACTACTCGACCACGTAACAATCCACGACTACGACCACACGGGCGCTACGATCGCACAACGGCCACGACTACTCGGCGGACTTACGACCATGAAGTCGTTTACGACCACATGATCGGACTTACCGGTGGCTTTACGACTTACGACTAAGGCTCTACAACGTAGTCGTAGAACCTCACGACCACACGGATCTACGACCACGGATGGCGGCGGGATCTGGTCGGCGGTGACTAGGGCGGTGGCGGGACTCACCGGCGACGCGGATCGGCGAAGGTGAAACGACGGCGAGGACGACACGACCTCGGGCTCGCACGACCACGGCAGCGCCACGCAGATGACCACGGCCGGCGAGGCGCACGACCACGGCTTTGGCGAGGCGCACGACCACGCGGCGGGCGCACGACTTCGGTTTGCGGCTCAACTCGAGGCGAGGCTTGACTTGGGACGAGGAGACACGGGGTTCGGCCCTTTATACCGGTCGTAGAGGTGTCTGGTCGCCACGAGTACGCGTCGGGTGGGATCGACCGAGAGTCCCACTCGTATCGAGCACGACTTGCTAAGCGCGGCGGCTGCGATGCGCACGAGCGCGGTGGATGGGTGACACGCGCACACATCCGGCGGGGCAAGCGCGCGCGGAGCGGCGGATCGGTGACAGCGTGGCGTGGGGCGAGGGAGGCGGACCGGCGCGGCGAGTGGGCGGGCCGGCGGTGGTGGGTTTCGCCCATCGGCGGTTTAGGATTTCTTTCTTTTCTTTTTCCGAAATTCAAACAAATACTTTTGAGCTCTAGAAAATAGCAAATAAATCCAGAAAAATCACATAAAATGCCGAAAAGCTCTTGAGGCTCGGGAACTCAAATAAAATACTTTTGGCACATTTTAATGTTTAACTTAATCATATTAAATCCTTTTAATTCATAAAAATTTCATTTAAGCTTTAATTAATTCCAGAAAAATTCAAATGGTGAATTTTATTTCGAAAGCTTCAAAACGGCTCTGAAAATCAGGATGTTACTTTTGAAGAGCGTGATTAAGTCGCATGTGCCTGCACGCAATGCACCGGAGAGGGTTGAAATAGCAAAGAAAATTGAAGGTATCCCTAATCCCGTCCAGAGGCCTCAGAATAAAAGGACGAGAACTCCGGCTCCTCGAGTCCAAAGTAACCGGGACGGTGAAAAAGGATAAAAGGGCTTATCACACCGATCATTGAAGTCCCCGAATAAGAAGGGGAGCCGTTGAGACTCGCACAAGTATGACACCTTCCGAAAGGGCATACGGATCTGAACATCCCCATCGGCATGGATGTGTGCGCACACATCGAGCCGAAAAACTAAAGGGACTTGCCACCGCAATTGAAAGAAGCGATGCGCAAGGTGAAGCTCCAGCAGAAGCAATCGCTCCAGAAGAAGCAATTCATGAAGAAATAGCTATAAATTATGTGCACACGGGAGAGTCCCTGAATAGGACAACAGCCAATATCGATATCTACTTCGTAAAGAAAATTACCACAATCATCGATCTTGATCCCGAGTTTACATCGCTCGCTGAATGTAAGAAAAGATCAGATTGGGAAGATTGGAAGAAGGTGATAGCAACTGAATTGCTATCTCTGAACAAAAGAGAGGTGTTTGGGCCCGTATGCCGCACACCTCCCCACATACACCCCGTTGGGCACAAGTGGGTATTTGTTCGAAAGAGAAATGAAAGAAACGAAGTAGTGAGATACGAAGCAAGGCCGGTAGCACAAGGTTTCACTCAACGTCCTGGAGTTGATTATGAAGAAACATACTCCCCCGTCATAAGTGGAATCACTTTTAGATATTTGATCTCAATGGCAGTAAACTTGAACTTAGAAATGAAATTGATGGATGTTGTGACTGCATACCTTTACGGTAACTTAGATTCAGAGATTTATATGAAAGTCTCTGAAGGAATCCCTCTCCCGAACCAAGATAGAGCAAATAGAAATATATATAGTGTGAAACTCAGAAAGTCACTGTATGGACTAAAACAATCTAGGAGAACGTGGTATAATCGCTTAAGCGACTTTCTCTGCAAGAAAGGCTACACGAACAATGATCCCGCTCAAGGTGTTTGGTAATTCCAGCTGGTATGCAACCTCTCCTTTGCGCTTTAAAATTTTAAATGGCCCCACATACCTTGGCGCTAGCTTTCCCTTCATTTGAAATCTCTTAACACCTTTGAAGGGTGTGATCCTGAGATACACATAGTCATTTGGCTCAAAACTTAAATCTCTTCGACGAGTATCAAGATAACTCTTCATCGGCTTGGGCTGCCTTTAGCCTTTCTTGAATCAAACGCACTTTCTCTCGCCTCAAGACATTCTCGCCCGAAGATTTGACTCTCCCCGCCTCTTTCCAATTGAGAGGGTTCTACATTTCTCGCCATACAGGCTTCAAACGGTGACATTTGTAGACTAGTCGGTAATCGTTATTGTAGGAGAACTCCGCAAAGGTAAACAACTATCCCATTTAGCTCCGTGATCCAATACACAAGCTCTTAACATATCCTCCAAGATTTGATTCACACGCCCGTCGACCATCGGTTTATGGATGATATGTTATCATGAAGTTCAAGTGAGTACCCATTGCCTCGTGAAAGCTATTCCAAAATCGTGAAGTAAATCGTGACCCACGATCCGATACTATCCTCTTGGGCACCCCATGAAGACTCACAACTCGGACATGTATAACTCGCCAATTTATCACCGTAATAAGTTGTTTTGACCGAAGAAAGTGAGCGACCTTCGTTAGTCGATCCACAATTACCCATATTGAGTCGTAGCCCTCTTTAGTCTTGGGTAAGCCTGTAATAAAGTCCATTCCCACATCTTCCCACTTCCATTCATGAATCTTCAAGGGTTGCAAAGAAACTCGCTGGTCTTTGATGTTCACCTTCACTCTTTGGCACACATCGCAAAGTGCTACATACTCGGCTATCTCGCGCTTCATACCTGGCCACCAATATTTGTCTTTAATATCCTGGTACATCTTGGTACTACCGGGATGGATTGAATATAAGGACTCATGCGCTTCCTTAAGTAATAACTTCTTCGCCCCCTTGTTTGGTACGCACAAACGCTGCCTTATACCACATGATTCCTCGATCGCCTTCCACAAACCCGGTGCTTTGCCTTCCTTTAAACCTTCTTTGATTCTCTCTGGATATTTTCGCCCCCGGTTGCTCGTGACGAATCGACTATCCAGTGGTCGGCTGCAAGTCCAAGGTAGCTAACATCCTTCCTCAACCAACTCCAAACTAAGCTTATGAAATTCCTCGTAGAGCTGGTTGGTTTTCCTTGACCATCACCGTATTGCAATACACCTTTTCGCCAACGCGTCGCCACTACATTGGCTTTTCTGGATGATAATGGATTCGATGTCATAATCCTTTATTAATTCCAACCATCTTCTTTGTCTTAGGTTGAGCTCCGATTGTGTGAAAATATATTTCAGGCTCTTATGATCCGTGTAGATCTCACTTCGTTACCCATTAAATAGTGACGCCAAATTTTCGTGGCATGCACAATCGCCGCCAACTCCAAGTCATGCGTGGGGTAGTTCTCTTCGTGTGGTCTCACCGGTGGCGTGATGCATAAGCCACCATCCTCTTGTCCCGCATCAACACACACCCCAAACCTTTGCGGGATGCATCACAAGAGATCTCAAAGTCCTTCTTGATGTCGGGTAGAATTAGTACCGGCTGTTGTTAGGCTCTCCTTTAATTTCTGAAAACTCCTCTCGCACTCCGGCCCATTCAAATTTCTTTTCCTTCTTCAACAGTGAGTGAGCGGGCGTGCTACATCGAGAATCTTTCAATGAAACGGCGGTAATAACCCGCCATTCCCGTGAAGCTTCGACTGAGTTATCGACGTTGGTGCCTCCAAGTGGGTACATCGCTCACTTTCCGGTCAATCGCTACTCCTTCGCGGTCATCACATGGCCCAAAAACGCAACTTCCTTCATCCAAAATTCACATTTGCTAAACTTGGCATACAACTTATGCTCGCAACCTCTGCAATACCATCCTCAAATGCTCTTCATGTTCTTCCTCATTCTTGAGTAGATCGAATGTCATCGATAAACACGACAACAAACTTATCCAGTAATCCATGAACACCTTGTTCATCAGTACATGAAGTATGTGGGGCATTGGTTAGGCCAAAAGACATTACGGAGAATTCGTATAAACCATAACGAGTTGAGAATGCTGTCTTAGGTATATCCTCCGGTCGAATCTTCATTTGATGATAACTCGACCTCAAATCAATCTTGGAAAACACTCGCTCCTTTTAGTTGATCGAACAAGTCATCAATTCGGGCAAGGGATACTTGTTCTTGATGGTAACTTCATTGAGAGCTCGGTAATCCACGCACATGCGCTGCTACCATCCTTCTTTTGACAAACAATACCGGTGCTCCCACGGAGAGGTACTAGGCCCGGCATAGCCTTTATCCAACAACTCTTGTATTTGTTTCTTCAATTCGCCAATTCATTGGCGGGCATTGATAGGATCTCTTGAAATAGGCGATGTACCCGGTACTAACTCAATTGCGAACTCTACTTCTCTGTCGGGTGGCATCCCAGGAAGATCATCGGGGAATACATCGGGATATTCTCGTACAATTGGTACTTCCTCTATCATGATCCCTTTGCTTTGGCATACCATCACTTTTTCTGACTGCTTCATGTTGGCTTCAAATCTAACTTTACTTCCATCTGAACCGACCAAGGTGATGGCTCGACTTCCACATTCCAACACTACTTGATGCTTTTTGAGCCAATCCATACCCAGAATCACATCCAAATTAAAGACTGGATATTTAGCACTACCAAATCAGCGGAGAACTCTATTCCTTGGATGTGTAGGACCGAATGAGGCAACAGAGGGGGGGGGGTGAATGGTGCCTTCAAACCTCTCCAAGAATTCACATAATCTTCTTCTCCGATAGCTACAAGAGCTACGAAGCAAGATGATCACTGGAAATTGAGAGATCGAAACAGCGGAAGAAGAACAAACTCTTCTGCCAGATCAGACAAGAGACAAAACATCAATAGATCAAGGTAGATGCTCGGCCGAAGTCCAGAGCGGTCGAAACATCACTGTGAGATGACTCAACTCTCTGCTGTAGTCAAAGTGACCGAAAATAGCCAGAGCGCTTGAGATCAATCGAGAGAAACCGATCGACAACGAAAGCAAACAGCAAGAGCAATAGACTAGGCTGATAATGAGAGAAATATACGCGCGACCGCAAGCACCAGAACTTGTGAAACTCTTTACACCTGCGTCAATCGACCAGGAGATTCCGGCCATAGACTAAAACGACCTCAGGTCATGAAATTACAGACCAGTCGAAGTCTCTCTGCTACAACCGAGAAGAACAGCAAGGTCGAACAAGAAACAGAGGAACTCGATGTGCGTGACCGTGAGACGCAAACACTCTTTGATTCAAACATTTGCTCTTAGGAGTGAACTGACCAAATGGTCTTGAGACTAATTCCCCATTCAGAGCAAATCAAGACCAAGCTTCCTCAAACCAAGAACAAGAAAAGAGAGCAAACAGAGAAATCGCAATCAGGACATCCAAGCAATAAACAAAGAACACAACTCAGAGTTTTCATTCCAACCATCAAGGAGTACAAGGAGTCCCGATACGCCCGGAGAGCATAGAGAGTAGCTCACACCTCCTCTCTTTCTCTCTTTCTCAATTATTCATACATGGATTCTCCACTCATCCTCTCTCTCACAATCCCAAGAACACACTCACACAGACTCCCATGGGAGGGAGAGGCGGCTGCCTCCAAGGCCCACCGCCAACTCACTCAAACTCGTGCCTCCTCTCCCTTTTATAGCCTCACACCGAGACTAACCCTAATGGATCCATCCATTAGTCCACACCTGGGCTAACCCAGAACACCCTCCTAACACCGGGTTTTACACCTCGCTTACCCACTAGCGAAAACAAGCTTCCAAAGTGCTTTACCCGTTAAACCCAACGGTTCCACCGCTTGCCCTTTAGCGCCAACAACTCCTGTGCATTGGCAGAGACACGCTTCCTTTGCAGCTTTCCGCATTCCCAAAATGCCACTCCGCTGCCTTCCGGAAGCTTCCTCCCGCCTTGCCGCCCAAGCTTGCAACCACCTCGCAAGACTAGGTCTTCTTCGGCTTCCCTTGGTCGTTCGGACCCCGACACCGCCCGCCTCGCCCCGACCATCCCGGCCTCGCTGGACACTGAACCAAGATCCTCCGCGGCTCAGCCGGTTCCTCATCTCCTTGGCTTGCAACCACCTTGAGCCCTAAGTCTTCTTGGCTTCACCCACTGCTCGACCTCAACATCTCCCATGTCTAGTCCCGACCACTCCAAGCCTCACCAAGACTTGTCTCCAAGGTCCTCTGGCAGCTCCAGCTTCGGTTCCTCATCTCCTCGGCTTGCAACCACCTCACCAGCCTCGATCATCTTCGGCGCCTCCAACCGTCTGGACCTCAACACCTCCTGTGCCTAGTCCCGGTCCTCCCACGCCTCACCATGAAATAGCTCCGAAGTCCTGCAGCCACACAGACAAGCAAACCGTCACATAGCAACGCACCAGACAACAGACAAACCATCGGTACAACCAACAAGTGTCACAGCACACAACCTGATCGTAAACCCCCTACGACCACTCGAATGCACAACTCATGAAGTGCCAGCAGCCTGCGGCCACTCTCTAGGCTGCTACGACCGCCAAGGCACAAGCTACGACCATTGCAAGTTTCAGCTCCAACTTGCCCAAGCAAGTCGTACCAACTTACGACTGGTCGAAACCATAGATCAAGACTTGCTTAAGTCCTACGACCAAATCTCAGATAAATACGACTAGCCCAAAAGATCACACGATCGACACGCCTAAACCGACCGCGCCAACAGTCCACACGATCGATTCCAAGAGGCTACGACCAAAACCAGAGGTTCCATCGTGGTCGAAACCCATTCAGACCACATACCCCGAATATTATCGTTGTCGAAGCCCTTCCGACCACTTACGACCGCAAACGATCGAGCTATGACCACATTCGATCGCCTCGCAACGTGGTCGCATCGCCAGTAAACTTGAGCGCCGACTACGACCGCACTGCTACAACATGGTCGTAGCTTCGACTTACGACTTCCACCGCCAGGCTCATGACAACGTGGTCGTAAACAAGGCGCGCAGCTTCCGACCACGACCAACGTGCTCGTAAAGCCTTTCGACCACTCGATCAACAATTTTACGTGTTCACCAGAACAACAAAGTCGATAAAAGGATTCCGACCTCTCCTAGATGCTACGATCGCACGTAACCTACTCAACGGTGGCGTAAACTTTCGGTGGCCTTCGACTTCCAACAAGTGGTCGAACTTGCCGATGGCCTTCGACCACGGCTAAAATCGGTCGACGCCTCCGGTGACTTCCGACCATGGCAAACCGGTCCGCCGACCACTCAATAGTCACAAGATGGTCGTAAACATTCGCGACCACCGAAGGAACTTGCGACCTCACAGAGACAACACACCGAGGTCGTAGGCAATCTATAACCACTCGATAAAGCTTGACACTCTGCTGAACACTAAGATGTAAGCTCGACTACGACTACCAAGTCGTAAAACCCCTTTTTACCACAGGGTCTCAAGCCTACCCAACAGAAAGAGCCATTCTCAAGGCTTACGACTTTGCAGAGGCAGCTCAAACCTCAAAAACCAAACTCACTCTTCCAAGAGCAAGAGTCAATTACTCATCACAACCATGAGGTGACCTCCACATGGTCTCTCAATCTCCCCCTTGATGAGTATATTGACAAACACAGAAAAATCATGAAGATGAGTTTGTTTTTGAAGAGAAAAGGAAGGAGATGCAAAAGCCACACATGGTCTAAAAGAGGTGAAGAAGGAACTTATGACCATGTTGACACAGAGTGCAAAGAAGCAAATAGAGAAGAATCAGATTTTCTACTAAAGCTCCAAATCACACAAAAAAATCCAATCTTGCTCATGGTCCAAAAAGCTGTTGCTCACATGACCATTGTCATAGCAAGATGAACAAGCATTCTCCCCCTAAATGCCTCTTTCTATCCTTCTCCCATCTCTTAATGCATTCTCCCATTTTAGTGCCTTTTGCACTCCTTAATGCCTTTTTCTATATCCTTCTCCCCCTTTTGGCAATAGAATCATCAAGATGCAGGGAACAAAAGAATAGAGCATGAATGAAATGGAGTGCCTACAATTGCTTCATTTTAAGCACGGGAGCCATGAAGATTATCCTAAGTGATTTTACAGATTATACCAAGCCATAAAAAGTGACAATGCTATCTGGATCATAACAAACTATGTATTGCTAAGCTCAAGCCAAATAAGTCATGATCTTTGAATTAAATGTTTAATTAGCATGTCAAGTCACTCAAGATTATAGTCTAGAAGAAGGTATCCAAACGTGAGTCAAGCCATGTCAATATTCTAAGCGAAATCAAGAAGCTATAGTTGAGTTGATTTAGAGAGCTACAAGCCCAAAAATGAGACATATTGTTCAAGCACTAGGTATCACTTGTAGCACTTTCGATACCACTTGAAGAAGATTTGTAGTTGAGTAAAATTAGCACATTAGGCTTTTATCAGAAATTCATGGTTGGTTTCAACCATTTTTCACAAGAATTTTTTGTTTTCATAGCCATGTGCTAGATCTCAAGCCTTATGCGATCACTCCAAGCAATAAGCTTAAGGAGGTGATCTTGGTCATCCAAAACTCCCCCTGAGTTCATGCCTAGTGCAATGGCAAGCCATCTCATGAGAAAGAATTGGTGAGATCGGTTTTTCGCACAAAAGAGATCTTTTTGCATTTACTTGAGTTAGTTCATGAACAAAGAGTTAAAACTTAACTCATGCATCACTAATGAACTAACTTAGCTCAATCTAAACCTCAAAAACATATTCAAGACTCAACTTAGCCTATTCGACATGGCCTGAATCAAGAGAGGATCACTAAAGCCAGACTAGTCACAAGATTGAACAAGACATGTTTTACTTTAAGTTGTTCACATTTAATTAAGCTAGTATGGCAAGAGCTAAGCAGCACATAGAAGGGCATGATAAATCAAGCTATCACAAGACATGGCAAGATATAAAGCATGATATCATGTCACATAAAGATAATAGACAAGGCTCCAAAGACTGTACAGGCATTCAAGTGAATTTTATGCATTATGAGACAAAAGAATGCGCACGAGATGAACTCCCCCTGAAAGCTAGCCCGAACAGATAGAAAGGTTCCAACTCCCCCTAGAGAAGGCAACTCGAGAAGAACCAAGAAATTTGGCGCAAAAACCAGAAAAAAAAGGGTTCTAACTCAAGGAGGTGATTCCCAAACACACCCTATCCACATGATCTCTAGTCTCAGAACCTCATACCACGGGCAAAAGCACACTATGTCAATGCACAAGACTCTAGTGGCCAAGAAAAGGTTCAATCTAGGTAGAAGAGAATCCTAGAGAACCAAAGCCCAAACTAGGTAGTAAATAATCCTAGAGAACCATTTGGACGAGAAGTGTGATCGAGACAATATCACCTAGAGTCGGTTCTGTCTAACTAATCGGACCCTTCCTCCCACTAGAACAGATAAACAAAGCAAAGCCAAGTGGAGGGAAGCAAAACACCGAAAGATCACAAGGAGAACAAACCCCTGTCATGGTCGCTTGGTTGGTAGTCGTGGTCGTAGAAGAGTCCCCGTAGTAGTCGATAGGAGTCCCGACCTCGGTTGAGTGATCGAAGTCGCCCGCCATGGTCGAGATGTGTTCACTCATGATCGTAGTCCACCGGGGTGGTCGAACACGAAACCAGGTCGTGGTGGTAATTGCGTCTTGGTCGTAGTCGCAGATGAGTGCGGATCGTGGTCGTTGCGCCCCGCCGAGGTCATAAAACGAGTTCGCCGAGTGTCCGCACCATGGTCGTGGTAGCTACGACGTGGTCGTAATGACCAAAGGAGTGGTCGAAGCTGCACCGTCTCCCCCTCACACACACCGCGGTTTAACCACGAGGAACAACCGTGTCCTAGTACTGGGTAAATGATATACGTGCATGATCCAAGATCGAGACAAAAGACCACAAACAGTAGCATTACAAATATTAATGCATGAGAACACACCCCACAAGCTCAATCTAGCCCTCATCAAAAGCATCTAGAACAATGAGCCTAGAGCCACCCAATACTAGAAGAAGCTTGTGACCTATCCACGATTCTCATGATGTCTAAGCATAAGCACGACTAATGCTACCAAGGTGTTGTACATTTTATGTCATGCCAAAACCGAATGAGAAAGATCAAGGTAAACATGTATCTCAATGAATCACAACCATGCACATAGCGGTGACAAGGAAAGATCACGTACATATGCTAGCATGGATATAAGCATGTATACCAGAAAAGATAAGAAGGCATGAATAAACAAAACATCATGACATAGAAAATCTATCCAAGATATACTCAAGATCATACTGTCCATACATGTGCATACATCATGTAGACATACAACATGACAAATCAGAATCATGAAAAGTATGCTAACATGTATAAATAATGATGAATGAACATAAGGAGCAAGATGTGAACCATGATAGATACTACAGAGCACAAGGTCATGATAATACTTGACTTCTAATATACACATTCTACTTCGCTCATGAAGTCAGGTCAAAGCTTAAGCATCTAACAAATATGACAAGATATATGGATACTTAAGCAACATACACATAAAGGCATGACATGAAAGTATTGAAGAAAGAACATGCCAGTATGGTATAAGTGAGCACCTGAACAAACACAACATGCCAATTAAGACTAACACATGTATATAGAAACATGAAGGTAAAGAATAGCTCACAAAGTAGGTGAAGACACCAACGTGAGAGCATATGTCTCTTGGAGGCCATGAAGTGGAGAGCCAATAAATGTTCTAGTCATATGATGAAAAGGGATGTGGTACTATTCCTAGTTACTGTTCACGCGTGTGGTACTGTTCGTGTGAACAGTACCGGCCCAAATAGCCCAAGTTACAAGGCCCTCGGCCCACTTTGACTCGGACTGGAAAGGTGATGTGACTTGTTTTGCAGTTTCTGATCTGCTCGGGTGGAGTTTGGAGGTGAGACCAGATCCATCTGAAAGTCGACTCCAAGAGCTTTCCAACGAGTACTCACGGGCCCCAAGAAGCCTTCTGGATCAAAAGTTATTGCTGTTTGAAGTTGGCCTGTCAGGCTGAATCCGAATTGATCTGGAGGCCGAATTGGATTCCAAAACCTGTCCAACTTGAACCCTTGCTTCAATTGGTTCCAAAGTGATGTGGTGCTACAAATATATATATTTTCATCATTAGGTAGCATCATATTCTCATTTAAAATATGTTGAAGTTGAAGAAACGAATTCACCTTTAGTTCATTCTTGATATTGGCCGCTATAGTCGTACGTGTTGGTGGCGTGGTCACATCATCCTCCCCTTCTTGATGGAATATCGTCCTCGGTTTTAACATATGTGTAGTGTCACGTATTGCATGATCTTGATCATAAATCTTGGTGTATGATAACAAACGCAACAAACTCTCATTATGTAATATCATAAGTTCTTTATCAAATAAAGTAAAATCTCTTTGAAACGAGCTCACCTCATAATTTAAGTGATGCGTAGGAGCTCTTGTAATTGTAACAACAAGTAGAGCAAATATGGTTGTATCCATAGGATTCATGTTCTTATCATCCTCCCTTCTTGCAAACAAAGCCGTCCTTGGCTTTTGATAAGCTGAAAATATGGTAACAAAGAAGCCAAGGTGTATGCATGGTATATGTATATGTCATCCGCTTTAACAGCTTCTTCGTTGTTGCACAATTAATGTTATAAAACAGCAATGATCATAAAAGCTCATTGTATTATTAATCCAAGAGTAATCATATATGTTAATGAGCAATTCAAAATTTCTCACACAATAATTATTGCAACTTGTTTTGCAAATGTAAGTGAAGCATTTATGCAATTCAAATCTTTGATTTCGTAAACTTGTAGTGGTGGCATATATGGACAAAACTACAACCTTTGGAATCAAGCAAAGTTCATCCATATAATCGTATCTCAATCGAACAATAGTAAATTCATCTAGCCAGGTGAAGAGATTTGTATGTTCGCCATAATTCATCATCTTTATTCAGATTGTCCATACTAGATAGTACAAAAGAGATGAACACATAGGCATTGGATGAATACTAAATTTTACTTCCTCTCACATTGAACATGATTCAGATACAAGAATTGTTGTTCCAAATAGCAAGTCTCAATTCATCCATGGGATCACAAGTTATGCATATTCGATATACAAGAAATTGATTTTCCACACCATAATCTCCAATCAAATTAAACTTATATCCAGGAGTGTAGGCACTAAACAAGAATTTCGAACATGTAAGTTCGAAACTTTCTCCATAGCATGTGACAATTTCATAGGTAGATCCAACATGATGTAACACAATGAATTAGCAGGAGAAATTCTAGTCAAAACTTCTTTATGTGTTATTAATTCGACATGTGCAAAATTATGAGAATTTAGATCAGCACATGGTTCAATTAAGTCAACACAAGGAACATCAAAAGAGTACACTACAGCAGGTATATACTCACAAGGTTGCTCTATGTCTTGTTGTAGCACCAAATCATTACCGTGAGCGATGATAGCACCATGTTCTTTACCTTTTGGCTCTCCTCGGATGATGTAAGTGCATCCATCTCCTTATCTTCATTCTCAACCAATGGGGTTAGTGATTCAATCAGCTTATGCTCCTCTTGGCATTGTTCTCAATCGCAAGGTTAGCTGCAAGAGCATATTCATCCTCAACATCACTAGCACTTACATAACCACCATCTTCTGTCGCAATGTACGCCCACGACTTGGGCAATCTCTCATGACGTGGCCCATCCCTTTACAACGGTGCCACACAATACCCGTCGTGACGCCCGTGGAAGCAACCGATGAAGAGCTCTTTGCTGGTGTTTGCACACTAGTAAATTTGCTCGTCTCGGTGCGCGTGATGGTGGCGGCGGTGCTGCTGAACGCGCCCTACTCACAGAGAGGCAGAGCTCGACAAACAGGAGGTGGGGCTATCTTGGCTTGCCCAGCGCCGATCTCGATGTAGATGTTCCTCTAAAGTTGCTCCTTGTCTTTGTTGCCTACCCCGCAATTCTTTTCTCGCCAAACAAGCAAGCTGGAACAATCTATTGATATCGTTATACTCTTTGTAATCAATTATGTCCTGAATTTCACGCCTTAAGCCCCCATAAAACGATCCATCTTATCCTCCTCATCTTCTACAACATTACAACGCAACATGCCTATTTGTAGTTCTTGATAATATTCCTCGATGTGATTTATGACCTTGGTCTAAGCACTGCAATTTCTTATGCATTTCATGTTTAAAAGCGGGAGGAACAAATCTAGCACGCATAGCCACCTTCAATTTATCCCATGTATCAAAGCTAAACAAGAATTAACTACATGAGTCCACCAAATGATAGCACGATCTTTAAATTCACTAGTAGCTTGTCTAACTCTATGCACTTCAGAACTAGATGGGCATTAAATTTTTGTTCAACTATCATCTCCCAATCTATATAAGTTTCAGCATCATGAATACCCGCAAAAGATGGTATGGTAAATTTAACTTTAGCAAATGGTTCATCATTAGCACGAGCATTGTAGTGCTAAAAATTATTACCTCCCATACCGTGACGGTTTTGATGTAGGCGGTGTTGTTGGCGTGCATCTTGGGCAGCAAATGAAGCATCGTGTCGCGGTTTTGTCTCTCATTATCATCTTCCTCCTCACGATCTTGGCCCGCATCGTGTTCATACTCGCGCCCATTGTTTGGTGGCCGATTGACCATTCTTTCAATGCGTGCGATGAGTGCTGCAAAACTCTCATTGATGGAGCGCTGCAATGTATCCGATCTCCTATCGATGTGTGGTTCATCCAAGAGCTTCATGAACTCTCCCTTTAAAACACTCTCTTAATCATCGACGACTCACCTATCATGGTTAGTAGAAAACAAAAGACAACACAAAGGTATTATCCTTATCAACTACTAGGTGGTGGAAGGTGGAATCACACGCTCAAGCATCTTACCACACTCTTACAAGTGTTCTTACCAATGCAGCAGTGGTACAACCGGTGGCTGGTTCGTGACACCGTGTCGAGCGTGGGTACGATTGCAAGAGGAACCTGTTCTAATCAAGAGTAGGTGTAGCTTGGAAGGCACAATATGGTAGCAATGGAGAACAATCAGTTCATTTCAGAATTGCATAGAATTGAATTATAGTTCGTATCAGCACTTAGCCTATGTTGCTGATCAACCAAGGATGGAAGAAGGCTAAGAATAAGTGTATGGCAAAGTGTAGGAGTGGTAAATACAAGATAATTCAATCCAATTCAAACTGGAATTGAAGAACACAAGGATTGACCCAAAACTGAAAACTTCAGATTTCTGTCCACTGGACAGCACGTTGGTAATTCGGCCGTAACTTTTGTCAGATGCCTCTTTTCACTGATTCTTTTTAATGTTTTCTGACGGCTTTTTCTACAGATTTTGTTTTGGGGCCAACTTCTGAATCCCAACACAGAAATTCGCACAAAATCACAACTGCTGACTGTTGCAGATTCACAACAGATAATTAGGTCAACTTTCACCGCACATATCTCTTAACTGCCTGGCTGGAATGACGTGAAATTTTACAGATAGATGGATAAAGAAATTTTGAATCTAATGGCGGTGGTCCCACTCAAAAATAATCTCGGAATCAAAAGATATGATGTTTTTGGTGGCGGCTGCAGAGGAAGGAAAGATCAGCCGAAATTGGAAATTAGGGTTTGGGTTGGGGAATTTTTTTTGTTTGGATTTTCAATGGAACAAAGATATGACCAGCAACTAGACAATACTATGACGGACACAAATTCAATTTAGCAAACCAAAACTAACAGATTGAAAGGCACAACGGGTTTGGACAATGAAATTAACTCTTTTTGTGGGGCAATTTTTTTCTGGACTATAGGAAATAAAACCAATCTACTAACTAGGGATACAAGAATTACCTCACGGGCAACCGTTGCTCGATACCAACCGATGTGACGATGGCCCGATCTTCCGAGAGGTACCGATAAGTCGATTGTGGAGATCTCGACGTTGATGATCCAAAGGCTCCACCAAAACAGATCGAACCCTCGCAATCACTACACCATCGCTCCGTTGGTTATCAACCGTGCGAACACGATTGACCTCGCCAAGAAGGCTATCTCCTGCAAGCGAATCGAGAACACAAGCAAGAGAGTAAAAGATGCAATCTGAAATTGCGAATAATGTTTAAGTTCACAAGTTGGGGTTCCTCAAACCGAACATGCGGCGAACTGCTAAGCAGAATAAACTCTTAAGAAAAACCCGAGGAAAACTAAAGGGGTGCGGCCTCCTTAAATAGGGAAGGCGGAAGCCACACTTATCTAATGAAAAGGGATGTGGTACTATTCCTAGTTACTGTTCACGCGTGTGGTACTGTTCATGTGAACAGTTGTAACATCCTGATTTTCAGAGTCTTTTTGAAGCTTTTAAAATAAAATTCACCATTTGAATTTTTTTGGAATTAATTAAAGCTTAAATGGATTTTTTATGAATTAAAAGTATTTAATATGATTAACCTGAACATGAACATTTGCCAAAATTATTTTATTTGAGTTCCTTGTGTCTCAAGGAATTTATTGGTATTTTTCTGGTTTTTTCTGGATTTATTTGCTATTTTCTAAAGCTCAAATTAATTTAAATGAATTTATAAAAAGAAAACCCCAAAATTCCCTAACCGCCGATGGGCGAAACCCACCACTGGCCCACCAAGAGAGCCGCTAACTCGCACCGCCCGCCGCGCCACGCGCCGTCAATCCGCCCCGCGCCCGCTCGCCTTGATCCGCTCGATGGCCGACGCGTGTCGCCCATCCGCCGCAGCCCTTCGCGCGCGTTATCCTCGCCGCTTCGCCGTCGAGCCATCGGCAGTGGGGCCCACTGCCGAGTCCCCGCCCCGAAGCGGGACTCTCCTCGTGTCCGGCCCGACTCGCCCGCCGCCGCCGCTTCGCCGCGAACTCTCGCGCATTCGACCCGGCGCCTCGGCGTCCGTGTATTTAAGCGCCCGACCCTCGGCTTCTCCGCTGCCCCGAGCCGCGCCTCGCGCCGCCATCGCCGGAGCTGCGCGCGCGTTCGCCGCCGACGTCCGTCGCGTGCTCGCTGTTCGCCGCTTGTCGCCGGAGCTTCGTCGCCTGCGCCCGCGTCGCCGCCGCCGTCGTCGTTGCTGCGGTGAGCCCCGCCGCCGCCCTGACCCATCCGTCGCCGCCGCCGCCGCGCTGCCGCCGTCGCCGCGCCGCCGCGTACCCGCCGCCGCACCGCACCGCCGCCGAGCGCCGTGTCCGCGTCCCCTCGGCCTCGCGCGCGGCGCGCGCCGCTGGCGCTATCGCGCCTTCGCCTTCCCGTGCTCTTGGTTCACCGTGCGCCAAGCCATTGACACGCCGGGCCCACCTGCCAGCCGTAGTCCCGTGCGCCCTGTGCCACGTCGGCCAGCCCAGTCAGCAGCCACCTCAGCCCTAGTGTCCACGTGGCTTGCCACGTGGCTGCCACCTCAAGACCGAGGTCCCCAGTGCCACGTCGCCTGCCGTCGCCAGCCGGTGTCACCGCCACGCCGACCACCGCGCACACGTGTCTCGCCACGTGGTCGCCACGTCACTCCGCGCGCCGCGCCAAAGAATTTCGGCCACCTTGACTGTTTCGTGCGCCGAGTTCACCGTAGACCCGTTCTTCCGTGCGCCGGGTCCACGGTAGACTGGTTATTTCGTGAGCCAGGTCTACAGCATAGTGCCATTTTCTATTTTTCCCGATTTTCTGTAGATTTAATTTTCCAAGAGCCCGTTCTTCCTCGTCCTAGCTCCGATTGACCCCGTTCTTTTTTCTAAATTCATCTAAAATTGAGCTCCATCTTTTGGTTCTGGTTTTGCAGTTTATTTGAGTTTTATTTGAATTTATTTTTGTGTTTCGTTTCGCTTTCTCTCTCGTTAGATCACGCGTTCGAAGGAGCTGAAGCCGGATTCGAAGATCAAGAATTCCTAACTGAGCAAGGCCAAGGCAAGTCGTGTCCTTTGATCATGTTGAACCCAGTTTTCAAATCTATTATGTATTATGTTGCTTTAAATTATCATGCATTGCTACTTTATTATAAAACCATTGTATTGGTAGTTAATGACCTAATTGATTATCTCCTCCTTGATAATTTGAATACCATGATTCTATTGTCACCATAGGATGGGTAATTATTTAGTGATACAATATTAGTGTCACATGGGTTGTACGCTTAATTTGCTTAGCCATGCTTATTATTAGTACGTTGGGTCTATCATCACATGTGTAAATTAATCTTGACTTAATGATATACTTGAACGTGGTGGTCAACCACAGTTATAAAATTTGTGTGCCATGACATGGGTAGTGTCATTGGTGTTGGTTATACAAACTTGGTTTTCACTTGGGCGAATGATCGCAAAGTAAAGGGGTGCAAGTTGCACATTGGGATGTGGATGCTTCGCCGGGTAGTCTTTAAGGACTTAACTTGTGCGCCATTGATCCGAGCTTGATCGTGCAAACCACACGCCTAGTATGGGATAGACTGGCATAATAATTTGTGAAGTCTCAACTTTGGTTTCATTATCGATGTTGTTGTGGCGCAAGAGGGGCAATTATCGACTAGAGGGTTACTCTACTCGACGGCGAAACCTTAGCGAGTGGGATCAAAGTTGAGATGGATCATTGTAAAAGCCTTGTTGTGATTTTCTTTAACGTGAGGATGATCACATCGTGTGGGTACAGTTGTGCAACCTCTGCAGAGTGTAAAACTATTCGAATAGCCGTGTCCTCGGTCATGGACAATGCTCGGTGATTTCACACGAGGGTAGAGTTTTCATAAAACCTGGTTGGGTTAAGTTGGGAAGTGAATGGGTAGTTCACGGTGTTCATTTCATGGATCTTGGTTCATGGTGGATTCCTTGGGTGAATGGTCAGTTCACTTGTGGTTGGTCTCAATTCCTTTGGTTACTTACTTATTATCATTTACAAAGCTTGCTTTTCAATCTACTTATTGTATTTACTTTAAATTGTTGCTTTTCGCAAAATTAACTTTTCACCATCCATTGGTAAGCCTTGCATACTATATTGCATCTTTGTTACAAACGACTTGCTTGAGTACTCTATGTACTCATGGCTTTATGCCCTGTTGCTCGATTGAGGAGGAGGAGAATCACCGCAGAAGGTGCCGGAAGGAGAGTACTTGACGTCTTCGCGGATTAGGCCGTTCTCCACTCGATAGCTTTGTGGGCGTGTCGATTGGTCGCTGCGCTTTCTTTTGGATTTCCGCTACTAGTTTCTTTTAAGCCTTTCAGGCTATTAATTGTAAGCTTGGCCATAAGGTCATACTCTGATGATTATTAATAATATTTGAGTCTTTTATTAGTGAATCGTGATATGTTCGATATTTCATCTTTGTTTATACTGTGTGCACTAGCGTGATCCTGGACTAGTGCAGAATACACAGGAGAGTCCGGATTTGCATATTCGGGTCTCTACAGAGATGGTATCAGAGCCATATCGACTGTAGGACGAAGCCCTAGTTAGAATGGTCGAATTAGTAAAGTTTTCAAAATTATTTTCTAAATCAAATCAACTAAATGACTATCTAGTAATTCTTGATTCTTACCTCGTTCTTAGGATTCTTGCTCCTTGTCTCCTCTGAGAACTTGTTTTTGAACCTAAATTTGACTTCTTATCTCTATAATGTCCATAGATGTCTTGAGAGTCCCTCAATCAAAGTCAAAGTTGGTGGGAAATTCTTCAAGCTATGCTGTGAAGTCTGGATCAAGGAAGCACCCAATATGTCAAGATAAGATTGGAGATTTCGTGAAGATTAGGAACCATTAGATTTGAACCTTGTTATAGTGTTAGTATCGTATAGATCGTTTTGCTTCTTATTTGCCGTTGGGTGTGATGTGAGTCGCAGTGTTGCTTCTAGCATTATGATGCGATCATGTCAAAAGTCTTTTATGAGTTTATCGCTTCTTTTGTTAGCCTTTTCGCTAAGTGTTTGCTTAGTTTAGGTTGCCATTAGGAATTCCCCTTAGACGAGTTTACCACTTACCTTTGCTTTTCCTCTTACCTATTGAGCCTCAAGAGTCGGTTCAAAGCAAAGTGGTCTTTCTTTCAGAGCAGAGCAAAAATGGTTGACACTGAGCACAAAGAAGACGCGATCAAATGAACCAAGACCCAGAGGGCAGCAACACAAACCAGGCAACTCAGGAACCGCAAGCAACTCCAATGGGTTTGGATCCGATCTTAAGTCAGTTTTTTGCAGCACAAACTCGGCTCATGCAAACAGTGTTGCAACAAGTGGACAACAATGCCAAAGCTTCCTGGGTCGCTCCATTTATACCTTGTCAGCAGTGTCCCTCTGATAAGTCATTAAGAATCAAGGCACAAGAAACACTTCATCAGGATGACTGCATGAGACATCGTTCTTCTACAAGCCATAATCCGATAGAGATGTTATTCGCTACCGTTGTGGTGGGGATGGACACATAGCCTTCCAATGTCCTCAAAAGGGAAGCCAAGACAAGATTTTCTTTGTGCCAACCGCAATGAACCGCCACAAATTTGCGGATGTCCTACAAGGAAGGTAATCCAAAGACGAAGCCCACAAACGTCGTGACAAGGAAGAGCATCGCATCCAACAATGCTACCTAAAGAATAAGTTTAAGAATTGTGCTCGCACTCATTTGTGGAGAGATAGGACATTATGCTAGTGAACATGAAATCGGTTGCTCCATTATGAAGGAACTCATTTTCTTGAAGAATGTCCTATGAGCAAGATTACTTGTTACCTATGTGAAAGCAGGACCATAGCCCACTCAATGCCCTGGATTCGATATTGGCCTCGGATTGCAGCAAAGAACGAGGAAACTCCGAGCTACTACCATGAGTGCATTGACAAAAGAGGGCAGGACTACAGGTACATTTACCAAGATACCATCAGAAGAAGAGGCACCACAATACAACCAGGACAATGGTGTGGTCCCATCAGATAAGACACTTCCACTAGGTGAAACCCAATCCCGGAAGAGGAAGATGATCCAACAAGGAACTCACCATACCGGTCACAAAAGGTAGAATCAACGGGTGCCAGCCAGAATGTGTACCATGACAGTCAGATTTCAGGACTCAAGATAATTCAGGACCACGCCCTACCAACGTCAGCAATCAGCCTCAGGGGGAAAAGAGCTATGCAACTCCATTCATTTGTTTCAGGTGCAAAGAGCCAGGTCATTTCGCTCGCAAGTGCCCGCAGAAGCGTCAAGGAATCACGCCAATTCCGTTCAACCTTGGAAGAACCCCTGCCAAGACTCCAGGAGCAAGCCGTGGAATGTCATCGATCAAGGAAGTCGATACCTCAAAGCGTTGCAAGGGAAGCCTCACACACGCCGTCTCGAAGTCGCACTGTAACCTATTCTTTTAGTAAGCCTTTGAATCTCGGGTCGAGATTCCGTTTAAGGGGAGGTTTGTAACATCCTGATTTTGAGTCTTTTGAAGCTTTTAAAATAAAATTCACCATTTGAATTTTTCTCGAATTAATTAAAGCTTAAATGGATTTTTATGAATTAAAAGGATTTAATATGATTAATCTGAACATGAACATTTGCCAAAATTATTTTATTTGAGTTCCTTGTGTCTCAAGGAATTTATTGGTATTTTTCTCGATTTATTTGCTATTTTCTAGAGCTCAAATTAATTTAAATGAATTTATAAAAGAAAAACCCCAAAATTCCCCAACCGCGGTGCAATAAAACCCACCACCGCCCACCAAAGAAGCCGCTAACCCGCACCGCCCGCCGCGCCACGCGTCGTCAATCCGCTGCGCGCTCGCTCCGCTTGATCCGCTCGATGGCCGACGCGTGTCGCCCATCCGCCGCAGCCCCTTCGCGCGCGTCATCCTCGCCGCCGCCGTCGAGCCAGCGGCAGTGGGGCCCACTGTCGAGTCCCCGCCCCGAAGCGGGACTCTCTCCGTGTCCGGCCGGACTCGCCGCCGCCGCCGTTTCCGCCGCGAACTCTCGCGCATCCGACCCGGCCGCCCGGCGTCGTGTATTTAAGCGCCGACCCTCGGCTTCCCCGTCGGCCGCCGCCTCGCCGCCGCCATCGCCGGAGCTGCCGTGCGTTCGCCGCCGACGTCCGTCGCGTGCTCGCCGTTCGCCGCTTCGTCGCCGGAGCTCGTCGCCGTCGGCGCCGCCGTCATCGCCGCCGTCGTTGTCGCTGCCGGTGAGCCGCCGCCGCCCTGACCCATCCGTCGGCCACCGCCGCCGCTGCCCGCCGGCGGCGGCCGCCGCCGTCGTACCGCCGCCCGCACCGCACCGCCCGCCGAGCGCCCGTGTCCGCGTCCCCTCGGTCCTCGCGCGGCTGGCGTCGGCTGGCTGGCGTCATCGCGCCTTCGCCTTCCGTGCTCTTGGTTCACCGCGGCGCCTGCCATTGACACGCCGGCCCACTCGCCACCGTAGTCCCGCGCGCCGTGCCACGTCGGCCGGCCAGCCAAGCAGCCACCTCGGCCCTAGTGTCCACGTGGCTTGCCACGTGGCTGCCACCTCAGCACCCGAGGTCCCCAGTGCCACGTCGGCTTGCCGTCGCAGCCAGTCACCGCCACGCCACGACCACCGCGCGACACGTGTCTCGCCACGTGGTCGCCACGTCGACTCCGCCGCGCGCCAAGAATTTCGGGCCACCGCGATTTGTTTGCGGCGCCGAGTTCACCGTAGACCCGTTCTTCCGTGCGCCGGGTCCACGGTAGACTGGTTATTTCGTGAGCCAGGTCTACAGCATAGTGCCATTTTCTATTTTTCCCGATTTTCTGTAGATTTAATTTTCCAAGAGCCCGTTCTTCCTCGTCCTAGCTCCGATTGACCCCGTTCTTTTTTCTAAATTCATCTAAAATTGAGCTCCATCTTTTGGTTCTGGTTTTGCAGTTTATTTGAGTTTTATTTGAATTTATTTTTGTGTTTCGTTTCGCTTTCTCTCGTTAGATCACGCGTTCAAGGAGCTGAAGCGGATTCAAGATCAAGAATTCCTAACTGAGCAAGGCCAAGGCAAGTCGTGTCCTTTGATCATGTTGAACCCAGTTTTCAAATCTATTATGTATTATGTTGCTTTAAATTATCATGCATTGCTACTTTATTATAAAACCATTGTATTGGTAGTTAATGACCTAATTGATTATCTCCTCCTTGATAATTTGAATACCATGATTCTATTGTCACCATAGGATGGGTAATTATTTAGTGATACAATATTAGTGTCACATGGGTTGTACGCTTAATTTGCTTAGCCATGCTTATTATTAGTACGTTGGGTCTATCATCACATGTGTAAATTAATCTTGACTTAATGATATACTTGAACGTGGTGGTCAACCACAGTTATAAAATTTGTGTGCCATGACATGGGTAGTGTCATTGGTGTTGGTTATACAAACTTGGTTTTCACTTGGGCGAATGATCGTGCAGTAAAGGGGGTGCAAGTTGCACATTGGGATGTGGATGCTTCGCCTGGGTAGTCTTTAAGGACTTAACTTGGTGCGCCATTGATCTGAGCTTGATCGTGCAAACCACACGTCTAGTATGGGATAGACCTGGCATAATAATTTGTGAAGTCTCAACTTTGGTTTCATTACTGATGTTGTTGTGGCGCAAGAGAGGGCAATTATCGACTAGAGGGTTACTCTACTCGACGGCGAAACCTTAGCGAGTGGGATCAGGTTGAGATGGATCATTGTAAAAGCCTTGTTGTGATTTTCTTTAACGTGAGGATGATCACATCGTGTGGGTACAGTTGTGCAACCTCTGCAGAGTGTAAAACTATTCGAATAGCCGTGTCCTCGGTCATGGACAATGCTCGGTGATTTCACACGAGGGGTAGAGTTTTCATAAAAATCTGGTTGTGTTAAGTTGGGAAGTGAATGGGTAGTTCACGGGTGTTCATTTCATGGATCTTGGTTCATGATGGATTCCTTGGGTGAATGGTCAGTTCACTTGTGGTTGGTCTCAATTCCTTTGGTTACTTACTTATTATCATTTACAAAGCTTGCTTTTCAATCTACTTATTGTATTTACTTTAAATTGTTGCTTTCTGCAAAATTAACTTTTCAGCCATCCATTGGTAAGCCTTGCATACTATATTGCATCTTTGTTACAAACGACTTGCTGAGTACTCTATGTACTCACGGCTTTATGCCCCTGTTGCTCGCTTGAGGAGGAGGAGAATCACCAGAAGGTGCCGGAAGGAGAGTACTTGACGTCTTCGCGGATTAGGCTTCGTTCTCCACTCGATAGCTTTGTGGGCGTGTCGATTGGTCTGCCGCGCTTTCTTTTGGATTTCATTTGCTAGTTTCTTTTAAGCCTTTCAGGCTATTAATTGTAAGCTTGGCCATAAGGTCATACTCTGATGATTATTAATAATATTTGAGTCTTTTATTAGTGAATCGTGATATGTTCGATATTTCATCTTTGTTTATACTGTGTGCACTAGCGTGATCCTGGACTAGTGCAGAATACACAGGAGAGTCCGGATTTGCATATTCGGGTCTCTACAACAGTACCGGCCCAAATAGCCCAAGTTACAAGGCCCTCGGCCCACTTTGACTCGGACTGGAAAGGTGACGTGACTTGTTTTGCAGTTTCTGATCTGCTCGGGTGGAGTTTGGAGGTGAGACCAGATCCATCTGAAAGTCGACTCCAAGAGCTTTCCAACGAGTACTCACGGGCCCCGAGAAGCCTTCTGGATCAAAAGTTATGGCTGTTTGAAGTTGGCCTGTCAGGCTGAATCCGAATTGATCTGGAGGCCGAATTGGATTCCAAAATCTGTCCAACTTGAACCCTTGCTTCAATTGGTTCCAAAGTGATGTGGTGCTACAAATATATATATTTTCATCATTAGGTAGCATCATATTCTCATTTAAAATATGTTGAAGTTGAAGAAACGAATTCACCTTTAGTTCATTCTTGATATTGGCCGCTATAGTCGTACGTGTTGGTGGCGTGGTCACATCATCCTCCCCTTCTTGATGGAATACCGTCCTCGGTTTTAACATATGTGTAGTGTCACGTATTGCATGATCTTGATCATAAATCTTGGTGTATGATAACAAACGCAACAAACTCTCATTATGTAATATCATAAGTTCTTTATCAAATAAAGTAAAATCTCTTTGAAACGAGCTCACCTCATAATTTAAGTGATGCGTAGGAGCTCTTGTAATTGTAACAACAAGTAGAGCAAATATGGTTGTATCCATAGGATTCATGTTCTTATCACAAGTCTTGGGTCTCGAAGAGTTAGCAAGCAATTACTTGAGAACCCAAGACTTTGACACACGACCACTCAGCAGAAATGAGTGATCGTTACGTGCTACGACTACGGCCGAGAAGACATGAGCGTGGCCGTAGCACAAGAGGCATAGTCTTGAATGACTACAGCCGAGAGACAGGGTTGTAAAGCCTTTCAGCCACAATTGGGGATTGCAGGCGTGATCAAAATGCAGTTTCGACCATGGCGACCGTGCGCAACGTGCTAAGAAGCGCAGACGAAGTCGTATGGACTTACGACCATGATGACGGTAAGAGTGTCCGCCATAAGACGTGGTCGTATGAAGCTACGACTACATCCGAGAAGCGAAGCCGTGATCGTAAGACATTACGACTACAACGACGACACACGAGAAGAACTTGGCTTTACTAAACCGATTCTAGCGAAACAAGCTCCTCTACACAAGTGTGGTGAGTCAAAATTTTAATTTCTCATTTTAGATTTTAACATGCAAGAAGGAAATTAAATTATCGCCATCTGTAGTGGAAGACTCACAACCTATACATGCTAAATGAGATTTCAACCTAGCAAGAACGATCTAGCAGTTTACCATCTAGGCACTCATATTATCCCTAAGAGCAAGTATATTCATCTTGGACAAGGCCAAGGTCATATTGACATTTTACCTTGCTCATGATGAGTTGTTGTTCGTCCCTCTTAGCATTATCATCCGTGTGTTCTTTTGATCCTGGCACATGAACAACCAAGAAAAGAACCAACCAAGGCATCAAAGGAGACTCACACCTTCTCACTGTAGGTGCGCACCTCATTTGGGCGAACAAGGTCTACCAATTAAGAAGCGGTGGAAGTCCTTCCTCAGTCAAAGACGTTGCAGACAAAGAGCAACAACAAAAGAAACAAGTCTACGATGCTGAAGATGTCCATCCTTCTCTCAAAATGAGCATTGATGTAAGTGTCCTCCATGAAACATGGTCAAAAGGACAAAGCACCATCCTTGCTTAAAAAAAAATCCCTTGGACTAACCGAGAAGAGCCAACAAGAAAAGCACTAGCCAACTAAGCAAAAGGCACAAGTGCTGACAACAAAAGAACTATGCTCAAGGAAGGGTCCACCTCTTAAATGAAAGAGGTGACAAAGTCTCAAGATGCGAGTGCTCGTATCATTGCACTCCTCTCCTCAAAGAATTTTCATCATCCGGCCTGAGAACAGGGTAAATCAAGACAAACCAAAGTACGAGAGTGTGCACCGAGGAAAGCACCAGTCGACGAGTGTAGTCGCAGATGGGGCCACCGAGGCTGTGGTCATAACTCTTAATGACCATGTCCCAAAGACTGCGAATCTCGCTCTCGTCGCCGTTCTCGATCTGATGGCTGTGCTTGCAAATAACATCACCCTCCAACCGAAATCAGCCTCTTGTCGCAAAGGACATCATTGGCAAAACACCCCAAGCAAGATGCAAAGAAAAGCTCACAAGATCCCCTACTAGTTGCCATGCTCCAGATCGGTTAAGATCAAATATAGAGCAAACCTTGCTCTGATACCAATTGTAGGACCGAATGAGGCAACAGAGGGGGGGGTGAATGGTGCCTTCAAACCTCTCCAAGAATTCACATAATCTTCTTCTCCGATAGCTACAAGAGCTACGAAGCAAGATGATCACTGGAAATTGAGAGATCAGAAACAGCGGAAGAAGAACAAACTCTCGCGGATCGGACAAGAGACAAAACATCAATAGATCAAGGTAGATGCTCGTAGAAGTCCAGAGCGGTCGAAACATCAACGTGAGATGACTCAACTCTGCTGTAGTCAAAGTGACCAAAAATAGTTTGAGCGGTTGAGATCAACCGAGAGAAACCGACCGACAAGCGAAAGCAAGCGGCAAGAGCAATAGACTAGGCTGATAACAGAGAAATATACGCGCGACCGCAAGCACGTAACTTGTGAAACTCTTTACACTGCGTCAATCGACCGGAGATTCCGACCATAGACTAAAACGACCTCGGTCATGAAATTACAGACGATCGAAGTCTCTGCTACAACCGAGAAGAAGAAAGCAAGGTCGAACAAGAAGCAGAGGAACTCGATGTGCGTGACCGTGAGACGCAAACACTCTTTGATTCAAACATTTGCTCTTAGGAGTGAATCGACCAAATGGTCTTGAGACTAATTCCCCATTCAGAGCAAATCAAGACCAAGCTTCCTCAAACCAAGAACAAGAAAAGAGAGCAAACAGAGAAATCGCAATCGGGACATCCAAGCAATAAACAAAGAACACAACTCGAGTTTTCATTCCAACCATCAAGGAGTACAAGGAGTCCCGACACGCTGGAGAGCATAGAGAGTAGCTCACACCTCCTCTCTTTCTCTCTTTCTCGATTATTCATACATGGATTCTCCACTCATCCTCTCTCTCACAATCCCAAGAACACACTCACACAGACTCCCATGGGAGGAGAGGCGGTTGCCTCCAAGGCCCACCGCCAACTCACTCAAACTCGTGCCTCCCTCTCCCTTTATAGCCTCACACCGAGACTAACCTAATGGATCCATCCATTAGTCCACACTGGGCTAACCCAGTAAACACCCTCCTAACACCGGGTTTTACACCTCGCTTTACCCACTAGCGAAAACAAGCTTCGGTGCTTTACCCGTTAAACCCAACGGTTCCATTGCTTTGCCCGTTAGCGCCAACAACTCCTGTGCATTGGCGAGAGACAGCTTTCCTTTGCAGCTTTCCGCATTCCTCAAAATGCCACTCCGCTGCCTTCCGGAAGCTTCCTCCGCCTTGCCGCCCAAGCTTGCAACCACCTCGCAAGACTAGGTCTTCTTGGCTTCCTTGGTCGTTCGGACCCGACACCGCCGCGCCTCGCCCCGACCATCCCGGCCTCGCCGGACACAGAACCAAGATCCTCTGGCAGCTCGGCTCCGGTTCCTCATCTCCTTGGCTTGCAACCACCTTGAGCCCTAAGTCTTCTTGGCTTCACCCGATCGTTCGGACCTCAACATCTCCCATGTCTAGTCCCGACCACTCCAAGCCTCACCAAGACTTGTCTCCAAGGTCCTCTGGCAGCTCGGCCGGTTCCTCATCTCCTCGGCTTGCAACCACCTCACCGGCCTCGATCATCTTGGCGCCTCCAACCGTCTCGGACCTCAACACCTCCCGTGCCTAGTCCCGGTCCTCCCACGCCTCACCATGAAATAGCTCAAGTCCTGACCACCACGGACAAGCAAACCGTCACATAGCAACGCACGGACAACGAGACAAACCATCGGTACAACCAACAAGTGTCACAGCACACAACCTGATCGTAAACCCCCTACGACCACTCGAATGCACAACTCATGAAGTGCCGACTGCGCCACTCTCTAGGTCACACGACCGCCAAGGCACAAGCTACGACCATTGCAAGTTTCGGCTCCAACTTGCCCAAGCAAGTCGTACCAACTACGGTGGTGAAACCATAGATCAAGACTTGCTTAAGTCCTACGACCACATCTCGGATAAATCGACTAGCCCAAAAGATCACACGACGATTACGGCTAAACCGACCGCGCCAACGGTCCACGATCGATTCCAAGAGGCTACGACCAAAACCAGAGGTTCCATCGTGGTGAAACCCATTCGCACCACATACCCGAATATTATCGTTGTCGAAGCCCTTCCGACCACTTACGACCGCAAACGACCGAGCTATGACCACATTCGATCGCCTGCAAGCGTGGTCGCGATGCCGTAAACTTGAGCGCCGACTACGACGCGACTGCTACAACATGGTCGTAGCCCGACTTACGACTTCACCGCCACTCATGACAAGCGTGGTCGTAAACAGCGCGCGACTTCCGACCACGACCAGCGTGCTCGTAAAGCCTTTCGACCACTCGATCAACAATTTTACGGTTCACCGGGAACAACAAAGTCGATAAAAGGATTCCGACCTCTCCTAGATGCTACGACTGCACAGAACCTACTCAACGGTGGCCGTAAACTTTCCGGTGGCCTTCGACTTCCAACAAGTGGTCGTAAACTTGCGGATGGCCTTCGACCACGGCTAAAATCGGTCGACGCCCTCCGGTGACTTCCGACCATGGCAAACCGGTCCGCCGACCACTCAATAGTCACAGCATGGTCGTAAACATTCTGGCGACCACCCGAAGGAACTTGCGAACTCACAGAGACAACACACCGAGGTCGTAGGCAATCTATAACCACTCGATAAAGCTTGACACTCTGCTGAACACTAAGATGTAAGCTCGACTACGACTACCAAGTCGTAAAACCCCTTTTTACCACAGGGTCTCAAGCCTACCCAACAGAAAGAGCCATTCTCAAGGCTTACGACTTTGCAGAGGCAGCTCAAACCTCAAAAACCAAACTCACTCTTCCAAGAGCAAGAGTCAATTACTCATCACAACCATGAGGTGACCTCCACATGGTCTCTCAGGATGGCTATTTTAACTCTAGGGCATCCTAGATTGGTACTCATCTCAGAGCCCGGGGATTGAACCTGCAAAATAGAACCAAGAGCAACAACTTCCAATTTATGCTTTAGAGCAAAACTCCGGGACACAAGCGAATGTGAAGCTCGTAATCGAACAAAGCGTGGCGGGGGCGAGTTTACTTGAAACTTACCGATCACAACATCCGTGCTGCTTGAGCCTCCTCCATGGTGACATGGTTCACTGGCCGCGCAAACACGGTCTGCGATCCTCTGTTGGGTTGACTTGATGTTTGCGGTGCTCGCGTCCGACCTGCTGCGGAGTCCGATCGTGTAGAGCCCAAGTTGAAACGAATGGTGTCAAGGCTTGATTCTGCGGGCATTTGTTGGCATAATGTCGTTTCATGGCATTTGAAGCAGTGCTTCTGTCATGGGCTTGGTGATCCTCTGCTGTTGGCTTCCAAGCTGGAATTGGCCTTGGTCTGATGAGAACTAGCGAGGAGAGTGCGGTGTTTTGAATCCGATCGCTATGGAACACGAGCGGCTGAAACGTCTTGAGCGGGTCCTCGAGCACGGTGCATCTGTGATCCTTGCTGCATCATCCTCCGCTATGGATTCCTCTAACTCACGACGACTCTCCTCAATGAGCATCGCTTTGTCCACCATGTTTTGAAAGTGGCGTAGTCATTTCCAACCACTTGAACTTTGGGCCGGGTTTAGTCCTTTCTTGAACCTCTTTTGACGGGCATCATCTGTAGCGACATCCTCAGGGGCATAACGGGCTAGTGGGTGAATTTATTGAGATACTCACTCACCGACATGTTCTTCTCTTTGTAACTCCGGAATTCCTCCTTCTTCATCTCAATCACTCCGTCCAAAACATGGGTATGACGAAAAGCTGCGGAGAACTCCGCCCAAGTGATGCTATCTTGATCTTCATGAGCAGCACAGTAGTTTTCCCACCATTCAGCTGCAGCGCCTTCTAGCTGGTGGGCGGCATACAAAACCTTCTCGCGGTCCGTACACTGGGCAAGATTAAGCTTCTTTTCTATTGAGCGCATCCAGTCATCGGCTTCCAAAGGCTCCAAAGATCGTGAATAAGTGGGTGGCCTTGTCCTCATGAATTCTGCAAATTTAGACTGTTGACGAACTGGTTGGGGCATTGCCATTTCTTGATTCTGCCGATTCATCATTGCGTTCATATTCTGCATCATGGTATTCATTAATTGGGTCTGGGCAGCCATGAACTGACTCAAGGTCGGATCTAAACCAGCCGGATTCGCATGTCGCTGGAGTTGCTTGGTTTCCATCGCGCATACGGATCTTGGTTCATTTGACCGCGTCTGCGAGCTCGGGTGTCAACCATTTCGCTCTGTTCAAGGAAAAGACCATTTGTTGAGAACCGACTCTTCAAGGCTCAATAGGTAAGAGGAAAAGCAAAGGTAAGTGGTAAACTCGTCTAAGGGGTAACTAATGGCAATCCTAAAACTAAGCAAACACTTAGCGAAAAGGCTAACAAAAGAAGCAATAAACTCCATAAAAGACTTTTGACATGATCGCATCATAATGCTAGAAGCAAAGCTGCAGCTCACATCACACCCAACGGCAAATAAGAAGCAAGACGATCTACACGATACTAAAACTATAACAAGGTTCAAAGCTAATGGCTCCTAATCTTCCCGGAAATTCCCAATCTTTTCTTGACATATTGGATGCTTCCTTGATCCAAACTTCATAGCACAGCTTGAAGAATTCCATGCCAACTTTCACTTTGATCGAGGGACACTCGAGACATCTATGGACATTATGGGGATAAGAAGTCAAATTGAAATTCGAAAACACTATTTCAGAGGAGGCAAGGACAAACAATCCTAAGAATGAGGTACGAATAAAGAATTACTATACAATCATTTGGTTGATTTGATTTAGAAAATAAATTTTGAAATCTTGACTAATTCGACCATTCTAACTAGGGCTCCGTTCTACAGTCGATATAGCTCTGATACCATCTCTGTCGAGACCCGAATATACAAATCCGGACTCTCCTGTGTATTCTGCACTAGTCCAAGATCACGCTAGTGCACACAGCGCAAACAAAGACAAATATCATCCACATCATGATATTCTAAAGGAAATCCAAATTATATTAATAACCATCAGAGTACGACCTTATGACCAAGCTTACAATTATTAGCTTTGAAGGGCTTTTAAGAAACTAGCGCGAAATCCAAAATTTAGCGTAGTAGCCACTCGACATGCCCACAGCAATCGATCGGGAGCGAAGTCCTAATCCGTGAAGTCCTCATAGTAGCCTCCTTCGAGCAATTCCTGCGATCCGGTCCTTCCTCCTCAAGCGAGCAACAGGGCATGAAGCCGTGAGTACATTGGTACTCGACAAGTCGTTTGTAACAAATGAATGCAATATAGTATGCGAGGGCTTAACAATGGATGGCTGAAAGGTTAACTTTGCATAAAGCAACGATTTAAAGTAAATACAATAAATAGATTGAAAAGCAACTTTAACAAAAGACATTAAATAAATAATCAAAGGAATTGAATATAACCACAAGTGAACTACCCATTCACTTCCCAGCTCAAACCAACCAGATTTCATAAAGACTCTACCCCTCGTGTGAGATCACCGAGCATTGTCCATGACCGAGGACACGGCTATTCGAATAGTTTTACACTCTGCAGAGGTTGCACAACTGTACCCACACGATGTGATAATCCTCACGTTAAAGATAATCACAACAAGGCTTTTACAATGATCCATCTCCACCTGATCCCACTCGCTAAGGTTTCACCGTCGAGTAGGGTAACCCCCTAGTCGATAATTGCCCCCTCTTACGCCACAACAACATCGGTAGCAAAACCAAAGTGGAGACTTCACAAATTATTATGCCAGGTCTATCCCATACTAGACATGTGGTTTGCACGACTTAGCTCAGATCAATGGCGCACAAAGTTAAGTCCTTAAGAATTACCAGTGAAGCATCCACATCTCATGTGCATTCAGCACCCCCTTTCTTTGCACGATCAATCGCCCAAGTGAAAACCAATTTTGTATAACCAACACCAATGACACTACCCATGCCATGGGAACAAGTTTTATAATCGTGGTTAACCACCACATTCAAGTATATCATTAAGTCAAGATTAATTAACCACATGTGATGATGAACCCTTTCGCAAAATAAGCAAGGCTAAGCATTCTAATCGTACCAACCCAATGTGACAAATAACATAGCATCACTAATTAAATTCCCAACCTAAGGTGACAATGGCATCAAGGTATTCCAAAATATCAAGGAGGAAATAACCAATTGGGACGATAACTACCAATACAAGGGTTTGAATAAAAATAGCGATGCAAGATAATTTAAAACAAACTAATTAAATAATAGATTACAAACTGGGTTCAACATGATCAAAGGACACGACTTGCCTTGGCCTTGCTCAGTTGATGGCTCTTGATCTTCAAATCCAACTTCCGCTCCTTGAACGCGTGATCTAACGAGAGAACGCAAATTGAAACACAAAATAAAATCAAATAAAATTCAAATGAACTCCAAAAATTCTCAAACTTGAACCAAAAGATAGAGCTCAGTTTTAGATGAATTTAGGAAAAGAATCGGGTCAATCGAGCTAGGACGAGGAGAACGGGCTCAGGAAGTTTTAATTCAGAGAAAAAGAGACAGACGGGTAGTCACACGACCACAAAGGATCCCTACGACCACGCAGAGAAATTACGACCACGAAGAACTTTACGACCACGAAGAACTTTACGACTACGACCACAAACCAATCTATATCTCCAACTACACTAGGAAACCTCGACTACGACCACAGGCGAATCTAAGACTACGGCGCGAATACGACCACTTAGGCGGGCTTACGACCACGCGATCGAGCACATGACTACGATCACCCGGTCGAGATTACGACTACGTAGTCGAACCTACTACCGACCACACGAACAATCCACGACTACGACCACACGGCGGCACGATCGCACAACGGCTACGACTACTCGAGCGGACTTACGACCATGAAGTCATTTACGACCACATGATCGGACTTACGGTGGCTTTACGACTTACGACTAAGGCTCTGGCGTAGTCGTAGAACCCACGACCACACGGATCTACGACCACGGATGGCGGTGGGATCCGGTCGGCGGTGACTAGGGCGGTGGCGGGACTCACCGGCGGCGGCGGATCGGCGAAGGCGAACGACGGCGAGGACGACACGACCTCGGGCTCCGACGACCACGCAGCGGCTACGCGTATGACCACGGCCGGCGAGGCGCACGACCACGGCTTTGGCGAGGCGCACGACCACGCGGCGGGCGGCACGACTTGGTTTGCGGCTCAACTCGGAGGCGAGGCTTGACTTGGGACGAGGAGACACGGGGTTCGGCCCTTTATACCCGGTCGTAGAGGTGTCTGGTCGGCCACGAGTGCAGCGTCCGGGTGGGATACGACACGAGAGTCCCACTCGATATGAGTACGACTTGCTAAGCGGGCGGCTGCGATGCGCGCGGCGAGCGGCAGGTGGATGGGTGACACGCGCACACATCCGAAGCGGCAAGCGCGCGCGGGAGCGGCGGATCGGCGGCGCGTGGCGTGGGCGAGGCAGCCGGACCGGCGGCGGCGAGCTGGGCCGGCCGGTGGTGGGTTTCGCCCATTGCCGGTTTAGGATTTCTTTTCTTTTTCTTTTTCCAGAAATTCAAACAAATACTTTTGAGCTCTAGAAAATAGCAAATAAATCCAGAAAAATCACATAAAATGCCAGAAAAGCTCTTGAGGCTCAGGGAACTCAAATAAAATACTTTTGGCACATTTTAATGTTTAACTTAATCATATTAAATCCTTTTAATTCATAAAAATTTCATTTAAGCTTTAATTAATTCCAGAAAAATTCAAATGGTGAATTTTATTTCGAAAGCTTCAAAAAGGCTCTGAAAATCAGGATGTTACATTTGAAGAGCGTGATTAAGTCGCATGTGCCTGCACGCAATGCACCGGAGAGGGTTGAAATAGCAAAGAAAATTGAAGGTATCCCTAATCCCGTCCAGAGGCCTCAGAATAAAAGGACGAGAACTCCAGCTCCTCGAGTCCAAAGTAACCGGGGACGCCGGGTGAAAAAGGATAAAAAGGGCTTATCACAGCCGATCATTGAAGTCCCCCAGAATAAGAAGGGGAGCCAGTTGAGACCTGGCACAAATATGACACCTTCCGAAAAGGGCATACCGGATCTGAATATCCCCATCGGCATGGATGTGTGCGCACACATCGGAGCCGAAAAACTAAAGGGACTTGCCACCGCAATTGAAAGAAGCGATGCGCAAGGTGAAGCTCAGCGAAGCAATCGCTCGGAAGAAGCAATTCATGAAGAAATAGCTATAAATTATGTGCACACGGGAGAGTCCCTGAATAGGACAACAGCCAATATCGATATCTACTTCGTAAAGAAAATTACCACAATCATCGATCTTAATCCCGAGTTTACATCGCTCGCTGAATGTAAGAAAAGATCAGATTGGGAAGATTGGAAGAAGGTGATAGCAACTGAATTGCTATCTCTGAACAAAAGAGAGGTGTTTGGGCCCGTATGCCGCACACCTCCCCACATACACCCCGTTGGGCACAAGTGGGTATTTGTTCGAAAGAGAAATGAAAGAAACGAAGTAGTGAGATACGAAGCAAGGCCGGTAGCACAAGGTTTCACTCAACGTCCTGGAGTTGATTATGAAGAAACATACTCCCCCGTCATAAGTGGAATCACTTTTAGATATTTGATCTCAATGGCAGTAAACTTGAACTTAGAAATGAAATTGATGGATGTTGTGACTGCATACCTTTACGGTAACTTAGATTCAGAGATTTATATGAAAGTCTCTGAAGGAATCCCTCTTCCGAACCAAGATAGAGCAAATAGAAATATATATAGTGTGAAACTCAGAAAGTCACTGTATGGACTAAAACAATCTAGGAGAACGTGGTATAATCGCTTAAGCGACTTTCTCTGCAAGAAAGGCTACACGAACAATGAAGACTGTCCTTGTGTATTTATACGGCGATCCCAGAATGGATTCTGTATAATCTCTGTATACGTAGATGATCTGAACATCATCAGGACAGCCGAAGACATAAAAGAAGTAAGCTCCTAGTTGGAGTCAGAATTTGAAATGAAAGATTTGGGTAAGATCAAGTTTTACTTAGGCCAGCAGCTTGAGCATGTCCCTGAAGTAATCTTGGTACATCAGTCAACCTACACTCAGAAGGTGCTTGAAAGGTTTGGCTTTGAGAATGCATTTCCCTCGAAAGTACCATGATCGGGAGGTCTTTACAGCAAGAAAAAGATCCTTTCCGACCTAGGGAAGAGTGGGAGGAAATCCTAGGACCGGAATTCCCATACTTGAGTGCAGTGGGACCACTCATGTACTTAGCAAACTGCACTAGACCGGACATTACATTTGCCGTAAACCTGTTGGCAAGGTACAGTGCAGAGCCCACCAAAAGGACATCTTCCGATACCTCCAAGGAAGCAAGGACCTTGGATTGTTTTGCAGAAAGAATCAAGATCTGAATTTGATTGGCTATGCAGATGCTGGGTACCTGTCTGACCCGCATACCGCAAAGTCACAAACAGGCTATGTATTTCTCTGTGGTGGAACTGCAATTTCATGAAAATCTTCTAAGCAAAGCCTTGTAGCTACTTCGACGAACCACTCAGAAATTATAGCTCTGTATGAAGTCGCACGAGAGTGCGCTTGGCTCCGACGAATGGTTCACCACATCCAGCAGTCATGTGGAATGAACATTGTGCAAACCCCCACGATTATCTATGAAGATAATGCAGCTTGCGTAGCACAAGTACAAACGGGCTATGTGAAGAGTCATCTCACAAAGTATATCAACCCCAAGTTCTTCTATGCACATGAATTGCAAAAGATGGATGAGATTAAAGTATTGCATACTAAGTTATGTGGAAATCTCGCAGATTTATTCACTAAGTCACTCCTCGCATCTAGCTTTGAAAGGTGCGTGCGTGGAATTGGAATGATTAGACTTAGAGAAGTGCAGAATTCAGGGGGAGAATTCTCACAAGCCCGCTAATAAATCTTAATCATGAAGATTAAGTACCCAAAGAATAAAGTCCTAAAGACCAAATGAAATTGGGTGAATTGTACTCTTTTTCCCTTGACGAGTTTTCGATGAAGTTTCTCGACCAAGGTTTTTAATGAGGCAATTCGTGCATCGCAGCATTACATATATCATGTACTCTTTCTCCAAATTTTTTCCACTGGGTTTTTATGGAATTTTAACGAGGCATGAGTATGTCGGGTGAGTACACCCTCATTATGTACACCTGATGCAATTGAAAGCAATAAAGTAAGACCAGGAGTTCTCTCTATCCCTCTGTGTTCAATCTATTGTTCTGTGATTCTGTGATTGATTCGTTCTTGTTCTAAGCAGAGGAATCAATCGGACTGGTCGTCAGCGACGGTTCCTCAACAAGAGGATCCATTTGCTTGGTGATTTGGGTAGAACTTTTCCTGAGAGGAGATTTGCGTATAATTACCTTCTCACAGTTCACAACACGAGGTACTTTCGTACAGTTATATATCTCTTTACAAAGCTAATGACAGTTTTGTACTTAGGATGTTAATTTATAAAATTTGCAGATGGTAACTTAGATTTTATAACTTTGGCTGGTAATTTGTTAAAATTATATAGGGAAAATTTGTTTCATACCACTGTAATCATCTCAACTCTAAAAAATACCACTGCAATTCTGGTCTTTTAAAAAATGTCACTGCAATCGTTTCAGTTTTGCAAAATGCCACAGCAATGCCATTACCATCATGCCAATGCTTTGAAAAATGTTAATGCAATGTCTCAGTTTTTTAAAAAATACCACTACAATCATCCAACACTTATAATTGCTGAACGAGTGCGGTGGCATTTTTCGAAGCAACATGATTGTGGTGGCATTTTTTAAAAAATGAGACGATTGCAGTGGCATGTAGTAAATTATCCCAATTATATATGGTAACTAAGGTAGCAACTGATGATAACCTTTGAGTTTATTTTTTTTACATTAAAAATAGTAAGGTTAATTCTTGAACCCATGGTGGCAACTTTGAATATGCATATGATAAATTAGGATCCAACTAATGGTAGGTTTTGAATGTTTGAACTTTTGTTTGTTAAAAGCGATGGTACAACAAAAAAAATTCAAATATTAGGATGGTTATTTGTTAAAACTGCATATGATAACTTATGGTGCAGCTAATAATGGTAACATAGCTGCAACTTATGGTAACTTTTGAACTTACTATCTGTAGAAATGATGTAATTTTGAAGTTTTAGGATGATAATTTCCTAAAATTGTAATGATAATTTAGGATGCAATTGATGGTAAACTTTAAATTTTATTTTTTAATTAAAAATACTAATGTTAAAATTTTAACTCCAGGTTATAACTTGTTAAAACTGTAGATGATAAATTAGGATCTAATTGATGTTAAGTTTTCATTGTTTGAACTTTTTGTTTTTGTTAAAAGTGATGATACCAAAAAAATTCAGAAATGGTAATTTGTTAAAAGTGCAGATAATAACTTTGGGTGCAGCTAATGGTAACATAACTACAACTTATTATAACTTTTGAACTTTTAATATTCACATAAAAGATGGTAATTTTGAACTTTTAGGATGATAATTTTTTAAATTGTAATGATAATTTAGGATACAACTGATGGTAAATTTTGATCTTTTTTTATATGTACTAAAAAAGGTAAATTTTGAACTTAAAGATTACCATTTATTAAAAGTGTAGATGATATTTTTACACATACTAAATGAGTTTTTTGTGTTGGTGCGAGCCATGGTTTGGTGGATACAAAGTATTTTTTTTATGTTTTTAGAGAATACATAGTTTCCCAAAAATACCATTGATGAGGATTGAATAAATCCCTAAATAAAATTTTAATATTTAATTAAGGCCAAAGGACCCCTATGATCGTAAACCTCCAAGCTTGCTCTCCGAGTATTCTAGTCGGAGATACACTGTGCATGTTGCCTGACTGGATAACCGCTTGGAGAGTCTGTGAATTGGTATCTGGACCCGATTCCAGTATATTCCTTCCGCGCGATGGATAAAACATGTGTCTTATCCACTCCAAATAGCACGACATTTTAGCCTTGAATATCTTATAACAACTGCCATGCAGTTATTTTCCACGTTTATCTCCCACTAACAACAACTAATGTTTAGGCATCCTTTCTCTGACAATAACTACCTCCCCGACCAGACGCGTTGGTTCCACAAGCCATCTTTCCTGGCAGATAATTGGCGTTTCTTCGTTGGTATTTAAGGATAAATAATCAAAAACAATTCAAGGATGATTCATTTTTGTTCAATTCAGTATAATTAGAGATAGTCTTACACCTTGTTAAAGACATTCTGTGCATCCTTATTATCTCCTAAGGATTTTTATCCATCTTTCTTATTTTATTTTGTAAGATTAGCAATTCGATCATCGACAACCATAGTATCAAAAACTGGCCAATGCTAGGTTTTGTGGATGTGGTACGAGGACATTTGCCTGCCCATATACCAAATTAGGTTTAATTAATATATCATTTTGGACACCGTAGCTTATAGATGTTGCAATTTGTCTACAATGTAATTAGAGAAGTGGGATGGGGCCTGGGGTGCAAACTAACTAGTGGACAGGTCACGCCAAGGGGTGAAGGAGCTGAACGATAGACGAGTGGGCGCTCGGTAAGTGGCTTTGGTTTCTGCCTTTTTTAGTTGTTGATTTTCAGAAGCCGAACCTACTTGAACATATGGTTTCTTAATTTAGAGTTATTTTTTGTTTTTTTGTTTATATTATCTATGAAGATATAACGGTATTTTTATTTTATCTTATTTATCTTTATTTTTTAGTTGAATGACACGAAAAAACTAACGTAATTTTAATTAACTATCAGAAATGACAGTAGAAAGCCACCGCCGTAAGCCGGACAGAGCTACCCCGATAGCACGCCTAGAGGCTAGAGCGCCGTGTTGCGTCCAAAGAAAAAAAAACTGTACAAGTGGATAATCATAACCAGAACTTTAAGAACAGCATCTTATACAGTTACGTGCGCATCTTAACCACACGTGTTATTGTGTTGTTACATTGTTACATGTGCTACTAGTACTACCTTACTGTCCGTGTACCTAACCAAAAAGGGGCCGGGCCGGGCCTGAATACCTGGCCTTGTTCAGTGTTTCAGCTAGGCCGCGGCCCAGCTCGGTGACGCTAGTTATTTTGGAGAAATGGCTGCAACCGCGATGGTTAACGCACGAAATATTTACAGGTTGAATACCACGTTACCGACTTGCGGCCAGTCCCAGTCCGAAGGAGTAGAAGGATAGTATGAACAATGAACAGTAAAGGCAGCGTATTCTGTAGACACACAAGATTCTTCAGGGGCTGGGGGAGTTGACCTTGGGGTACAGACGTAGAATTCAGTACAGTACAGCTACGGTTTCTTTCTTCCTCGCTTCACTGGAACGGTCTCCTGCGGACGCACGTAAAGCCTGGCCCTCCTGTCTCTACGGCCCTTAACACTTGCACATCACTGCCCCACGCATCGGTATGCTCAAAAGACTGTCGAAAAGTATGGCTGAAATTTTACGCCGTCCCGTTGCCATCGCCTTTGCCTGGTACAGGCTGTGGGAAACAGTGAAGGGCTGTGTGTACACATGCGAGCGCGCACGCAGACGCTGCATCTGCATCCAAAGTTCAAGTTCTCTCTACCCCAGAGCCAAAAGTTCTCATGATACCGCTACTGTTTCTGCAGGTGTAGCCGCACCACTGAGCTCGTCTCATCACATGGTGAGCTAGGCTAAGTAAAGGCCTTTCAAATTTTTCTCTTGTGCCTTCACCGCCAGTACTCCGCCACTCGAGTGCCTAGTCATTCACTGGAGAAAAACCAGGGCAAGGAACAGAGGGAGTCAGCCATGTTGCATCTGTAAAGAAGCTTTCTTTGCCCTAAAGCAAGAAATTTTCTGGCTTTGCTTTGGCGATCCTCGTTCCTTGCTCCGCTATGAAAAGAGGGTATATTCTTTTTTTTTCTTTGACTTATGTCTTATGACTAGACTTCGTTTTTTAAAAAATAATTCCTTGTTGGATACAATCACTCCATAGATATTACGATCATGTTGATTGATGTTACAACTATGTTGATTAATTTCGACTACAACCACGTCTTCTTCGGATATCGGCTTTGACTTAACTTCATCGATTGGACTAATCCGATCAGTCGTAAGCAGTCGATCCACCCAATCATAAATCAGCGGTCAAAAACAAGTAACTCTTCGGACTGCTCCGATCGCGCGTGATCCCGTTTGGAGTGGTCCGAATGTTCCAACATCAATCAAACCGTTAAAAAACGACTTAGATGAAGATCGGATGGTCTCAACGTCTTCGCTGATCGGACTGGTCCGATTAGCTTCTTCTTTGCGCCCCTAGTCAATTTTTGTATGCTACGAATAGAGACAATACTGCCCTAAAGCAAGAAATTTTCTGGCTTTGCTTTGGCTATCCTTGTTCCTTGCTCCGCTATGAAAAGAGGGTATATTATTTTTTGCTTTGACATATGTCTTATGACTAGATTTTGTCTTAAAAAAACAATTCGTTGTTGAATACGATCACTCCGTAGATGTTACGACTATATTGATTGATTTCAACTATGACCACGTCTTCTTCGGATGTTGACTTTGACTTGACTTCACCTATTGGACTGGTCCGATCAGTCGTAAGCAGTCAATCCACCCGATCGTAAATCAGCGGTCAAAAACAAGTAACTCTTCGGACTGCTCTGATTGCACGTGATGCCGTTCAGAGTGGTTCGAACCGTCAAAAAATGACTTAGATGAAGATCGGATAGTTTGAGCATCTTCGCTGATCGGATTGGTCCGATCAGCTTCTTCTTTGCGCCCTTAGTCAATTTTCGTAAGCTACGAACAAAGACAATACGAGAACACAAAAACTTTGGTGGTGCTCAAATCGCTACACCTTTTCTTTGATTTTCTTCTCTATTTATACACATCTTTACAAACTTAGACTCGGATACATAAATCGACTCTGAAACTAATTCAAATTCAACTCAACTCAGACTCGAAATCGAATTCGGCAAGATTATTTCCAACATCCGTTTGAAAGTAAATTACTGTAGAAAAAAAATAAAAAAACAGCTTTTAAAAGCTGAAAAAGAATATGCCTATGTGATATTGGTCTAGAAAAAGGTTGGAGGCTAGATAACTGTTATGGTTATAGATCAAACAGTAGACGATATGGGCTACGGGAAGACCACAAAGGGACTGTCCAGAGTCCAAAACTCACAGTGGAGAGTGGATATAGAATATGTGTGTGCTATGCCTGGGCTATAGCCCTTTTCCTTAGAAAAATGAACCCTCCCTCCTTGATGGCGCCCTAAGGAATGTATTTATAGTCATGAGGAGGTTGTTTGCATGAGTGCCCCTATTGGGGTATACAATGATAAGGATAAATATGTCTTTTCCTCTGTCATAGCCCTTTTCAGACCTGTCTAATGGTTATACACTTAATGAGCCTTTTGATGCAGTGAGTCGATTGGACCAAGGTAGGGGCCTCTCCCTCAATAGTAACATCTCATGGTAAAGGGCTCCATTTCTGGTGGGCAGAGGCCATGTGCTTGCTCCTTGGCCCCTTCATCCCTTCGGCTCACTAGATTGTTGTCCATTCGGTTTCCCCACCTTTGTTCCATTAGGGCGTGGGTGCATGTGATAGCCATCAGCAGGGTACATGTGGCGATGTTGTTGCTACAGGTTGTGTGATCTGGGTCAATGCACCGATTACAAGGGTACACACGTCCCCTGAAAAGGCATGCCCACCGTGACAGCATTAATTGAGCCTGTCATGCTCAGTACTTAAGTGGTGTGCCACTTAGTTTATGGCTATTTGCTTCTTCTCGCTGTCGCCTTTTTTCTCATCATGCTTTCACCATTTGCCCTTTTCTCCATCGTGCTTTCACTGTTGAGGATGGGATGTGGAAGTGATCGTAGCGGTCGCGCCGACTGCCTTGAGCAGTCATGGTGTTGAAGATGAGCAGTCCAAGCCCACCCGCGGCAAGTGATGGAAGGCGTTAGAGAAGGTTTCTAGTGAATGCGTGAACACACTCGGCGAGTCGATAGTGATGGAGGAGCTATTGGGTGCACTCGTGCGCGATGGTAAGGTGTTGTCCTGCGAGCTTATTCACCTCTCCACCGGTCATGACGTTGTCCCTCAACCATAGGAGGGCGAGATGGTGGTTTTTTAGCCTACTTCAATGTCAGGCTTCACATTCCCGCCACACGCTTTGTCGACAATCTTCTTCGTTAATACGAACTAGAGATGCCACAACTAATGCCGAACTCCATCGCGTGTCTTGCCGTCTTCTCCTAGGTGGCTCGTTTGGAGGGCGTCATCCCCAACGCGGTGGTCTTCACTTGGCAGCACGACACACTTAGGCAAAGGACAATACTCAAACCTGTGCAGCATGAGCTCCCAGCTTCATGGCAGTTGCTTGAAGTAGTTCCCTTCGAATTCTACCCAGATGAAGTGAGAGTCTCACTGGCTCTGGAGGTGGTTCTACCACAAGATCAAGCATGAGAGCAGTCTTCACTTCACCAGGTGTATCATGGATTTTGTGATGTCGCCATGAGTGAAGCTCGGCCGTGATGACGAGGCACACGCTAGGAGGCTCTGCTTGGTCACGCTTTGGCTAAATATGCGTGACTGAGAGGAGTTCTGCATGCTTTGTTTGTTCCCACTGGCCCATTAGTGGCGATCGTGCTTACACAAAATGATGGAGTCCATCCTTTGTTGATGACGCTGGTGAAGCCTACCGGACTAGGTAGGGTTTGGATGCTTCACCTCAGGCGTTCACATTAATCAGTGTCTTACGCGTTGTGCGCTCACTTTCGTCACTCTTATCTTGTGCAGTCATACCATTGGCGAAGGTGGAGCGTGCAATGGCTGTGTTCCTAAGGCCATACATCACAAATTAGCACAGCCTTTGGGCTAGGGCCACGTTGAATGATCTGCGCATCAATCGCATGTGCGGAGCTCTGGGGATTCCCATATCGGATCATCCTATCCCCTTCACGAGTCATGGTTGCTCTTATGGCTCACGCAGGAGTGGCGAAGATGGAGGAGGTCACAACGATACTAATGCACGTGAGGGCTTGCCCTCGCCTATCGTTGTTGTCCCTTTGTCATCCCCCCGCTCCGGTCGAGACCGACAGCAACCTAGATGAAATCAGCGGATGTGGTGACACCAAGGAGGAGGGAGACGATGGAGGTGATGATGACAAAGATGACACGTCCAACTCGTGTGACAATGCAATCGACAATTCAAACATGGATAAAGGATGCGAGGCGGTCCCTGACGCAAGGTGCGGCATGGATGCCAACATAGAGCGCCTAGTGGAGGACTCAGAGGCATGAGTATTGGGCTCTGCTAGAGGTGGAGCCGCGGACACCTCATTGATGTCCTTGATGGCATCGCTATCCCTATGCAACCTGCTTCGTCATCCTCACCTAGCCATCCTACGAAGCACGCTCAGCTGGAGCCCTCCCCAACAATCTCAGAGATGGGGTACCACGTCGTAATGGGTGTGTTGGACGAGAATTCCAGCTCTGAAGTTGGGACATCTCTTCCTCCTGCAAACATTACCATGGACTTCGCTATGATGTCTACTCCTGTTGGAACCTCCACGCGGAGCAAAGATGATGCCCCCGTGTGTGCCTCTTACAAGGCCACCGCAGGTTTGAGCCCTTCCGTCTATTCATGGGACTTCGTAAGGCTGTCTCTAATATGCTCCCTCATGCTGTCACTCTCGTTGGTGACTCCACCTCTAGCAGCGGAAGCACTAGAGTCTAGGGACAAGGTTGCCCGAGAGATGGAAGGTGCCCTCGGTGTAGATGACACCTCACGGAGTGGTACAGCGGAGGTGGCAGGTGCGGAGGCACGTTGGCTTTCACTTGGGGACTTCATCCCTCGGCCAGAGGCACTTCACGTGATGCATGCAGTAGCGGACGTGGACGCCATGCTTGATCAGTGGGTACTTTAGTCCTATGGCACAGAGCTCCTGTTCAGTGCTCTCGAAGCCAGGGAGACTAAGGTACGCCATACTTTGGTACTATGGCCTTTGGGGCTATACTGCTACTCAATAATAACACTCTTGTATTGTTCATGCTTGTGTAGATGGTGGCCCTGTGTGGGCACTGCAGGCAGCAACATGGCGGGACTCTACAAACATGTAGGAGTAGCTATGTGCTACTCGGGCGAAGGTCGTCACAGCTCAGAAGGCCAAAAAGGATGCCCAGCCGAGCTTGATGCTGCACATAAGGCCGAGGAGGAGGCATCGGCTTTGGCCGCGGAGCGTACGGAGTGTATCTATTTCCTGAAAATGGAGGGCGTGAAGGCAATTGCCAACTCTAGGGCTCTCGCGCTGTAGGCCAGTGCCTACACGGCGAAGGAGTAGGAGAACATCCTTTAGTAGATTGCAGCTCTGGAGGAGGAGAAGGGCAGCTTGTAGTTAGAGGTGTCGGGGTCGATGGAGGCTGCTACTTGCATAGTATGGACTCTGACGTCGCCAAGGGGTGTTGCATCGTGTTCTCCACCCGTGATGCCTCCCGCTCTGTCGTTCGCACAGTTGTTAAAGCGTCATCTCTGTTACCTCCTTCATTACCTGCCACAGCCCTCATTGCGGCTGCTTTGGTGCGTCGCTACCATGGGGAATGGGGGCCTTGGACCACCCCTTTCCCATGCTCTCGCTGCAGCAATCTCATCCACAGTGCTTCTCTTCTGTTTGGAAGTCAATGTCATCGCCTTCCTTGGCACCATCTCACTCGAACATCGTTGCATTGACTTGTAGCTTCCACACCTCTCACCACGGACGACGCCAACTGTTGTGGTTATAGACTAAATAGTGGATGATGGGGCTACGGGGAGGCCACAAAGGGGCTACCTTTTTTGGCCTACATTCACTCCTTAGAAAAATGAATCCTCCCTCCTTCATGTCACCCTAGGGAACATATTTATGGCTATCAAGAGGCTGTTTACACGAGTGCCCCAATTAGGGTCTACAATAACGAGGGTAAACTTGTCCTTTTTTTCCTATCATAACCCTTTTTCGGCCTGTCTAATGGTCATATATTTAAGGGGACTTTTGGCGCAGTGGACCGATTGGACCAAGGTAAAGACCTCTCCCCAACAATAACCATCGGAAAACTCAACGTGTTAGCGATAAACGTTTTAATGGCCCGAGCTGACTGGAACGGGCTACGATTAGAGGAGCTTTGGCGTACAAGAGATTGAAAAAAGCTCTCCCAAATTGGATGCAATTTCTCTCCCGATTTAAAGGCCCAAAGCTTGTCTCTCTCAACTTAGCCTTACTTAGAACACATGAATTTCACATAAAACCGTTTAATTTTCACGAGAGTCGAAAAAAATTCCAACATTACAAAAAGAACATTAAGATAAAGTTGCCTCTGGAGGAAGCTAAACCCTGTCCAAGAGGGCCTTACTCCTGTGAGAGATGGTGTAAAACGTACCACGCCTTCAAAATGTTTAGGCCCCCTTCCGGACGTATGATTTCTGAAGGAATACCGGAGGATTTGATTTGATCCGTTCCTCCAAAATTCATGTGGCTCCAGTGTCGAGATAAGGTCGGTCTCCCCTTCAAACCGTTGTTGTCACCTCACATCCATGGTACACAGGGAGGTCAAAGAATTAAGGCCTGCTAGTACTGCCACTAGTACCGTATTGCCGGTAATGTATGACCAAGACTGGCGGCCAAGTCATGTGCGCCCAACACAACAGGCGAGCGAGTGCGGGTGGTTGCGCACCTTCACCTCACCTCACCTCGCCCCCTTGGCCTTCAATGATGTCGACCCTTTCGCCGACCTATCGAATTGCGAGCTTTTCTCAGGCCCGGATCGCCCGCGATCCACCCGCCCATCATTCCGTCAATCTATCCAACCCATCGGCGCCGGCATCGCGGCGAGAAGCGAGGCCGATCGAATTTGCGTTTCTTTCTTTTCTTTTCTTTTCTTTTCTTTTTCTTCTCAAAGCAGCAGCGCTAGCTCGTGGAGGACAGGACTCCCTGCTGCGTTCAGGCCTGCTGCTATTATGGTACCCTTAACTCGCACTGAATGAGCGAGTGACAGTAGCCGGCCAGAAAATTCTGAACCAGCAGTAGCAGCAGCAGTGGCTACTGCCGACAAGAACAATGTGGGCATCATCTTGGGCACGGCCTGAAACCTGAATTCGTTGTTTACTGAAGAAATTAGCACTGAGAATGAGATGAAATGCACGGGGCAGGAGTTGATGTAAGCGAGAAAAGAAAGGGGGGGACTTCACATTATTATTATGATAATATCACTTTGGAAGAGAAAGCCATTTTGCATGCACACGTAGAGTGGTAAGGCTAGAGCTGAGTTGGATTTGCTAGGCTAGGCTAGGCCAGGAAGGAGCAGAGGGCGGCGTCGCTGACGCTCTTCCTGGCGAGTACGAGCTGCTGCTGCGACCGCTTGCAGTAGGCGATGGCGCCCTGGATGAGCCCTTCAGACTCCGACCGGGCGCTGCTGCTCCTCTTCAGCGCCGGTGCGTTCCCCGATGAGCTCCTCCTCGTCGAGAAAGACGGCGGCTTTGCCGGTGGCGCCGGCGCCGTCATCGGACGCCACTTGATCACGCCGGAGAAGGACCTACGTTGGCGGCTGCTGGCCGCGTGCTCCTCCTCGTCCATCAGCTTCTCCTGCTCGATGCTGCTCCTCAGGGTGGGAGCTGCCCTGCTGCTGCTGTAGCTGTTCTTGATTTGGCCAAGCGTGGCCCTGCACCTGGCCCGGACGTCAATGCCGTGGCACTGCTCATCGGAGCACGAGGTCCTGGCGAACAGGGACCGCAAGAAGGCCTGCGAAGCCTGCAGCTTCGAATGCACGGTCTTCGCGGCCTTCCTGCGCCGAGGGCCCTCCGCGTGCAGCCTCGCCGGCTGCGCATTGCGGAGCCCCGAAGCATGCGACTGCTGCAATGGCGCAACCGTGGCGGTGCTCCTCCGGCCGCCAGCGGCGTCAGCTTCCTGCTGCTTGGCCCCCGACCTCGGCACGACCCTGTGCAACCTGGCCCTGCAGAGCAGCTCGTCCGCGCAGGGCGCCGGCGCGCTGCTTCGGGGCACCCGGAACTCGAACTCCCCGCAAGAACTGAGATCCAGGTCGATGTACTCCTCCTCCCCAAACGAACGCGCGCTAGCAGCAATAGTGCTTGCTCTCGCCATCGCAGCGCCGCCGTGCTGGACCGTCGCTCTATGGCACATCGGGGGAAGCAAATGGGGAAGAAGAGGAGTTTAATGCGTGGGGGGTGGCAGTGTAAGGAGTTTGAAAAAATTTTATGGGCAAGGCGATGGCAGGGAGGAATCCAAGAAAACAGAAAGGGGAGGGGATGGTAGCTTGGGCCCCCCTTGTCTTTGGAGGCTGATTGATTCCAGAGTTTGTCTTGTGCTCTGCTCACTCACTCCTAGATCAGGTGAGGTGTGCTCTTGTTGGATTTGGATGTGTAGTAGTAGCTGTACACTCGTACTATGTTATGTAGTGTATTGTAGGGTAGTACTCTTCTATGGAGTATCACAATTCACGAAGCAGACAGTAACTAGATTTATGTACTTGTACATTCTCAAAGGCATTAGGGTAGAGAGACCCTGGATCAAAGTATGCTTGAAGAGAGCTAGTGCCCAGTGGTAGGGGGATAAGATAACCTCTTGGCTCCCACTAGTACTACAGTAGCACAGTTACAGTACTGCCTCACATTTTCCTTCCTTGCTGCAAATGGTGTCAGAATCAAGCTCAGTAAATACTACTGAGAACATAAAATTGTTACTTATTTACTCCTTTGTAGGAAAGAACATGTATGAATTAAAAATACAAAAGTACAAGCTGACACAGCAAGGGCAAAACCTTTGTGAAGAGAAAGGGTTGATCTTTCTACTGTCAACTAAAGCTGAATAAAAGGACAACGGGTAAAAAAGAGGAAGAGTGGAAGACGCAGACGAACAAAAGAGGAGGAAGTTGACTTTTGCTAGTCAGGATGGCATATACCCAGCAAAATTGTACGTATATACACGTATGGTCAATATAATTGGAGATGGATACAACATAGTACATAGTAAACGTCTCTTCTCTCAAGAGTCTCAAACATGTGTGCAGAAGGCAACACAACGTTCAAATGGCGCAGCAAAGTTTCTAAACAGAAACGAAGATTATAATGTACAGAACTCTGTGATCTGTGCTATATATTCTCCAGATTTTGTGCTAATAATTGTACACCAACTATTCCGGGTATGTGAATTTCATTTGCAGATTATACAGATCACTGTAAGCCAGATGTTAGCTCATCTTCAAGCTCATCAAACTCCCATCCACTGATCTCGTCAGCCGAGTATTCCTTGTATTCTTGCTCGTACTTTGTCATTTCTGAGTCAGACTCTGATGGCAGCCGCGTCCTGAGTTGAGCTGCAATTGGGGAATCAGATTCAGGATGGCTCGGTGAGCGAGCGCCCTTGAAGGAACGAGATCGTCTTGATTTCTCTTCTTGTTCTTTGATCTCGATTTGCAGTACTGGCCGTGGAACCGATTCAAACTCGACTCGCAGCTTGTCGATATTGGCAAATAGACTTTTTACCTCCGGATCATCTCTCCTGCACAAATAGTCAGCACAGCTCTAGTATCGTTACAGATTGCAGAAAGTTCTAGGCCCCAGGTGGAACGCGGAAATTTTTACGATTCTTGCGGGAATTGGATTTTTTTCCTGTGAAATTCCTGAGTTCCAAAGGAGGCCCTAGTATCTTGAACAACAACTACCTGGTTTTACGCTCTTGATTGGAGAAAAATAATGCCCTGATGTTATCAGCCAAACTGAATGCGGCTACAACCTGAAACAAAACAAAAGGTAATGCAGAATTATAAACGTCACAAAAAACTTTTCGGAGTCAGGCTTCTGATGCCAGATGTAATGAGAAATCTCGTTATGCTCTATTAGCATCTTCTGTTTTCCACAAGCAGGGTAAAAAATTATCAAGAATTACCTTTTTCTCAGTTTGCAGATATTCTTCCTCAAGGTATTTACGTGGGTTTGATAGCTTAGACGGACCATTATATCCATCCTCTGCTGATACCGATCTGGTGATGCAACTAAAAGCATTAGCACCAGGAAGTCTCTTGCACAAGGAAACTAGACTAACAAATGAGAACTACCTGTCACCGAATATTTTCAAGTTATCAACAAAGGTTTTTATACGGTCAATAGAAGTGCTCAGATCTTCCTAGAAAACCACAAGAAACAATTAATTGAGAAACAATAGGCAATGCAAAAGTTGGTAAACAAAATGCCCTTTTCCATAGTATATCACTTCTTTACAATGTAGAAGTCAAATGAAGTACCACACACGCAGAAACATGATGCTTAATCAATTTCGCAAAGCAGACACCACATCTTTCCAATTCACCACTGCAATCAGCAAAATTCAGAACAACAGAAACATATATCAGCAAAACTTTGTAAATAGAAATTCAGAGAGTGATTATCACAAGGTATTTTTTTATAGAGAAATCACATGGTATTTTTCAGTGAAAGAGCCTACATACTTGGCCTGTTTTTCCTTTAATTCTTCATACAAAGACTGCAACTTCCATGTATCTTCTAAAAAGTTGAGCCATGCACTGACAGTGCTTGCTTCTACTTTGCAGGAAGCGATAGATCTTGATAGTTCATCTTCCTAGAGTAAGGATATGGCAGAAAACAAGGAAAAGCTGTGCTTCCCATAAAGCATTTTCTAAATCCAGAGACTAACAAAGAAAAAGATACCAAACCTTTGCTTTCAAATGTAGCACAATCTGATTGCTGGCTTCCTCAAATTGGTCTCTCTCCTCTCTAGTTTTTTTAAGCTTCACAACAGCCGCATTCAATTTATTATTTACCTGTAAAGTGTAATCTGAGTTTCAGAATCACTCCTAAAAATAAGCTTCTGATCGGATCATAGCCACTACAGAACAGTAAACCTAACAGATAAGGCGAAAAATCTGGCAGAGCCTTCAGTTAGTTTTGAAATTGAGTGTCAAATTTTTATATTGTAAATCAGGTAAATTAATAGGACACCTGATGTCTTATTTATAGCTAAAGCATTGTGTAAATGGTGTAACTTATAGGCTGCTCCAAGTATGTAGCTAATTATTTTATCTGAGATGCCAGGCAATAATTACATTCGTGAGATACTACTAAGATGACAAGTCATAATTTAAACCTATATTATATTCGCAACTCGTATTATACATCCTGAGCATCTCCTTATGATGTCTTATCATACATTTCAGAACAAACATAAGTTTAAATGTTGTTCATTTCAGTTGATGCATTTCAGGAAATTTGCATTCTAACGCAACAGATCAACATGAATAGACATTCCAGATCCTAAATATTCGCTACACAAATTTACAGGTTCTGGCTTCTTCTCCAAACTGAACCAGATTATTTACTGAATTTCAAACTTTAGCAAGAAATTACCAACATTTTTCCATTATGTAAGTTACCGAATGTAGGTTTTTTTTTGTGTATGTTGTTTTTTCATTGAGTGCTCAATACACTATTTACATGCCCACACACTCAACACTCGCCCTCAAGATGGGTGATAAATATCTGTCATCCCCATCTTATCACATGCCGACAAACACTCGTTAGTTCCCAATCTCTTTGTTAGACAATCGACTATTTGTTCTCCGGAGGTTACATAATTCAACTTCAAGGTACCATCATCAAGTCTCTCTTTAATGAATAATGAAGAACCGATCTATCTCTCTGTGTTTTGTTCGGTCGTGCTAAACTGGATTATTTGCAATGTTGATTGCTGACTTGTTGTCACACCCAGGGATCAAAAAACCGGAACCGGGACAAATCCCGCCGCCGGTATACCGAGAATCGGCGGTTACCGCCGAGAACGGAAATCCAGATTCTAACGGTCAAAATTCGTCAAATGTTTTTTTTGGCGGGCGGAGAAGACCGAATCGGCGTTCACGGTTTTCGGTGAGAAACCGGAAAAACCGGTGAGAGGGGTTTAGCTAATCCAGTTGTTGATTCAATTGAATTTTTGAACTTTGATGTTGAAGTGATTTCTCAATCTATTGTTTCTGGTAGATGAGTAGATCCTTGGCCCTGTCTATTTGTGCTTCATAACTCTTGATTGATTGGGCAATCTTAGAGAAGTGGTTCATTTTCAAGAACTCACTTGGGAACCATTTTTGAGTTTGGTTTGTGGTGGAAATGTTTGGAGTTTGCTAAAGTGCTGCAAACCACTCTCAAAGACAAGCATCTAATGCCCTTTCGATTACAATGGGCCCAACATGTTTGCTTCCAATCAACACTAGCTGCCAATGACAATAATTCACCCTTTTTTACTTCCAACAGACTAATCAACCTAATATATCAAAAACAATACCCAAACTAATATACCCACTGCATTAGCAAGTCAAAAATTCAAATCTTCAATTCAAAAATTTCGACCAGTATTTGAAACCGGTTGCCACGGTATTTCGATTCTGCGCGATTCACGATCGGTCAAATCACGGTTTTCCCAACCATGGTCACACCAAAGCTTTAACGGTCCACTTGCTAGTAACCTCAACTTTGATGGAAGACTTCTCAACCACAATAGTTCACATAAGCACATTGCCATAGATCTATATTTTGCCTCGGCTGTTGATCGGGACACCACCGATTGCTTCTTGCTCCTCCAAGATACCAAATTTCCCCCCACAAAGATACAGTACCCCGATGTTGATCTCCTATCATCAAGGCAATTGGACCAATCAGTATCACAACAGCCATCAATATCCGGGTGAACATTTCTTTTGAACCATAGACCTTTTCCAGGACTTCCCTTTAAATATCGTAGGATTCGATGAGCTACTTCCAGATGTTCACTCCTAGGATCATGCATGTAGCGGCTCACAACACACTGCATAGGAAATGTCGGGCCTTGTGTGACACAAGTAAATAAGATGACTAACAAGCCTCTGGTAGCTCTCCTTGTCAACTGGATCTCCTAACTGAGCACACAACTGATGGTCTTGATCAATTGGGGTTATAGCAGCTCGGCATCCAAGCATTCCTATATCATTGAGAAAATCCAAGACATACTTCCTCTGTAAGAGAACTATCTCTTTGGGGGACCTCGCGATCTCAATGCTTAGGAAGTATCTCAGCTAGCCTAGATCCTTAATCTCAAACTCCTTGCTCAGTCTCTGCTTCAGTTGCGAAATTTCGACACATCATCTCCTGTAATGATGATGTCATCCACATATACTACAAGGATTATGGTGTGACCACTTGAGTAACGATAGAATATATTGTGATCCCCGTTACACTGCCTGTAGCCCACACTACACATAGCACGACAGAATTGATCAAACCATGCTCTCGGAGATTGTTTAAACCCATACAATGATTTCCTCAATCTACAAACTTTCCCTTTAGTTTGAGGTATACTACAGCCAGGTGGAATCTCCATATAAACCTCTTCCTAAAGATCACCACGTAAGAATGCATTCTTCACATCAAGTTGATATAAAGGCCAATTACGATTTGCTGTACAAGATATCAACATTCTCACTGTACTCATTTTTGCCACCGGTGCAAAGGTCTCATCATAGTCAATTCCATAAGTCTGACTATAACCCTTTGCAACTAGCCTAGCCTTGTATCTTTCAATCTTTCCACTTGAGTCTTACTTCATTGTGTAGACTCACTTACAATTAACCACCTTCTTCCCCATTGGGAGAGGTATAAGCTCCCAAGTCTTATTCTTCTCTAGAGCTGTTAATTCTTCCAACATGGCCTTGTGCCACTTGGGATCTTGCTTTGCGGCTCTCCAATCAGTTGGGACTACCATCGACTGTAGGGAAGCAATAAAAAGCTTTGTACTCTGATGGCAAAGATTCGTACGACACATGGTTCAGCACATCATGCTTGAAACCATACCTTAAAGGAGGTTTCCCTGCCCCAGCTCGTGGTTCCTTCCTCAAGGAAATAGGTAGACCCATGGAGTCATTTGTAGTGCATGGCTCATCATTAGATAAGTCAACACCTTCAACAGCCGTCGGACCCTGTTGCTACCTCCTTGAATACACCCTTAGATTTTCTTCATCATTTACCCTTCTCTACCTATCATCAATACCTTCAACAACCGCTGGAACCTGTTGTTCCCTCCTTGAATACACCCTTAGATTTTCTTCCTTATTGTCCCTTCTCCACCTATCTCCCCCATAGGACATGGAATTGAACCAACCACAACCCTCGGTTGCTCATCTTCCTTAATCTTTGGAGCTACAAGCTCCCCCTCTCGACAAGCATCACCCATGCTATGAGGGTCGAGGTCAAACAGAGAACTCAAATTTGTTCTCCCCATAGAAGGGCCCTGACACCCTAAAAGTCACATCCATACTCACAAACATGCATTGTTCGGAGGGACTCCAACACTTATATCTCTTCTATCTAGAAGGTATCCCAGGAAGATATACTTAACAACCTAAGGATCTAACTTCCCCACTGAGGGTCTATGATATCAAACAAAGCATGTGCATCTAAATATCTTTGGAGGGACGATGAACTCACTCTTCCCTTTCAACATCTCATACGGAGTCTTCATTCCAAGTACTCTTGATGGCATACGATTAATGAGATATGTTGCAGTCATAACTGCTTCACTCCAAAGAAATTTAGGCATATTCATAGTATACATGAGTGATTGGTCAACCTCCAAGAGATGACGATTTTTCCTTTCAGCCACTCCATTCAGGGGGGTGTATCTAGACAGGAGGTTTGATGTAAAATTCCTTCAGCTGATAAGAAAGAATCAAACTCCTTATTCACATACTCTGTTCCATTATCTGTTCTTATAATCTGGATATGGGAATTGAATTGATTCTTGACATACACATAGAAGTCTTGGGAACACTTGAGCACCTCTGTTTTGTGTCTCATAAGATAGATCCAAATCATACGAGTGTGGCAGTCAATAAAGGTAACAAAATATTTCATGCCACTAACAGAGACAACAGGTGATGTCCATATATCAGAATGCACAAGAACAAAGGAAGACAAATTTCAGAGTCTCTTGCTCACATATGAGAATCTAGTGTGCTTTCCAAACTCACATGCATCACACATTAGCTTACTCCTGTCTATTTTGTCCATTACATCAGGAAATACTTTACTCATAGCTTCAAAAAATATATGGCCTAGCCAACAATGCATAAGCATCACCCTAAAATCCTCTTCATTTGATGTTGCCAGCAAAGCAGTGCATAGCCCAACATCTTCTCCCCTTGGATCCAGGTACAACAACCCATTACTCTTGAAGCCAGTCCCAAGTTTTCTGTCACTCTGTCTCTCCTGAATAAGACAAGTTTCTTGATCACATATAACCCGACAATCATCAATCAATGAACTTACTAAGATCAAATTGACTGGAAAGGAAGGAGCATGTAAAACTGATGATAATGTAATAGAGAGACTGCATTGGACAACACCGACACCTTTAATGGGTTGGGATGTTAGATCAGTCGTTTGGATAGTTTCCATATTTGTGGGTGAGAGTGGAGTATATGATTTAAATTCATTTAACATACCCGTAACATGTGTTGATGCATCTGAATCTATAATCCATTTACCTGGATTGGAGTGAGCCAGATTAGCGAAAGCGCTGGTGGGTTCATAAGGGGTAAACACCGCCGAGAGGATGGTCGGGCAGCGTCGGCATAGAGGGAGAGAAAGGAGACTATATATGAGAATGACTTTGTTATTTCTTTGCTTGCCTCCAATAATATGTGGCAGCTCCCTTATATAGATGGGATCCCCCTAACAGATAGAATCTAATCTCAATCATATCTCTAACAAATATAGAAACTAATAACATATCCCTAATCATATATCTAACAAATGAAAACTAATCTCTAACTCAAATAGAAACTAATCTCTACTTCCTAATAATGATCGGTTGGGTTGGGCCCATAGGCGTTCCTACACCTATGACATTATACCCCTCCCAGACATGCAGCTTGTCCTCGAGCTGCTAGGCGGTGTGCCAAACTTATTTTGTCACACCATCTAATTGACTTGGTCGACATGCCTGCAGGTGGACCCCACCTCTGATCGCACAAGGAAAGGAGGGCGTGGGAGCGGCCCCGATGGCACGAATGGCGGTGAGGAAGTCGACGAGGCGGGCGATGTGGGAACGCGAGCCGAAGAAGTTGAGGCCGCCGGGCGCCAATGCAACGTAGAGCGCAAGCGCGGCCTGGCTGTGCTTGACGAGGAGATGCTTGAGGTAGAGGAAGGTGCGGTGGTGTCGTGGTGCGGGACGTGCTGGCGGAGCTAGACGACGATGATGACCCACTGGTCGGGGTTGGACTGGACGCGGCCATAGGCATCACAGAGGTGGTCGTAGACGGTGAACTCAACAGGGTGGGTCTGCTCGAGGACGATGCCGTGAAGGACCTCGCGGCAGAGGCGAAGCTTGAGGTGGAGGCGTTGGAGTGGGGCTCGGAGAAAACAAAAGCTGTGCCGGAGAGGGAGACACGGAGGCGGGCGAGCGGGCGGTTGAGGTGGCGGAGGAGGATCTGCATGAGCTCAGGTGACTCGGGCCCGGCACGGAGCCAGGATCGCGAGGGCTGGAGGTCGACAAAGCAGTCGAGGTAGTAGACAACAATGGCGGAGGCGACGAGGGTGCAGCTAGGGAAGGCACCATGACGTGGTCGGAGACGTGGTCGTAGGTGTGGTTGTAGGCGCGGTGTCGCCGAGGGAGAGGGAGGCGTCGGCGACGACGCAACCAAGGAAGTCGAAGCCCGGGCCGAGGTTGGCAACGGTGGCAAGCACCAAGCGGGGCAAGGCCGGATCCGAAAGAGGCGACACGCACGAGTCGAATCCAGATAAGGTCCCGGAGGGATCCAGCAGTGGCGAGAAGAACCCCCAAGGTGGCGGCTGCTCAACGAAGAGGACGGTTGCGGCGAAGGTGACGAAGAAGCACCAGAGGAGTGGGTACGCAGACAGCGGGTGGTAGGCAGTGGAGGTGTCGGTGGCGTTCTAGCCCGTGAAGGTGAGGAGCAGGAGGTCCCTACTGGGGTGGCGTGGCAGCCACGCTGCGATGTCGTACACGTCGCTGGAGATAGAGATCTAGAGATGCTAACGGCGATGACCCGAAGGGGTGCAACGGCGGCAACGGCCGGACTGGCGAGGAGATGGCCGAATTCGGCCCGTAGAGCCCAGATCCGACGTTGATGAGCCTGGATCTGACGGCGATGAATGGCGACGGTGACGAGCACCTAGCGAGGCAAGGCTGGATCCGAGAGAGGTGACGCACATGAGCCGGATCCGGATCCGGTCCCTGTGGGATCTAGCGGTGGCGAGAAGAACCCTCGCAGCGGTGGCTGCCCAAAGAGGACGGCAGCGGTAAAGGCGACGAGGGCCGCGACCTAGGACGGCACCGTGACGCCCGCGGCGGCGACGGGGCCGGGCGCCGGTGCGTCCGCGATGGAGACGATGGAGATGGTTGCAACGGCGAGGCTGGCGAGGACCTTCAATCCAGCGGCATGGGCGCGCAGCTCCGAGGAGGAGATTTTGCGAATGTCATTGCCAACGCCCTTGGCGGAAGGAATTGCTCAGCACCGAGTGGCATGGCATGGATTTGGGTGGAAAGGGTGTAGGTGATGAAAGGGGAGGGGGAGATTGGATCTTAAAATATGGGAGATGGTTGTGCGTTGATCTCCACCCCGGTGTTGCTTGAAGACACACCAATGCCCATGTCGAATGAAGGAGCAGCATTAGCAATGCCGTTGATTTAGTACGATCACCATTGCTCCTATCCCTTGTGCCGCCGCGGGTCGCGCAACAACAGCTGCTTGTGCCTTCTGCTTTGCTGCCAACATTTTCATCAACATGCTCTCTATATTCTTGAGTCCAACGATGATTTCTTTGTAGTCAGCGATGATCTTGTTACTTGTTAATTTTACAGCAGAAGCCATGGTGTTGGCTCTGATACCAAAGTGTTATGAACCTTAGTTCATAAGAGGGTAAACACCATCGAGAGGATGGCCGGGTAGCGTCGGCATAGAGGGAGAGAGAGAAAGAAGATTAGATGAGAATGAATTTGTTATTTCTTTGCTTGCCTCCAATAACATGCGACAACCCTCATATAGATGGGCTCCACCTAAAAGATAGAATCTAATCTCAATCATATCTCTAATAATATAGAAACTAATATCATATCCCTAATCATATATCTAATAAATAGAAACTAAACTCTACTTCCTAATAATGACCGGTTGGGTTGGGCCCATGGGCGTTCCTACGCCCATGACAGCTGGATACAATCGTAGTCCTTTCATCTTTGCTTCCTAAATTTTTAACCTTCTTCTTTAGCTGCCTCAACTCCTCTAGCTCTGCAACTGACACCTCCACACGTTCAGGTGACTCTCCTCCAGTCATTGCAAAGTTTGCCTTGTAGCGACTCTTATCTCCCTTGCTTCCACCTTCTTTCTGTCCACCCTTAACATTGACTCGATTTTTACTCTGATTAGGCTTGCGGGGATGAGGGACAGTTACAGCTCAGGTGACCCATCTCACCACAATTGAAATAATCTCTTGTTTCAGTTACTGAAAAAACAGGACGAGCAACTGGCAATGTTGTGCATGTCATCACCTTTAATCTAGTCTCTTCTTGTGCAATAGCAGCAATTGCTTCCTCCAGTGTAGGAAGAGTAGGCTGGTGAAAAATAGCAACTCGTCTTTCATCAAATCTTGGAATTAGCCCTTTCAGAAACTCAATCACTCGCTTGCATTCAATATTTCAATCCACTTCTTAACAGTGGATATGCAGTCTGCATGAGGCAACTCAAGAGGATCGTAGTGATCTAGATTAGCCCACAATCGCTGTAACTCATCAACATACTCCATCACAGAGCTCTCCCCCTGTCTCATATCACTAATTCTCTCCTGTGTCTCAACTATCCGCATTACGTTCCCTTTTCCCAAGTACAGTTTTGACAAAGTTTTTCATACCTCAGCCGCATTTGAGAAGGTTTTAATAGTTGCAGCAATAGTTGGAGACACGGAACTCAACAGCCACGCCACCACCAGTGAGTTAGTAGCACTCCAAGTTCGCCATTCTGCACCCGCCTTATCCGTCGGCTCTGTTGATTCTCCTTTGACAAAACTCTCCAGTCCTTTTGTCCTCAGGATCAACAATGCCCTCCGTAACCAACTCAAATAATTTCTCACATCCTCCAACTTAACATCATCCGACATCAATTTTATTTTCTGCACCATTTCAGTACAAGGAACAATTGTACTGCTTGAGAAAAGATGTCCCACCCATCTTCTCTGTGAGATGTTGTGCCAACTTTTCAAGCATATACTGCAGTCCTTTCTCATTTTCTCTCGATTTTTACCCTGAGACTCACCTCCTTATTTTTACTAGAGAACAGTAGCAGGGAATTGCTATGCACCTCGTGACGAAAAATCAGCACAGCAGTGGAAGCACTAGCCCCAGAAGTGATGGAGAGCTAGCAAATCCACCAAATCCTTCGCCTCCCCGGCAGAAATCCTCCGCCTCAAAGCTGAAGCCACTGCCGGCTCCTCCACCTCAAAGCCGCCTCCTGCCGCCTGAGGAACTCGAGGAAGATGTTCTGCACCCGCGCCGCCTTCTCGTCCACGAAGAGCCAGCCAAACGCCTCCGAACGGGGCCTTGAATCCACCGACGTCGCCGACTGCTACGCTCCCGACGCCTTCGATCCCACCGGCTCCAGTTCCGCCCTCGCCAGCTCCGCTACGGCCTCGCCGCCGCCGAGCTCCTCCACTGGCTCTCGACACGCGCCTTCAGCACCTCCAGGACGCCGGGCTCCCGGCCGCCGACAAGAAGAGGATCGAGGCCGCCCTCAAATCCCGCCGCCGCGCCTCCTCTCCTCCGGCTCCCTGGCCAGCAACTCAGCAGCTCCTCCAGCCGCCGGCTCCTCCGCCGACTTCTTCCACTCCCTCCCGGCCGCCACAGCCCGAGCAGCGCGCAGCCGAGCGACGCGGCCGCCACCTCCTAGGGTACCGGCTCTGATACCATGTAGGTTTTTTTTTTGTGTATGCTTTTTTTTTCACTAAGTGCTCAATACACTATTTACATGCTCATAGCCTTGCGAGCTTAAAGCCCACACACTCAACACTGAAATAGATCAAAAGAATTGGGCTGTGAACATTAGTTCTTCAGGAAGGTGGAAGAAGAAAGGACAATCATACTTTCTTTAGTTCTGCCTCAAGTTGATCCTTTTGCTTCTCGAGTCCAGAGATCTCAGCCACTAATTCCTTTCACAAAAAAAAATTAAAAATTCAGGACAAGCAAAAGAGAAAACAGAAACAAAAGCTAATCCATATGATCAAGACTCAAGACAAATATTAGAACAGCTCAGATGTCCTGCTATGTTTATACTTTAGCAACAACAGTTCGATGGATATGATAGAAGTAAAGATGTTCTATTTGGTGCTTTGGGGGGAAATCTGGGAAAATTTATTGACCTGGATGCAGAATAAACACTTGCTTGGCTCATTGACATAATTAGGTATGGTGTACGAAGTACCACGGTAATTTAAGTGATGACTCACAGGCCCGTAGCTAAAGAAGTTACCTTTTCAATTCCATTAACTTCATTTGTTTTGGTAACTCGGAAGATTAGAGATTCTTCCTTTTGTAGCCTGCATTGTAAAACATAGGGCAACAAAAATTCACTTTAAAGCAGACAGGGTCGTTTCAAATATTTTAGTAGACGAAAAAAAATCATCTCTGAAATGAAGAAAATATTTTAGTAAAGGAATAAAGTAACAAATACACATCAATTACTAGAGAAATATAAGTGGTTGTAGCTTAAATTTACCTACCTAGTAATTGACATATCACAAGTTATAGCAACTATGGCCTAATAGATTAGTCCATATAACTTTTCACTGCACTCGCATTCTGCCAAATAAATATGTGCTAAGTTGCTGAAAGTAAATACCTAGCGCAGGGAATGCTAAGACACAAACCTATTTTCCATTATACGTTTTTCCGCTTTTGCAGATGAATTTGCAAGAGATTCTGACAAAACCTTCAGTTTATCGACCTGCAAAGTTTTATGAAATGGATATTGAGGTACTAACCATGTATCATTCAAAAAGGGAGGACAAGGATACAAGTTTTAGCAAATAAAAATGTTTGAAATTATTCTGTGTGTTAATCAGAGTTCCAGGCTGATGAACTGTGCAGTGAAAAATAGAAAGCCAAATTAATTTAGAAATATGGAAGTATCATGCCTTCTGAAAATGAGTCTCCAATGAGTTGCCAGGATGCATTGATTTCTTCTTCAATACAAGTTCTTCCATTCTAGAGCATAGACGAACATCAGCAACTGCATTTTTGAAACCCTGCAAATAGTATCAGAATTAAGATATACACTGCTGAATCTCGTTCTTAATATTAACTATAATTAATAACCAGGAACAGTAAGTTGACCCATACTGAATGGGATGAAAGTATTAAACAAATAGCTTCAGTTGGCTACTCATGGCCTGATCACAAAGCATTTAAAGAATAAGGAATGTACAAATAGAATGTTTTATGCTTTTTTAAGAAAAGAATGCAGTTAATATGTGATCCCTTGTCTAGTTTCCCCACAGAAAACACATGATATGTTGCCTACATGGTAAACAATGCTATTACCTAGCAATTCTTAAAATTTTATCTAACATCTCATGTTTTTGATAGGCCATACTTACACACCCATGGTTTTAGCAAAACCAAAGAACACTTGCACATAAATGTATGAATGGAATTAATAAGTAAAAATGTTATGTATTTGCACAAAGAGTAGTTTCATCATCTTCAAACATTCCAAATTTCTAAAATAATGGCTAAATTAAAAACTAATTAATTAGAGCATTGACATCGTTTTTCATTGCCATGCTATTTTCCCTCAGTCTAGCAGAAACAAGTCCATCTTACAAATAGATCACGCGACAATATTAAGCCATATTCTCGTGGTCAGGTCAGCTAGCACAGAAGAAATGTGTCCTTATTTTTAGACGTCAGGGACTCGAAATTTAGGCGTACCTCAGCGACAGTTTGAGGTGATTTATTACAGTTACCGGTTGAAGCAGCTTGCAGAGCATCTGTTGCATTTATCTGTTGTTCTAGCTGCACGATTTCATCATCTAATCTGGAATTAAGAAAAAACAGAGATTTTGGAGCATATAAATACACATGCGAACGTGGAGACCCAAAGCAACCTCCCTGTCTCTCCCCAAAAGAAGGTAACCTTGCAATGTCAGCATTCATTTTTAACCCTGAGATAGCACATTGAGCAAACTGAAGCAGTTCATCACGTTTTGCCTGGAAAGGAGAAACCACAGAAGTAGATATCATACATGATACATGTTATGTCTTCCCTGGCATCTAATTTAATCACCAGGAAAAATGCACACTATACATGATGTGCATAAGATAGTTACAAAGATTAAATCATGGACGAAGTGGCTGAACCAAGGGGGCTTTCTTACAAATATGTTGAGTCGGAACTAAGAGGCCTACGATTAGACTAATTTTATACATGTGTCATGGGCGGAGGTCCTGGGCCAAATCGATTTATTATTAGGAAGTAGAGATTAGTTTGTATTTTAGTTAGAGATTAGTTTCTATTGTTAGAGATATGATATTAGTTTTTATTTGTTAGAGATATGGTTAAGATTAGATTCTATCTGTTAGAGGGAATCCATCTATATAAAGGATTGCCACATGCTATTGGAGGCAAGTAAGAAATAATAAAGTCATTCTCATCTATAGTTTCCCTCTACGCCGATGCCGCTCGGCTATCCTCTTGGCAGTGTTTACCCTCTATGAACTAAGATTTACAACAACATGAGTCTGTGGATTAATATTGAGAGGAACAAAACAGGAACTACGTACCAATACTTCATCGTGGTAATTTGAAAATAACTTTGCCAAGTCCTGTATGCTACTCAGAATTGCGTTATGCACATCCTTCCCGCCGGAAAGGCACATTCTGTATGGACCATCCACAGACCACAATAGTATATTAGTGAAAAGTTCAAGATTTTCCTTGAAGCCCCAAAACGCGCCTAAAATTGAGTAATATAACAAGTAAATAGACATCCAATGGTTGAAGAACTTGCCCGAAAGTTTCCAAGAGCAGTGAAACTTCTTCTTCAGTTGGGACTTCCAGAATCTGATCCATAGAGAACGAGATAATGCTTCAAATTATTAAACAATGTTACCTACATGGTAGAAACGACACATTGGCGCAATCGAATTTCACAAACCCAACCCACCATGGACAGAACAACGCACTCCAGCGCTTGGCTGTAGAGGAAGACATGGATAAAGTTCATCGGCTCAGCCACGCTCTCGTAATCCACGTACAGATCCTGCAACGCGCACCATTTCCCACGCGATCACGCAATGTAATCCAAAAACTTGGCCACACTAGACCAGAGATGCTCACCAGGGCTTGATTCGGATCGTCCGCGTGCTGCGGCTCTCGCATCGCCGCGACCGCGCGCTGGGTCTCCTTGAGCGCGACGAGCCACCGGCGCAGCAGCTGCACCCTCTCCTCCCCCCTGTAGGAGAGCGCCGCCTCCTCCAGCCTCTTGGCCGTCACCTTCATGCTCTTGTAGCTCCGATTCCCCTACCAGAACAAACAAACGTAAACCAATCACGATCACAGGAAGGAATCGGATGAGGCTACGACAAGAGTTATAGCGGGCGATGGTGCGTGCGGCGTTGATCGTACGATGCGGTCGTTGATGAGCCTGGCGCCGCCCGCGACGGCCTGGCCGGCGTGGTGGACGACGGTGCCGAGGGAGGTGCGGACGGTGCGGGTGAGGAGGGAGCTGCGGCCGCCGCTCGCCTCCACCGCGCGGTGCACCGCGTTGCGGAGCCACGACATCGCTAGCTCCCGCTGCAACCTACCGGCCTCTCACCCCTCCTCCTCCTCCTCCTCCTCCTTCACATCAAAATTCAAATCAAAAAGCGGGGAGCGATCGGCTTGGGGAACGCAAGGGGAGGAGGGGACGTGTGGTGGGGAGGAGGAAATGCGCCGCTCCGCGGGGGCTGCGTGCGGTGCAGCACCGTGTTTTCCCCGGTGGCGCCGCGCGGCCGACGAATGCGCCCGCCCGCTCGCCCGGCCACCTTGCGGTTGACTAGAGTTTCTCGGTATCCGCGGCGCCTGATTTTGGTACAGTTTTGGCCCAGGTTGACGAACGCCGCTCCGGAAATGTGGGCCTAGTCTTACGCTGAGGCAGCGCACGTCCGGCCCACTTGTATATCTGCACAAATAAGCGAGCGCGGCATGCGAGTGAACCCTACCAGTGTTGGTTGAGTTGCTAGCGGCCCTGCCCAAACGCGCCGCCGCTTAGCGTTGACCCACGCCTCTGCAGCTGCTAATCTGCATCAAGGCCGCGGCAGGCATGGATCTGCTGGAAATGGCGCTGCCTGACGACGCGCTCGCCAACATCCTCCGCTGCCTCCCGCCGCGCGACCTCGCCGCGTCCCGCTGCGTCTGCAAGGCGTGGCGCGCCGTCGTCGACGCCCGCGGGCTGCTGCTCGCGCACCTCCTCCCGCACTCGGTGCGTGGCATCTTACTCAACTACATCGACTACAGATGCCCGCGCTTCTTCGCCCGCCCGCGGCCCGTCGACGCATCCGAGAATCGACGGTAACCTCGACTTCTTGCCCGGTTATAGCAGGAGTTATTACCCCATCCGGGATCACTGCAACGGCCTATTACTTTACGGCGGCTCGTCGGAGTACTTCGTGGTCAACCCCGCCACGCGGCGGTGGGAACGTCTCCCGCGCATGGATGCATCGGACTACGTCGCATACCTCGTGTTTGATCCCGCCGTGTCGCGGCACTACGAGGTGTTCTTGATCCCCCGCAGGCCTGAGAAACCGAAGCCGTTTGATCTGATCGAGCTATTCGTATTGCTGGACGACATATCGGCCGCCGAGGACACGGATGCGGAGGAGGACAGCAGAGACGAACAAGTGGAATCGCCGCAGCCTGAGGAGGATCCGTGTCGCTTGATGGAATGGCCACCATCGCCGTACACACTACACGTCTTCTCGTCAAGTACAGGGCAATGACAGGAGAGGTCGTTTGCCCGGGAAGGCGAGGCCCTGGGAACGCTGGCCGATGTGCAGTTGGATTCACTGGAACCAGTGCATTGGGGCCCGCGATGGCGCTACGGTGTTTACTGGCAGGGAGCACTTTACGTGCATTGTCGTGGTTAGGGTGGAAACAGTAACGGATAATTCGTTTTATCCGATATTCGTATCCGAGAAAAATCCAAATATGGTAAGCAAAATCCGTATTCGAAAATATTCGTATTCGTATTCGAGAATATTCGTATCCGTATTTGTGAGTATTCGTATTCGCATTCGTATTCGAGAATATTCGTATCTGTATCCGTATTCGAGACTATTCGATTCGTATTCGATCCGTTTCTAGAGCCCATGAAAAATCCGTACAAATTTTGTGATTCAAAACTTGAATTTAGGCGGTTTAAAACTGGTAACCGGTCAAAAACCGATGAAAAATCGGCAAAACTGTTAGGAATCCGTTTTATCCGATATTCGTATCCGAGAAAATCCATATTCGAAAATATCCGTATTCGTATTCGAGAATATTCGTATCCGTATTTGAAAATATTCGAATTCGTATCCGTATTCGTTTTAAAAATATGGATTCGTATTCGTATTTGAGACTATTCGACCGTATCCGATCCGTTTCCACCCCTAGTCGTGGTGCATTTGTTATGAGGTACACACTATGGTTGCGATCAGTGTGGCTTATGAACAGTGCTCATCGCTTATTTGGCACTATTCATAAGTTTCGTCTTTTTCTAAATTTTTGGTTTTTTGTTGAACTTTTTTGTCGGTTCTTTTTTTCCCGTATTTGTTTGTATTATACGTAATAGGCTAACATATTTTTTATATTTTTAAATTTTTTTAAATTTAATTATGCTAAATAAGGCTCATCATTCTGATGCTTTTTTCCGATTCTGATGTTTTGACCATAAGCCATGAGCTTTTCAGCCATACCGATCACCCCCATAGAAGCGCATAAGTGCAAACCCCTCATCAATTCTAGCGTTGATATTGTTTTACTTCCATGTGTGGATCAGGCATTTTGGTCCACTCATTTTAACTTGAGTTTCTGATTTATTTTCACTATTTTTAAATTTTATCTTTTTTTGGTATTTTAGTTTTTTTAACTTTTTTGTCAGCTCGTTTTTCCTGTATTCGTTTTCATTGTTTGTGGTGGGCTAACATATTTTTTTATTTTAAAATTTAATTATGCCAAATAAGTTATCATTAGTTACAGTACAATTTCAGCCAACTATAATATAATTTTAGTCATAAATCACCTTTTTTTAGCCCAATTGAGCAGGCTGTTTATCGGTTGTTGCACTCAAAATGTTCCTAACATTTCCGGTGGATGATTTGATGTTTTTACAGGTTATCCTTGTCTAATGATAAGTACCAAGTAATAGAAACGCCAATAAATATTGAGGAAAGCAAAGAGGCACGACCTTATCTGGGGAGATCAGAAAAAGGGCTGTACTTTGCAACAATTCATAATGACTACCAACTTCGTGTTTGGATCCTGAACGAGTCGCGCGGTCAGATTGATTGGGTATTGAAGCATGATATTGACCTTGAGCCATCTGCCTTGTGGACAGCGGCACGGCTAAACCATCGGCAGGGAATCGACGGACCTTGGATCTTACAAGATGATAATAACGATGAAGATGGCAACAAAATGACATTTGGAGAGGATTTTGAATGGAACTCCGACGACGACGATAATGTTCTCGGTATTGAAGATGGGGATGAGGAGAACAGTAACTACATTTACTTCCTCGGGTTTCACCCCTACAGAGAGGTGGTCTTCTTGAAGGTATCATTTACAGGAGTGGCTTATCATTTGAATAGCTCGAAAGTTCAGTACTTGGGCAAATTACGCCCAAAAGGTTACAATTACACAATGGCGGCGGGCGTATACGAAGCATTTCCATACACCCCCTGCATGATCAGCGAGCTTTCAGAAAACGCTTAAGAGAATTTGTCTCGAAGATTAGCATATAGAGATTGCAAACAGTTCAATAAAAGAACATACGATATCCTCAAGTTTAGCTACTCTGATCAGTTGAAAAGTGAAGAGTGATAAGAAGTTGATAATTGAAAAGTCCCCAAAATTCAAAAGGAATTTTTCTTGATTTTTTGCTGAATTTTTGGTTGAAATCTGGGAATTTTCCTTTTCGGGAAAGTCTCCCCCTCTCTCCGCTTTCCCTTTCGGGCGACGCCGCCTCCCCTTTTGGCTTGGCGCCTCCGCCTCTTCCCGTTTCCTCCCGCGCCCAGCGCCTCCCTCCGCTTCTCCCGCTGGCGCCCGCTTTTTCCCCGCCTTCCCTCGCGCGTGCGCAGCACTCGCGCCCGGGCTGCGCCGCGCTCGCCGCTTCCGCGCGTGCGGCGCGCCGACCGCCCGGCGCCGCCGCTTCTTCCGACCATCGGTCCAGCGCCGCCTCGCCCGCGGATGTGTTGTCGCCTTCCTCCGCTTGGCCCCGCTTGCCATTCTCCCCTCTCCTCCTTCTCCGGTAGCGGTCACGCCGCCCACTCCTGCCGCAGCTCAACCGCCCCTCTCGTCGCCATTAAGCCACCGTCGAGCTCGCGTCACCACCCCATCCGTCTCGCAGAGGAGACCCCCGAGCAACCCCATCGTCCTCCTGTTGACCGGAGCTCCCGCCCGTGCCTTTTCCCAAGCTCCTCTCCTCGCCGGGCATAAAGCCCCATCCCGCTCTGCCCGACCCTTTGCTCCCGAGCGATTCTACCTCCACCACTCGCCTCCCAACACTTCAAGGAAGCTCCCCGAGCTAACGATTGGACCCCCGTCGTCCCTAACGCCGTCGAGGCTCCCCCCTGCGCCGGCGACCACCGTAGCTCGATCTTCCGCTCCCCTTCCCCATTCCCCAATTGTTTGCTCCCCGAGCTTCCCCTCAGAGCACTGACCATTTTTGTGCACTCCTGCCGGTGACCGCGGTGCGACCGCCACCGGCTCGCCGCCGACCTCGGCAGACTCCGTGGCGGCTCACCGGGGCTCCTCACCACGCCCGCGCGCAATGTGAGCCCTCCTCCGTAGATGGTGTAACGCGCGCCGATTGGCCCTCGCCGCCGGCGACCCTCCTTCACCGCCGGTGAACCTTCTTCCCCTTTCTGCCTCCCGTTCTCTCCTTTGCTCCCCTCGAGTCCCAACTCCCCGAAATGGGTACCCCAAGTCGAGCCCCACCCGTTGACGCTCTCCCTTGCCGCCGGGGTCCCTTGCCCTCGCCGGAGCACAACCACCCCTCCCCCTGCCCCTCTTTCACGAGCTCTCGGCGAGAGGAAGACGAAGGGGGACGTGGCCCCATCTCCGTCGCCCGTTCCCTCCCGTGCCGTCTAACATCCACCGCCGGATGGCAACAAGTCGTAACCGTTGGATCTTCATAAAGATGTCGCCCCTTCCCCGTCCGATCGCTTCCCGTACCGCTTCGCCGCTCCCTCCCCGCTGCCGTCCATCTCGCCACGCGGCAACCATCCAAGCCGCGTGGGCGCGATCGTGCTGGGCCGTTTCTCCTCGGCCCATCCCCTTCTCCCGCGCGAACGCGTGCGCATTGGGCCACGCCGGCCGCTCGGCCGAGCGGGCCACTCCCGATCGGCTACATCAGAGCATTGGACCGGGCGATCGTTCACATGATTTTTCCCGATTTATTCTTTTCCGAAACCAGAAAAATCCAAATAATTCCTAGAAAATCACAGAAAATCCCAAAAATCCCCAAATTTCACCACTTTGCTCCAAATATTATTCCAGACCCATTGGTGACCTCCATTTCCCCAGTTTCATCCCAAATAAAATTCTAAAAATCCATTTGGAGTGTTTGTGCAATTTATTCCTTTTTAAATAGTTTATTTTTCCTCGCTTGATTAGTCTCAAGCTGGATTTATGTTATTTTCAGTGTTTGCGCTAGTATCGGAAATTCCAGAAGCTCAAGTGCAGTCGCAGGATCCAGAAGCGTCTACGTTCAAGCTAGCCAAGTTCGTCCCGATTCACGGCAAGTCACAAGTCTTTGATCATGTTGCAACCCATGTTATCTAATTATGCTAATGTATTATTTGCATTGAGCTAATTCTGAAATGTTAATTCGAAAGTAAAATAAAATGTTTGGAATGACATGCTATATAGTTAAACCCACCACCGTCAAATGCCCTGTTAAATTGTTGCCATGCCTTTGTAACCCTAGAAATAAATATCTGTTAATCTAGATAATTGTAGGATATTAATATCATACAAAGTGTTACACTAATAAGGTTGTGGCTGTGGGGCCAATAGAATTTTGGAAAACCCGACTTTAAGGTAGGGTGGTATGGGACACCGTATCTTAGAGCGGAGAGTGGCGTGCACAAGGTAGGGTGGGGAGTGGAAACTGCAAGGCGGTCCTCGCCAATCTTTTACCCTAGGATTGAAGTTAGGTAAGGGTGTTGTGGGAAGTCGCGAGACGGTCTCACGCCCACCGCTTACCTTAGGTTGGGTCGCGGGCTTGGCGAGGTTGCGGACCATGTGAAAATATAAGGATCGAACCCTTACGCTGAGCAAATGTCACGTTGATCGCCAACCACAGGAGTTGACTTGTCAACACTTGTCTAGTAGCTGCTCAACTCGATTGAAACTCTACAGAGGTTTAGCGGTGAGGTTAGGCAGCCGTCTTTGTGGGTGCCTAACAACGGTAGAGTCCACTCGAGCGGATATTTGTTTTCTCTTGTGTGGTGTGTGTGTGTGCGTGATCCGCACTGAGTGGGTTCTACCGTGTAGAGCCTATATAAAGAGTTGAGCAGTGAAACGACCTGGCTTTCTTAACTCAGTCATGAGGGTTAAGGAATCATGTGGGTAAAGTTGAGCAAACTCTGCAGAGTCAAATAAATGGTATTCGAATACGCCGTGCTCCCGGTTATTGGAGCTGTGTCACTTGGGTGATTCCAGCCGCGAAGCTTAAGTAGTTTTGTACTTGCTTTAACTTGATTAGTTGGTTAATGAACTCTTCATGAAAAACCCCTGAGTTCTTAAGAAGTAGTTTTTGGTCCATTTTGTAAAATATTTGCAAATAAAACTGCATCCACTCAAAGTTAATAAACCAAGTATACTCCCTCCCTTTGTTGATCCATGCAAGTAGTAAGTTAGGGTTTCCCTTGTGATTTCTTTGAGTACGGGCCTGAGTACTCGGGCTTGCTATGCCACGATACCGAAGGAAAAGAAGGCAGTTCAAGATTTCGTGTTGGAAAGGTCTCCCCGTTGAAGACCCGAGGCTTTAGGTCTTGGCCGCGCTCAAGCGGATCTTGGAGTTTTTGTAATGTAAGTATACTTTGGGCTTGCACGCCCTGCTGTCGAAAATGGATGTTAATCCTTATGTGAAATATATGCTAGACTTTTGTTGTAAGCATGCAATGGTATACTCTTGCGCGACGTTCCATAACTGTTCATGCATGAATAGTTGCGGAATGCCGTGTCCGTACGCGCCCCTGGAAACGGGGGCGTTACAAGAAGTGGTATCAGAGCAGGCTCTTGACCGTAGGTTGAGACCTAAGGCAAACTAGGAAGCAATCTTATCGCAAAACTTAATTTAAGTCATAAAAAGGGTTTACGAAAAATATAAGTATTATTGCTGTCTTTTCCTCTCTCTTGTTGCTACCTTATCTATCTTAGTTTACTTCTGCTTAAGTTTTACTTTGGCAAAAATGTTTACTGCTTTGCTTGTCTAGCTTCAAAATTTCGTTTCTCAGCAGCTGGAGGAGTAGCCGTCGTTCGCTAGACTAGACTGACCCTGAGTTGTAGTAGTGCTTTTGTAATGTAAAGCAGGTGTGATCATGAACCCTAAGTGGTTTGTGTACCACTTGCATATTGTAAATTTATGTTCATTATCCTTGTATGTTGTTTGCTTAATTATCAGTAATTTCCCCCTGTGTTCAAAGCTTTCTCCTGTCCCTTTCGCTCTCGTTCTTACCTCTTTCGTCCTATACTTACCCTGAAATTCAAAGTCTTACTTATCCCCTCTTATTCACCAAAAGCCGCTGCAAAGCTGATCTCAAGTTCCCAATTGGCAGATGAATCCAGCAGAGCAGAGTGGTCAGACCAACAGGCAGGGTGCACCTGCCACAGATCAAGTCCAGATGTCAGAGCAGCAAGTAGAGTTAAAGCCACCGTTCATTGTCAAGGTGACACCCGAAGAGTCAGTGTCAGCATCGAGCGCAACTGCATTGAAGTTTACAACATTCCTGCAAACTCAACCTCCTAAATTCCCCTCAGCAACAGAGCCACTGAATGCAGATAACTGGTTACGAGATATTGAAAGAAAAATGAATACTATCCAGTGCACAAATAAGGAAAAGGTTCTTTCGCCACCTATCGCTTGTCCGAGCCGTAATTACTTGGTGGAATACTATCCAGTGGATGCATCCTAAGGAGAAAGATATTACATGGGAAGACTTTGTGAGGAGATTTCAGTAAAACCTACGCTCTCCTAGAGCTATTGCTGAAAAATATCAGATTTTCTTGATCTTCAACAAGGAGAAAACTCCATCACAAAGATATCTACAACAATTTCATCGCTTATCCCGATTTGCTCAAGAGGAAACTAACACCGGCTAAAAGGATGGAGTACTTTATGAAAGGTCTACGTCCCAATATGAGACAACGCCTTCGTGCCATGAGGTTCTCAAGCCTATTGAGCCCGGTTGATCGAGCTCTGAGATAGAAGAAAGACCAGTTACGTGAAAGTCATGAAACGAAGAAGCCTTTTCCTCCATCACCAACAGCTTGTTTTCACTTGTGAACAGGATGGGCATTATCGTGACCAATGCCCATGAAGTTCTTACCCGAGAAGAAGCTAAAGAGCAAGCAAAGAGGCGGACATCATCATCCCGCCTGCCACCGATGGAAGAAGATGAATCTTACCCTAAGAGGACCAGAATGGAGGATGACGGAAAGTGTAAATCAGCGCACAAGTCTCAGTCTTCACACAATGCTCAGCAAAGCAAGACCACGGGATCACCCACATTTTGATCCCCACCCTTCCGTCAGTTTGTGACGATACCGAAGACTCAGTCTGGACAGCTTCAGCAGCATGCCACTCCCTCACCACTCGCCATCAAGTGCCTCACCTGCGGTGGCAAGCATCTTACTAGCAGCTGTCCACGAAGAACATATGCATGTTTTCATTGTGGAGAGAATGGACACTACAAGCATCAGTGTCCCAGGAAGAGTTTATCATCAGAAGCAGCTAAACTCCAAGCCCAAAACCAGCAGATAGACAAGAAAATATGAGCTATGCAGAACAAGAAATGAGATGATGTACTTTTGGTTATCCTTTTGTAAGCTAGGACTGAATGGATGTCTGTAAATTACTTTAATTAAGGCTTGTGGCAAAATTATGAAGATGTATGAAGACCATTGGTGTAAAATAAAATGGGTGTGATGGTTATGTTGTAACAAGGTTAATCTCAGCAGACCCAATCATATCCAACCTTGGTACGACATAAATCATCCAAGTGGGAACCTGCACTTCACACGCAAGGATCATATACAGGTGCAAGTGAAGAGGAGTCAAAGTCAATCTAGAAGAAGTTAAAGCGGATTTGCTGCAGCCAGATATGCAAGCGTTAGATGTCATTTTGGGCATGAACTGGCTAGCCCAGAACAAAGGCAAGGTAGATTGTGAGATCAAAATAATATCATTGGTCAATCCTTGAAGGTCAGAAAGTGGTAGGAAAAAAAAGGGAAAAAGAAAAAAAACGAGAAGTATTGAAGGATGCAAGAGAGCGCATGATCCACATGCTAGCAGTTACACCAGATCAAGCGCTAGTAGAACCAGAATACCCTGATGTGTTTCCGGAAGAATTGCTAGGCAGACCCCCTGACAGATAAGTAGAACTTGTCATAGAGTTGATGACAGGCACAAAACCAATTGCCAAGCATCAGTAGCGAATGTCCGCCAATGAACTGAAAGAGCTCAAGAGACAGATAGATGAATTGCAAGAAGAAGAATTCATTCGACCAAGTGTTTCGCCTTGGTCGGCACCAGTTCTGTTTGTGAAGAAGAAGAATGGAGAATTAAGAATGTGTGTCGACTACAGAGAGTGCCAAAGTATTCTCCAAGATCGACTTGCGCTCGGGTTATCACCAGCTTAAAATCCGAGAGCAAGATCAAGAGAAGACAGCTTTCATTGCCAGATATGGATTATTTGAGTTCACGATTGTGCCCTTTTGGTTTAACCAATGCGCCAGCATATTTCAGGAATCTTATTAATCTGGTGCATATAGACCAATTGGACCGATTCGTGATAGTCTTCATTGATGATATTCTGATATACTCCAAGAGCGAAGAAGAGCACAAGGAGCATCTGCACCTGGCATTGACAAGATTGAGAGAGCATCAACTATATGCAAAATTTGATAAGTGCAGTTTTTGGTTAAGAGAAGTTGCATTCTTGAGTCATATCATATTAAAAGATGGAGTCAAGGTTGATTCAGAAAAACTCACCGCAGTCATGGAATGGAAACAACCCAAGACAGTAACGGGAGTGAGAAGCTTTCTTGGATTGGCGGGCTATTATCGCCGATTCATATAAGAATTCTCCAAGATCTCTCGTCCACTTACTCAACTATTGAAGAAAGACAATCCGTTTACATGGACTGATGCATGCGAAGACAGTTTTCAGATGTTGAAGACCAAGTTGACAACAACACCAATTCTGATCCTACCCAATCCAGAGAAGGAGTTTCAAATTTATTGCGATGCCTCAAAGCAAGGTTTGGGTTGTGTGCTTATGCAAGATGGAAAAGTAGTTGCCTATGCATCAAGACAGTTGAAACCACATGAAGAAAATTACCCAACGCACGATTTGGAACTAGCAGCTGTGGTGCATGCACTCAAAATTTGGAGGCACTACCTGCTAGGGAATCGTTGCGAGATATTCTCAGATAACAAGAGTCTGAAGTACTTGTTTACACAGCCAGAGTTAAACTTGAGACAGCGAAGATGGTTAGAGTTAATAAAAGATTATGATATTGAACTACAATATCACCCGGGCAAAGCCAATGTAGTTGCTGATGCCCTTAGCCGCAAGGCTCGCCCAAGCAAAGTCAGCATGACAGAGTACCCACCAGAGTTGCAAAAGGATATACTGCGACTGAATTTGGTGATCACAGAACAGGGTGAAGAAGCAGCATTAGAGATTCAGCCATTGCTGACCGATCAGATCAAAGCAGCACAAGATGAAGATAGAGAGATTCAAAAACTAAAAAAGGATATTCAAGAAGAAAATTCATCAGAGTATGCGATAGACGAACATGGAATCCTTACCTTCCGTGGTCGATATTGCATACCCGACAAGAAGGAGTTGAGAGAGTTAATTTTATCTGAAGCCCACTCATCTCAATTCTCAATTCATCCCGGAGGTACCAAAATGTATCAAGACCTGAAGAAGAAGTATTGGTGGAACCTGATGAAGAAAGAAGTGGCAGAGTATGTAGCAAAATGTGATGTTTGCCAACAGATCAAGATAGACCACCAGAAACCATCGGGATTGTTGCAGCCTTTACCAATTCCCGAATGGAAATGGGATAGTATCGGCATGGACTTCATTACAGGACTTCCTAAGACTCGTGAAGGTTATGACGCTATCTGGGTCATTATTGATAGATTGACCAAGATGGCTCATTTCCTTCCAATCAAGCAAACTTATGGGAAAGACAAGCTTGCCGAGCTATATTTGACAAGGATAGTGACATTGCATGGAGTCCCGAAGAAAATTGTTTCAGATAGAGGAGCACAGTTTACATCCAAGTTCTGGGAGAAATTACATGAAGCTATGGGCACTGATTTGAACTTCAGTTCAGCATATCACCCTCAGACGGATGGGCAGACAGAGAGAACTAACCAAATCTTGGAAGACATGCTAAGAGCTTGTGCTATTGTGTATGGAGCAGCGTGGAATACTTGTCTCCCATTTGCTCAGTTCTCATATAACAATAGTTACCAAGCAGAAGAGTTATGCAGATAACCGCAGAAAGGATTTGAGTTTCGAAGTAGGAGACTTCGTCTACATCAAGGTTACACATTTCAAGATAGTCAAGAGGTTTCAAGTCAAGGGCAAATTAGCACCGAGATATGTGGGACCATTTCAAATCATTGGAAGAATTGGAGAAGTAGCTTATCAAGTGCAGCTTCCTCCTAACTTGTTAAGAATACACAATGTATTTCATGTATCTCAGCTTCGAAAATGTCTACGACAGCCAACAGATGAAGTACCTCTATCAGATATTGAATTACAGGATGACTGCACATATGCTGAAGAACCACTACAAATACTTGAAACATCGAGAGGCTCGAAACAAGAATGTCGATTTTGCAGAGTGCGGTGGAAGAACCATACAATGGATGAGCCCACTTGGGAACGAGAATCGACTTGCAATGGATTTCCCAACTTACTCCTCGACCAAGTTAATCTCGGGTCGAGATTCTTTTAAGGGGGTAGGTTGAAAAGTCCCCAAAATTCAAAAGGAATTTTTCTTGATTTTTGCTGAATTTTGGTTGAAATTGAATTTTCCTTTTCGAAAGTCTCCCCTCTCTCGCTTTCCCTTTCGGCGACGCCGCCTCCCCTTTTGGCTTGGCGCCCGCCTCTTCCTGCTTCCTCCGCGCCCAGCGCCTCCTCCGCTTCTCCGTGGCGCCCGCTTTTCCCGCTTCCCTCGGCGCAAAGATTCGCGCCGCCGCGCCCGCCTCGCCGCTTTCTCGCGCGGCGCGCGCCTGACCGCGCGCGCGCCTTCCGACCGCCGGTCCGAAGCGCCGCCGCTTCGCGGATGCGTTGTCGCCTTCCTCCGCTGGGCCCCGCTTGCCATTCTCCCCTCTCCTCCCTTCTCCGGCCGCGGTCACGCCGCCGCCCTCGCCGCAGCTCAACCGCCTCTCGCCGCCATTAAGCCACCGTAGAGCTCGCGCCACCACCCCATCCGTCTCGCGCAGGAGACCCCGAGCAACCCCATCGCCCTCCTCGTTGACCGGAGCTCCCGCCGTGCCTTTTCCCAAGCTCCTCTCCTCGCCGGGCATAAAGCCCCATCCCGGCTCTGCCCACCCTTTGCTCCCGAGCGATTCTACCTCCACCACTCGCCTCCCAACACTTCAAGGAAGCTCCCGAGCTAACGATTGGACCCCGTCGCCCCTAACGCCGCCGAGGCTCCCCTGCGCCGGCGACCACCGTAGCTCGATCTTCCGCTCCCTTCCCATTCCCAATTGTTTGCTCCCGAGCTTCCTCGAGCACCGACCATTTTGTGCACTCCTGCCAGTGATCACGGTGCGACTCGCCACCGGCTCGCCGCCGACCTCGGCAGACTCCGTGGCGGCTCACCCCGGGCTCCCACCACGCCGCCGCGAATGTGAGCCCCCTCCTCCGTAGATGGTGTAACCGCGCCGATTGGCCTCTCGCCGCCGGCGACCCTCCTTCACCGCCGGTGAACCTTCTTCCCTTTCTCGCCTCCCGTTCTCTCCTTTGCTCCTCGAGTCCCAACTCCCGAAATGGTACCCCAAGTCGAGCCCCACCCGTTGACGCTCTCCCTTGCCGCGGGGTCCCTTGCCTCGCCGAGCACAACCACCCCTCCCCGCCTCTCTTTCACGAGCTCGGCGAGGAAGACGAAGGGGACGTGGCCCCATCTCCGTCGCCTGTTCCCTCCGTGCCGCCTAACATCCACCGCCGGATGGCAACAAGTCGTAACCGTTGGATCTTCATAAAGATGTCGCCCCCCCGTCCGATCGCTTCCGCACCGCCGCCGCTCCTCCCGCCGCCGCCCATCTCGCCACGCGGCAACCATCAAGCCGCGTGGGCGCGATCGTGCCGGGCCGCTTCTCCTCGCCCATCCCCTTCTCCCGCGCGAACGCAGCGCATTGGGCCACGCCGCCGCCGGCCGAGCGGGCCACTCCCGCACCGGGCTACATCAGAGCATTGGACCGGGCGCATCGTTCACATGATTTTTCCCGATTTATTCTTTTCGAAACAGAAAAATCCAAATAATTCCTAGAAAATCACGAAAATCCCAAAATCCCCAAATTTCACCACTTTGCTCCAAATATTATTCCAGACCCATTGGTGACCTCCATTTCCCAGTTTCATCCCAAATAAAATTCTAAAAATCCATTTGGAGTGTTTGTGCAATTTATTCCTTTTAAATAGTTTATTTTTCCTCGCTTGATTAGTCTCAAGCTGGATTTATGTTATTTTCAGTGTTTGCGCTAGTATCGAAATTCCGAAGCTCAAGTGCGATCGCAGGATCCGTAAGCGCCTACGCTCAAGCTAGCCAAGTTCGTCCCGATTCACGGCAAGTCACAAGTCTTTGATCATGTTGCAACCCATGTTATCTAATTATGCTAATGTATTATTTGCATTGAGCTAATTCTGAAATGTTAATTCAAAGTAAAATAAAATGTTTGGAATGACATGCTATATAGTTAAACCCACCACCGTCAAATGCCTGTTAAATTGTTGCCATGCCTTTGTAACCCTAGAAATAAATATCTCATTAATCTAGATAATTGTAGGATATTAATATCATACAAAGTGTTACACTAATAAGGTTGTGGTGTGGGGCCAATAGAATTTTGGAAAACCCGACTCTAAGGTAGGGTGGTATGGGACACCGTATCTTAGAGCGAGAGTGCTTGGCGTGCACAAGGTAGGGTAAGGGGAGTGGAAACCGCAAGGCGGTCCTCGCCAATCTTTTACCCTAGGATTGAAGTTAGGTAAGGGTGTTGTGGGAAGCCGCGAGACGGTCTCACGCCCACCGCTTACCTTAGGTTGGGTCGCGGGCCCGCGAGGTTGCGGACCATGTGAAAATATAAGGACCGAACCCTTACGCTGAGCAAATGTCACGTTGATCGCCAACCACAGGAGTTGACTTGTCAACACTTGTCTAGTAGCCGCTCAACTCGATTGAAACTCTACAGAGGTTTAGCGGTGAGGTTAGGCAGCCGTCTTGTGGGTGCCTAACAACGGTAGAGTCCACTCAAGCGGATATTTGTTTTCTCTGTGTGGGTGTGTGTGTGTGCGTGATCCGCACTGAGTGGGTTCTACCGGGTAGAGCCTATATAAAGAGTTGAGCGATGAAACGACCGGCTTTCTTAACTCACCATGAGGGTTAAGGAATCATGTGGGTAAAGTTGAGCAAACTCGCAGAGTCAAATAAATGGTATTCGAATACGCCGTGCTCCTGCTATTGGAGCCGTGTCACTTGGGTGATTCAGTGCAAGCTTAAGTAGTTTTGTACTTGCTTTAACTTGATTAGTTGGTTAATGAACTCTTCATGAAAAACCCCGAGTTCTTAAGAAGTAGTTTTGGTCCATTTTGTAAAATATTTGCAAATAAAACTGCATCCACTCAAAGTTAATAAACCAAGTATACTCCTCCCTTTGTTGATCCATGCAAGTAGTAAGTTAGGGTTTCTTGTGATTTGTCGAGTACGGGCCTGAGTACTCAAAGCTTGCTATGCCACGATACCGAAGGAAAAGAAGGCGTTCAAGATTTCGTGTTGGAAAGGTCTCCCCGTTGAAGACCCGAGGCTTTAGGTCTTGGCCGCGCTCAAGCGGATCTTGGAGTTTTTGTAATGTAAGTATACTTTGGGCTTGCACGCCCTTTGTCGAAAATGGATGTTAATCCTTATGTGAAATATATCTTTGGACTTTTGTTGTAAGCATGCAATGGTATACTCTTGCGCGACGTTCCATAACTGCTCATGCATGAATAGTTGCGAATGTCAGAACCAGACGCGCTACCGAAACGGGGCGTTACAATAATGGAGCGGTTAAAGAAGAACGCTTAAGAGAATTTGTCTCGAAGATTAGTATATAGAGATTGCAAACAGTTCAATATAAGAACATACGGTATCCTCAAGTTTAGCTACTCTGATCAGTTGAAAAGTGAAGAGTGATGAGAAGTTGATAATGAAGCGGTTATAGGAGAAGAGACGTATGACCACTAACTCGTTCTTTTATAATGACTAGTAAGGTGTTCGTGCGTTGCAACGGAGAACCAAGTAAATGTGATATATATTATCAAACGTGATCTCAAAATGAACATTGAACATCAATTTTATCTTACGTCATTATGTATCAAGCAAAGCATACATGTTCAAACTCGTAAACAAATCAAATCGAAACATACAACAGAACACTAAACTTTACACAAATAACAATATTTCCCTTTAACACATATAGCAAATTAACCAATTAAAAGATGGTGATACACACACTCTTGTTTTTAATTAAAATAAATGACATCATCCCCAATTCTCCATAATGTAAGGCTCGATTCAAGTTCATGGTAATAAATAATAATCTACAAAATGTGGACATGAACTAACCATATCATATACCAAAAAATTCCTCCAACAACCTTCCCAAATCTGTATTATCTCCTCTGTATTAATTTAATACATGTATTCTCATCGAAATGTTACAAACATGTCTTTGACCTCGATTGGAACTTGATAGTTGATGTTCCTTTCAGTTTTGTCTCTATAGAATGAATACTAATATCAATTTTAGAAGATAGTACATAAATTGTCAGATGTACTCAAAATGATTATTGCATTCCCAAATGAGCAGTTTACTAACAAATACTCCTTAGAGCAAAATTAACTCAAAAGATGTACCCAAGCAGGCCTACTGGAGCAACACTCAAAATAATGTCATTGTATGCAAATGAATCAACTATTCCTTTGTTTTGATATGGATAAATTATCCTATAATTTATTGGAAAATTTTACTTTTGCAATATTTATCAACTTGACATATAGCTTAATATTGTGCAGGACTACCCTCACCAGAAGCACTAACATGAACTCTTTCTTGTGAAAATTCCCTACTTCAGGCTACTTCTTTCACATATTTAGATGAAGAACATTTTAGCAAGAAGATTTAGCTATGTATATACCTCACATGGTCCAACCACCAAGGGAAGAATAACATGGTGAAGGCAAGAAAGTACTGTGGAAAATCTTCAAGGCAAGATCATCACCTTTATCCGCCCAAACACAATGTTCTCAATCCATGTTGGGGTAAAAGAAATAAAAAGAAACTTCTACTAATTTTTTCCTTCTATTCATATGTGTACAAGTTTAATATTTTATAAAGTTATACATCCTTGTCATGGAGTATGTACCGCCATTGTGAGGATGTAGCTTTGCAATGCTCATTCGAGGGTGTTGGTCACAATCTCACACTGCTTATCAAGCTTGAAGATTCTTGAGATGGTCAAGGCTGTCTCTATCAAGCTCGTAGCCATCCTTTTCATTCTTTATCCCTATCATACAAGCATGCACGCTCGGATCACCAACAAGTGTTACAAGTTCCTTTCATAGCATCATCCTTATTTGGACTGAACTAATTGAAATTGTACAAAATTAGTCAACGACAACATGTTCATATGTGTTCCCTAGAAAATCATCTACTTTTCCTTGGATACTTGTCATTTTTCCCCCTTAGAATGTCATTGGGTATCCAGATGTCACTAATGGCCTGAGCATATATAGGCAACCAAACATACCCAAACAGAACCTCACATTTACATGGCTAATTTACACATGCATAAAGTCTCACACTACTTAAGTGGCTAATTCCTAGGGGGAACCATGTACGAGATATTTGACCTCGCCATTAGGTTATTTGTGTAAGGAAAAGTTCAGATAAAAAACAACAAAACAAAGAAGGATAGATTCAACCACCAAAAGATTCCTAGAATGTGCAAGTCACATTTGTACGAATCACAAATTATGACCTCTTGTAGTTGCCTAGCTATATGCTGATGCACTTGTGTTTTTTTGCAATATGTTACTACTATGATATATCATATGACACATATATCATATGCAGATCTCCTATACACACACGTATGATCCTTTTTTTAAGAAAAAACTATATGCATGTGTGTACGATAAAAGAGGTTGAAATGTAATTATAGGAAAATTTTGCTTTTACCACTAATCAGGAGTGAAGTTCCTTTTCCACTTAGTATTCTCACTAACATGTTGACCCAGAGCCCCAGACTCCATCTGGCGATGAGGTAACAGATCCACAATTTCTTTTCTTGAACAATCTCCCTCCTTCTAAGCGTAATATTTATGTGCCCTGAAAGATCGATGCAATTTAGAACCAAAAGGCTGCATATGTACACAACACTCCTTCACCACCACGTACTCATCCCTTGCCAAAGAGCACCTAGTGATATCGATGTGGAAGAAAGTGGCATTCAATAAATATGATAACTAATTGATTTATTCTCCTTAATTGTGGGATTGCTGCTGCTACCAAGGATTCTTTGTAGTCGCCCATGGCCATAACAAATCATTTCTCAATTCGTATAATTATCGCTTGTTTTCCTTCAATGCTATTGATAGCAAGAAGTTCCGTGATTCATGCCTAGGTACTGCAAAGATTTAGAACTCCAAAGAAAATCCTAAGCCATCATAGTACTAAATTTAGTAAGAACCTCAAGATATGTTCTTGAGTTCAAAAGATAAATGAAGCCAATGTCGATAATCGAAACCAAGGCAATATGTGTTCTAAATAAGCTTTTGCTCTCTTTCTTTTAGCAACTCCTATGCCATGTAAGTTATTTTAGTTTTGATTGATGTATCAAGTATTCTAGAAGCAAGCGTGTAGATTAGTTGGGTAGACTCATAAGTACGTGTTTATGTGTGTCTTCTTCTAGTAATTAATTAAGTAGCTTTAGGTGATTCAAGGTGCTCTCGTGTGGTTGCGTAGGTGATGTTGTTGTGATTTACTTGGTGGTTTTATCCATTTAGACGTTGCTTGTAATATTTCTTCTCTCTTAATAAAAATGTAGTTCTCCGCATTCTTTTCAAAAGATATTTTTCTCACGACTCGCTTTGTTATGCCGATTGCTCATAGTCTAATTCTCCTTTCATTGCCAATCCAGTTTACAAGAATCGCATTCGGTCTACATAGAGACACAGAATTATCTCAAATAAATTTGCAAGTTCCAAACCACAAGACACAATCAAATATACTACTAACGCCGCATGGCAACAACCTTGATCGCTTTACACAATCAGCTTTGTTACGCTTAAACCTCCAATACATAGTGTACTGCTTGCGCCAAATAATGCACGTTCACTACCCAAAGCATGGACAAATGCTGAAACACCGATGATCCAACCCAACACCGCAAAATTCGATTTTCCTCAAATAAACACCAATCATATACCATGCCTGAGAACTCGTTAGCACTTTAATTTTACCCCAATAACAGCAGAGCTACCAATTTTGACACAAGAATTATAATCCAATGCTGAAAGCGAGAACCCCAAAGCTTAACCGAACGAGGCGCAAGAAATGGGTAATGGGAGATGGGGATGACGCAGACTGACGGCGGAGCGCCAAGACGCGGATGGTGGGGTGAGTCCACGGATGCGCTTGTCAAGGTAGTCGAACCACTCCCACGCCGTCTCAAATGCCACGAACCGCTGGACGTGCACCACCGTACGCCGCCGCCCAGTCCGCACCTCGCGCCGCGGCCGGCGCCTTCGTTTCTCCCTCCCCGCCAACTCGCCGGATGGGGGTTGGTTTGGAGTTAGGTGTGGGGCAGATGGGAGAGGAGACAGCAGATGCGGTGGGAGGCGCGGCGGATTCAGGGGCGCGGCAGATGAGGTCGGGAGGCGGGCGGATGGGAGAGGAGGCGAGCGAGGTGGCGAGGCGGAGCGAGGTGGGGAAAGCGGGATAGGGTTGAGGGGAGTTGAGTACGGGGGATGCACGAGGATGGGATAGAAGCGGGGAGTTGACGGAGCATGTGGAAAGGGAGATCGTGACAGCAGTTGGGGGAGTTGTGGAGAGGGATATTGAGATCCAACGGTCACAGAGAGATGAGAAAAAATGGACGGCTAAAGATCTTTGGAGAACGGACGAACTGCCACTAACTCCAATTTTTAAGTAGTAAAGATAAAATAATAATGATATATGACTACCATCTACGTTCTAACTGCTCCTGATCATTCTACACATCTCATCTAGTTTGTCCTGTGGGTAGCCTGTACTTTGTATTATGTATGCATCTGAATCGACCGATTGTTTCTTCTTGTACGTACGTTCTGATTAAGTACCACAAAGTGCACCTAGGTGTCCCGGTATGTACTGCTTGCATGTCTTTTGTTTCTCCAGGCTCTGTAATCACCTTGGGCACGCATAAGTACACAGGTGCTATTGAAATCGGGTCCTAATTTTGCATACTAAGGGAATTGAGGCCCAGTTTTGGCAGTTGTGGTTGTACCTTCCAACAGTTGTTAATTAATCAGTTCCAACTTTGGGTTAATTTGTGTTCATGACGATTCATATGAATAGGTGAAGTGAGTGTTGAAGAATTACGATGATTTGAGCACCTCCTTGGGACTATCATTAATTGACAAAGACCCTGCATAATAGATGATATTTGGATTCAATTCCGAACGTGTCAGATCTGTTGTGGCTACAGGCCAAACAGAGAAGGAGGGTACGAGTAGAAGAGGAAGAGGGAGCCAGATCTGTGGATCGTTGGTGAGAATGAGAGGATGTCCCCCCCTTTGCCCCTCCTGGGGGCCTTATATATACGTGAGTGGGGTAGAATGGGAAATCCCCATTCTACCCCTTAGTATTTACAAAGGATGGGGGTACACTGGTGTATTTACACTGTTATATTCCTCTACACTATTGGGCCTATTACATGTTGGACTAGTTGCACGGCCCGACCACGGGGTTGGGCCACCCTACAACAGTACTCCCTCGACAGCAAGCGCTGAGGTCCCGATGGGCGAGCTGACACGATCAACCACCCCAGCCCCCCGTTCCCTGACAGCAAGCACGAGGGTGCCGATGCAACTGATAGCTCGCCGACCCTAGAGGCAATGCTTATGACGGAACCGGTGAAGTGTCGGAGACGTCGTCGAGCGCCGAAGGCGTGCCGCCCCGCCGAGGCGATGCCTACAAGGCGGACGGCGGAGTGGAGCGCCGAAGACGTGTCGTCGAACGCCGAAGACGTGTCGTCCCGCCAAGGAGATGTCTGCAAGGCGGACGACGGAGTCGAGCGCCGAAGATGTGCCGTCTCGCCGAGGCGATGTCTACAAGACGGACGACGGAGTCGAGCGCCGAAGACGTGCCATCCCACCGAGGCGATGCCTACAAGGCGGACGGCGGAGTCGAGGCCGAAGGCGTGTCGTCGAGCGCCGAAGACGTGCCGTCCCGCCGAGGCGATGCCTACACGGCGGACGGCGGAGTCGAGCGCCGAAGACGTGTCGTCGAACGCCGAAGACGTGCCGTCCCACCGAGGCGATGCCTACGAGGCGGACGACGGAGTTGAGCGCCGAAGACGTGCCGTCCCGCCGAGGTGATGCCTACGAGGCGGACGGCGGAGTCGAGCGCCGAAGACGTGCCATCCCACCGAGGCGATGCCTACAAGGCGGACGGCGGAGTCGAGGCCGAAGGCGTGCCGTCCCACCGAGGCAATGCCTACGAGGCGGACGGCGGGGTCGAGGCTGAAGGCGTGTCGACGAGCGCCGAAGACGTGCCATCCCGCCGAGGCGATGCCTACGAGGCGGACGGCGGAGTCGAGCGCCGAAGACATGTCGTCGAACGCCGAAGACGTGCCGTCCCACCGAGGCGATGCCTACGAGGCGAACGACGGGGTCGAGGCTGAAGGCTTGTCGACGAGCGCCGAAGACGTGTCATCCCGCCGAGGCGATGCCTACGAGGCGGACGGCGGAGTCGAGCGCCGAAGACGTGTCGTCAAACGCCGAAGACGTGCCGTCCCACCGAGGCGATGCCTACGAGGCAGACGACGGAGTCGAGGCCGAAGGCGTGCCGTCCCACCGAGGCAATGCCTACGAGGCGGACGGCGGGGTCGAGGCTGAAGGCGTGTCGACGAGCGCCGAAGACGTGCCGTCCCGCCGAGGCGATGCCTACGAGGCGGACGGCGAGTCGAGCGCCAAGACATGTCGCCGAACGCCAAGACGCGTTGCCCCACCGAGGTGATGCCTACGAGGCGACGACGGTCGAGGCCAAGGCATGTCGACGAGCGCCGAAGACGTGCCGTCCCGCCGAGGCGATCCCTACGAGGCGGACGGCGGAGTCGAGCGCCAAGACATGTCGCCGAACGCCGAAGACGCGCCGCCCCACCGAGGCGATGCGTTTACGAGGCGACGACGGGTCGAGGCCGAAGGCATGTCGATGAGCGCCGAAGACGCGCCGCCCCGCCGAGGCGATGCCTACGAGGCGACGGCGAGTCGAGCGCCAAGACGTGTCGCCGAACGCCGAAGACGCGCCGCCCCACCGAGGCGATGCCTACGAGGCGACGACGGAGTCGAGGCCGGCGGCGTGTCGCCGAGTGCCAAGACGCGCCGCACCGTTGTTCTCCTACCTTCAAAGGAGTGCCCGCGGGAGCGGCGCTGGAGCGTAGGCGAAGGCACCACGCACGCCGAGGTAGGGAGGCGAGACCGCCGCCCCTACCTTCAAAGGAGTGCCGCGGGAGCGGGCGCTGGAGCGAGGCCGAAGGCACCACGCACGCCGAGGTAGGGAGGCGAGACCGCCGCCCCTACCTTCAAAAGGAGTGCCCGCGGGGACCGGCGCTGGAGCGTAGGCCGAAGGCACCACGCACGCCGAGGTAGGGAGGCGAGACCGCGTTCCCTACCTTCAAAGGAGTGCCGCGGGAGCGGCGCTGGAGCGAGGCCGAAGGCACCACGCACGCCGAGGTAGGGAGGCGAGACCGTCGCTGCCCCTACCTTCAAAGGAGTGCCCGGGAGCGGCGCGTGGAGCGAGGCCGGAGGCACCACGCACGCCGAGGTAGGGAGGCGAGACCGCTGCCCCTACCTTCAAAAGAGTGCCCGCGGGAGCGGACGCCAGAGCGTAGGCCGAAGGCACCACGCACGCCGAGGTAGGAGGCGAGACCGCCGCCTCTACCTTCAAAAGGGTGCCGCGGGAGCGGGCGCTGAGCGTAGGCCGAAGGCACCACGCACGCCGAGGAGGGAGGCGAGACCGCCGTTCCCCTACCTTCAAAGGAGTGCCGCGGGAGCGGGCGCTGGAGCGTAGGCCGAGGCACCACGCACGCCGAGGTAGGGAGGCGAGACCGCGTGCCCCTACCTTCAAAAGAGTACCCGCGGGAGCGGGCGCTGGAGCGTAGGGCCGAAGGCACCACGCACGCCGAGGTAGGGAGGTGAGACCGCCGCCCCTACCTTCAAAGGAGTGCCGCGGAGCGCGGCGGGAGCGAGGTCGAAGGCACTACGCACGCCGAGGTAGGGAGGCGAGACCGCCGCTGCCCCTACCTTCAAAGGAGTGCCCGGGAGCGGGCGCTGGAGCGCAGCCGGAGGCACCACGCACGCCGAGGTAGGGAGGCGAGACCGCCATTCCCTACCTTCAAAGGAGTGCCGCGGGAGCGGCGCTGAGCGCAGGCCGAGGCAAGACGCACGCCGAGGTAGGGAGGCGAGACCGCCGCCTCTACCTTCAAAGGAGTGCCCGCGGGAGCGGGCGCTGGAGCGAGGTCGAAGGCACCACGACGCCGAGGTAGGGAGGCGAGACCGCCGCCTCTACCTTCAAAACTCCCGGTGTAACGCTGCCGAAGGTGCGACGCCCAGTGTCGTGATCACTAAGGCGAGGCACTCCCTAGTGTCTCGCCATTGCGCAATTTTTATACTCCGTAGAGTGCGTGAGGATAATCGGTGCGCGCGGAGGCGACCTCGGCGCACGACTTGTTTAGAGTCCGTGATCGCGCGCGCGAGGCGACCTCGGCGCGCACGACTTGATTTATAGTCCGCGGACTCGCGCGCGGAGGTAGACCTCGCGCACGACTTAATTTATAGTCCTTGACTCGCGGAGGCGCACTCGGCGCACGACTTGATTTATAGTCCTTGGACTCGCGTGCGGAGGCAGACCTCGGCGCACGACTTGATTTATAGTCCTTGGACTCTCGCGTGCGGAGGCAGAACTCGGCGCACGACTTGATTTATAGTCCTTGGACTCTCGCGTGCGGAGGCAGACCTCGGCGCACGACTTAATTTATAGTCCTCGGCGCACGACTTGTTTATAGTCCGTAGACTTGCGCAGGGACAACCCTTGCGTCTTATTTATGCTCCGTAGAGAGCGTGGGATCAGCATCCCCGTCTTGTTTATACTCCGGAGAGTCTTGTTTAGAGTCCGTAGACTGCGCAGGGACAACATCCGCGTCTTATTTATACTCCGTAGAGTCGCGCGTGCGGAAGCTGAGCTCAACGCTACGTCTTATTTAAAGTCCGTAGACTGGTGCGTGCGGAGCTAGGCTCAACGCTACGTTTTATTTATAGTCCGTAGACTCGCGCGTGCGGAGGTAGGCTCAACGCTACGTCTTATTTAAAGTCCGTGGACTGGTGCGTGCGGAGCTAGGCTCAACGCTACGTCTTATTTATAGTCCGTAGACTCGCGCGTGCGGAGCTAGGCTCAACGCTACGTCTTATTTAAAGTCCCTGGACTAGTGCGTGCGGAGCTAGGCTCGACGCTACGTCTTCTTTATAGTCTCGGGACTCGCGCGTGCGGAGCTAGGCTCAACGCTACGTCTTATTTAAAGTCCGTGGACTAGTGCGTGCGGAACTAGGCTCGACGCTACGCCTTCTTTATACTCCGTAGAGTGCGCGCGGAGGCGTCCCCCGCTGCGTCTTATTTATACTCCGTAGAGTGCGTGCGGAGTTAGGCTCGACGCTACGTCTTATTTATACTCCGTAGAGGCGTGCGGAGTTAGGCTCGACGCTACGTCTTATTTAAAGTCCGTGGACTGGTGCGTACGGAGCTAGGCTCGACGCTACGTCTTATTTATAGTCCGCAGACTCTCGCGTGCGGAGGCGGACCTCGACGCTACGTCTTAATTTAGACTCCGCAGAGTACGCCGAGGCGCAAGGCCGTCGTGCGATTTAAAATAAAAAACGAGGACCAAAAGAGAGTCATTAAAGAAATGGCCGAAGGCGCGCGACAGTAAAACGCTCCAGAAAACAGTATCAGCCAACACACGGCCAAATCAAATGCTCTCAAAATGGAACTGCAGACGCAGAAAATGATACTATGAAAAACCATTGTCGCGGATGCAATGCGGTATGAGCCCATGCTGCAGGAGTGCGCGCATGGAGCAAATACGCTACGCGCATGTGTGAGTACATGGGTGTATGCGTGACGTACTTAACCGCATGCACGCCATGCAGCATGACTCCGAGGTCTTCAACGGAGCGGAGCCCGCGGCCAGAGCGGCCTTCGCCTTGCGCGGAGTCCGTGCCGAGGGAAGGGGTCAACGACGCGGAGGCCACCACCTAGGCGGACTTCACCCCGCGCGGACTTGTCTGGCCCGGGTCCACGAAGCGAAAACTCGACGAAGACTCCCTCGCGAAGACTGCGGAGCTGGTGGCTCGGAGGAGGTTCGGCGCGGAGGCCCGGAGTCGCTCGGGGTCAGCTCCACCGCGCACCCCACGCACGCCCGCATCCCGTAATCCGGCATCACCTATTCACCTCCTTGCCGGAGGGGACTTCGCCAGAACCTCACCAGGACGTCCGCGACGTGGGGTCCCGCGCAGGCGTAGGTGCGTAGGCGAGGCCTCGCTTGGTACGCCGTACGCGGGCGGCCGAGGACCTGGTGATGCTTCGCGGAGGGGCACAATGCATGGATGTTTCGGAGAAGGATCCGTTACTCCCACCGTGCGCCTGCGAGCGGAGACCAGCTACAATGCCGGACATTGGACGAGGACGCTGCTACACACGTGAGGGCCAACGTGACGAGTCGCAGCGAAAGCCGCGGCGTGGAGGCCCGACGTGGCGACCTCACAGCTTGATAGTGCGGCTCGGCCGTTGGAGTCGAAGACGTGGGGCACCGCCGCGACCCCGTCTGCGCTGCCTCCCGCTCGAGGTCGCTCGGGGTCAGCCGGAGGCTGTGAAGCGGAGAATCGGCGAGGCTCAGGCCGCAGAGCGAGGTCCTGCACGGAGACTAGATGCGGGGCGCCGGGCGGCTGTGCGCGACGATGTGGTCGGTCGGAGTCTCCCGCAGGTGCGCACGGATGGATATCTCACGCATGCAGCAGATGTATACTTGTGCATGCATGTAGACAGGAGGTCCATGCCTGCCTGTATGGCTCCCATCCTCCCGTACCTTGCTGCATGCGCGCGCACATACGCTTCGCGAGCGAAATCTGGCGGAGCCCGCCTGGGCGTGGGCGGAGGCATCTGACAGGCTTCGGACGGCTCGGTGAAGAGCGCGGAGACCCATGCGAAGGTTTCGGATACAGCCGCGGAGACCTCGGCGAGCTCGGCGAAGAGTTCGGGGAGGCCAAGACGGAGGCGAACGAAGTGTATATACCGTGTATCCCTGCAGCCTGAGTGCATGCGTCAGGGGTCAGCGCGCGACGTTGGTGGAGACTTCGGAGCTGCTCGCGCGACGTTGGCAAAGACTCCGGAAGACTTGGCGGAGACTTCGGAGCTGCTTGCGCGAGATTGGCGGAGACTCCGGGAGACTTGGCGGAGACTTCGGAGTTGCTTGTGCGACGTTTGGCGGAGACCCCAGGGCGGAGACTCCGACGCAGGAGGCTACGCCGAGATCTCGATGCAGAAGGCCGCGACTTCGTGACAGCCAGGCCCAAGCGCGCGGCGTCACTGGTGAGAAGAAACGCCGGAGATTGCGCGCCGTGTGGCCGTACCTCCGCTTGGCCTCTGCGGCGTGGGGAGGACAGAGTCGGAGCCGGTGCCTGGCAGCAGCGCGGAGAGAGACGGAGCTGGCGCCTGTCAGGCGGAGAGGCCCAGGAGGCCACCGCGATCCGTCCTTCAGGATGCATGCCTGGGGCGTCCGGCTATACACGAATTGTCCATCCAATGGCCGAGGCTCGATGTTGGCTTCGCGGCTTCGCGCTGAGGGGTCCCCCTCCCTGGTGGCCTTTGGCGGCGAAGTGGAGGGCCAGTGCGAAGACGGACAGAAAGCAATGCACCCTTCGGCGAGCGCGGAGAGCCGGTGGAGGCCAACGCCAATCGCTAATGGTGACGCCCGAGCGCACTACCCTGCGAGCTTGTACAACACATGGATGGATATGTATGCATGCAAGAATGAGCGCTCGGATGAATGCTTTGTGTGCGTGTCTCGCTGCGAGCTGCCCATACCATGCACGGATGGGTATTCATAGATAGATATTTATGCATGCCTGCATACACGTAGGGTGTATGCTTGGGTGGGTGTGCGTATGCAATACAAAGGCACCAACTCCATGTGTACATGAAGGGGATGCATGCAATGACAAATACGTGAAGCTTATACATTACCGGTGCGGGTTCTGGAAAAGCGGCGGTGGACGTCGCGGAGTGGTACCCGCGCGCGCCGCGGGGGGCCGCCACGTTCGCGCCGCTCGGCCATCTCGTATTCCGGCTCCGGGACGAGCTCGCTGGCTGCGCCGCCGGGGCGCACAGAGAGGTGTATTCGTCGCGGACGGCAGGCGGGCCAGTAGTCTTTGCCCGAGCGGGGGCTCGCGGACGCCGCAGTCGGAGTACGTCTCCGCATCGACGCCGAAGTGAGCGGCTTCAATCATACGTCTGAGAGGCCGTAACGTTGGCGCGGAGGCTTGACCTCGCGGAGGGGGGGGCCGCGATACGAAGTCTTGACGCCTTCACGTATTACCCACGTACGCGACGCGGGGCTTGGCGGAGGCGTCAGGCAGGCCAACTTCGGAGGGGACCTCGCCGTCGCGGAGACCGTTGTGGTCATGTGGCCCGGAGAGGTGACCTCGGCTCGTCTGTTCCCTTCGGGCCCCGGAGACCTCGCTAGCATCTCGCCGAGGCAGGGTGTGGCGCAGAAACGTAGACTGCCTCGAAAATCTGACGCGGAGGTTGCGGCCGGAGGCAAGACGCGCATGCGAAGTCCGAGCGAAGGCCAGCGCTTCGCCTGCTTCACCCGCGGAGTCTGACGCGGAGGCTGCAGCCGGAGGCAACCACTAAGCCATCCAAAGCATCGTTTCCCTGCGTGACCACCCCCAACAGAGCGGAGATAGCATGAATACAGAGATAGGTGATTTAATCAGATCTATTCACTACTGCCCCTGGGCGATTCAACTAGATCTAGCCAATATCACATCCACAAAACAAAGTAAAGTATACCGACAAAGCCCATACACCTCCATAGTTAGGATGGTTAAGATTTTGGCAAGCGAACTACTTATCTGTCGTACAGATGCCATGAGTGAAGTAGCATGCTCTCAAGAGCAGGAAAGATCCAGATAGCTGCTACTTTTGTTGAATATTGAAGAAATCTCTTCCACACGTAACTTCTAGTCGTCCCCACGGTCGGCGCCATCTGTTGTGGCTACAGGCCAAACAGAGAAGGAGGGAACGAGTAGAAGAGGAAGAGGGAGCCAGATCTGTGGATCGTTGGTGAGAATGAGAGGATGTCCCCCCTTTGCCCCTCCTGGGGGCCTTATATATACGTGAGTGGGGTAGAATGGGAAATCCCCATTCTACCCCTTAATATTTACAAAGGATGGGGGTACACTGGTGTATTTACACTGTTATATTCCTCTACACTATTGGGCCTATTACATGTTGGACTAGTTGCACGGCCCAGTCACGGGGGGTTGGGCCACCCCTACAACACAGATGTTTGCTCTCAATCCTCAAATGAGCCTAATTAGGATGCTAGCAATTAGCTCTTTGTGGTTCTGCGGTCCTAGATAAATAGCTAAATATAATCGTATTATTGAAACGACCCAAATTTTTCAAAAATTTGAGTTTGAGTTGAATTTCCAAATTCTAGTGTAAAATCTCAAACTAGAGCTTAATCCTCACCAATCACCAAGCAAATCACGCACCAATCTCAAAGCAATCCCTTCCTCCACCTGGTTTTTCACGTGGCACTGTAGAAACCGAAAATATCCACCGCCGCCTCCACCTCCGTCCGCTCTCGCATCTTCCTCCTTCTGCCAGCTCCCCTGCCACCTTGCGAGCTCACCGCCACCTTGCTTGAGTGTTGGGCACACCTCTCCTACCGCGCCTGCCTGCCCGCCTCCATGCCCCCGCCGCCACGCCCGCCTCCTCGGTGCCGACTGCCTTTCGGGGCCTCTTTAAGCACGCCGAGCCCCTCACCGCAAACCCTACACGCCCCCGCAGCTCACCAAGCAACCCCTGGCCGCCCTTCCCCCTCCATCGCCGGTAATCGGAGAAATTCCCCAAAGTGGAGCCCTAGCGCAATGTCCGACCTCCGGCCAATTTCTTTTCAATTCCTCTTGTTGGTAGCAGCCTTAAGCCCCTAGGAACCTCCCCGCGCTGCCGCCTTAGCCTCCCGAGCACCGCTCTTCTCCGGCGCCGTGAGCCACTTCACCGCCGCCCGCCCCCGCCGTGGCTAGCTCAGCATGAGCTTCCCTAGCCTAGGCCGACCCTTCCCCGAGCTCCCCCACCGCCCAAGGATGCTCTAGCATCCACCCAATGGCCTGGAACCTCTCCCATTAGAGCACGAGTTCAAAATGGCGCGGAAGGAAGTCCTTGCCGCCGGCGACAGCCGCCTCCGCCGGCCTCCTAGCCACCCAAAATGGACTCCCTTAGTACCTCTACCCAACCATGCCCTCGGTTCGCGTCGCGATTCACCGGAGCGCTGTGCCGCCGACCGCCGCCTCCTCTCTCGCTCATCGCGCGCGGAGCGGGCGAGGAAGAAGAACGAGGCGCGCGCGATCGTTCCCGGCCAACCGCCCGACTTGGCTGGGCCAAGCCAGCTCGGCCGCACCAGGCGCGCTCGATCGCGCGCGCCGCTCGCGCCCGTTCCAGCCGACCCGAGCCCGAAGCGACGTGATCCGACCGAGCCAACTCGCCCGAGTCTGATGAATAGTGCAACCGAGCCCAAGGAATAGTACTTGACCCAAACCCAAAAATACATGTTTATACTCCCCGGATCCGTTTCGAGCCCGCCAACCCATTTCTTAGCTCCAAATATTCATACCAAGCCTCCAAAAATCCCAAAACCTATCTTATTTGAATTTTGGTGAATTTATTTGGTTACTTCCATTTCTTTATTCCTAGCTCATTTTTCGTTGAGCGTGGAATTAAATCGTTGAGCGTGGAACTAAATTGATTTTCTTTATTTTACGCTAGCACGTGACGTCGCGGATCAGCTGATTCAAGAATACGAAGCCTCGGATCAAGGTCAAGGCCAAGAAGTTGAAGAATACGAAACTGTCGAAATCATATGTCCGCAAGGCAAGTCACATATTTTTGATCATATTGAATCCCATGAAATTTACATTAATTATTTAATGTATTTTCATTATTGATAGTTGCGAACTGATAATTGCTTAAAACAAAGATTTAGAATGGCATGCTATCTAGATAATCCTACCACTGATAAATAGCCCTGTTTACCTTGATGGCCATATTCACCTTGACAACCTTAGTAAGAATTAACATATGATAGAAATGTATACAAGATCATTTCATGCAGTATGATACACTACTAAGTGACTCTAGCCGTTGGCGGTAGGTTTGAAAAACCCGGATCTAGGGTAGGGTGGTATGGGACGCCGTGCCCTAGACCGGAAAGGCTGGTAGGCAGTGTGGGGTAAAGGTGTTGCGCGAAATCGTGTGGCGGTTTCGCCCACTGCTGTACCCTTCAACGTGTCACACTACTAAGGTGTGAGCCGTGGGCTATTAGAATTGAAAAACCCGGAGAGGGTAGGGTGGTATGGGACATCGTACCCTAGGCCGGTGATGCTGGTGTGCAAGTTAGGGTAAAAATGGTGTGAAGGTCCGTGTAGGACTTCGTCCACCGCCTTACCCTAAGCTTGAGGCTGCGGACCTCAGGAAAAGTATAAGGGCAAGAACCTTGTGCTAAGTAAAAAACACAATAATCACCCAACCACAAGTGTTGATACGTCAACCCTGGTCTAGTAGCTGCTCAAGTTCGATTGAACCTCTACAGACGCAGTCGGGAGGCACCGTGCGAGTCCATACGGAAGGGGCGGAGTAGGGCCGTATGGAAGTTGGTTATGTTATTTGAACAATCTGACCGATCGATCTGAACCTTGATCATGTGTTATGTGAGCCGCACAATAGTAGGCTGAGATAAGTCAGAGGTATTTTGAGCTTACTGGTGTAAGTCAGAAGTGGTCTGGGCTTATTGAGGAAGTCTACTAGGTAGAGGCTATATAAAGAATTGAGCAGCGAAAAGCCTTGTTTTCTTAATGTCAGACGTGGAATTAAGAAATCTTGTGGGTAAAGCAGGGCAGCTCTGCAGAGTGAAATAAATGGTATTCGAATACGCCGTGCTTCCGGTTAATGAAGCTGTGTTAATTGGGTGATTCCAAAAATAAGGCATAAGTAGTGTTTCTGATGTTGTTAAATTGAGTAATGATGAGATCTTATCTGATAACAGAAAACCCCTGATCTTAAGGAGCAATTGTTTTAAAAGTTTATTTGTTTGCAAATAAAACTGCATCCGCCTCATAATAAAACCACTATACACCCTCCACCCGAGAACCCTGGCAATTAGTTATATAGTATTTCCACATGTGATTTGCTGAGTACGGGGTGAGAGTACTCAGGCTTGCCTAATTTTCCCCCAACAGATACCAGAAGAAAAAGAAAGCAATTCAAGATTTCGCATTAGGGTTACGACCGCACAAGCGTTCCTGTGGAGTTTTCTTCGGCTCTTCTGTAGGTAAGTTAAGTTTTGGGCTTGAACGCCCGTATTGTCATTAAAGCTGGCCATTAGGCCTTACTTTAATCCAATTAACTCTTTTTAAATGGCTTGTAAGCAGGCATGATACACTGTTAAGCCGCAACAGAACTCCTGGGCTATTGCAGGCCGTACGACGTCCCTGTTCCCAAAAATTGGGGGCGTTACAATTATATTCATTAGAATCATTATTTATTTATCGCAATTGCTTAGTACATGAATTATATTAGGAGTTTCTAGATTTTACTCTTTAACATGGTGCCAGTTGCTGCCTCTTAATCTTGTTTCGGAATGAACACCCCACAGAAAAGTGGCTCCATGTTTTGCATTTTTTTTCACTTATAAGTTCTACTCTACTACCAGGATTCAGGTAAACCAGTTTAGTCCCTTAACTCTTTCGAGTAGGCAAGAGGGAACCCCCCAAAAGGAAAAGACTGGCTAAGCCAAAACAGAAGCGCCCTCATCGTCTAATGAACAGTGAGCTGGGAGCCACCTTCCTGCCCATACATCTCATGTAACGTTTTAGTTCGTTAACTCTTTTTTAATCGGTCTTCAGCCGGAGAGGCAAGGCTTTGTTCTTTTTACCTTTGAGTGACTTTTGATGTTGGCTTCTGAAGAAGTTGAAATAATTGAGGCAGCTTCTTCAAGTAATTTTTTGAAGCTATTATTTCAAATTATTTTTAAATATAAAATCGTATGTACCGTCTGAATCAACAATTATACCTTCTGCCGCTAGTTGGAAAATACAAACCAAAGCCATCAACTGTAGACAGCGTACCGCCATATTGGGCTCGATCTCCTCCAGCGGTTCCCCGTATGTAGGGCTGTAAAAAAAACTCGAGGCTCGCGAGCTGCTCGAGCTTGGCTCGCTTTAGACTCGATTCGAGCTTGGCTCGAGCTCCAAACGAACCAATCGAGCTTCATCTTAAGCTCGCGAGCTTTAACGAGCCGATCGAATAGTTCGCGAGCTTTAAAATTTTTACCCTCCCAATTCACCCACACCCTCCGCTACTCCCGCCTCTTCTCTCCAAATCCCCACTCCATCCGGCCATCCCAGTAGCGGGCCACGCGCCCACGCCCGGCCCTCTCGCCCCACGCCGCCCCACGCCAGCCCCCTCCTCGCCCCACGCCTCCTCCCCGCCGCCCCGTCCCCCCCTCTCGCCCGCCGCGGCCGCCCCACCTCGTCCCCTCGTCGCCTCCCGTCCCCTCGCCGCCCGCCGCCGCCCCGTCCCCCTCCTCGCCCCGCCGCCGCCTCGCCTCCGCCCCGCCGCCGCCCGGCCCCGCGCGCGCCTCTTCCCCGCGCCCCTCCTCTCCCCGCGCCGCCGCGCCTCTCCTCCCACGCGCCCCTCCTCTCCGCGGCGCCGCCTCGACACGGATCCGGCCGCCGCCTCTCCTCCCGGCGCCTCCTCTCGCCTGCCGGTGCCCTCTTCGACCGGATCCGGCCGCCGCCTCTCTCCTCCCGCGCCCTTCCTCGACCGGATCCGGCCGCCGCCTCCTCCCCGCGCCCCTCCTCTCCCCTGCGGCGCCGCCTCCTCGACCGGATCCGCGCGCCGCCTCTCCTCCCGCGCGCCTGCAGTACTCCTCGGTCCTCTCGAGTTTTGTTCTACACGAGCCTACACGAGCCCGAGCTCGAGCGAGCTCGAGTTTGGTCGAGCCGAGCTCGAGCCCGTTTAAAGTTCGATGTCGATCTTAGGCTCGCTCGAGCTCGGCTCGAGTTTCTACCGAGCTCGAGCTTGCTAGGTCAAGCTCGCTCGAGCTCGGCTCGTTTACAGCCCTACCCGTATGGCCGTATGAACCCAAACTCCATCCGTTGGTCAACTCGCGCATGCGCGCCCACAACAAGTGCGCTGCAGCCTGCTCTGCCCCCTGGATGGATGTTTCCCTCCCGGCGCCGACGCGCGCGTATCGTAATAACGACGGCAATCATGTGTACTTGCATTGTCCTTCGGTGATCTAACTGATTCACTCATTTCTCGTCGTTCTGTGTACACAAGGACCATATGAAAAGATTCAAAATAATATTATAATAAACTATTATAAGTTTCGTGAAATATTTAAGTGTTTTTGTAAAGATCGCAATTTCTTCGGGCTATTTTCTGGAATTTTCAGGAAAAACGGTATTATCACAAGTGTTGGTACAGTCATACCATAAGACGGTAGTACTACTAGACGTGTGCGGTCATACTGCAATACGATAGCACAGAATTTTACACAATGGTACATTATTTCCAGAGATATCCATTTTGGGGTTGCAAGGTGCGGTAGTACCAATTTGGAGTGCGGTAGTACCGGCATGTTACGTGCGGTACTACCGGATTTCGCAGAAAAACATGATTTTGGGTTTTCGTTATGTATTGAGTTGGGGTGATCATGTGGTCAGGGTATGTGTGTTATTGCTTGTGTGCATATGGGTTTATTGTTTTATCCTAGACTTAGAATCAATGGTTTGGTTGCATTAATTTTGCATGGTGCATTATATGGATGAATAGTATCAATTGATGACTTTGTGTATTATGTGGTGCTACGTGACACTTTGCATGTTGTTGTTGGTTGTATGACTTCGAAGGTAGGTCATGGTGAGGCGTACAAGGATTGAGACTAGGCACATGGTGGTGTTGAGGTCTAGAATGGTTAAGGAGACGGCGAAAATGTCCGAAACTTGTTGAGTGGTTACAAGCTAAAAAGGCACGAACCGGAGTGGGAGCTATTGGTGGTGGACATGACAGGCAACGGTAAGGTGAACCGGGACTAGACTCAGAGAGGAGTTGAAATCCTATGCGGTCAAGGAAGCTGGATATCATCATGTATGAGAAGAGGCATGTGATGTGCCAGGGACCGGCCCTAGGCCTAGGCAGCAAGGGCGACCGCCTAGGGCCTACGAAAACTTGGGGCCCCTAGCCCATGTATGTTAGTATGTATACATATATGATATAGCCTATGTATTGAATATTGGATATAATTGATTAATGATTAGTTGGGTTAACTATCAAAGTCAAGTAATAGCTCATTTGGTCTATGTTGTGTATCTAGTACTGAGCGCTCCTTAAAATATCCAAGCATGAACATTTATAGAGAGAACGCGTCAAGTAAGTCATCCACCAGATCCAATTCACCACGCACACCACCTGCGCCCCTTGACCACTCCACTCCTCTTTCGGTCTTCTCTTCCACCAAAATAAGTGCCACCATTAATAGAGGAGAGCCTGATTTCATTGATTTTCAACCAATTCACCTTCAATTTTTTCATTTTGTAACAGTTTTACTCGAAATCTCCTCATATAGCCGTTGCATATATGGTACATTTTTATGAATTTTTGTTCTTTGATTATCTGGTAAATAACACTCCAAGTATCCAACGCAATAACAAAAATCTTTGACTTTCTTGTAACATCAATTTCTTTTTTAATATAGATGACCATTAGATCTAAGAGAGATTGGAAAAACTATTTGAAGTCATCAATGTCACATGAAAGGTTGAATGGTCTCTCCTAAATTGTTTTGTCTCTCTCCTAAATTGTTTTGTCCTTAGTAGCATATTATAGTTTTCTAAGACTTATTAATAATATTAATGTGCCAGTGGATTGTCGACAATGAGTACTTTACATTTTGTAATATACTAAGCCTAATGTTGCCAATAAGTACTTTGTATTTTTGTGACGTACTGTCTAATGGTTACTGTATTGAACTTTACCTTTTATAACTGATATAAAATGTATTGTTACATATTTATATTAGAATGAAGGGTCTCACTTTTATCATGCCCTAGGGCCTCTAAGATGACAGGAACGGCCCTGGCACCAAGTAACTTGGATCATTTGCAAGCGAGGATGGTTCGATGGGATCTAAACGCGTGAGAGGCTTAGCGGCAAGTCATTAGGGCTACGTTGAAAATGGCGAAGCATAGGCGATGCTTCATGGAAAAAGGAAGCGGGAAGCTTTGTGGAAAATGGTAGAGGGGCATTTTAGTAAATTGCCTAATACTGAAAAAGTGGTGGTATGTGAAACTATAGCGTTGGCTCAAGTGGTTTAGATCGTGTATGTGCTGAAAATGTGAAGTGGATCAAGTGTTGATTCACTAATGGGTTAATGGTTGTAAGCCGCTTTGAGAAGTGTGCGTGAGAGAGTAAAATCCAGTGTTAAGTGGGATTAACAGGTTATCCCCGGTTTTTCCTAATAGGTGGATCCATTAGGTTTTGATTTAGATTGTGACGCTATATAAGGGGAGGAGAGGAAGGGTTAGAGTTTGAGAAGGTTGGCTAAGTATTTTAGTGGCTAGCTCTTCCTCTCTCTTATGTAAGATTAGCGTTCCTTGGGTTAAAACCTTATGTGTGTGCTCTAGGCTTAGAGCTCTACTACCTTAAGAGATTGGCTGTAAAACTTACCTTCTTAAGTAAGTAATACATCAATATTTGATCATTTCTATGGATCTCTCATATTTTGATTGATTTGCTCTTGATTTGGTTGGTTTTGATCTCTCCTCTTCCCTCCTCTTGATCTTATTATGCCAAGAATATGTAAGACATTTAGATGATCTTTGAGAATTTATCTCCACTCATCTAGGCATATTGATAGTAAGTTTATGAGGAAACCCGGTTTTTCTTTACTTTGGCGTTCTCAAGCGATTTCATGATCATAGGGTTTTTGGCTTGATTTCTTCGATGTTTTAACTTATTGTGATACGTGGGAATACATCTAGACCCATCTTGGTCATCACTTACTCATGAGCAAATTGTATTCACCGATTTTTGTTTTGGGTTGATTTCGGTGCATCCTTTTTTCAAACTGAAAAATGTCTCAAGTTTGGCCATAATTTTCATGATCGTTTGTTAAAATATGTTCATAATACCCTAGTACGCACTAAATATCTCTCCCGTGTATTCACAGTCCCAGAACTCCTATGTGGCTACCAAAAATTGATCGATCTTGAGATTCACCTAGAGGATCAGGGGGCCCTTGACTTCGAGAAGTGGAACATCAAAATGTCCTGCGAGATCTGAGAGGAGTGCTGCAAGCATGAGCAAACTGTGCGTATACATCGGGAGATGAAAGCTCGTCTCTAGGTGTGCACAAGCAGAAAGCGCGAGGCTCGCGAGAGGGAGCACGAGAAAAAGAGAGAAATGGTGACCAAGGTAAAAGAGACCACCAAGGAGTTCAACGCTAAACTCGCAAAGAAGGAAAAATGGGTCCAATTCACGCAGTAGGACATACGAGCAGTTGGGTTGGTTAGTCGCACATGATGCTCTATGTTATGCATGTAATGAAACACTATGCGGCATGTTACTTCCAACTGTATTATAAAGTCTATTTTAAGAACAAACTTATTTTCTCGTATTTTCGTATTCAATTATTTCTATAACAAGTCATCCAACAATATTAACAGAGCAGTTCTCCTCCGTGTACGAATTCCCAATAACATCACAATATCACTTACCCTCGTACTTACCGGTCGTTCTTAATTCAATCATTCTTAAAAATTAAAATTTTTTGCACTACAACAACATGCAATGATTATAAACTCTTATTACGAATCCAACAGATTATCTCCCAGTTGTAATCTACAAAAATCACAAAATGGATTCCACACTTCCATCATGTTTGCGATCATTTGCACGACACCGAGCGATCGCAGCTTGTCGCCGCCACCACGAGGCGATTGGAACCTGTCGCCCAACTGTCAGGCGACTGGAACCTGTCGCCCAATGGCTTAAGACAGCTTTATTGTTGCACGACCATTGGGCGACCGGCTCTTGTCGCCTATCCGTCGAACTACTAGAGCCTATTTCTGTAAAAAAAATGTTGGTACGAGTATATTTCTATTATTTCAAATAAAAAATAGATTATTCATAAAAAAAACTCCGTTCTTTGGATGCTATGCTTTCATACTTACCTAGAATTTTAAAATATTTGGAATATATGGAAGTGTCAAGTAATGTTATCTTTGTTTCATCTAGTATTTAAAAAATTCTGGTTATGTTCTTTATACATGCTCGTGTAAGATTTAAAATTTTATTATAACATATGGATATTTTACGAGTCTAAAGAAAAAACCAAGTACGCCGCATGTATAAACACGAGAGGGCGTGAGTCAAGTCCAGACGAGCACGACATGGCAAGAAGCTAGACGGAGAACGCCGCGTAGCGCGTTGCTTGCCGCCACCTCTCCACTCTCGATCTCCTCCGCCAGCCGTTCCCCATCTGAACCCGAACTCGATCCATCGGCCAACTTCGCGACGCGCCGCGACAATCGTGATCGCACTCGCTCGCCCCATCGACGTTTCCTCGCGGCGCCGACGCGTATCGTATGCGATGCGGTCCTTCGATGAAGCACGGTGGTGACTTGTTCATTTGTCGCCGTTCGCGTACACGATAACTTCGCGTCGCGTATACGGGAACATAGGGTGTGTTTGATTGCTTTTGGGTAGTGGGATCATCCGAGGGAGGAGGAGAGGAGGGGAGCTCACTGCCGCCGACGCCGAGCACGCGAGAGGTAACCCTAGCCCACCCAACTTGCGGTCCTGGATCGCGGCCGGCGAAATGGGTTCACTCCGGTCCGGATCGCTACCGTATGTGGGACGAGCGGATCAGTGCTACGGATTCACCCAACCAAATACACGATTTTTCGCTATATACTTAATCCGCCATCCATATTCACCCAACCAAACACACCCATACAGTTTCTACTTAATTTTTATCTGCCCTATTGCCATGGTTACGAAATCAGGTGTTCATCAGACCTGTTTGACGAAAGGGAGTAAGCAAAAATGCAAAAGCATACTTTTTTTCTTCTGAAAGCCAGAAATGAGACCGAATATGCCAATCAGTCAGCCTCCATTATCATCTTAAGAAAAACTAAACAATGGTTCATCTTAGTACTACTAACTATCAAAGCAGTGGTCGAACTGGGTTTTAAGCTAGATGGGCTATAACCTAAAACCTAGAATCTATCACTGCCAAAAATAGTTGGCCCATCTATAATAAACTAAGACTTAATAGTGCAGACTCAGTCCAAAAGTAGCCGGGTCAGCCCCTGTATCAAAGCCTAAACGTGTACAGCAGCTGATTCACGTGGTGGCACTGGCGACGGTGGCATGAAAACGAAAGGTAGCAGGGCAAATATGCAAAAGCATACTTTCTTTTCTGAAAGCCAGAAATGAGACCGAATATGCCAATCAGTCAGCCTCTGTTATTATCTTAGTACTACTACTAACTAATCAAAGTCTAAACGTGCACACCAGCCGATTCACGTGGTGGCATTGACGACGGTGGCATGAAAACGACGACTGCTCCGGTTGCGTGCGAGTGCGGTGGTCTGGTGGACGACCGTCCCGAGGTGGTAGGAGATTTCCTCCGTCTTTTCCACTTTACGACGCACGGGAACAAACTCTGAAGGACGAAAGAAAAGAGAGCATAGAGACAGTGCTGTTCAAAAGAGCTATAATTATTATTTTTTATTATGGTTTTTGTACTGTAATTTTTAGTTTTAGCTAAAATGATACTTTAGCAACAGGTAGATTTTCCTCAAATATTCAATTAAACAAAAATAAATAAAAATAAAAATAAAAATAAAAATATTGTTATATCTTCACGAATAATATAAAGAAAAAGAAAAAGCTATTTTAAAAAATCAATATATTCTAAACTAAAATCAGAAATCAAAGGTTTGAAACAGGACCTATTGTCCTACAGTCAAGCGATAACAACCTTTGTTTTGTTCTTTCCAAAAAGCTTCACTTGTTCTCGATTATTCGTTCCCCCTCGTTTTCGTCTGCCAATATGTCACTGTGCGACTTGACAATCGTGCACAATAGGCGACGGACTAGCAAAGAAAAGATGACTCAAAAGGACTGAGTATTCACTCACTGAGGGAAAATCTGAAGTTTTCTCCCTTTGTTTCAGAGATGGTAAGAGTTTTGAGTTCATAATCACAAAGCAGGTAGATATATGATTTTAGGGTTTGCCATGAGCTAAAAGAAAAGGATATCTTCTTTTTGGTTTTTATTTTTTGACTTTTCTACAATAATTAATTTTTTCAGTACCAAACTTTTAAACAGGGTGATTTTTTAAGATGAGATTTACATATTAATTATAGTAAATATTATAAAAGACTTCATCTATATCAATAAAATTATACATGAGTTATTCTTACTCTATACTCTCTCACACAATTTCTCTGTTAACTATTATTATTCGTTAACCGAAGCCAAAAGTTACCGCTCACAGTCTAAAAGAGTAGGCGCTGAGAAATGAAGTCAAGGTGATCAGTACCCACACAGAACTTCAGCATGTCTAAGATTTTGTCAATGTCCTTTCATACGATATTAACTTTTTCTTCGGAATTACATCGTAAAGCTACCAAATCGAATAGTTAATACTTGCCAGAGAACCGCAGGATGTTACGCTTTGATTTTGTCAATGTCCTTTCAAAATACGATATTAACTTTTTTTTCTTCCGAATTACATCGTAAAGCTACCAAATCGAATAGCTAATACTTGCCAGAGAACCGCAAGATGTTAAGCTCTGATATCATTTCTTATGCATGCATAGTATTAAAAATGAAGAAGATAAATTTCACAGAGAGAGTCAAAATAATAATGTTGAAGTAACCAAGACGAGAGAAAAAAAGATTTGGCGAGACCGACTGCAAATTTCTTAAATACAATATCTCACAGCCTTTTCGAATCTTTTAAGATTATCATATTCTTACTCTATACAAGAATCTTGTACTAAAAATAACTTAGTCTCTAATCCTCTCGTGCACCTCTACCTTTGGATGAGTAGCTTCTTTATTTTGTTGCTTGAAATCTCTATAACCACCCCTCATGGCTTTATATAGTCCCTCCTAAGCCTCTTCTAAAGTGGAGTAGGAATCTTACTCTAAAAGGAATCCTAATTCTATTAGGATTCATCTAGAATTTCTTATAACACACATTATCAAATCCTAAAAGACTAGTATATGAGTCACCATACTCAACAATATCCACATTGACTTTTATCCGTTGAAGTCATTATGCTCATCTAAGAACTCACTCCAAATTGGTCTCATATTTTTTTTTATTTTTTCTCTCGCTTTAGAAGTGCCCCTAGCCCCTCCATCACAGAAGCTCATGCACATCAACTCCAAATTAACTTTTATTTTTTTCCTCTCACCTTTGAATATGTTGATTCTTTGCTTTGTTGTTTAATTACTTAGATTTTTTTATGACTATCCTTTATGGTTTTATATAGTCCATGTAGTCCTCCTTTAAAGTGTAGAAATTCTAGAGAGAAAATCCTAATCCTAAGGCTCCTTATAGTACAGCTTTCTAAAATCCTAAAATACTATATTTAAGTTGTAAATCCTAAAATACCATGTATATAAAGTGCGCATACTCAACGCAGAAAAATGACACCGCAATGCTCCCCAGCAAATCAAATATCCCACCACCTCCAAGCTCTTTCATTCATCGCTCCAATGTTACCTCCATGCGTGATCCAATCACCAATAACTAAGCACTGATAATTAACTTTCCTGTGGGTAGTAGTTGCCAGTTCTAGTTTCAAATCATCGTCAAGCTGCAAGTTTCTGAGCAGCTCCTCCTCTACTAGTCATCTTCTCCCATGAGGCCATGATGGCATGATGCTACTACTAGTATTGTGCAGCCAGTGTCGCCGTCTCTGTCCCGTGGAGTTGTTCATGACCGGCTTCTAGTCTAGAGCCGCCGCCGATGCTTTTGCCGGAGTTCTTGCACCATGTCCACTGCACCAGTTCTTGACATGCTTGTGCAGCTCGTCATCGTCTCGGTGCTATGCGCCGGTGCGCGCGCGTTTACCCCGGCGGACAACTACCTCGTCCTCTGCGGCACGTCGGCGAACGTCACCGTCGACGGCCGGACGTTCGTCGGGGACGCCCGTCTACGGACCACGGTGCTGACGCCGCCCCAGAGCATTGAGGCCAACACGTCGGCGAGCTCCGTCACCGGGTCCGATGAGCCGGAGCTGTACCAGTTCGCGCGCATATTCACGGCGCTGGCCTCCTACACGTTTGCAATCAAGAAGCCTGGTCGGCACTTTATCCGCCTGTACTTCTTCCCATTCCGGTTCCAGTCGTACGACCTCGCCGCGGCCGCCGCGTTTAAGGTGTCCGTGCAGAGCATGGTCTTGGTCGACGGGTACACGCCCAAGAACGGCACGGCCGTGGTCAGGGAGTTCTCGGTGAACACCACCGGTGGCACGCTGGTGATCGCGTTCACGCCAACGGGCAAGCTCGCGTTCGTGAACGCCATCGAGGTTGTGTCGCACCCGGACGACCTCATCGCCGACACGGCGAAGGTGGTGAGCCCGCCCAAACAGTACACCGGGCTGTCGACGCAGGCGCTGGAGACGGTCCACAGGATCAACATGGGCTCCCCCAAGATCACGCCGAAGAACGACACGCTGTGGAGGACATGGCTGCCGGACCAGAGCTTCCAGCTCGACAGCATCTTTGCGGTGCATATAGAAGTGCCGCCCTCGACGCTCCAGTACAAGGAGGGGCTCGCCACCGAGCTGACGGCGCCGGACGCGGTCTACGCCACGGCGACGGAGCTGAAAACGTCGGCGATGGCCAGCACCATGAACCTGCAGTTCAACATGACGTGGCGGTTCGACGCGCCGGCCGGGTCGGGGTACCTGCTCCGGTTCCACTTCTGCGACATCGTCAGCAAGGCGGCGAACGGACTGGCCTTCAACGTCTACGTCGGCGGGTGGCGGGTGCTCCAGGACTATGAGATTTCGACCGAGACAATCAACTTGCTGGCCGTGCCGGTGTACAAAGACTTCGTCCTGGGCGCCAAGGACGCGACGGGCGCGATCACCGTGAGCATCGGGCCGTCGAAGCTGGATAACGCGTTGCCGGACGGCCTCCTGAACGGCCTCGAGATCATGAGAATGGTCGGGAGCACCGGCGCCGACTCCGGCGCTGGCGCCGCGCCGCCGGGCAGCTCAAAGATCACCATTGGGATCATCGCCGGCTCGGCCGTTGGCGGGTTCACGGTTGTTATGGCTCTCGGGTTCATCGCCTTCAGGATGCTACGAAGGAGGAAGCCGGAGAAGCAGCAGTCGAACACCTGGGCGCCGTTCTCGGCGAGCGCACTGGGCTCCCGCAGCTTCGGCAAGAGCAACAGCAACACCGTCACGTTCGGGCAGAACAACGCCGGCGTCGGGTACAGGTTCCCCTTCGCGGTGCTCCAGGAGGCGACGTGCGGGTTCGACGAGGGGATGGTCATCGGCGTGGGCGGCTTCGGGGAGGTGTACAAGGGCACGCTGCGCGACGACACGCGGGTGGCCGTCAAGCGCGGCAACCGGCGGTCGCAGCAGGGACTCAACGAGTTCCGCACGGAGATCGAGCTGCTGTCCCAGCTGCGCCACCGCCACCTCGTCTCGCTCATCGGCTACTGCGACGAGCGCAGCGAGATGATCCTGGTGTACGAGTACATGGCCAGGGGCACGCTCCGGAGCCACATCTACGGCTCCGACCTCCCTCCCCTGTCGTGGAAGCAGAGGCTGGAGGCCTGCATTGGCGCAGCCCGGGGGCTGCACTACCTCCACACCGGCTCCGCCAAGGCGATCATCCACCGGGACGTCAAGTCGGCCAACATCCTCCTCGACGACAGTTTCATGGCCAAGGTCGCCGACTTCGGGCTATCCAAGACCGGTCCGGAGCTGGATAAGACGCACGTCAGCACCGCAGTGAAGGGCAGCTTCGGGTACCTCGACCCGGAGTACTTCCGGCGGCAGATGCTGACGGAGAAGTCCGACGTCTACTCCTTCGGCGTGGTCCTGCTCGAGGTGCTCTGCGCCCGCGCGGTCATCGACCCGACGCTGCCGCGGGAGATGGTCAACCTGGCGGAGTGGGCGATGCAGTGGCTCAAGAACGGCGAGCTCGACCGGATCGTGGACCAGAGGATCGCCGGGACGATACGGCCGGCCTCGCTCAAGAAGTTCGCGGACACCGCCGAGAAGTGCCTCGCGGAGTACGGCGTGGAGCGGCCGACCATGGGGGACGTGCTCTGGTGCCTCGAGTTCGCGCTGCAGCTGCAGGAGGCGTCGCCGGACAGCTCCGGCACCGAGAGGATGCAGGCCGTCCCCGGGACAACGCTCCAGGTTCAGCGCAGCCAGTCGATTGCCAGCGTCGCGACTGACACCGCCATGACCACGAACCTTGGGGACCTTGACGGCATGTCCATGAGGAGGGTATTCTCCAAGATGATCAAGAGCGAGGAGGGTGAGTGAAGCCAAAATTTTCTTGCATCTTCCCTAGTGCTACGAGACTACAAGGACATCAAGGACATGTATATCTCAATTTTGAATCTATAGTACGTAAATTTCAACAAATGATGCACATTCTTTCATGTAGAAAAAAATTATACCAATTGTGTGATGTAATGATGTATCATACTAGAGTTCTCAAAATGTCACATCCTGCTGAACTTTTAAACAACTACAACCTTTGCTTTGAATTGTTGGTTATCAGCTGAAGCTTATATGAACATGGCTCAGAGACAGACGTGCACAGAACAGGTGCCCTTGGATTCCGAACAGAACACTTCATGGATGCAGGTACAAGATTAGCATGAAAACATGCTTTGTCTCCAGCACATTCATAACATCAATTTTTTGTTACAACGAATAAATGCAGTCTGTTAAACTCGCGGCCTGAATATGAGTTCTAGAATACCCTAACTTGACATGCATGGTCATGTTCTCAAACATTCTCTCGACAAAGAACGAGAGCCCTCAGAACTCGAGAGAAAAAAAAATAATGGGGCGTTACATCAGATGTCGATTCCCCGTGGCACAACTAGAAATCTAATACCGATGACTAGCATCTACTCTGCCTTCCGCTTTCCTGATTGTTTTCTGGCACGCGCTGTCAAGCAGCGCCCCACAAATTTGAGAACCTCGTCGATGAGCACCACTGGGAAGGCAACTGCTATCACCAAAAGCCATTCGTTGAAACTGAGGGGCACAATCCCGAAGACTTGGGCAAGGAAAGGCACGTAGAGGATCAAGAAATGCAGCCCAAAGGACACGGACATTGCCAGGAGAAGCCACGGGTTAACCCACGGAGGCATGCTCAGAAGGCTGCCATCCTCCGACAGGGCATTCAGTGAGTTGAACATCTCAATGGCCACCAAGACAGACAGAGAGAGGGTCGTCGCTTTTATTTTGCCACCCTGGAAGTAATCGCATGGGTTTGCATCAAAGTCGAATTTCCGCGCTCCTGCTGTGAATGGTGAGACCTTGAAACCCTCCCATGACGGGCAATGGCCCCAGTGTGAGAGCTGGGAGTATGAGACAAGTGTGTGACCATCACCAGCCAGGTCAATTCCCAGAAAAGAGCCATGCGTATACCAGATGATGAAGATTCCCACCGTTGCAATCCCAACATACAGCCCAATGACCTACACATAAGATCGACACGGATTTCAAGTAAGTAGAACGAATCAGGAGTACAATAAGGTCCAGGCAGTGTATTGTATGCATTAGCCAACTGCAGGAATACTTGACTTCAATATCAACAAGCCGCAAGGCTGTTTAATGGTTATTCATGAATCAGGATGCTCCTGCCCATATTGCACTTCTTATTTGCTAACCAGAATTGATATACCCAGTTCTAGCTACATATAGCCCCGCATGTGTTTATACCCCCGCATGTTTTCCTTCTTATTCAGTGGTGAATCACTTAAGACCAACACATGCAGTCTCTCTCTCTCAAAGAAAAAGGACCAGCACTTACAGGCCTATACACGTGCAAGCCATTACTTGACAGAATTTCACATATTATCTTTGAAACTAGAAGTCTGGAACCACTTGATGTTATGGTAATTGAGACTTAAGAACTTTCTTTCTTCCTTGCCTTTCTTCCCAGATGCTTACATGTATATATAGCCAATAGGCCAGCTAATACCCTTTTCAACTAACCCCTGCAGGCCTAACAACTTGCCTAACAAACCCTTTGCTGTCCTAACAAACCCTTTTGCTGTCCTAACCAATCTTTTCAACCCTCTGTTGTGGACACTGATTTCTTGTTGCGGCGTGTATAGAATTTGCCCACAAAAGCGTCCACAACACTTCCGCCCTCCTGGAGAAACAGCTCGTCCTCGAGCTGGAATGAGGGATGTGCTTCTTTGAAGGCCTCGAGCTTCTCCCAGGTGGCCTCAGAATCCGGGCAGCCGACCCAACGCACCAGAAGCTCCCAGGTGCCCCGGTTGAGGCGTGCTCGAATGACCGTCGCTGGAGTAGGAACAGCACGGCCGTGAGCCACCGGAGGAAGCGGTACCACAGCAGCGGGGGGTTCCCCATGGAAGGGCTTAAGAAAGACCACGTGAAAGACATCATGCACTTTGGCCCTTGGAGGAAGGCGGAGACGATATGTAACCGGACCAACGCGTGCCACCACCTGATAAGGTCCGTAATAGCGTGGAGTCAACTTGCCGCCGGATTTGTCGACGATGCCTGCTGCGGCACGGTGGTGTAAGCGCAATCATACCCAATCATCGACATTGAACTGGACATCGCGATGCTGCTGGTCGTAGGAGTGCTTCATATGGTCTTGCGCCTGGAGTAACCATTCTCTTATCTCAGTCAGGAAGAGATCACGGTCCTCCAACTGCTTGTCGACTGCCGCCACCCTTGACAGTCCAGGTTGATATGACACCATCGTCGGCGGAGGATGGCCGTCGACGACTTGGAATGGAGTGGTCTGAAGTGCGGTCTGATAGGAGGTGTTGTAGCAGAATTCCGCCCACGGCAGCCAACGGAGCCAGCTGCGCGGGCGATCGCCGGCCAGGCAACGTAGATAGACCCCGAGCATGCGGTTGGTGACCTCCGATTGCCCGTCCGTCTGGGGATGAAAAGCAGAGCTGAGGCGCAGCTCCACCCCTGCGAGCGCGAAGAGCTCTGTCCAGAACGTGCTGGTGAAGACGGGGTCGCGGTCGCTGACGATGGAGCAAGGGATGCCGTGGAGCCGGACAATCTGGTCGAAGAAGACGCGTGCCACCGAAGTCGCCGAGTACGGATGACCAAGCGCGATGAAGTGGCTATACTTGGAGAAGCGGTCCACGGCGGTAAGCACCACCGATTTGCCACTGACTTTGGGAAAACCTTCCACAAAGTCCATAGCAATGTCCGACCAAACAGAGGTGGGCACTGGAAGAGGCTGTAGGAGTCCCGCCGGATGTAGATGCTCTGTTTTGTTCCTCTGACAAATGACACAGCCTTGGACGAAGTCGCGAACCAGACGATTGGAATGAGGATTGTAGAAGGAGGCGCGGAGACGATGTAGAGTCTTCTGGACACCTTCGTGACCAACGCCATGAGCTGTGGCGAGAATGGTCGGCCACATGGCCGAGGAGTCAGGGACGAAGATGCGACCGCGGTGAAGGACAAAGCCATCCACCATCGTCCAAGAGGCACCCGCACTGCTCTGGTCCACCTCGGCTCGTTTGGCGATGAGGGCCGGAAGTTGCTCTGTCTCACGCCGCAAGGCGTCGAAGAGTTGAAAATCAGGGCGGGAGATGGCGCAGGCCTTGGCGTCCACAGCATCCTCGTCGCGGCGCGACAGAGCATCAGCAGCCGTATTCATCCGGCCCGGCCTGAATTCCACCTTGAAGTCGTAGCCGAAGAGGCGACTGACCCAGGTGTGCTGCGGAATGGTGGAGAGGCGCTGGTCCAGTAAGAACTTCAAGGCGAAGTGATCGGTGCAAGATCGTGAATGGCGCGCCACAAATATGGTCTCGTGTCGCACCGCTTGACCGATCCGTCGCCTCCGTCAGATGCCGCTAGCTTGGCGTGCTGAGGGGCGACCGCCCGACTGAAGAAGGCAATAGGGCCGGATCCTTGATGCAGTACTGCCCCGAAGCCAGAACCGGAAGCATCGCATTCGACGATGAAGGCAGAGGCGAAATCCGGCAACTGGAGGACCGGCCCTGTTGTTAGGGCGCCCTTGAGTGCTTCAAACGCGTCGGTAGCCTCTGGAGACCACCGGAATGCTTCCTTCTTGAGCAAGGATGTCAGAGGAGCAGCCAAGACGCCATAGTTGTGAATAAAACGCCGATAATATCCGGCGAGGCCGAAAACCAAGCGCGCGAAGAGTACGCGGCGCGCCATTCTTTAGATCGCCTCCACTTTGGTTGGGTCCATGGCAACGCCATCCGCCGAGATGATGTGGCCAAGGTACGCCACAGTGCGTTCCGCAAAGGAGCATTTGGAGCACTTCAGGAAGAGGTTGTGGGCGCGAAGCGTTGTGAAGACTGCGCGAACGTGCTGCAGATGCTCTGACCATGATGAGCTGAAGATCAGAATATCATCGAAAAAAACCAAGACCGATCGCCGAAGGAATGGCCGCAAGACTTCATTCATCAAGGCCTGGAAAGTGGAAGGTGCATTGGTCAGCCCAAAGGACATCACCAAGAACTCAAAGTAGCCATGATGAGTGCGGAAGGCTGTCTTGGCGATGTCGTCTGGTTGCATCCGAATTTGGTGATAGCCGCTCCGGAGATCCAACTTGGTAAAGAAGGAAGCCCCCTTGAGCTCATCCAGGAGTTCGTCGACGACAGGAATGGGAAATACATCACGAACCGTCTTGGCGTTGAGGGCCCAATAGTCGACGCAGAAACGCCAACTAGCGTCCTTCTTGCGGACCAGAAGCACCGGCGATGAGAACGCCGACGTGCTAGGGCGAATGATGCCCTGTTGCAACATGTCGGCACACTGCCGTTCAATTTCATCTTTGAGCAGTTGTGGATAGCGATATGGCCGCACGGCAATGGGAGGCGTGTCCGGAAGTAGAGTGATACGGTGATCCATGTGACGCTGGGGAGGAAGACCAGAGGGTGCCTCAAATAGGTCGGCGAACTCAGCCAGCAGGAGAGATAACAAGTCCAACCGTTCCAGGGCACAGAGTGGCGACGAAGGAGCTGCCAGGCCTCGCCATTTGACCGGGTGATCGTGTCGCCAAAACGACATGGTATGCCGCTCGAAGTCCCATACAATAGGCCCGAGTGTCTTCAGCCACTGGCATCCGAGCACGAGCTCATAATCTTCCAATGGCAGGACATAGAGATCAATGAAGAACTGCTCCTTGTCGATAGTCACCAGGATCTGCCTGCAGACGCCAGGTGACGACACCCGGTCGCCATTCGCGACGCCTACCGTGAGACCTGGCCTTGGTTCCATTGCGAGCCCGAGGCGAGCTGCCGTGGTGGAGGCCACGAACGAGTGGGTGGAGCCAGAGTCGACGAGGGCGTGCAACTGTGTCGTAGCCACAGAAGCAGAGAGACGCATGGTATCCCCTGCCTTGATGCCTGTAAGGGCATGGAGGGAGATCTCCACATCGTCCTCGGAAGCTTCATCGGCCTCGCCGGAATCCTCCACAGGGGCGCTATCGTCCAATTCCATCAGATATAGCCTCTTCATCGAACACTGCTTAATGTGTTCTCTGGAAAAATTTTCCGGGCAATTGAAGCAGAGCCCGTCCGCCCTCCGCTGCGCCATCTCCTGGGGCGTCAGACGCTTGAAGCGGGTACCCGCGAATGGTGCGCCTTTCACCGGAGCCGGAGGGGTTTGAATTGGTGCCCGGACAACCGAAGCGGCCGTCCGCGGCGAGGCCGTGACCGCCGGTACCACCGCGCGGTACGATGAGACCGAGCGCGGAGGCACGCGGTTGCAAACTTGATCGTCTTCATCCTCAAGTTCCAAGCGACGCTCAAAAGCCCGTGCCAGAGCCATGGCATCATCAAGGGTCTCGGGGCTTTGAAGCTCAACGTCAGTCTGGAGCGGATTCCGAAGACCCGCAGTGAAGATGTCGATCTGCTGTTGTTCGGTGACGTTTCTGCAGCGAGCCAGAAGAGGGAGGAATCGTTCTTGGTATTCCTCAACTGATCCCGTGCGGCAAAGCTTCATGAGAGCGCCGAGCGCGTTGCTCCGAATGGGTGGCCCGAATCGACGCTGCACCCTGTCGAGGAGCTGAGGCCAGGTGGGTACTCCGCGGTTCTGCTCCAGGCGGTAGTACCAATCCTGGGCCGCGCCCTCCATGTAGAAGGAGGCGAGCCAGACCTTCTCTTCCTCCAGCGTGCGATGAGCGCGGAAGAACTGCTCCACCTTGTGTAACCAAACGATGGGGTCGGTGGTGCCGTCGTAGCGCGGAAATCGCAGCTTGTGGGAGGACTGGTAGGGAAGAGGAGGCGATGACGGAACCTCTGACTCGGGCTTCGCCTTGCCCTTGTTGGAGACGTCGCTGAGCTCGAGCTGGGAGGTCTGCAGTCGATTGACGGCGACCCAGAGGCGGCTCTGGTCGTTCTTGTGCGTGGCGAGATCCTCCTTGACCGCTTGAAGCTCGCCAAAGAGTTTATCCATGGCTGTTTTGAAGTCGGCGGCGGAGAGAGGGGAACCCATGACAAGGCGCACAAGAAGCGGCGGATGTTGTGGTGGAAGTAGAAGATGAGCAGCGGCGAGTGGGTGGGGGAAGGATGAGCAGCGGCGAGTGGGTGGGGAAGGATGCTGCACGCCCGCCGATCTGATGCTAAAGTGGCATGCAAGCGCTACGGTGACAGGCGATGATCGAGAGGGGAAAAAAAAAGAGGCTCTGATACCAAAGATGTTATGGTAATTGAGACTTAAGAACTTTCTTTCTTTCTTGCCTTTCTTCCCAGATGCTTACATGTATATATAGCCAATAGGCCAGCTAATACCCTTTTCAACTAACCCTGCAGCCTAACAACTTGCCTAACAAACCCTTTGCATTTGTCCTAACAAACCCTTTTGCTGTCCTAACCAATCTTTTCAACCCTCTGTTGTGGACACTGATTTCTTGTTGCGGCGTGTATAGAATTTGCCCACAAAAGCGTCCACAACACTTGATTTAGTCAATATGGCCAATTATAATTTATCCATATAGCGAGCATTTAATCAAATCACAAAAAATGGTAACTTCCACAAAGAAACACAATATGACCAACAGACCACATCCTATTCCTGGCCATTCTATGTTGGGAAAATTAAGACTGCCCATTCTTTGTTTGGTGATACACTGATGCTTATTTTTGTTGGATTGATGAACCTTATAATTAGTCAAATAAAAATGCTAAATATTTATAAGTTGTTAAAAAGTATGTATAAGAATATACAAGTACATGATCCACAGGAAAACATACCATATACCGAAACAGAATCCAAGGAGTGATCAATGAGTCATCACTTCTTCGAGGAGGTTTCTTCATGATATCTTTATCAGGTGGGTTGAACCCCAAAGCCGTTGCAGGAGGGCCATCTGTAACAAGATTGACCCACAGAAGTTGCACAGGGATGAGACCTTCTGGTATACCTAAAGCTGACGTTAGGAATATGGAGGCAACTTCTCCAATGTTTGAAGATATCATATATCTGCAATGCCACATAGCTCACATGAACTGGTTGCATTTTGATTTAGTTTGTCAAATATAATAATTAAAAGAAAAGGTTGCATTTTGATTTTAGCTTGTCAAATATAATAATTAAAAGAAAAGGTTAGTCATAGCTGATCTAAAGACGGACCTTATAAAAGCCTTCATATTGTTGTAAATAGACCTCCCTTCACCAACTGCTGCAACTATTGTACTGAAGTTATCATCTGCAAGCACCATATCTGAAGCTTCTTTTGCAACCTATTACAAATTATCAGGAAAAAAGAACAAAGTCAGAACGCCACTCTGTTACATGTCAAAACAATTAACTAAAGAGCACATGCTTTCATCAGAAACTGAGAAATCTGAAGGTGTGCCAAGATTCTGGACAGGCAGACAAGGGAAACAGATTGTGCAGAATTCTGTCTGCTTTATTATTTTGGTCTGTGCACATGTCCACGTGCATGTGGCAATTTTCAAATTTCATAGAGTATAAGATCTCATCCACACCACACATAGCCTTGCACTCTTTGGTCAAACAGAGAACCAAGCCATACATGCTTTTCAGAAAGGGATACAGCACAGAGAGAGGTCAGAAAACACCTTGAGATCAAAACTTCTGAGAGTAATTATGAAGCAAAAAAGACAAGGTGAAAATAGAAAAAAATGAAAGGAAATATTAAATCTTATGCATATTCACTATCTAAGATCTATTGTGTGGATCTTAAGTGGTTTATTACTAACATCAAATGTTTGGCAGGGAGTAGTCATACAGGGATCAATGGGTAACAGGGCAAGGTGACGTGTAAATGTTGCATAAAATAAATGGAGGTGGTATGAGCATAGCTAAACTATAGTAATTGCAAGCAGAAACTACTTTAAATATCATAAGGCAATTCAGAAGCCAAAGAACATGGTTACATTGCATATGGAAAGTGAAGCCTAATTTGGTACTCACAAAATCTCTAGCAGGTGCCACTCTTCCACAGAAATGTGTTAACGACCAAGTACAAATGAAATAGTTGATAACAAAGCAAGAAGGCAGACCTCAGTCCCTGTGATGCCCATCGCCACTCCAATATCGGCCAATTTCAGAGCCGGTGCATCATTCACCCCATCGCCAGTCATTGCAACCACTTCACCATCTTCTTTAAGCAATCTAACTATTTCCTGCTTATGTTTTGGCTCTGCCCTGGAGACGAGAAAGCCACCCGTTTGCCTCAAGAGCTTCTTCTTATCGGAAAGAGCCATGAATTCCTTCCCTGTGAAGCTCTTTGAACTAGTATCTTCATTGGGACTAAAAACCTCAATCTCACGGCATATTGCCTCCGCTGTTTCTTTGTTATCGCCTGTGATCACCATAACACGTATTCCAGCAGCTCTGCAATCTTCAATTGCCTTGTGGACTTCTTCTCGGGGAGGATCCTGCATAGTATAATGTTAAAAGGTACATGCATTTGTCAACTTAGAAAAGAATATTAATATATTATTATTTAGTAATCTTAATTGGATAATTTCCATGAAGCGCAGGAAATTCTCACCCTTAGACCAACAAAACCACAAAATATCAGATTACTCTCTATGGAAGAGTAGTATGAAGGATCAAGCAGATATTTGTGAGCTGCATGCTCTTCTCCATCATATGTTGCAAATTCCGCCAAATCCTCCTTGTATGCAAAGCCCAAACAGCGCAATGCACTGGCAGACATTTCACTAAGTGTTGACAATATGAGTGCCTTGGCACCCTCATCCAAGAGCACAACAGATCCATCAAGCAACTGAATATATGCACTTCTCTCTAGCAAATTTTCTACCGCTCCCTGCAAAAGTACACTTTTACCATGAATACCATCATATGACAGAAAATGACATAACCAACAAACATCGCAAGCAACAATATAACATGACACTTGCCATCACAGAAGTAAATAACAGAAGTAAATAGAGAATTCAATGCCAAGTGGTAGCTAGATCCAAGGTTGTTAGGATCGTGATCTTGAATCAAATCAGAGATGCTTCGATAGGATTGCATTGTAGGGTCAAATCGTAGAATCTAAGATCCTACCTGATTCTACCAAAGATACATTTTCTTCAAATATACCATGTATTTCAATGGTGATATCATTTTTGAATTGTACTTTGAAAACTTTATTTAATAAAATTTAGTCTAAATGAAAGATATATTTTTTATACAAATGATGATATATGTGAGTGGATCAAAGGTGAATTTTTACAATTGGAAGGACATATGCAAGTATTTATAATTAATTACTAGGATCGGTAGAATCGGGTAGGACCGTATGTAAAATGCAATCATGATCCTACAATTTTTTTCTAGAATTGTAAAGAGTATTAAGATTCTACCAAATTAAGATCTTACGTAGGACCGAATTGGTCCGCTAAATCTAGGGTCGTATTTTCTTAAGATTCTAAGACTCGAATCTTCTGACAACACTGGCTACATCCATAACTAACTGAAGCAAAATACAAATAGGTGTTGATAATATAGTAAAGAGAACTGACAATATTTTTCTACTGATCCCTGCACGAGTACACTTTTACCAATGAATACAGTCATAGGACAGAGAAAATGACATGACCAACAAACATCACAAGCAACAATATAACATGACACTTGCCATCACAGAAGCAAATAGAGAATTCAATGCCAAGTGGTAGCTGCATCCATAACTAACTGAAGGAAGCAAAATATAAATAGGGGTTGATAATATAGATAAAGAGAATTGATAATATGACAAAGCTTCTACCCTAATTTCAGGAGAAAAGAGGGCACAAAAAAGGTACTGTGGTTCGACCATGACAATCCACAACTATGTTGTTCCAGGCACTATAAAGAATAGAATAGGAGTAAAGCAGATTCCAGAAACAGATTATTGCTGTGCATTAGGACAATTAGCAACAGACGGCATTATAAAGAATAGAATAGGAGTAAAGCAGATTCCACAAACAGATTGCTGCTGTGCATTAGGACAATTAGCAACAGACTTAAATGATATGAATGAATGATTCAGAATACCTTGACAAGCAGCAAATTCTTTCCTGAGTCTGCTTTTTTCACAATAACTCCCATTGATTTTCTGGTACGATCAAATTCCAGAGTCGCCACTCTCTTAGCAGCATTGTTCCACCATTGACAGCACCCTTGAAACAATAAGAAAGCTAATTATTACTGATTCTATGCAAAACAAAGCTAACAATGCTCTCAGATTATACTTTAGACTGCACAGAAGAAAACAACATACTTAGCAAATCAGATGAATCCAGAGATGGAGTATAACCACCAGGAAGCCCCATTTTCTCAACCAAAACCTGCCACATGTATAACACAATCACTCAACGGTGAAAATGATCAAACAATTGTAAGTTAATAGAAACAATGTCATCTTAAGAGCATTCCAGTTATAGTCTAGAATCCACTAGTAGAAGCAACATACAGCATAAATCTCATTGCATTAACAAATCATACCTTCAAAGCAGCCTCTGTGGGCATCCCAGTAGCAACATACTGATGCTCAGAGTGTGCAATACTTGCATCATTGCAAACTGCAGCTATCTTTGCAATCATCTGGAGATTTTCATCCATGCTCAAACTTGGCCAGTCATGTATCTTCCCATCACTTGGATCATAAGTGGTTCCATCAACCTTAAAGCTCCTAAGTGTATCAGGCCACCTCCCAATTGCCACAAGTTTCACCGCTGACATCTGGTTGGTGGTCAAAGTACCAGTCTTATCGGAGCAGATCACTGTTGTGCAACCTAATGTCTCCACACTTGGCAACTTTCTTACAAGTGCATTCTTCTGTGCCATCTTCCTTGTGCCGAGTGCCAAGCATGTGGTGATCACAGCAGGAAGGCCCTCTGGAATCGCTGCAACAGCCAGTGCCACTGCAATCTCAAAGTAATACGTGCACTTCTCAAATGAGAACTTAAAATTACTCGGCCACCCATCCACATACTCCCAGGTAAGGAAATACTTCACGTTGATGAGCCAAACCAAGGCACAGATCACCCCAATTATGGCAGTCAATGCCTCACCAAACTCATTGAGCTTCTTTTTCAGCGGCGTGTCATCCTCCTCCTGAGAGGCCTCCTGGATCTGCGCATGAATCTTACCTATTTCGGTGGCCATGCCAGTGCCCGTCACGACACAGACGGCGCTGCCGTTGACAACAGTGGTGCCAGCAAAAACCATGCACTCCTTTCCCTGGATGTCTGTGTCCTCCAACTCGATCTTGTGGCTGGTCTTGTTAACCGAAGCGGTCTCGCCAGTGAGGGAGCCCTGCTCGACGCGGAGGGTAGAGCTGATAAGCTGGAGCACACGCATGTCCGCGGGGACCTTGTCGCCGACGCGGAGCTCAACGATGTCTCCGGGGACGAGGTTGTGAGCAGGGAGCCCATGCGACCACCGGCCGTCACGCTTGACGGTTGCGTGCTCGGACTGGATCTCCTTCAGCGCCTCGAGCGCCTTCTCGGCGTTACTCTCCTGCCAGACCCCGACCACGGCGTTGACGATCAGGATGAGGAAGATGACTAGCGGCTCGACGAAGGCGGTGGCCCCGACCTCACCCCCCTCGGCGCCGTCGTAGAGCGCGAGCACGAACGACACCACGGCCGCGGCGAGCAGTATGCGCACGAGCGTGTCGTCGAACTGCTCGAGCACCAGCTTCCACACTGACGGCGCCGCGTGCCGCTCCAGCTCGTTGGGTCCGTACCGCCGCAGCCGCGCAGCCGCCTCCTCGGAGCTGAGCCCACGGTCCGCCGAGACGCCCAGCTCCGCGAGGCACTCGCTCGGCGTGCGCGCCCAAGCCGGGAAGGCCAGTGCGGCCGGCTCCGACCCGGAGGAGTCGGATCCGTCCCGACGCTTGGCCTCGTCCTGCCCGCCCTTGCCCATTGATCGCGACCTGAGATTCGAATGGAGAGGAGTGGTTCCTAGGGCTTCCGGCCGCGGCGGCGGCGAGATCGCATGGAACCGGAACCCTAACCCTGGAAGGGGATAGCGGCGGCGGCGAGGAGGAGACTGGAAGAGGACGCGATTGGTGGTGCGGTGCGGTGCGGAATCGAAAGGCAGGTGAAGCCGTGAAGGAAGCTTTTGCCTTTGTTTTACCCTTTTTCTTTAAGAAGTAAATAAAGTATTTTTATTATTGCTGGGTAAAGAAATCGATCGTTGGCTGGCTCTATCGCTTTATCTCCTTGGACTCTTGGGGTGTCTGCAGGTGGGGGCGCATTGTAGGTGGGGCACGTGTGTCAGTGAGTGAGAAGCTCGTCAACGTGGCGGGTACTTGAGCGGTGATGAGACGAGCGGGTAAATTAACGGGTAAGGAACGGAGTTTTATGTTTTGAGTTTTGATGGGGATGCCCCGGATGATGCGGCGACGTCAGCAGGTGACGCCCCTGCTGCCACGTGTGTCTTGGGGTTTGGGCTTCCGGGCCCATTGGGCCTGCGCCGACGCGAGAAAGGGTCTCCACGGACAGTTCATCCCAAGTTTGAGACACTGAGGAGTGGGCCTACTACATATTTGGCCCCACACGCAGTGAGACGTTAGGGCTGCTTTTGTTCGCTCGCGCATCGCTTGGCACGGATCGGGACGCAAGGAATCTTTTGGGGAGGGGTGACATCAGTCGGACCAACCACTGGCCGCCACGTCGCCCGTGCAAAGCTTATGTCCTAGCGAGCAGTGCGCAACACCATCCAAAAATTGCACCACTTTTAGCTAAAATTATACATAGCAGTTACTAATTTTTTAATTATTCAATTAAAAATACATATAAAGAAAGGCGCTGTTATATCTCTGTGACGCAACAATATCCAAAAATTGCACGACTTTTAGCTGAAATTATACGGTAGCGGTTATTAGTTTTTAAATTATTTGATTAAAAATACATACAAATAAATGCACTGTTATATCTCTATGGCTAATATAAAGGAAAAAATATGTTAAGAAAGTTAACATGTTTTAAATTGCTTTTAGCTTCTAAAAATCAAAAGACAGAAGTCATTGCTATTTATAACGGGTCCCTCTAAGCCCGCGAAGAATTTCTATGAGCAACGGGCGCCGGGCGTCTAGGAGGCATGGGGCCGCATCATTTTGGACAGAGCGCAAGCAAATTCGACCAGTGTCTTGCACATTCGTGTGCCGTGCCGAGACATCGTCATGCGTGTGACATGCAGTGTAGTGGAATTGTTGACATATATGGCACTGTTGCAATGTTTTTTATATCAATTTTGGCCTCCTAACTCTCTTTTTTTTGCAAAAATAGCCACTCTCCTCGAGCTCGGAAGGCGCGACAGACAACATGTGTCACTTGCCGCACCACCATAGCTCGGTAGGTAGGGTGGGGCATGGCTATCACGAGCTGGTGCAGTGTATCAGGCGGGCAGGCCCAAGTAGCATAATAAATGATTTGTGAGTATAAATTATGTACACAACAATTGTATACTCTATGATAAGCTTTCAAAACAATTAACTCATTTGAATGAAAGCGTTTATCTTTGAATTTATTTCTAGTAAAGCTTCATATATGGTTATCATTTATCATCCAATCATTAATACATAATGAAGGGAGACAAATACATTGTGACAACTTGATTGCAAATTATTGAATTTTAAATAAATCATGAGTATATATGAACTACACAAGTTTTATATACTTAAAAGGATAGGTTTTAAAGTATATATTCCAAATAAGTGGAAAAAGGAACATGAATCAATACTAATTTATATACTTAAAAGGATAGGTTTTAAAGTAGATATTCCAAATAAGTGGAAAAAGGAACATGGATCAATACTAATGAAACCGTAAAATATAGAGTGAACTCTCCCTAAATATGTGTATACAAGAATGTGTAATAAAAACAAGTGCACATATTCAAGTCAGACTTTTAGTAGAGTTCAACCCATATTTTGGATCCGAGAAATGCAACAAGATATAAGTAATATGACATCGAATGCATACCTCCATGATTTTTATATTTTAAACAAATGAGACTAGATAATGTAATACTTCAACAAATAAGTTAGTCTCATATATAGATTTGCCATTTAATAATATATTTGGATGTGAGAAGTGCAACAAGATATAAGAATAAGATGTTGAATATATATCTCCATGATTTTCACGTTCTCATCCAAATAAGACTAAGTAATAACATACTCAACAAAAGAGCTAGTCTCATATTAAGATTTGTCATTAATGAGTTAAGCTCATATTTAGATTTGTCATTAATCAAGTTTGTCTCACATTTAGGTTTGTCATTAATCAAGTTAGGCTCACATTTAGATTTGTCATTAATCACCAAAACCAATCTAATTGTAGTTTGAACTTACAGTATGGCTCCACCATATAGGAGAAAATAAGGTGACAGGTCATAAGCTAGTACTCCCTATCCTCACACTTCTCTGATAGTCTGAAAGGAGCTGTCTCGAAAATCAATCGTGTGGTACACATCATCCAGACAAGGCTACCATCATCCAATGTCTCGAACATGTTGTAGAAATTCGGGTACGATCGTCATGGGCTCTCCCTGTGTAAGGTCAAGGAGGCCGACTAAAGAGGGTGAATATGAGCTTCTAAAATTCTATTTGGCTAAAACTGAGTTTATGTGTAGAAGAATAAATCATATTGGTTTTGCACAAGTAAAGTCTAAATCAACTAGTCTCACTAAGTGCACAACAACCTAAATCTATGTCAAAGTTTGCTATCCTAGGGTGACAAATAATCAATTTAATTCTAAGAATATAGAATGCTTAAATATAAATTGAGCACAAAAAAGTAAACAACAATAGCATAGTTTCGTTTTACTGTGGTATTCAAAGATTTACCGGTCTTCCTTAGTCCACGTTGAGGTAAACTCAAACAAATTAGACTTTTTCACAAATTAAGCCAAATACCTCAATCGCACTAGTGGTAGCTCTTTCCCCCTCTGGGTAGGTAAGCTCCAATCTTTACAACACGCTGGGTCTTCTCATAACCTTCTTTGCAAGATCACCAGATAGGACGACTCCAACGCCGTCTAGTAGTTGGCAACCCCAAAGAGTAACAAGCTAAGCGCCTTGCTTGACTCTCACCAAGTGCAACACATGCACAAGCTCAAATGGATACTCAATCTACCTTTAGATGCAATATATGTAACTAGAAATATTTCTCCTTACTCACAAGGTGCAACACATGCACAATTGAGAGGAAAAGCTCACACTAGCTTAAGAGAATGAAATATAGTGCCAAATGATTGTCTCACAACCGGTCAAGGGGGTATTTGTAGCCCCCACTACAAAAACTAGCCATTGAAAACGAAACTTAGGAATCTGGCAGTACTGTAGGCACAAGGGCCAGTAATACCGCTCCCCTCGTAACGGCTATAAAACTAGTCGTTACAGCTGCTATTGGAAGTACCGCCCACACAGGGTCCAGTACTATCGCTCGGTCCAGTTTGACCACCATGAAGGCTAGTCGTACCACAAGATTTCAAACCAAAAATTGGCGCTATCTGAAAAATATCTACTAGCAACAAATGTTTGGTAGTACCACATAGCCGGTCGTACTGCACCATATAGACCGGTACTACCGGAGGTCAGTTTGACTGCTCACATAAAGCCGATCTGATCGCCATAGTAATATCGCTATATACAGGCCGGTAGTACCGGATGCCATTTGTAACACCCCCATTTTTATGGACTGGAATGTCGTTACCTTCCGTAATAGCCCAGGAGTTCAGTTATGGACAGAAGAAGTATCATGCCTACTCACGAACATTTAAAAGAGGTTAATTTAATTGAAATAAGACCTACTGGCCAATTTTAATATCAATGCGGGTGTCCAAACCCGAAACTTAACTTACATACAGAAGAGCCGAAGAAAACTCCACAGGAACGCTTGAGTGCAGACGTAACCCTAACACGAACTCTCGCAGCATCTTCTTTTCTTCTAGTATCTATGGGGGAAAATTTTGCAAGTCTGAGTACTCCAACCCCGTACTCAGCAAATCACATGTGGAAAATACTATATAACTATATGCCAAGATTCTCAAGGGAAGGGAGTATAGTGTTTTATTAAGAGGTGGATGCAATTTTATTTGCAAACAAATAAAATTTAAAGTAATTGCTCCTTAAGGTCAGGGGTTTTCTGTCATCAGATAAAACTTCATCATTACTCAAATTAACAACATCAGAAACACTACTTATGCCTCATTGTTGGAATCACCCAATTAACACAGCTTCATTAACCAGAAGCATGGCATATTCGAATACCATTTATTTCACTCTGCAGAGCTGCCCTGCTTTACCCACAAGATCTCTTAACTCCACGTCTGGCTTTAAGAAATCAAGGCTTTTCACTGCTCAATTCTTTTATATAGCCTCCACCTAGTAGACCTCCCAATAAGCTCAGGCTGCCCCTAACTTATCTTAGCCTACTATTGTGCGGCACACATAACACATGATCGAAGTTCAGATCGATCGGTCAGATTGTTCAAATAACATAACCAACTTCCATACGACCCTGCTTGACCCCTTCCGTATGGACTCGCACTTTGCCTCCGACTGCTTTTGTAGAGATTCAATCGAACTTGAGCAGCTACTAGACCAGGGTTGACGTATCAACACTTGTGGTTGGGTGATCATTGTGTCTTTTACTTGGCATAAGGGTCTTGTCCTTTTATTTTCATGAGGTCCACAACCTCCATCTTAGGGTAAAGCGGTGAGCGAAAACCGTCTCACAGTTTTCCCACAACACTCTTACCTTAAACTACACGAGCATCACCGGCCTAGGGTACGGTGTCCCATACCACCCTACCCTCTCCGGGTTTTCCAAACCTACCAGCCAACAGCCAAAGTCACTTAGTAGTATAAAATGTTGAATGCGATGATCTATGTATGTTTATACCATATTTTGATAATTACTAAGGTTGTCAAGGTGAATATGGCCATCAATGTAAACAGTGCTTTTTCAGTGGTAGGATTTATCTAAATAGCATGAAATTCTAAACATTTTATTTTAAGCAATTACATTCACAATTATCAATAATGAAAATACTTTAAGTAAATAATATAAATTTCATGGGATTCAATATGATCAAAAACATGTGACTTGCCTTCTTTTTATTGCCCTTGATCTTCTTGACCACTTCAATTGCTTTTGATGTCTTTCGATCTTCTTGACGAAGTCAATGGTTCTGCCTTGCGAGATACAAGTTCGGTCGGGTTAAACCGATCCGACCGAATCCGATTTACCGAATCCGCTTTGATGTTAGGATATCGATTGACCATCGATATGTCTTCAAGTTTGCGTTAGTGCTCTATTTGATGTTTTATTTTCTTTTGCAATGGTAAAATAAAAAATCACTATGTCGTCATTTATTGCATCGCATTCCTTATAAACAATTAGGTGCATTTATTGGGTTAATCGACCGATCGACACGGAATCGATCGATGCGAGATGCAAGAAAAATATGGGTTAGGAACAAAATGCTAGATACAAGCTGGGAACAAAACAAAACAAGAGTGCATAAAAGAAATAGGTTGGTTGGGTGGAATTGTGGAAACACGCCAACCAAGAAATACCTGGTCCGAAAATCCTAGAATTGTCGCTTCCGTTTTCTTTGGAACGTAAGAAATGATCTGATTTTCTATAGTGTAACCAGTTGCTTCAAATGTAACATGCGACACACGAAAAATGCATGGAAACACGCCAGGTCATGCGGCTAGCATCGAGCTGAGCATGATGAAATCTTCATGTGTCTCGCCAGTAAAAGAAGAAAAAAAAAATGATCAGAATGTTCAGTATCTGACAAGAAAGAAGAGTATACGCCTCGTAAAGCTCTAGAATTTTGAGATGTTGACGAGATTAGAAGGTGATTTGTTCACCACCTCCCAGCTGCACCCTGTACCAACGCCGCGAGCCTTGCCCACGTAAAGAGCTGGAGATTGTAAAAATGCCTCGTCCCCTTCACCGCTGCAACGAGTAACCAAACTTGCAAGCTTTGCAGACCATACGATCTTGTACAGAGCGGCTGCCATGTGCTGTTGTTTAAGATTTCTAGTCACGCAGTACCACGCTAAACAAGTTACTGGCAAGGAAGGCTTGCACCAACGCACCTGACAGGATTATTTTAAAGCAGCAAATCGAGCAAATTCCCCATCTTATGATTATCACTGGATAATGAAGGTGTCACATAACATAATTAATCTACCTATTTCTGCAAGGGAAATCAATAACCTATCATGCATTAACTAACCATCATCGCAGTGTAAATAATAAGCCAAACATCATGTGCAGCAAACATATTTCCAGCTCCAGAAACGAACTAACAAAGCTAGAAAAATGCCAATGAGCCATCCAATGAGGTGTTCCAAAAGAGTGCCTCTAGATAAATTCTGCATCCACGTTTCCTGACTTTGGCCAACACCACTCCCGCAACCCTCCCCACATTTTTTTGTATACTTTTGCAGTGCTGCTAGTGTTAGCTACACATTTGGTGAGCTACGCTTAACCACCTCCATCGCCATTTCTTGCGCGCACACAAATACACAATTACACAAGTGAGCTCCAACCACCGCAACCACCTTCTTGACCCCCTCCTAAACCCAAGCTACCACCGCTATTTCCCATTTCTCTCTCAGTTTCTCGCTTCCTTGGCAACTTAGGTCCCGTCTGGTTTGTCATAAGAGGTTTTCGGTTTTTAGCTTTTGACTGAAATAATATTATAACGTCTGTTAGTTTTTTCAAGGCATTCAATTAAAAAAATAATTAAAAATGAAAAAAATACCATCATATCTTCACGGACATATTAAAAAAAAGAGAGAGAAAACCATTTACACGGCTAATATGTTCTAAATTCTAAAAATTAAAAGATAGAGATCAAAGCTATTTGCAGCGCGCCTTAACCAATTCCAACTAACAAAAAGAAACCCCACGAAGCAGCCAATCCCTCTCACCAACCTTTGCTACTTTCGAGTTGACTGCTCAAGCGCAAAGAATGGTTACAACTACAATGCCCAGAGTCCAAACCAACATCGCCAATTCTCTCTTGCTGTGCCAGGGACAGCAAGGTGGCTTGTGTGCAAGGCAAATATATAGCGGCGGAGATAAGGGAAATGTGGGCTTGCTTGCCGGAGCGGAGCGCCGAGCACGATGTCGAGGTTTGTCGACAAGTTGCCGTTCTTTGATCGGAGGTCGTCGCCGATGGAGGAGGCCGGGGATATCCCGCGCAGCGGCCTCCTCCACTTTCACCACCACCACTACCACCAGCCGCACGGCGCCATGATGTCGCCGCAGCCGTCGCCGCCCACGAAGCAGTCGTCTTTGACGCTTGTGCAGTTCCTGAAGCACGTCAGCGACGCGCGCAGCGCCGCGTCGTCGCCCAACTCCTCGTCGTCGCACTACACCATCGAATTAGGGGGCTCCATGCCGGGGTCCACCGCTAGCGAGAGCGAGCACACGCACAAGGGTGGCGGCGACGGCTCGCTACTGCCGTTCGTGCTCAAGTTCACCGACCTCACGTACAGCGTCAAGCAGCGGAAGAAGGGGTCGTGCCTGTCGGCGCTGCCGTTCCGGCGCGGGGAGCCACGGCCCGAGGTGCCCCGGATGAAGACACTGCTCCATAACGTCTCTGGAGAGGCCCGGGAGGGCGAGATCATGGCGGTGCTCGGCGCGAGCGGGTCCGGCAAGAGCACGCTCATCGACGCGCTCGCCAACCGCATCGTGAAGGAGAGCCTCCACGGCTCCGTCACGCTCAACGGCGACTCCATCGACAGCAACCTGCTCAAGGTCATCTCGGCGTACGTGATGCAGGACGACCTCCTGTACCCAATGCTTACCGTCGAGGAGACGCTCATGTTCGCCGCCGAGTTCCGCCTGCCGCGCTCCCTCCCAACCAAGGAGAAGAAGAAGCGGGTGCAGGCGCTCATCGATCAGCTCGGCCTGCGCAACGCGGCCAACACCATCATCGGCGACGAGGGGCACCGCGGCGTGTCGGGCGGCGAGCGCCGGCGCGTGTCCATCGGCGTGGACATCATCCACGACCCCATCGTGCTGTTCCTCGATGAGCCCACCTCCGGGCTCGACTCCACCAGCGCCTTCATGGTGGTGAAGGTGCTGCAGCGCATCGCGCAGAGTGGCAGCGTGGTGGTTATGTCCATCCACCAGCCGAGCTACCGCATCCTCGGCCTCCTCGACCGCCTCCTGTTCCTTTCCCGAGGCCAGACGGTGTACTACGGCCCACCGAGCGCGCTGCCGTCCTTCTTCCTGGACTTCGGCAAGCCCATCCCGTACAACGAGAATCCGACGGAGTTCGCGCTCGACCTCATCAAGGAGCTGGAGACCATGCCGGACGGGGCCAGGGACCTCGTCGAGCACAACAAGTCATGGCAGAAGCGCATGGCCCCCAAGATGAAGCACCAAGACGACGGGCACTGCGAGAAGCCGTCGCTCTCCCTGAAGGAGGCCATCAGCGGCAGCATCTCGCGCGGGAAGCTCGTGTCCGGCGCGACCGACGGAACCGTCGAGGTGCCTTCGGAGTCTTCGGGGCCGGCGCCGTCAGTGCCCAAGTTCGCGAACCCATTCTGGATCGAGATGGGGGTGCTGACCCGGCGCGCGTTCATCAACACGGTACGCACGCCGGAGATCTTCATCATCCGTCTGGCCGCGGTGCTGATCACGGGGTTCATCCTGGCGACCATCTTCTGGCGCCTGGACGACTCGCCCAGGGGCGTGCAGGAGCGGCTGGGCTTCTTCGCCATCGCCATGTCCACCATGTTCTACACCTGCGCCGACGCGCTGCCGGTCTTCCTCAACGAGCGATACATCTTCCTCCGCGAGACGACCTACAACGCGTACCGCCGCTCCTCGTACGTGCTCTCCCACACCATCGTCGGCTTCCCCTCGCTCATCATCCTCTCCTTCGCCTTCGCGCTCACCACCTTCTTCGCCGTGGGGCTGTCCGGCGGCGCCGAGGGGTTCTTCTTCTTCGTGGCCATCGTGCTAGCCTCCTTCTGGGCGGGGAGCGGGTTCGCGACGTTCCTGTCCGGCGTGGTGACGCACGTGATGCTGGGTTACCCCGTGGTGGTGTCGACGCTGGCCTACTTCCTGCTCTTCAGCGGCTTCTTCATCACCCGGGACAGGATCCCGCGGTTCTGGATATGGTTCCACTACGCGTCGCTCGTCAAGTACCCGTACGAGGCGGTGATGCAGAACGAGTTCAGCGACCCCGGGCGGTGCTTCGTGCGCGGGGTGCAGATGTTCGACAACACGCCGCTGGCCGCGCTGCCGGCGGCGGTCAAGGTGCGGGTGCTGCGGGCCATGGGGGCGTCGCTCGGCGTGGACATCGGCACGAGGACGTGCATCACCACGGGGCCCAGCTTCCTGGCGCAGCAGGCCGTCACCGACCTCACCAAGTGGGACTGCCTCTGGATCACCGTCGCGTGGGGCTTCCTCTTCCGCATCCTCTTCTACGTCTCGCTGCTGCTCGGGCGCAGGAACAAGAGGAGGTAGAGTAAACAGTGTGGACTATTGGGTGGTCTTCTCTTGTAATTTTCTTGTCAACTTTTTTTTCGATCTTTAATTACCAGCGTGTGATTAAGATGGAACGGGAGTTATTCGGTGCGTGTAAATTTGCTTTAAGTGTTGAAAGAAACGAGGTAAGTGCATGAATTTAGGGCCTGTTTGGATCGCCTAGAACTAATTATTAGTTCACTAGTTGGTGGACTAAAAATTAGGTGACTAAAAATTAGTCACGTGCTGTTTGGATACATGGACTAAAAGGTGGTGACTTTCATGGGCAAAGACATTTATACCCCTATATTTGTTAGTGTGTTGCATGTGGAGTAGTGGAGAAAGGGTAGCAGGGGTATTTTCGTCTTTTGCTGTCTGGTACTACCTTTTAGTCCACAATTAGTCCACATTTGCCAACTAATGAACTAATAGCTAGTTGGGGATGAACTAAAAATTAGTCTAGGTATTAGTTCACCTGTTTAGATGGACTAAACCTAAACTTTAGGTGACTAAAATTAGTCAAGGGATTCAAACAGGGCCTTAGTCATAATTCCAGGATTAATAATTAAAAATAGACAATTTCAAGTACAATAGAATGACAAGAGCATGAATAAAATCAACACATGACAATAAACCAATCTCACGTTATATATATGGAATCATATAGGTTAGAACAAGAGAACACAATCAATTAGTATATTGCTAAAATTATTGTTTTATGATTGTGTCCTCGGACCTCGGCTGCACTTGTATTACAAAAAAAAAGACCACCTCCACACAGTTGGTCAAATTCTTTAATCAATGATATAAGTGATTACTCCTAGATAATTCTGCTAGTTTTTGATATCAAAATTTACCACCTGAATCTATTGCAATTCAAGAATAGCAACAATGTAATATATTGCACTAACAGGACATAAATTAAACAATTATATCAATAACAACAGAATATAACCATAATTGAGCCTTCGGCAAGAACTGAACAGCAACATGCAAATGTGGCCAATAACTCAATAACTACCAGAATATCCTAAATAGTCACAAATACCTCAATTAGACCACCAATCCTCATCAGACATTCGATTTCCCACAATTAATCATACCGAGTCTCACAGAACTAGTGTATATAATCAATTAAACAGATATGATAGAACATTAGAACGGCACACTACTATATGATTAACAATAATAAACATCTGATAATACTCATGATGGAGTGGCACTCGAAGCCACTAAGAAGCAAATTGGCTAGACACATCGCAGTCGACGCTGACATAGAAAATCTATCACCACTGACTAGGTCATAATTTCACAGTATGGTTCTGGAGATATAAAGCCATCTTCCTGTACTAAAGTGTCAGAACAAGAAGTCGATGTACTCAAGGATGCCGCACAAGACACAAGCCTTACAGAGCAACAACCAAGTCCTTTGAGGAGCAAAACTTCCCAAACCTTCGCCAAACCGAACCCAACACCACCAGTACAACACCACCACCACAACACCCTCACCCATAAAGGAAGCCTCCTCAAGGTACGGCACACCGACGTCGACCAAGAATCGGCACCAGTCGGCTCGGCCCTCCACGAAGTCAATCAGCACCACTTACCAAATGACGAGTTGAAGGACTTCAAGTTGTTGGAGATGACCGGTTCAATGCCTCCTCTGCTGCTGCTGTCATTGGAGACAAGGAGGCGCAATCGATTGGATCTAATCGATGAAGAGGAGCCCTCGATGGAGAAGAAGATGGAAAAACGAAGAGGATTCAGCTCCCAAGGAGAAGGCCTAGCCCAGGGATAAGAAGGGAGGAGGGAGAAGACATTTTCTGTGAAAGGGCAGATAACAAGTTACGGACTTATAGATTGTTGCGCTTGCGTCAAATGCTCAAGTGACCGTTTTTTCAGAAGATGCAGGGAAGAGGTAAACAGTATGGGATTCTAGATTTGCAAGAACCTAACGTGGAATAGTCGCTTTAGGGCCATGCTTGCCTTCTAATTTCTGTTAGGTGTCCATTGTCAAATTTCCTGAAGCCTGATGAAGAATAAACCTGGGTCCTGGCCTGGTCTGCAGAAGAAATGATTAGGGTATTTCCAGTGCAGACATAGCAAAATTATGTCTACTACTCTTCACGTCATTTAAAAACAACAATAGACACAACTTTCTCAATGCATAGTATCTATCGGTAGACCAAATCAATAAATATACCATCACCCATGTTCTCCTCTCCCTCCCACATCTCACCGCTCTCCACCTCCCCCTCCGTCGTTGGTCTCCCAACTCGCTAGCTCCCTCTATCACCTCCAATGGCCACCAGCGCCCTCTCTATCCCCAACGGCCGTTGGCACCCTCCCGCCATCACCGCCCCTCTCTCTCAACCTCCCTCACCACCGCCCCTCTCCTCTCTCTATAGCTGCTACCGACCGGATCTAGCCAGAGCCGAACCAAAAGCAACCATATCCGACTGGTGGCTCCCGGATCTGACAGTATAGAGCGAGGTGAAGGCCCATCACGAGGCAATGGTGTGTTAGGGCCGGTGGACGGTGGTAGGCCGGTGGGCATGGTGGCATAGTTTAATGCACTGGGCCTTACAAATAGTATAGGTAGACATAACCTTTCTCCCTAATGCATGCTTTTGATATGTGTTTCTTGTTGGTTTGTGTGCCAAAGCTGTGTCTCATACAAGACATAGCTTTCATCTCTTCCTTAATTTTCTCCTCAGCTCAATGTGAATCTTAAGTGACACCCTATGGATACAGCTGATATCACTACATTAAGAGTGCCCTTAGCGGAGTGTCAGCCCATAAACGGTGAGGTGCGGTTAAATCTGCATGGTTAGCTTCGGATTGTTGATTTACACAGGCCAACCGCACTTGTACTTGGCCCAACGCCTGTTTACTGGTATGCAGCCAATGCAGGCCGGGCTCCTGCCCAGTGAAGAGTATCATTTGCTCGATACATACGGCCCATTACAAATTTGGGACCATGGTACCACAAGGTCAACAAGAAATTTTTTTAGAAAGAAACTCTATTTGGCACCCCGATAATGCACATTTCTTGATAAATGCGCCTGTAGTGGTTTTCTTTCTTTCTATTTTTGAAACCGACTGTTGAGTTCTTTCTGATCAAACTGGTACTTAGATGATCAACAAACTAACTGCTGAATTCTTTCTTTCTATTTTTGAAATCGACTGTTGAGTTCTTTCTGATCAAACTGGTACTTAGATGATCAACAAACTCTACTGGCCAAAAGACAGCAGTCCTATACCGCTGGATGCAGCGAAGACCATCGATTTGTAAGTTGCGCGCGTGCAGCTCGCTTCTGTCGCTTGAACTCCTTATCAGGAATTTGGCGAAGACCCGTGCTAACTACACAAGCAAATGAAGTTTCTTACGCTGATGGGGCAGAGAGATCGCATGCAGTCGCCGCTGGCGTAAATTAAATTAATCTCGTGAACGATGGAACAGCGCACCTAACACCCCAAGGTTACCTATTGATCCGTAGGTTTCTTTCTTGCTTGCCTCCGTTGCTAGCGCCGTACTAACTTAACACTATGTTAGTTAATCTGGAGAAATAATTAACTCCTCAGTACGTCAGCAGAAAGAATATAACCTCACACTGACATACTACTCCTTCAAGATCAGCAGATGTAACTCTTTCAGAATTCCCTCTCCGTTCGCAAGACCTTTCACACTTGCAATTAATTATTTCTTTCCCAGGTGATTAAATCAAGTATGACTCGAAACCAAAATATTTTGCTCTAAGGCTTATTTCTAAACACTAAACATCTCATTCTGAAAAAGTTTAGGCGGTTAGAGATCAACCATGTTATTTGTCATGAGCATTTGCAACTAATTTACTGGGTCTCTACAAATGCCTCCGTGGTGACGATGCCTGGAATCAACAGTGGAATTCATACAGTATCAATTTCTTCTGAATGAAGTTATCCAGCAACAGAAGTTATGTAACTTTGCTAGTATTTCGTTAGACATCGCGTACCATGGTCAAAACAGTAATACACGAAGGATCACAATTTATAGCTAATGACAGTAACGCGTACCATGGTCAAAACAGTCACGCGTAGTTAATTATGATTAATTTGGTATAATGGAAATTGAGGCTACCTTAACCACCAAGAAACTCTGACCAAGACCGAGCTATGCAGTTCCATGTGCAGAAACGCAACGGTAATGCGATGGATTATGGGATAGTTAGATCCCTTTTGATCCATCAAAATGTCAATGGGGAATTTTCTAGTCACTCGCTAGTTTGACATGCTAATATCATTTGTTTTCAATCATATTCCTATGACATAAGATGTCTGTATTTTAAATTTGTTACTTTGAAGATGGCAGAAGACGGGGACTGAAACATTGCACACTCGTATATATGTCAGCATTTGAACTTCATCAGTTCCTACCCTGGTTTAGTCCAAATTATCTCGGAATGGTTACTGGCACAAAATATACGCTTATAAAAACGATTTTGCTGCTATCGCTACTGGAGGTAATGTTCCAGTATACGGCACCAATGCATGCTTGCTCAAACCTGCTTACTTTCCCAAAAAAAAAAGTTCTGACGAGTTAGTGTAATGAAATTATTTTCTTTTGTTGCGAGGATAATGAAATTGTTTTCGAATCTGTTTCATTACACGTTTTTTGTTAGGAAATGATACGGCGCATATGTCCGAAGCGAGAAGGAAAAATCGGACGTCTCGCCCCAATAACTCGTTCACATGGGGCTAGTAAGACTTATTTGTAGTCCAACACCATATCTACATTCACCAAAATGAGAGCCTCCTTATTCACTCATTTCTTATCCAATTTCCCATCCATGAGGCCACCAGCATCTCCCCCCCTTCTTGGTTCCTTTAGCCAAGCCACCAAAATCGAATTCTCTGACTAGCTATGTCTAAGCACCTCCCTCCTATGTGTAAGCACACAATCTCCTTCCTTATCTCTCCACACACGGCGGTGACCTATCCTTAGGCCATCAGCTAGCTTCTTTTGCTCCTCTATCTCTTCCCCCTCTAGTGACCGCAAGGGGGCCAGCTTGCCCCACCAAATTTGTGCCTCCCACCCAACGTCGAGAAACCAAGATTGGCTGCTGCTGCCTCCTGCTTTGAGCTCATATTATTGGCACTTGGCTACGCCCATCCATCTCAAGCAAATTGTTGCAAGTGTTTTTCTCAATTTGTTGCCCCTCTTTTCTTAATTATTGCATAAAGTATTTAGCTTTGTTGTGGTATGTTATCTCAAAACATTGTAGTAAATTATGTTGTGTTGCAATCAAGGTGATGACTTATTGCACTCGAGCATTTTGTTTTTGCTACAACAAGAGTGACATTTTGTTGCAATTTGTTGTTGCCATGGACTATTGCGATGTATTTTTCTTCAAATATTGTCGTAAGTTGCTTTTTATGTTTGCAATCGAGTTGATGATTTGTTGCACTTATCATTTTTTGATTAAGATCTAGTAACAAAATGCAACTTTGTTACAATTCGGGTGATTTATGACATAACAATATTTTTTTATTGCAATGGAGTAATTATTTTGTTGCACATTTTTGTTAAAATGGATCGTTGCAACAAGTTATTTGTGATGTTGTAGAAGGTATTTTCAATTATTTCATATGCATCTTCAAACTGTTGCAGGGATACAATATCTTTTTAGAGATAGATTTATTGTTTTTGGAATTATTTACGCATGGAGTAAGCATATCTTGAGGCCATAATGGCAATGTCGAGCTCAATGGCCACCATCAACCAGTTCCTCTTACCGCTCTATCTATTCCTTCTCCAGCGGCCACGAGGAGAGGGCACCATGGCGACGGCGTTCAGAAGTGCATCGGACCGCTCTTGCCCCACCAAATCTATCCCTCCTACTGACATGGAGACACCGGGGATTGGCTGTTGTTGCTTCCTACTTTGAGCTTGTGAGTCGTTTCATTGCCACCGGCCACGCAACAATACCCCATGAGTGAGCATGAGAAAGAAAGCAGGGGTGGATATGGTGTGTTTTTGCTAGGAGAAATCGAGCAGTGAAAGTTCCTCATGGGCAAGTCCTGCGGTAAAACACAGCATACGAAGCTAGTATTTGGATCGAACATCTATGTGCTAGTTGCTCCCTTTTTTGTTTGGTTGTGCGGATCAATTAGTTCGATAGAATAGTCATAAATTTTTCAGTCCTAGAAACTAAGTCTATTTGACCCCTCAACTATTGCGAAAGTCTAGATTTTAACCCTAAACTATAAAATCGGGCAACCATGCCCCTTCAACTATTAAAATCGTATATTTTACACCCCTACCATTCCACCCTAGTTTTGCTCCGAGACAGTGCCGACGTGAAAGCAGTTTTTACATGTAAGCCTTGTTTTAGGTGACATGGCACCCCTGTCATCTACCTCTCCCTCCCCTAATCATCCCCACTGACGGCGGTAATCAATGAGCACAGGGTGGCTGTAGGAGCAAGCAGGTGGGCAAGCGAGCATTGCGTGTGGCCGTGGGCTTGCTAGGGCGCAACGAACATCCATGGGCTCCCCAAGCACGGCAATAGAGGCACGACGAGGTGTCGGAGGTGGTAGAGATGGAGAAGGAGGGCAGATGGGCAGAGGAGTAGGAGGAGAGGTAGCCACAACAGTTGCCGAAGCTTCTCTTGAAGGTGGTCCAGCGTGTGTAGGCATCCGATAGCGAGCGAAGGTCTCCACAGAAGGATGTGATCTCCTGCTACTACCGAGGTCGAGGATGCCACCCATGTCACCTCGCTTAGAGGCGCGTGGGTTTAGGAGCCTTGCGTGGGAGTTGTGTCCATCGACGTTGCGCGCACTAGCCACTACCTTGCGTCTGTCGGCACAGCGCACTATGGTGTTGACATGACAAGTGCCACCATAGCGTTGAGGGTGGACAGGCGAAGTTGGAAGAAGTAGGTGGCACCGGTGGTGAGAAGGAGAAGCTGTAGGAGGTGGGTAGAGGTGCCATTGGGATTAGATTTAGGGGAGAGGGAGAGAAGAATAGGAGGGAAGAAGAAGAGGGAGAGGAGGAAGATGAGGTGGGGTGGAGGCTGACGGATGGGCCCATTGCCACATGTCAAAACCACTATTATGTTTGTGCCATGTGAGTTTAAAACCGGGTTTGAATAGCCTTGAGGGGATAAAGTACCTGGTATTGACAGTTGCAGAGGGTTAAACACCCAATTTTGTAATTTGAGGTTGAAATCCAGACTTTCGCAATAGTTGAAGGGGTTGAATGGACTTATTTCTTCTTTAGTTAGTTGGTACTTGTTCATAATGTAGGATATGTCATTTTTCGAAACATAATGCTATACATTTGTCGAATGATAATATTTGTGCAAATCATTCAAATTTCTGATATTGTGATTTGCTTAGAGATTTGTCATAAGATTGAAAAATAGTAAAAGTCTGACGAGTTTGCTATTGCACAGTCGCCTTCAAAATCATTTCAGAATGTTACATGGTCTGTCTTCAAAATCGAGAAACACACAGATCAAATCATTCAAAAATATTAATGAAGACATTCTGAAATGATTAGCATGCAACATGCAAACATCAAATCAATTACACACCTAGCACCGAGAGCCCATCATTTCCCCCTAAAGCCACTCATATCTGAAAGCAATATCAAGTCGCCATAACCCTACAAATTCCAACAGTGAAAACCCAAATCTGAACAGATCGGATGGAATCTTTGAAATCAAGCAACAAGCCAACAAAAAATGGCCATAAGAGCATGTACAATACAGACGTTTAGAAAGATGCTTAGTAATGAAAAACTGTTTTTTCTTGCCACATAAGATAGATAAGGCACTTATTTTGAAACATCAATGCTTAAATAAGCACCGGTGCTTAGCAGGTGGTTATGTGTATAGCTATATCTAATTAATAGATAATATAACATCTAAGCACTCATAGAAGATATGCTTGCATTGGAGGAAATAACTTTTGCATAGGTGCTTGATGATGTGGTTATATTCTCTCTCTTTAAGCATTCATATATAACATCTTGTATTGTACATGCTCTAAAGCCTAAATTTTCTCAATCACAAGCAGGGCATTGGGTAGTAGTTGCAGGTCTGAAAAAAAAGAAAAAATTACACAACTAGCAGCCACAGCCACTCCCTATCACCCGTGCTACAGCGCTTCCCACTCGTAGGCCGTGTCCCCACAACTGCAGCGCTCGGCCGCGCGCCGCCGGTCGACGCCTTGCTCTTTTTCCACTTTCGATCCGTTCGAACCACAGACAAAGAAGAGTCATGGTCTCATGGACGAGATGAGTTATCCGAATAAGCTAACAGGTCGGGTTCATCGGCATTTAATTGATCAGACGACTGCACAGGTAACTCATCGGCAACTCGTAGAAGCGACGACGCTCGCCGGCAACTCGTTGACAAGAAACCGCACACGAACAAGAATGCCAAGAACCTCCTCTCTCCGCCGCCTCCCTCAAATTTATCGCCAACCAGTTTGCCGAGGAGATGAAGAGCCACAAAATCATTTTGGCCTTTTCGTCTCTCGAACCCTCTGCTAGGACACCAGTGTTGTTAGAACCGGACCAGCCATCGACACGGTCTAGGTCTCAGGTCACTGACCCAGTGGTTGGACCGGTGAATCATCGATTGGACTGCATGTTTTTAAATTAATTTTTTGTAAAAATATATGTCTCAAAGAATAGCAAAAAGGATCAACAATGCAATAGTAGAACTAGGGAAGTATCCATTGTTAGACGTAATCTTGACTTGGTATTTGCATGAGTTGTGGGCTGCTGCATGTAGTTGAATAGGTACACGTTGGTTAGTCGTTGAGTTAGTTTTGAGTTGATAAGCTCGCCTGATGAGTGGCGTGCACTGTTCGGATCGTGGCGCATGAAGCGCTCAATTTCTGTTGCTCTTTGCTCTATAAAAGAAACATAGAGGAAAGCCTGAAATGAGGTGAAGAGTTGAGCAATATCAACTATTGTCTTGCGTATTCATTTTTCCTCCTCTCCATGTGTTCCAGTGTGTTCACTGTATCCATTCTTCTTTGAGCTAAGCAGAGTGAATAACAAAAGTAGCATTCACGTTGTGATCTTTGTTTTGTGTGGGAACGTGTGAGTTTTATTTTTGTCAAGTTTTTTGTTCGAGTTTATCCAGGGCCAACAATTGGTATCAGAGCCATATCAAGTCAAGGTATGTACACGCCGCCGGGCCGCCGCGGCCGCGAGATGGCAGTGCAGCACGTGAGGGAGGTGGGGGTGACTGTGTGTTACCCCGTGCTCACGAGCAGCAACTACTTCGAGTGGTCACTCTTGATGAAGGTAAACATGCAGGCTCAAGGTGTTTGGAATGCTGTCGATCCCGGCGTCGCAGAGTACCGGATCGATAGGATGGCGTTGTCAGCCATCCTCCAAGCGGTGCCACCGGAGATGCTGGCGGCGTTGGCGACGAAGGAGTCCGCGAAGGAGGCATGGGAGACTGTGTGCACGATGCGCATGGGCGTTGAGCGCGTGCGCGAGGCAAAGGCGCAGTCCCTACGCAAGGAGTTCGAGTTGATCCGCATGAAGGAAGGCGAGTCCGTGGATGACTTCTCCATGCGGCTGACGGGCCTCGTCAACAACATTCGTACCTTAGGTGGCATAATGGAAGAGGAGACGGTGGTCAAGAAGTTTCTTCGTGTCGTTCCTTCCAAGTACACCCAGGTGGCCATCTCCATTGAGCAGCTGATCGATTTGAAGACATTGTCCATTGAGGAGCTCACCGGTCGTCTAAAATCCGTGGAAGAGAGGTATCAAATTGATAACAATGAAACTGAATTAGGTGGCCACTTGCTGCTCACGGAGGAGCAGTGGAAGGAACGCATGAAGAGTAAGAAGAAGAAGGGCATTTTCAACAAGGGCAAGGTGCGTTGCTACAACTGCCAAGAGTATGGGCATTACTCTTGGGAAAAGAAACGTGCTAATCCAAATGCTCTTCTTGCCATGGTGGACGCCGACGATGAGCCTACGCTGCTTTGAAGCCCGATGAATAAGTGTTTCAATAATGACAACAAGATTAAGGGGTGATTGTTAGATTAATCTTGTTGTCCTAGTGTCTTTCATGTCTAATTCAATTGCATGGCATGTTGCCGAGTCAGTGTAGTAGGCTTAGTTCAAGTTTGTTGAAGCATGTGGCATGGCAAAACGGCCAGATCAATAGTTCGTAGTGAGTTGATCGGCAGCCAGGAGATGAGTGCACGTATAGGTTACTAGAACTAGCCAAAGCATGAGTTTAGCAAGTCAAGATTAGAGGGAAGATTGTTAGAGGTAATCTTGACTTGGTATTTGCATGAGTTGTGGGCTGCTGCATGTAGTTGAATAGGTACACGTTGGTTAGTCGTTGAGTTAGTTTTGAGTTGATAAGCTCGGCTGACGAGTAGCGCGCACTGTTCGGATCGTGGCGCATGAAGCGCTCAATTTTTGTTGCTCTTTGCTCTATAAAAGAAACGTAGAGGAAAGCCTGAAATGAGGTGAAGAGTTGAGCAATATCAACTATTGTCTTGCGTATTCGTTTTTCCTCCTCTCTATGTGTTCCAGTGTGTTCACTGTATCCATTCTTCTTTGAGCTAAGCAGAGTGAATAACAAAAGTAGTATTCACGTTGTGATCTTTGTTTTGTGTGGGAACGTGTGAGTTTTATTTTTGTCAAGTTTTTTGTTCGAGTTTATCCAGGGCCAACATCCATAGCCAATAAGCAATACTAAAAACTAAATGACAAATGACATAACAAAAGAATATCATCCAAATTGAGCTCTTCTGAAAACAAAAGAATTCAAAGAGTTTAAAATCTGATAATACTGGTTAGAGTAACTTCAGCATTAAAGTAGCAGAACATACAAAAAATCTGTTGCTGAAGTCATTAGAATAACAGTAATACGATTTTCGCATAGTACTTCCAGCTGCACTAATCGGAAAATCTTATCGGTAGTAGAAAATTTATAAATGCAACATTCTAGAAGAGTCCAGATCCAGATGGATTCCATTGACTTCTTTTAAAACAAGCTGGATTTGAAAGAAAGACTATGTTTTATCACTCTCATGCATCAACTCTATATAGAAAAATCGAACCAAATTTTCACATGAACAACATCATTAGCATGGTGCTGGCTAACAAAACTACAGAAGTACAGATTCAACGTAATTAAGAAGGCAAGATATAACATAGTTACCCATGGTATAGTCAAACTAGCCATATTATACAGAATGAAGGATAGCTGATGATAACTACGTTCATGCACTGAATTCTATTGTCTCTAGCAAGATGAAACAAATAAATAAATGATCAGATTGCGACAACACTACCCCACAAAGCCCAGGAAGTATGTGGTCCAGCTAATTTGTTCCTATTGTTACATGTAAGCCACATGAAGGACTAGCAAATCAGCAAAAGAAATTCTACACTATAAAAAGGAAATGAAATAAGCATACCATACAAATATAATAACCAAGAAACCTTCTAGATCTTCTATCTACAAACAATACATTCTACACAACCAGTTTCCAAAACCCTGCCTCCCAATCTGTGCTATCTATGGCATTCCCTTGGAACTGAATGCATACATGATACATGTACTAGTTGACAGCATGCACAACCATGGAACCACAACCAAAAGGAGGGACAAGAGCACATACATTATACTGATGATAGCATGATACTACTGCTAAGTGCTAACTACTACTACTCCGTGGAGAACAGATCAAGAACTAAGGAGATGCAGAGTGTATGACTGTATATATGTAGCCTAATATTGCAAACGAAAGCATCAAAACGCAACACTGAGAGCATGTACTTGTAACCACAAGCAAAGAAAAACAACCGCTAGAGCCAGCTGATGGCCACCTGAACAGTGAATAATTGAATACAAGAGGAAAGAACCGAGTACTTTGTAACTTACATCAGCGTAGAGCATTAAAGATTTAAAGATTGAACTGAAGCTCGTGGGTGGGGAGGACCGGAGGAGATGCAGCCAGCGCGCGTGGGGGGAGGAGATGCAGCCACCGGCCAGCGCGTGTAGGGACTGGGGACTGGGGAGGCCGAGAGGATTCAGAACTTTAGATCTGGTCGCGGCCTTCCGGGGGATGGAAATGGAACTCCAATCGCGGGCGCCAGCGGCAGGCGGAGCACCAAAGGATGGCCGGAGAGTGGCTGCTAGACCGTTGGAGGTGGTGGAGGCATGGAGCGACGTTGAGGGACTTGGGTGAAACCGTGGAAGACTTGCCGTGGCAGCGCCCCATCTGGCTGCAGCTGAGCCTGGCACGCGGCTGGGTGGTTAAAAAAACCTAGTATCTCTAAAAGACAAGTTTACCCATTCATTTTCTCTTAAGAGTTCCTTTAATTTAAGGGTACTCTGTACTTTAGCCTCATGAATAATAACCGGCCGGATCGGTCAAAACCGAGTAGGTCAGCAAGGCCGCTTAAAACCTGCACAGGTTGACTGGTTTTTTTGGCCCGACGGTTGGACCGGAAAAACCCAGACCTAGAAGGTACGTCGGGGCGGTCCGGGTCTGATAACCATGTTGTTGACCTAGTGGACATCACGGCTAGCAGTTGTTCTAGAGTCGCAGCTTAACGAGGAGTCCGACGCTAGGAGCAAGTCGTAGACATGGAAAAAAATGCTTTGGGTTAGGTGGCGCTTTGGCAAAATACTCTTTCAATCAAAAAAATATTGTTTGTATTGGAAATTATGACTCCTGTATAGCTGCTTTATGATGTGGTATTGTTTCTCCCTTTTTAAGTATTTATCTAAGCGTCATTGACCTGGACATGGTCTTATAAGCGGAACCGCGTGCATAAACTACGGAGTTGAACTCCGTTTGTACGACGCGAGCGGCAAGCTTTAAGTTATAGTAGTAGCCCGTCGCATCCATATATACACGCACACAACACAACACAAGCAAGCACAGCACGAGTTTCACAACCATTACCAAGCCTTGGCTCCTACATGATTCTCCTACTGCCCTCTGCCTCGGGCATGCACTGGTGAGCACCGTGAGTCGTGACATGGCTTAAGTTCAGACTTTGTGACACCCATACTCTCCTGCATTTTGTAGCTAGTGAACGACTGAACGTAGTTTAGGTGGTGGTGTAAGTGCAACCATGTCGAGTGGCTTCGGCGGCCGGAGGGCGTCGTCGATGGAGGAGACCGGGGACGCGCCACGCGCCGACCTCCTGCCCGGTAACACACACTCCGACGAAAGGTGCGCTGCGTCCACCCTCAGCCAGCTTCTTGCGATCCGTTCGCCCGGCTCGGTGTCTAAGGCCACCACCGCAGACACGTCCGGGCACCTCGTCGTCGACGTGCAGCCAACGACCAACGACAACGACAATACCCCGCTTGACTTCATCAGCCGCCCGGCCGTCCACTTCGTGCTGGCCTTCGACGACCTATCTTACAGTGTCAAGCGGCCGAGGAGGTCATTTCTCCGGAGCAACCGCATCGACGACGACACGACGACGGGCACTCCCCAAGTCGAGAGCACGAGGATGAGGACTCTGCTCGACGGTATCTCCGGGGAGGCGCGGGAGGGGGAGATCCTGGCCGTGCTCGGCGCGAGCGGCGCCGGCAAGAGCACGCTCATCGACGCGCTGGCCGACCGCATCCAGCGCGAGAGCCTCCACGGCGACGTCACGCTCAACGGGGAGCCCCTCGACGGGCGCTTGCTCAAGGTCATCTCGGCGTACGTCATGCAGGACGACCTCCTCTACCCGATGCTCACCGTCGCCGAGACGCTCATGTACTCGGCCGAGTTTCGCCTCCCGCGCTCGCTCTCCACGTCCAAGAAGAAGAGCCGCGTCCAGGCGCTCATCGACCAGCTCGGCCTGCGCGCCGCGGCCAACACCATCATCGGCGACGAGGGTTGCCGCGGCGTGTCCGGAGGCGAGCGCCGGCGTGTGTCCATCGGCATCGACATCATCCACGACCCCATCATATTGTTCCTAGACGAGCCCACCTCCGGGCTCGACTCCACCAGCGCGTTCATGGTGGTCAAGGTGCTGCAGCGCATCGCGCAGAGCGGCAGCGTCGTGATCATGTCCATCCACCAGCCGAGCTATCGCATCCTCGGCTTCCTCGACCGTCTCCTGTTCCTATCCCGCGGTCGGACGGTGTACTACGGCTCACCGGCCTGCCTGCCTCTGTTCTTCTCGGAGATCGGCCACCCGATCCCCGACGGCGAGAACCCGGCCGAATTCGCGCTCGACCACATACGCGAGCTCGAGGGCACCCCGGCCGGCACCAAGGAACTCGTCGAGTTCAGCAAGTCGTGGCAAGAGAAGCCGCTGTCCCGTGCCATATCTGCGGCAAGCACGGGTCTGCACGACAAGCCGTCTCTGTCGCTTAAGGAGGCCATCGGCCTAAGCATCGCCCGCGGCAAGCTGGTGTCCGGCACGAGCACCAGCGGCGGCACGGCGGCAGCGACAACAGAAGTGGCGAAGTACGCGAACCCGTGGTGGGTGGAGGTGTGGGTGCTGACGCGCAGGGCGTTCACCAACACGCGGCGCACGCCGGAGCTGTTCCTGATCCGGCTCGGCACGGTGGTGGTGACCGCGTTCATCCTGGCCACCGTGTTCTGGCGGCTGGACAACACACCCAAGGGCGTGAACGAGCGGTACGGCTTCTTTGCCATAGCCATGTCCACCATGTTCTACACCAGCGCCGACGCGCTCCCGGTGTTCCTCATCGAGCGCTACATCTTCCTCCGCGAGACGGCGCACAACGCGTACCGGCGGTCCTCCTACACCCTCTCCAACGCCATCGTCGCCTTCCCGCCGCTGGTCGTGCTCTCCCTCGCCTTCACGGCCATCACCTTCTTCGCCGTGGGGCTCGCGGGCGGCGCCGAGGGCTTCCTCTTCTTCGTACTCATCGTGCTGGCCTCCTTCTGGGCGGGGAGCGGCTTCGTCACGTTCCTCTCCGGCGTGGTCCCGCACGTGATCATCGGGTACACCGTGGTGGTCGCCGTGCTGGCCTACTTCCTGCTCTTTAGTGGCTTCTTCGTCACCCGCGACCGCATCCCTAACTACTGGATATGGTTCCACTACCTGTCGCTGATCAAGTACCCGTACGAGGCGGTGATGCAGAACGAGTTCGGCGCCGACCCCGGCAAGTGCTTCATGCGCGGGGTGCAGATGTTCGACGGGACGCCGATGGGGAAGCTGCCGGAGGCGACCAAGGTGAACGTGCTCAACGCCATGAGCAAGTCCATGCGGATCGACTTCAACAGCAGCTCGTGCATAACCACAGGGCCGGACATACTGAAGAAGCAGGCCGTGACCGACCTCAGCAAGTGGAGCTGCCTCTGGGTCACCGTCGCGTGGGGCTTCCTCTTCCGGGTCCTCTTCTACCTCACGCTCGTGCTGGGGAGCAAGAACAAGAGGAGGTGATGGATCAATGGTACTTCGCGCGCATGCTGTATCCGCGAGTTATAGATTTCGTAAAAGAGGAGGTGATCTGTGCAGTTCGTGCTCTTTAATCGTCTCACGTGTTACTGTCATGTGTATATATTCGTTTTTGTAGTGCAAATAATGAAGGTACGTATGTTTGCTCCTTGTGGGCGTCTCAGTTAACGACACACCCGGCCTGGTAATGTATGATGTGTGTAGGTGTAGTAGTGCAGGAATTGTACAGTTTTCTACGAATTCTAACACACTGAAAATACTTATTCTTTTTACGGATCTACTATTAATTTATCTATCTGTAGTATGTGGGGGGTGTCTAGAGGTATGCCTGTATTTTTAGGGTAGAGAGTACTCGAATTTTCAACCATTGAATTTAGATCCAAAATATTTCATCCCCCCAAACTATATATATCCTCCCCTTTCTCCTCTCCCCCTAATCCTACCCACCGTCCTCCCCACCCATAGTGCCATCGTTGTCCCTAGCACTGATGCTACCCGCTGCGAGCCTCCACTGTCGCCACTCCTGCCTCCCTCCCTCCTGCACCGTCTTTCTTCCTCCTCTCTAGTGAGCCGCCCCGCACCCCCACCTTCTTCTTCCTTTCCAGCGAAATCCCCTCATGCCATCATCCTTCCTCGTCTCCGGCGGTGAGCCACCGGATCCGCCGCCACCTCCTAATCACTCATCCTTTGTCACACCCGCTGACTTCCACCGCCCACTACCCTCTTCTGGCCCATGGTTGAGACGGTCACCGCCCCACCACTAGTCTACCACCACCTCCACGTCCCTCTAAATCCGGAAGGCTCTAATGAACCCAACTCAAACCCGAACCCTAGACCTAACTCACTGAAGCCACCGCCCGGAGCTCTTGCCTAAGCTAGAGAGGGAGGTGGAGCACAAATCTCAAGATAAAATCATACAACGAGAAATTCGAGTGCTCAATTAAAAAACCCCTTGAATACTAGTTAGCAATTTCCTTTATTTTTTGAAAAAAATTGTAGCAAGCACCTTTGAAAAAAAAAATCTTTTGCTCGGTATGACGGCGAGCTAGTGAGCAACTTAATCAGCATACATACTTACAGCAGTAACTTGATCAGTGTGCATGAAATTAATTGAAAGTGGCACTGCTTGTCTACTTCTGGTCTGTCAACTGACCGACTGCACATGCATGGCGTTGACCACCCTGCCTATCAGGGCTTGAACCCGGATGCTAATTCCTTAGGTGTAAGCCAGAGCTTCTGGCATAATTTAAGGTGGATGATAGTTAGAAAGAAAATATCCAGATGATATTTATTAATACCCTTAAGATAAGTATGTCAAAACACGCCAGTTGTGCATTGGTTGCACACTGTTTTACTTCTTTCGTTAAGCCTATTTCTTTTGTTTATGTTCTTTTGAGGGTAGTAGTTGTTAGTTGTACACTGGATTCATCCAGTGCTGGACGTACGGCTGGAGTAGTGGCAATTTTTTTTATTAGATGTAGTCACAAGAAAACTCACACATTTCTCCGTGTTTCAATCAATTCAGTTTGGGGCTACGTTTTGGGCTTCTCCCATTTTGTAGTGGTCTCGGCCGTACTCTCGGAAAGAAGAGAAAGCTGTTGAGGAATCGTCGCTGGCGATCAGTCCGAGCGATTCCTCTGTTTAGAACAAGAACGAATCAATCACAGAATCACAGAATAATAGATTGAACACACAGAGAGATAAAGAGAACTTTTGGTCTTTCTTTATTGCGTTCATTCATGTGTACATAATGAGGGGGTATAGATCCCTATTTATAAACTACAATGAGGTGCCCACCATGGGCCCTGGGCTGCTGGCCCAGGCCCAGGTTTCTTAACACTCCCCCTTAGGCACTCATCCGACATGTTCATGCCTCACTAAAACTCCATAAAAACCCAGTGGGAAAAATTTGGAGAAAGAGCACATGATACATGTGATGTTGCGATGCACGAATTGCCTCATTAAAAATCTTGGTCGAGAAACTTCATGGAAAACTCGTCAAGAGAAAAAGAGTACAATTCACCCAATTTTATTTGGTCTTCAGGACTTTATTCCTTTGGGTACTTAATCTTTATGATCAAGATTTAATAACGGGCTTGAGAGAATTCTCCCATTGAATTCTGCACTTCTCTAAGTTTCATCATTCCAATCCCTCACACGCACCTTTCAAAGCTAGATGCGGGGAGTGACTTAGTGAACAAGTCTACATGACTTAGTGTGCAGTACTTTAATCTTGTCCATCTTTGCAATTCATGAGCATAGAGAAACTTGGGGTTGATATGCTTACATAGCCCGTCTGCACTTGTGCAACGCAAGCTGCATTATCTTCATGGATAATTGTGAGGGTTTGCACAATGTTCATTCCACATGACTGCTGGATGTGGTGAACCGTTCATCGGAATCAAGCGCACATTCGTGCGGCTTCATACAGTGCTATAATTTCTAAGTGGTTCATCGAAATAGCTACAAGGCTTTGCTTAGACGATTTCTAGGAAATTGCAGTTCCACCACATGGAAATACATAGCCTGTTTGCGACTTAGCGGTATGCGGGTCAGATAGGTAACCAGCATTTGCATAGCCAATCAAGTTCAGATCTTGATTCTTTCTGTAAGACAATCTAAGGTCTTTGCTTCCTTGGAGGTATCAGAAGGTGTCCTTTATGCCCTGCCAATGCCTTTCGGTGGGCTCTGCACTGTACCTTGCTAACAGGTACACGACAAATGCAATGTCCGATCTAGCTCAGTTTGCTAAGTACATGAGTGCTACCACTGCACTCAAGTATGGGAATTCCGGTCCCAGGACTTCCTCCCCCTCTTCTCTAGGTCGGAAAGGATCCTTTTTCTTGCTGTAAAGACCTCCCGATCATTGGTACTTTTGAGGAAAATGCCTTCTCAAAGCCAAACCTTTCAAGCACCTTTTGGGTGTAGGTTGACTGATGTACCAAGACTCCTTCAAGGACATGCTCAAGCCGCAGGCCTAAGCAAAACTTGGTCTTGCCCAAATCTTTCATTTCAAATTCTGACTCTAAGTATGAGCTTGCTTCTTTTATGTCTTCGGCTGTCCCGATGATATTCAGATCATCTACATACACAGAGATTATACAGAATCCATTCTGGGATCGCCGTATAAATACACAAGGACACTCTTCATTACTCGTGTAGCCTTTCTTGCAGAGAAAGTCGCTTAAGCGATTATACCACATTCTTTCAGATTATTTCAGTCCATACAGTGACTTTCTGAGTTTCACACTGTACAGATTTCTATTTGCTCTGTCTTGGTTCGGGAGAGAGATTCATTCAGGGACTTTCATGTAAATCTCCGAATCCAAATTACCGTAAAGGTATGCAGTTACAATATCCATCAATTTCATTTCTAAATTCAAGTTCACTGCCATTGAGATCAAGTATCTAAAGGTAATTCCACTTATGATTGGGGAGTAGGTTTCTTCATAATCAACTCCAGGACGTTGAGTGAAACCTTGGGCTACCAGCCTTGCTTTGTATCTCACTACTTCATTTCTTTTATTTCTCTTTCGAACAAATACCCACTTGTGCCCAACAGGGTGTATGTGGGGAGGTGTGCGGTATACGGGCCCAAACACCTCTCTTTTATTCAAAGATAGCAATTCAGTTGCTATTGCCTTCTTCCAATCTTTCCAATCTGATCTTTTCTTACATTCAGCGAGCGATGCAGGCTCAGGATCAAGATCGATGATGGTGGCAATTTTCTTTGCGAAGTAGATATCGATATTAGCTGTTGTCCTATTTAGGGACTCTCCCGTGTGCACATAATTTATAGCTATTTCTTCATGAGTTGCTTCTTCTGGAGCAATTGCTTCTGCTGGAGCTTTACCTTGCACATCGCTTCTTTCAATTGCGGTAGCAAGTCTCTTTAATTTTTTTCCGATGTATGCGCACACATCCATGCCGATGGGGATATTCAGATCCGGTATGCCCTTTTCTGAAGGTTTCGTACTTGTGCCAGGTCTCAACTAGCTCCCCTTCTCATTCCGGGGGACTTCAATGATCGGCTGTGATAAATCCCTCTTATCCTTTTTCACCAGGCGTCCCCGGTTACTTAGGATTCGAGGAACCGGAGTTCTTGTCCTTTATTATTTTTCTGAGGCCTCTGGACGAGATTAGGGATACCTCCTGCTTTCTTTGGTATTTCAACCCACTCCGGTGCAGTGCGTGCATGCACATGCGATTTAGTCACGCTCTTCAAATCACTAAAGTGATCAGGCAGCTGATTTGCTAAAGCTTGCAAATCAATTGTCTTCTGGACTTCTATTGTTTCACTAGTGCGCGGGTTATCTACATAGATTCCCACGTAATTTCCTGACATTATTCATCAAGGGGTTGATTTCCTCCCCCTAATGTTGGAAAATTTTCGGTGGTGACCCCTGAGCTAGTTGCATAGGTGAATGGATGTTGTAGACCAATGGTCTAAAATTGATGAGATTTATTGCATGTAGGACTGCGTGTCCCAACATGTGGCTGGAAAATTACAATTCTTCAAAAAGGTCGGGCAATAAATTTAATTTCTTGATTAAAGCCTCTGCCAAACCATTCTGGGTATGGACATGTGGTACCGAATGCTCAACTGCAATTTCCATTGCTATGCAATAATCATCAAATGCCGTTGAAGTAAATTCTCCGACGTTGTCCATTTTGATGGACTTGATGCGATGATCAGGGAACACATTTCTGATGCGAATGATCTGCGAGATCAATTTTGCAAAGGCATGGTGTCTTGTGGACAACAAACCCACATATGACCACTTTGAGGAAGCGTCAATGAGCACCATGAAATACTTAAATAGCCCTGAGATAGGCTGAATGGGACCGCAATGTTTCCCTGGATGCGTTCCAGGAATGCAGGGACTTCATCCTTCACTTTCAGAGTGGAGGGTCTAGTTATTAGTTTCCCGGTGGCACATGCAGGGCACACAAAATCTTCATGATTCGGGAAATTCTTCACATTAATATTATACCCTTGGGAGTTATGAATTATGTTTCTCATCATCCTAAGACCTGAGTGGCCTAATCTGTCATGCCAGAGACAGAATAATTCAGAGCTTCTAAATACCATCTTTAGGACAGTGTACGCTGCAAGCACCTTAATATTGGTATAATATAGCCCAGTTTCTAGTGAAGGAAGTTTTCTAGTACCCTTTTCATTCTCTTTGCGTTTCGTAATGAGCAGGTATTTCCGACCGTACTCTTCTTTAGTCTCAACGTGGAAACCATTTGCGCGGATATTCTTAAAACTTAGGAGAGTTTTAGTTGATTCTGGGTACAATAAGACTTCTTCAATGACCAAATTGTGCCCATTGTGGCTCTTCCTGAACCAATTATACATGCATCGCTTCTGACGATTGTCGTAAGGCTGCGAGTGCTCTTACAAACCGACTGAAAATACATAGTCTTGTTGTGCCGCTACTAGATAAGCACACTTCCTTCATTGGGCGCTATATGTGTTCTAATATAGGGTATTTTATTAACATGCATGAGAAGGCAATCAACACATAAGTAAAATACTCAGTATCAGAACATATCATGCCATCATAAACTGAATAAATGAATGAATTCTTCAAATATCATCCAACCATCATGAGAAAATAACAATTCTTAAGTACCATCCATGCAAATTCTAACATATTCTTCCACACAAAATAAATGACAATTAAAGTCAAAATGCATTCAGTGCACTGGACTTCTTCTGCTATTTTCTTGGGGTGACATTCGCTTCAAGAGAAATCATGACGGTGGCTGCTTCTAGGTCGAGAGGGGTGCTGCTGTCGTAATGGTCTCAAACACCATCAGCGTAGGCAGCTGCTCAGAACGCTCCCCCTCAACCTATGCAGAGGGGGCTTCATGTGCCCTTTGCCATCCCGTTTTGGCTTGCTAGCCTTATTCTCACGTGGAGCATCTGATTTGCCTTTCTGGGCTGCGGCCTTACCCTTCCTTCCCCTTCTTTTCATTAAGAGCTTTCGCACCTTGTAGCTCCCGGTGTTGGCTTCACGGCCAGCGGAGCTCCCAGGTGGCTGAATGACGTAGTTCTTACGGAGAACTTTGTCTTGAGCCTCCGCAACCTGCATCATATCAATCAATTCGGCATATTCCTTATAGCCGTCATGATGATAATTGCATGCGGATTGTACTGCATTTTGTTGGAAGGTGGATAGGGGTATTTCGATCTTCTGCTCGTCTGTGATCTGCTTGCCACAGAGTTGAAGACTAGTACAAATCCTGTGCAAGGCAGAATTGTACTCCCCGACCGTCTTAAAATCGGCAAACCTCAGTCTGATCCACTCCTACTCTGCTTGAGGAAGAATGGTGTACTTCAGCCTCTCAAACCGCTTCTTGAGTGCGATCCAGAGTACTAGTGCGCTTTTCTTTGCCATGCACTCATTCTTGAGAGTGAGACAGAGATGACACCTGAGAAAGTGAAGTGCCTGATCATTCTCCTCAGGTGTGGGTTGAGCGTAATTCAGTCCGCCAATCCCAATAGCAGCACGGAGCTTTCTGGCTCCAAGAACAATCTCGACATCGGATGCCTACGTCAGATAGTTTTGGCCATACTGGGTCAGCTCCTCGAACTCCCAGTTCGTGATGCTAGTCATCTAAATGTGTATAAGTCTACTGCTGGTAAACATGCATGGAATAATTTACTGCGGGTAAATAAATGGTACAAAAGCTTCTCGCAATGTTCCAGAATTTTCTATGCATTTTCTATAAATTTTACTGCTAATTTCATAGATTAAAAGCAATTTTAAATAATTACAATTAACCAAAACAGTAAATAAATACAGAAAATATAGAGAATAATAATGGCATAAATAAATAAGATTCAATGCTAAAATAATGCAAAATTCGGATTCCCGAGGCCCTTTTATGCTAAAACATGAAATTTCAGCAAATTCTGCAATTTCTGGGGGTTTTTACTCAAATATTCAGTTCAGAGAAAATTTTGCGCAATTTTCTGATTTACAGAGGGGTTTTTTGCAAAATTCTAGAACCGCTCGTAAATTTGAGGGCGTATACGTAATTTTCGGAATTACGAAGCCTTTCTGCGATCGGAGCATGGGCGCGTACGGGCGTAGGGTGGCCGGGCGAGGCTGTGGAGGCCGGAGTTGGCGCGGCTGCGGGCGTCGGTCATGGCGGGAGCGGTGGTGCGGCGCTTCGGACGTCGGAGGTTGAGGCGAGCGGCGGCGGGCTGCGCGACAGCGACGGGCTCGCGCGGCGGCCGTGCTCCATGCGGGAGGCATGCGAGCGGTGCGCAAAGCGAGCGAGGCGGCGCGCCGCTTGTGGCGGTCGGTGTGGGGACCCAAGACGGCGGCGGCGCCGCGGCGCGTCTGGCGAGCGATGGCGGCGCCGTCCGGCGATGAAGCGCGCGGCGGCGCCGGTTGGGCCGACGAGCGCGCGATTGATCGCTTCAGCGCGCGCGGCGGAGCCGAACGCCGTGGCGGCCGCAAGCCGGCGGTGCGCGCGATTCAGCGGCGGCCATGGCTAGGCGGGCGGCTTCCCAAGTGGCATCCAATCGGCCGGCGGCTTGGCTTCCTGCTGCGCGCGTGCGGGAAGGCCGAGGTGCCTTACGGGGCGGTGCCGGCTGTAGGCCGGCAATCGGCGGCCGGCGGTGGGACCAGTGGCGGCGTGATGCCGACCGCATGCGGGCGGCAGGTATCGACTGACGGTGGGGGTGGCGTGCGTTCGGGCACACACTCCAAGCGGCTGTAGAGGGTGGCGCATGCATGCGCATACTCCGTGCGGCGGCCGTGTTAACCGCATGCGGGGAGAAAGACCGGTGGCCGGCGGCTTCAGGCTAATGGTTCATGGCGGCTTCAGGCCAGCGGTGAACCGGCGGCGGCTTCAGGCCGTCGCCCTGATTTTGCATGTGTGTTTTTTTTCGTGCAGAACAGATGCGTAATTTCCGTACAGTGATCATGCAGGATCAAACAAAACTATGCAAAATTTTGTTCCAATCTACGATGCAATCAACATCTACCCCGTTTCGCAAACTACCGATCGACATTGTGCCGGCGATTTCAGATCTGCTCGCGGTAGATTGGGGCGGATTTGCATCGTTCTAATCTACAGTGCAATCAACATCTACCCCGTTTCACAATCTACCGATCGGCATTGTGCCGGCGACTTCAAGTCTGCTCGCGGTAGATTAGGGCGGATTTGCACCATAGAGATTCAATCTAGAACGCGAAAAGAAAATACAGATTCAAAAGCGATCTAGAAAATTCAATCTGTGCTTCGATGATTACCTCGTTCAACAGAGCGAAGTCGTGCTGATAAATAGAAGGATTGAAAGTTGAAAAGATAGACTTAGGGATACTATTGGCAAATAAAAATCAATTAGGCAAAATATTCTTTATTCATTCATTATACAAGTTGGGTACACACCATTCGTACAAGGTATATACCTCAACTTGTTTTACACAACCAAGAAAATACCCTTACCAAAAGGTCCAACTATACTAACGCACACTACACTTCCTGGCTTCTTTTCTCTCTCTCCTTTTTTTTTACCATCTACTCACATCGCCAATTTGAATTTAGACAAGAGTAAATATAAATAGTATTAAGAAATAAAATTTACTTTAAAATAAGATTAGTAGACAAGGTAGACAGGAAAGAGATTATACAGGAATAATATTAATATTTTATGTAACTCATTTTTATAAGTAAAATATTTTTCACAAATATCCTTAATGCACTTAGGGTCATCCTACGGTCAAGCAAGCGGGCTCTGATACCACTCTGTAACACCCCCGTTTCCGGGAGTATTATGAAACCCTCGCGCTGCCCAGGACTGTTCAACTGCGAGTACATCCAACCAGTGTATAACATTGCCAACACAAGCTTAAAGAGCAAAAGCGATCTTTATTACAATATAAAGGCGAAAAGCCAAGTATCACAGTAGGGTCAACTGCCCTTAGTTACATTACACAAAAGAAACCACAGGCACACTCGAGCGAAGAACGATCCTAATTCCACGCGTCATCGACCTCGTACAGAATCACCTCATCGTCTTCTCCTGTCTCTTCAAGATTAGCTGTTTCTGTTTATGTTTTTAGCAAGTATGAGTACAACTACCGTACTCAACAAGTCGCATGGAGTCCAATAATAACTACATGTATGGTATCTCAAGTAAAAGGGGAATAAAGTCTATTATTTTATGTGGATGCAGTTTTAGTTGGAACCTTTTGTAAACCTTTAAAAATGTACTTCATTAATGTAAAGGGGGTTTGAAAACTTGATTATCAATATTCAGCATTTCCAAATCATTATCAAATCTACTTATGCCTCATTACTAGATTCACCCATTAAACACAGCTTCGTTAACCGGAAGCACGGCGTATTCGAATACCATTTGTCATGACTTTGCAAAGTTGCCCTGCTTTACCCACAAGTTCCCTTAACTCCGGCCAGAGAGTTAAGACAACAAGGATGTTCACTGCTCAATTCTCTATATAGACTCCGCCCAGTAGGTGTTTAATCTCGACAAGCTCGGATGACCCCACGGATCTCGTCCGACTCATCGCAGTCCTACAGTTGTATGGTTAACCACCTCCCATACTGACTCACCCTCTGTCTCCCACTCTCTAGTTGCAGAGGTTCAATTGAAGTTGAGCAGCTACTAAGCCAGGTTTGACTAAGTCAGGTTTGACCAAATCAACGCTTGTGGTTGGGCGGTTACTATGTCCGTTACTCAGCATAAGGGTCTAGTCCTTACATTTTTAACTGAGGCATCATCCACGCACAAACCCATATTCAGTACACAATGTACTGCCACCAATCCACAACCAGCCTCCACGTACCCTAGGATAAGGTCTTCGGATCCACCACTGCGATCCTCATTTATCCTATTTCCAACTTTCCAAAACTCTAAACCAATACCAAACCTTAACAGTAGAACATGTGATGTGTCCCTAACTACAATGATAATATTAATCTTACATTCTATGTAACTAGGTTTGTCAAGGTGAATATGGCCATCAAGTTAAACTGGGCTTTTCGGGTGGTAGGACATAGCTAATATCATGTCATTCTAAGCATTTGATGTATAAAATAACAGTATGAAAATAACATAATGAAAGTACATGTAAATAAATAATTCAGGAAATGTAGGATCAGTATGTTCAAAAATATGTGCGACTTGCCTTGCGGATCTGTGATTTCAATTAATTCGTATTCTTCAGCAGACTGGGCCCGGGCTTGCGCTTCTCCTTCTGGCTCCTGTGCAAACTCGACTCCGGAAGCTAACGCAAAACAAATAAAACAAATTAATTCCATGCCCGAAGGAATGAGCGAGGAATAAAGAAAATAAAAGAATAAAAAAATTCAAAAAACTCCATTAAATTAGAATTTTAGGCTTATAGGAGGGCTGTATGAGGAAATGGGCCTTGGATTGGGTTGACGGGCTCGAAACGAATCCGGGGAGTATAAATATGTATTTTGGGCTTTGGGTCGGTTACTATTCATCGGGCTCAGTACTGTTCCTCGGGTTCAGGTCGGACTCGGTGAGCTGGCTCGGTCGAACCGCGTCAATCGGGCTCGGTCGGGTGCGTCCAGCGCGGGCGAACGGGCTCAGTCCAGCCGGGTCGAGGCGGTGCGGTCGGAGGAACAGTGCGCGTGCACTGTTCTTCTTCCCCGTTCGACTCGCGCGCGCGCAGTGAGCAGAGGAGGGAGGCGGCGGGTGGCGGCGGTGCTAGGGTTACTTGCGACACATTTTGCTGGCATGGACGGGTTTGTCGGGTGGTAGGGAGTCCATTTTAGGTGGTGCGAGGTCCGATGGAGGCGGCGTTCGCCGGCGGCGAGGCCTCCCCTTTTGCGGCCATTTTTGAAAATTGGGATGACTCGGAGGCTTTTAGGGCAATTGGGCGGGTGTTTGAGCATCACTAGGAGTTGGGTAGGCTTGTGGGAAGGTTGGCCGAAGCTAGAGATGTTTGTGTTGTGCTGGCCACGGCGAGGTTGGCGGCGGTGGGGGTAGCGACCGGTGCCGGAGAAGATGGGTGGGTGAGGAGCTAATGTGGCGATTGGGATGTGGTCCTGAGGTGCTAAGGGAGCTATGGACGGGCCTAATTGGAAAACGGTTGGCCGGGGATGGGACATTGAATTAGGGCTTACACTTGAGGGCTTTTGAAATTGCCGGCGTTGGGGAAAGATGCAGGGGCTTTGGGGGTGTCGGGGAGCTTCGGGGTGATTGATGGCTCTCAGTGGAGGGCTTTGGGCTGCTTAAATAGGCGGGGAAGGCGGTTGGCACCGGGGAGGGGAGAGGAATACCACGGCGGCGGCGGTTTCGGGAAGACCGGGGTGGCTCGAGGTTTCCCGTGCGGCTGCGGCTGTCATGGGCGATGCAGAGTGGCGGTCAAGGATGTCAGAGGGGGCTGCTGTCGGCCGTGAGAGGAAGGAGCGGGAAGGAGTAGAGGGAGCGCGCGCGGACGGCAAACGGCGTTGCCACGCCTTGCGGCCGTACCAGAGACGGTCAGGGCGAGGATAGCAAGGCGTACGGCTCTCTGACTAGTGGGGATGGACTGGCAGGGGCTGGAAGCTGCGGGAGGAGCTTGGTGGCGAAGAAACGAGGACGGCCGCGAAATATCAATGGCGGCGGTGGATTTTCAGACAGCGCACAGTGCCGGTGCAATCTCCCCCGTTTAAGGCAACAGTGGCTTGGATTAGGAGATGAATTGCTTTGAGATTAGTGTGGATTAGGGCTATGGAGGAGATGGGCAAAGGAGAAACGGGAATTCAAATTAAATTTTGATTTTGACAAAACTTCGCTTTGTTTCAATCCACGCGTCGCAGCCGCCCGGCGACGTGCTGGTGTTCTTGCCGGAGAACGTCAACATAGAGCAGGCCAGCGCCAGGCTGAAGCAGCTCGCCTGCCCGAGCTGGTCACGTGCTACATCCACGACCACCTCCCGGCAGAGCTCACGGACACTATGCTTAACGCACCCGTGCTCGAGGAGAGTCGTGCTGGCGACCGACGTGGGCGAGACGGCCGTGCTAGTCCGCGGGATCACGTACGTCATCGACCCCGGCCTGATTTCGGAAGAGCCGCTTGAGCTGATTTCCAAGGAGACGGCAGTCAGGCGGGCAGCGATGGCCGGCTTCGCCGGCCCAGGGCGCTGCCACCGGCTTTACGAGGAGGAGGAGCACCCTGGTCTCGACGAGCACACTGTTCCACATATCAGGCGACATGGCGCCCTCGCCAAGTTCGTGCTCATGCTCAAGAGGCACGCCGCTGCATGCCGGGCTTTGAGGCTTTCGACCCAGCAGTGGAGCGGGCAGTACTGGAGAATGTAGCCGGCCAGCTGGTCGCCGGCGGCTATTTGGATAAACATGGCAATCTGACAGACCAGGGGGAGCGCGAGGCATACGATGAAGACTGATGTGTGATGTGCTTCTTTTTTGTTCACTGTTCTGTTGTAACTGAACTACTGCTAACTGTTGTGAGATTTGCTGGCTGTATAAAAGCTTCCAAAAGATGCACAATGTATTAGGGGAAAACTGCTATGAATTGAAGCACAAATTGCCAATTTTATACACGACAACGTGGAGAATTCATCTGAGGGTCGGTGGTCAGTGTGTCAGACTGTATGTGATGTCTTAAAGCTCATTGCCAAGGCCTAGTTCATCTTCAATGTCGTCTCCCTCCTCGAAGAGCTTCAGGAATCGTGCCTGATCTCGCTCCCTCTTCTTCTTCTGCCAGTACTTGTAGCCCACGAACAAGGCAATGATGACGATGACTGAAGCAAGAACACTGACTATTATGATAACCACAACAGATGTCTTCTTAGCTTCCTTCTCCGAGCTAGACTCATGGGATGCAGAATCACCTGGTAGTGGTAGAGAAAGAGACATCTTGAGCAATAGCTACGTGGAACTCAAAACACACAAGGCATTTCTTTAACAATCTGTTGATTTTAAGAGCAAAATCAATATCAATTATGCTGCAAAGAGTAACATGGATAAGAGAAAAGCAACTGCGAGTTGCTAGCTTGAGAAATAACGAACAGAAATTATAGGTATTGGATATGAGCCGTACCAGCAGAGGCAGTACAGTTTGGGCATAGGAAAGTGGCATTGAACTGGCCTTCCTTGAAACGGGTGTACTTATCGGCTTTGAAATCACTAGAACAGAACTCCCATTCATCAAACACATCATCACGGCTAAATGTATCCTCTTCGTACAAACCACACCGCTTGCATTTCTTTTCTGGAAGTTCTGTTAATGGCTGCCAAAAGGATATACATTATTCAATGCATAACGTAGTGCTAACGAAAAAAGATAAATGGAACAACACAAGTACTGAAGACCCCCATATGCTACACAAACAGTTTAAATAACCTGCCATGATTCTTCACCCTTAAAGGTATATATCAAGTTTGCCTCCTTCACATCAGGCAAATATGTCTTATTCTCTCCATTGCAATGGAAATATACAATTGGCTTGCTGGAGAACCATTCATGAGTAGTAAATATATCAACGGAATCAAGTGTGACAAGCCTCGATGAAAAAGTCCCTACAAAATTAAGCATAATCAGTGATGCAAAAAAGAATTAGTGAGGGACTGAGAGTAATAGAAGGAATATATGAAGTTTAACAACCCTGTCCAATAATCATAAATCATAACACAAAAGATAGCTGCAATTAAAAATGTTTTTATACCTATGTAGGAATATATGAAGTTTAACAACCCTGTCCAATAATCATAAATGATAACACAACAGATAGCTGCAATTAAAAATGTTTTTATACGTATGTTTTCACATAGCCCAGCAAATGGCCGCACAGTATCCATGAGTTTTAGTTCTATGCATTCCCACCTCAGCAGAGATATTAAGGATTATTAAGCATCGTCCCTTTCAAACAGGGTAGGCTCATAATTCACACTGGTAACTGCCCCCTCCAATATTATTTTTCTCAACTTGCATCACATTCTTATGTATTACTATTCATCATAAGAAGTAGAAGGCTTGGATATAATCCACTAACCGAGAATGTCAAAGTAATCAATCATTCTCTCCATTCAAAGTTACCTTTATCAGTCTTGTGATCTACTTGAATTTCTGAGCCTAGGATCTGTTACTTAAATTACTAACACAGTAAACACTGAGCACCCAAATCCGATACTCCAAGGACCAGCCACTGCTTTTACTTCACATTGTAAAACACAGTTCCTGTTTAGAAAATAGGCAGGAGCTCAGCCTTATTTGATAGCAGGATCAAGCATAATTCTGAGCAGATCTAGATACTTAACAGCAAAGATACCGTGACCTCATGGTCTCATCTCACCACCAGTTCAACCAAAATCTCGTTAACATCTCATTATTAACCACAAAACTGTATTGTTGAACTTTCCCCTAATGTAGTGGCACAACAGTAAACAAATTTGGACACTCCATAAATCTATAATCATTTCTCTTGTAGTATTTGAGTGTTGTGATCTAGGCCAATAGGTCCCTATTATTATGTTCTAATTAACCATTCACTCGTAGAGCATTGCTGATGAATCCCTTGACCTCATTACAGCATGTATGTTGGAGTGTAGCTTATAAAATGCAACCTCTCATTTCTATTCCATGTTTGCAACTATAACAAAAGGAGAATTCAAAACATCAACCTGACTAGAGCGCAATTAGTGACATCTTTAATGCAACTACACCATATAAGTAGGTAAAAAAAATACAGTGAGATGAGAATCAATTAGCTCATTTTGACAGCTGCAAGGCTATCCTGAATTGTGTTAGCTTAATTGCTAAACCCAGATGGAATATGGATGTTCGACAATGAGCACATTTAAATTCCATTTCTAGTATAACAAACCTTCATTTCTCCAGATAGAAAATACTTGCAATGCATTGACATGGAGGCAAATCATTATTGACACCTTAAATAATATACTAGGACCAATGTGCTCGAATAGTTCAACACTCCAACAACAATCCCCACGATCATGGAACATGTAAAGCAAGATGACTGTTGGGTTCATACTGAGCGTTGATTGTGCACAGAACATCGCAATACTTGCCTCAATTTATGATGTCTGAGCAAAACATTTTTCGGGATGAACCAATAAATGCACCACAATACAGATCGTTCTGATTCGGATGATCCGACTCCAACCAGGAGAACATCCAACTGTTTCATAAGTTCATAACAAGTATAATTGCTGACCGTTATACTTGTCCATGCCATTTTTGGAAATATCTCGTCATTAATATTACTACTCTTTTGATAACCCTTAGTTTGTTTTCCTTTCCAAACATGCCACATAACCTCTTTAAAATTGTTGTCCTATTGCTAATAAACCAATGCGGCACCTATCCGGTCAAAATTTTACTTTCATATCTACAATTGCTTTTCACAAGTCCATAAATAAGTAATTCTCTTTCCCCTAACGGCAACGCCAATACTAACTCCAGATGTTAATCACCCCTCAGACCTTACCTTGCGGCCAATTTTTCGCTAGCCACAAATCCGTAAGAACATACAGACTAGAAAATGGCTACTTCTCATCGAAGTAAACACTCTTCATCGAGATAAATACATAAAACGATAAATTTAGTTAGGTCAATTATCCGCCCTATCAAATTACTTGCTTTAATCCGAAAAAGAAACCCGTCTCCGGAGAGCTAAGAGCCAGATCTCACCAGGAATCGAGCAAAGCGCGACGAGTGGGACGACGAGAAGGAGGCGGGGAGGCGAGATCGGCGGGGGCCACCTCATGCTACGGCCGCGGCGAGCGCTACGGTTTGGTGCGGTGGGGTGGGGAGTCGGAGCTCAGACGCAGCCCGCCTAGCGTCGCGTCTAGGCCTGGGCATTCGGTTACCGATTTTTGGTCGGTTTCGGGTAATTTGAAATTCGGTGGGGCTACCCGGGAGTCGGAGTATACGATATACCCGAATTCACAAAAACTAGCAAGACAATTTCGGGTTGGGTTCGGGTAATCAGTCACGGGTAATAAAGTGATAAGTTCAAGTGTATTTGGGGTAGTTCGGGTAGTTCGGATGCGGGATATTGCGAACTACCCAAACTAATTTCGTGTCGCAATTTGGGATCGCGTATTTCGGTTGGTCCGTAATTGTGCTCGGGTAGTGGGTATTTTGCCCACCTAGTCGCGTCCTCGCAGGCAGTTGCTCGCTCTCCTTCGCCGTCGTCGACTCGTCGCCCTCCCAAGGGAAGGAGAAAGAAAGGACTAGTTTTCTCGCCTCCCGAATCGTATACTTTGTCGAACTAGCTGTAGAGGCACATTCGTCAGTTGACGTAACCTGATCATATTGGCGTACTCAGGCAGCGTCATAAGTCGTAAAGCCCATTAGTTCAAGAAGAACCCAATAAGGGATAAATGGGCCTAATTAAGCCCATTAATGATTTACAAACACAAATCAGATCCGGGGTCCATTTGCGTCGTGCTGCTGAGTCATGTCGAGGCTCGGGGCCGCCAACTCCGCCCAACGCCATTCCTCTCCTCTTCCGCCGCCGGAGACATGTCGAGGCTCGGGGCCGCCGCCAAGCCGTCACCGCATCTCGGGTCTCCTCATCCTCCTCGCGTTCGCCGCCGCGGAGTGGTGCTTGTTAGGGGGGTGTGCCACCTGAAATCGGTAAATGGGAAACCCGACGAAAGGCTGCACTGCTTCCGTAGGGGCGTTAAGACTGGAGCCTTTTGTAGTGCTTGCAATGGTCAGACTCTCAAACTTCCAGAGCAAAGTGAATCGATTTTAGGAGCCATTGCTTCTGAGTTCACCTCCTACCGGGCATAAGCATAGACATGATGATGGAACTGAGGGGGAAAGCACTTCAAGGAGGGCACTTTTTATCTCCCTTCATAGTGAGCATGCCAATTTGAGTGTTATGTGTCTGCTTTATGTATTTTTTTACTGTCACTACTTCTGAGGCATAACGAACTTTATTGGATTTTGTCATTTCTATTGAGAGAACAAGCACACAGAACACTCAATGTCATGTATTTGAGATGTGCGTGTAAAGAGAAAACAGAAAAAAAAGGTTTATTAGATGCTGCTGCTGGTAGAGAGAAATTTCGATATTTGACACTGAATACGTGCACCTCTCAATTTTTAACCTCCAATTCGCACGCTTTTGAAAATTTAACCCTGTCACTGCAAATTCTTTTGATTCAAGGGATTCTCCTCATTTTCTCTCCTTTTCTATTTTGACACTTGTCACTGCGAAAATGAGGAGAATCTCTTGAATCAAAAGAATTCGCAGTGACATGGTTAAATTTCCAAAGGCGTGCGAATTGGGGGTTAAAAGTTGAGAGGCGCATGTATTCAGTGTCAAATATCAAAATTTCTCGCTGGGAGAAATATCAATTGATATATCATTTAGCTGTTCACATGTTGCATTATTCAAACTGGGTCATCTTCCATGTGTTCTTGTAGCCTGCTTGCTGAGATCAGGAGTAGGAATTTGCTGTTCATCTTTTCACTTTTGTCGTGTTGTTTGCTTGAATGCTCTTGGCTTGTGGCTTGTTGTTTCCTCCACTATGCTATTTGATACCCGGAGCTAGCATGCTGCTAGTCTCGATTTGTACTAATTGAAAATTGCTTTGGCTGTAAATCCAAAAACTGTTGCATTGTCCATGGTAACAAATGCAGGTAACTGCAAGTGTCATTGTGTTGTAATTTTTGGAAAACTTTGAGATGTACTTGTAGTTCTACACCATCATGTTGTACATTTCAATAATACTGATCTACGGCAACAGGCTTGGCCTATGGAAGGTTCATAGTATTGTTTCTGGAGCTCACCGTCTCGGCAAGAACATGCTACCTTGACAAATGTGAATTGTCGCTGGATGATGTGAGGATCGATTACAACAGGGGATATTATTCAATGGGTGCGTACGGTTCCCATTCTGCGCCCCATCTTTCTATTCTCTGGCATGCAATATTTACATATGATCTATTTACATATCTTGTTTTCTCTTGATTGGTTGTGATGAGGATAGAATAATCCTCAAATTATTATGTCACTATATTCTTTGAATATGCCTCTTCAGTGGCGGAACCAGAATTTAGCTACGCCCCGGGCTGAACTCTAACAACCTAAAACTAACGCCAATTTATACCCATACCACGATATAACAACAGTATATCATAATTGGCTAATTGCATTACCGATATGAAACTTGAGTTCAATATAGTATACCATAGCATGATTCATCCACTCATCATTTATCTTATTCCTACCAGTTTACATTCAGATATGTTTTCCCCCCTGATTTGTTGTGTTGTGTAACTTGAGTTTCAATCAAGTATTCAAATAATCAAGTCTTAATTTACACCTCACTACAACTGGCACAAAAACAGGTTATCCTTGCTTAGACTAGGGTTAAAATGACTGGCTAGATGGGATTAATTTCCAATATCTGAAGTTGCTAATATAGGCACTTGAACTCAAGACTTTCAAATATTTCTAAATCCTGAACGCACATGCTCTAACCAACTCTTCCTCATGCTACCTTGCAACAAATTAGGCATTTAAACCATTTCTTAAATTTGGTTCCAGAACTCATAGTCATGTTAGAGCACATGAAGTCGGGTAAGTTTTCGTCTATTATCTGCTCGTTAGTTTAGGAGGTAATTTTCCTGTTACTGCTAACAATTGTAGTGGGTTCCAAATATGCATAGGAATGAACCAAACACAAAAGCAAACATAAAAAAGAGGTAAATACCTATGGTATGACAATAGCTAAATTGAGAATGCCCATTGCTAGACCTGCAAGGGGAAAAGGTACTTTCTAAGAACAGAAATCCAAGGTGATACAGTCATACAGTTGACTAGCAGCCATTGCATATGGTATACTGTATGTGATCTGCAATAATAAAAAAGAATCAATACCAAATGCATAACATAGGAGAGAACTGGAAGAAAATTATACTGATGAAAAACAATTCTGTTACTCACTGCGAGGGGTGTGACGCCGGCGCTGGCCGCCCGACCGAGAGGTGGGCTGCGCAGGCTGGAGGGGGCAGGCCGGGAGGCAAGGCGGCGGATGCCAGGAGGGAGGGTGGGCTGGGAGCCAGGCGGGACGGCGCCGAGACGGGGCTGGTCGGGAGGCGGGGCGGCGTTGGATCGACGGAGATCCGAGACGGGGTGGCGCCGGGAGGCGGCGCGGCGCTGGATCGGCGGAGATTCGAGATGGGGCGGGCCGGGAGGCGGGGCGGTGCAGGATCTGCTCAGATTTGAGACGACGCGATGAGGCGGCGAGCGGTTGCGGTGCGTCGGTGTGGTGCGGCGTCGCCTTTCGCTGCCCGGCTTCTACCTTCTGCGGCTGCTGGCGTAGAGCTAGGGTTCTAAGGCCTGAGGGAGCAGCGCCGCAGCACGTGAAGAGCAAGCGGCGAGCGCGCGAGGTGGATGATTGCCGGGAAGAGGGGCGGCGCCGAGAGGTGGGGTGGGTCGGGAAGAGGGGCGGCATCGGGAGGCGGGGCTGGCCGGGAAGAGGGGCGGCGCCGGGAGGCGAGATGGCGCCGGGAGGCAAGGCGGGCCGGGAAGAGGCGGCGTCGCTTTTTTGGCTTCGGTTAGGGTTTTGACTTCTGAGCAGTGAGCAGGCGAGGGCGAGCGAGCGCCGTGGGCATTGGGCAGAACGCAGGGTCAAGTGATGGCCATTGGGCCGAGCGAGCACCGAGCGCGTGATGGACCGCGCGGCGCTGAGACAGACGGGCTGACGGCCTGGCGATTGGGCTACCTAGGCTGAATGCTAACAATTCTACCCCGAGCTAGACTAAAAATATATGGGCTATACATTGTATTTTTTTCACGTTTCGGGTTAGAGCCCACCTTGCCATGGGCCTAAATCCGCCCCTGTGCCCCTTATTAGTAGGGGAGAAGTCCCTCAGGACAGTCATAAATCTTACTGCGACTATTCTATATGGTCGTAAGTCTTTCTACGAACATGTAGTCGCAAATCTTACTGCGACTACCTCCCTGGTCGTAAGTCCTTCTATGACCATGTAATCGTAAGTCCTTCTATAACCATGTAGTCGTAAATCCTTCTATGACCATGTAGTCATCCATAATCACCATTAACTAATGACTATTATTTTATGAAAACTATACAAGTGTGGCATTTCTACACTTTGCCTATGACCAAGAGCACATCTATTCGAATAAAATTTTTAACACTCTGCAGAGATTGTATAACTTTACCCTTAAGATATGATTAACTCATAATGTCAACTACTACACTCTTCCAGTAGACATGCGACTAAGAAATCATAACAAGTCTTTTATGATACTTAGTCCCGATGCTTCCCCCCCCCACTTTATAAGTGAGACCACCATTGTTAGGGAGTCTATAGCCCTTCACGTCTAAACAAATCCACATAGGGTAGTGACCAATGTAAGTCACTCACAGAATAATCACAACAGAAATCCACCTACCAAGCTACTGCACAGGAGTTCACATTGAAACTGAGCAAATTAGTTGGCCAGATTAGTCCCATACTTGACTTGTAGTTACAAGATTGAGTGCAGAAAAGAGCGGCACAAGATTCGATCCTTAATCGATTCGATCAAGACAACCAACAAACTCAGATCTTATGCCTTATGGCATCAGTCTCATTCCAATCACTCACTCGAGTCTCCACTAATTTATACAACATGATCTCATTTCTAGTGGTAACCCACGTTACCATTCCCATTGCTATACAATGTCTCAAGTGTCCGTTGGCAATGATTGAGAGAGGTGAGGAGATGCTTTAGTGAGGAGGAATCGGAGGGAAGCTCACCGAGTGAGGAATGGCGGTGCCGGTGGTGCACTTGGCCGGTTTTGGAGAAGACAACGATGTTCGCGCGTTCCTATGAAGGAATCCAAAATTGGTTGAGGGAAAATGATGCTAGGGGTGTGGAACATGTTTAGACATGAGCAAAGGTCGAGGAGGCTTACTAGAGCAACAAGGATAGCGTAGAAGAGCTTGTCGGCGCTCTGCTGGGCTTGGAGAAGACGACCCAGTGCCACGGCATTCCTAGTGATTGAGCAAAGGAGAAGGTGGGGCACAAGAGGGGAAATGAAGTGGGAGACGAGGTGAAGAATATGACACGCTATGGCTTGGTTTAAAAGGTGGAGAAGCTCAGCATTTTCTCGTGGGTGCGGTGACTTCAAGCGCGATAACTCCTAGGCGAGCATTGTAGTGGCACGACATGGCACACGTCTAGCCGATGTGACAAGGGTGCGACGTCAAGAAAGAGGGCACATGGCTCAAGGTGTAGTGACGTGCATCTCTTCCTGATGCTGCACACTAGTGCGCGTGTAGAGGGAGAGAGGACGGGGGAGAGGTGAAGAAGAAAAATACTAGAGGGGCATTGATGAATGGGGCCCACGCGCTAGTGAGAGCAAGAGAGAGAGGAGGGGAGCTATGGGCTTTTGCACTTGTTGGGCTCGGTCGGTGTGCGCTGGGCCACGAGAAAAGGAGGAGAGAAGAGAAGGGAGTGGATAGCGAGTCCAACGCGGGACATTGCTAGTGGGAGCATGAGTAGGGAGGCCTGCTTGGCATGGCAACGTGACGAGGTCGCGGCGGTTTTGCGCTCGAGGAGCAGGGCATGACAGGGAGGTCCGCATCTGAGCCGAATGGCGCGCACGCATATGGGTGCGGAAATGAGTTAGAGATAGAGATGGCTTGCTGGGGAAGATGAATAGTGCTCTCACGCTAACAGGTGGGCCCAGGGGCACAGTTGTCGCGAGAGAGAGAGAGAGAGGAGAGCTAGGCTGGCAGCGCTCAACTGCATCGTGAGTGGGTCAGCTAGGCCGTAGAGAGAAAAGAGAGAAAAGGGCGAGCGGGTCGGCGGGGAGAGAAAAACGGAAGAAAACTGGGCTAGCGGTTGGAATTTGGCTCCAAGGTGAGGGAGGGAAAGAAAATGGTTGTGCGCACGATAACTTTTGGAAAAACTGACTAGAACACAAATAACTTTTAGAAAATTTTAAACTTGATTTTTGAGACAAGGAAATTTATTTTTAAAATTTTAAATTCAAGCAAGGCTTTTGGGAAAATTTTAAATATGCACCAAAAAATTTTCAAATTCATGGAAATCATGGTTTTAATTTTGACACGATTTTGTGATGTTACTGTTAGGAAACTGGGCCCATGGCCAAGAGTCCTGACATATTTGGGCACCCCACCGTAGACTATAAATAGAGAGCCATACCCCCCTCATTATGTACGCATGAAAGAAAAGCAATAAAGAAAGACCGGGAGTTCTCTCTATCTCTCTGTGTGTTCAATCTATTCTTCTGTGATTCTGTGATTGATTCGTTCTTGTTCTAAACAGAGGAATCGTTCGGACTGGTCGTCAGCGACGGTTTCTCAACAGTTACAAGGTAGGAGCTGAAAGGTAAGGCAAGAAGAAAACTTGAGCCCAAGCGTCAGCGGTGACGACTGACAAGTAACGGCAAAGAAGAAACGAGTGGTAATGGCTGAAGCTATTTCGTACATGGATCGTGTCACAATATAAGCGGCACATATGCCGCTCAAATCGGAAGCGATTAGTCAACATCTCACAATTCTTCGTGAAAACAAGATGATTATCGGAAATGCCACAGCACAAGAATGAATAAATAATTTTCAAAGCCAAGTGTATAGGAACAGATCATACGAAACCATAGTTTGGGCACCGAATTTGATGATTATTCATGACCTCCCAGCGTGCACTTACGAACAGATCATACTAAACCAGCCGATTCGGCGCTTCGTATATGTAAAAATTAAAAGGTACTGACAGCGAGCTGTACAGATTTGTAGCAACACCATTGCAGCTATGAACTGAATCAGCACAGTTGCATGTCTTTGAAGGGCTAAGGGCTTGACATCCGGGGTCTGCGCCCATAGGCCATGGCTGAACACCTCCTGATCAGCCATGTCATCTACTCATGCCCGCCACATTTATGCGAATGCAGGAATCTATAGTCAAGTTTGCTAATGATCCTAAGTATATATGGTACGTAGTAATTCTACTGTATATTCCCAGAAATACTAATGATCCATTTGGGAAGTTGTAAGACGGGCATCAAATAGATAGGCTGAATATAAGCAGTGAGCTGATCACATTGTTTCTACTCCCTTGACCGTTCAGTTACCTTCTGATTAGCATTTTTGCAGAGTTATTTGACTATGACTATCAAAATCACATGTGGATAATTATATAATATTGATAAGAGGGGAGAGTTGATTCTGAAGGACCATGTGAGAAAATCTCAGATTTTGTTGTGATGCACTATTGCTAAATTAGAGGAGCTGGAATTTGAATTTTACACATTTGCGGTTTTTCTAGACATCTTGCAGACCTGGCGGTCTGATCGGTCAAAGGCGGCGGTCAGATCGGCCGGCACCAACAGGCAAACCGGCTAGAGGCAACTGTTTGACCGGCTTGGCTGGTTTGCTTTGGGTGAAAATCGTATTTTGGGATATTCGGTCGTGGTCTGTGTTGGTTTGATCTAGGTCAGTTCATATATGTTGCATGATACATGTTTCAGCTAACGCGGATCAAATTATCAAAATTGTACCCGAAAATGATTTCTTTGTCTTTGGATGTGCAGGGAGGCTTGAAGTCAACCATGGTTAATGTTGTAGGGATGACCCCCACCTAAGCCCAGTAGGCCTGTTAGGAGATTATAAGGCCCGAAATAGGACATGTATAATGACGAAAGTGCCCCTAAAGGGGATGTACAGATGTAAGGGTATTACTGTAAAAACACTCCCCATGTGGATATATATATACGGTACAGGCCACAGGGGAAACCCTAGGCCATTGCTAACCTAACTCTCCACTACCATACTCTCTCTCTCTGTTTGGTCTGTAACCACAACAGTTGGCGCCGTCCGTGGGGAGGACAAGAGCAAGCCTCTAGATCCAAAGAAGGATGGCACCAAAGAAAGCTTCATCGTCAGCGGCGAAGAAGAAGAAGGTGGGAGCGGTGGAATCTCGCGTCAATACCAGGGCTTCGGCGTTGGCAACCGCAGGCATGGGTGGCGACGCGGGTGTGACGGTCGCAAACACCGGTGTTCACGACGCGACGCCCGACCCCGCCACCACCGCCGCGATGCTCGACCCCGCCACCACCACCGCGACGCTCAACTCGACCCCACCGTCACCGCCGCGACGCTCAACCCCGCCACCACCGCCGCGGCGCTCGACCCCGCCGTCACCGCCGCGACACTCAACCCCGCCACCGCCGCTACGACAGTCGGAACCACCCCACGCATGGTAGGTAACCCCACCATAGGTACCGCGACAGTCGCCGGCAGCGCCGCTCGGATGATAGGAGGCAGCAATGCCGGTGCCCACACCGGCACGACGTCCGCTCTCCCACCCGGTGCAGGAACGGTGAGCGGTTCCGGCAACGCGGGCTTTGTCACCGGCTCCAGAGTCCTTCACGCCAACGCTGTGGGCAGTCCGGGGGCGTAGGCCGTGGTTAGCGTCGCTCCGGTCGCGCCGCCAGGCGCGTCGATGGCCCCAACCACGTCCACGGTGGAGAACGCCCTGCTGGCGGCCCTCAGCGCGTTTCAGCGGGAGTTAACGGATCTCCGCGGGGCCGTGCGGGACATACAAGAGGCTCGGAGCCAACAGGCCCACCGATGGTCGCATCGGAGCCCACACCGGAGAGGGCAGATAGCCGCGGCGTCCCCACGTCCAGCTGCGTCCCACTACGACGCGTGGACTCGGAGTCCCCACTCTCCGCGGGCCTGCAGCAGGCGGCATGGTCGGAGGACTTCAAGTTCCCGAGTGTCATCGAGGCGTACAAAGGTGACACAGACCCACGGAAATTTGTGCGCGTGTATGAGACCGCCATCGAAGTCGTTGGCGGAGATGACACCATGAAGGCGAAGGGGCTCCCCCTCGCGTTGCAGGGGGTGGCGCTCTCTTGGTTCTTCACCATCGAGCCGCATTCCAACTACGCGTGGGAGCAGATCCGCGACCGGCTCTACAACAACTTACAGGGAAACTATGTCGAGCGCGTTGACGCGGACTAGCTCTTCGCAGTCAAGCAAAAACCCTCAAAGAGGCTCCGGGACTACTTCAAACGCTTCGCGAAGGTACGCTACCAGGTCAAGGATGTCAATGAAACAACTGTCATCAATGCAGCGATACAAGGTCTCCGCCCGGGGCCAATGGCCGAGTATAACGCGCGGAAACCAATCAAGACGATGGCGAAGCTCTTCGACAAGATGGAAGAGTACGCCAGAGCGGAAGAGGACACGCGACAGCGACACGGCGACGACTCCGGCACCAATCGAGAGGAGGGCTCGGCGAAAAACGACGGTTCGCCGAAGGAGGGCTCCTCGAAGGGCAAACGCAAGCAGGAGCCATCGAAAGACGCCTCCGAGCGCAAGGATACCCAGCACAAAGACTCGCCGGGCGACAAGCCCAAGCGCGACCAACGCAAATCTCGGAAGCCTCGCTACGTCTTCGACATCGAGGGTGGCTCCGAGGATAACACGCCCGCTGGCCGTGGCGGCAGAGGACGCCGTGGCCGGGGACAGGGGTGCGGGCGGGGTCACGATGATAGAACCCGCGGGGAATATGACGACCAGCACTATGGGTAGTGGTGCGAAGTCCACGGTCGGGGCAGCCACGACACGCGTGTGTGCACCACTATCGCAGCACTCCGGCAGAGCGTCGCCAGAGACAGATACCCTGAGGCCCGCCCGCCCGTCGTGGCTCACGTTCAACAACCCTAGGATCAAGGGATGCAACCCCAGGAAGGCCTCCTACAGTTGAGGCCCGTCACAAGCAACCTCGGGAGGGCTCTCCGCAAGCGCAAGCCGGAGGAGCCCGGTAGCGAGGTCATAAATGTCATCTCTAGGGCTCCTCGTTGGAGTTCGCCTCGGTGCGACAGCGGAAGGCCTATGCGGGGAGGCTGCACCACGTCGCGGCATACCTAGCGCAGGCACCGCTGGAGTGGGCGCAACACGAAATCACCTTCACGCCCGCCGACGCTGAGGGTGTGGAATTTCCCCACCAAGACCCCCTGGTCATCCAGGTCGCCATTGCAGGATGCGACGTTAGGCGCGTCCTGGTCGATGAAGGAAACTCCGTGAACATCTTGCTCGCAGCGGCCTTTGATCAGATGGGGATCCCTCGAAGTCGGTTGGGCCCCTCGGGAATCCCATTGCAGGGCTTCGGAGGTCAGCCCCTACGGGCGTTGGGCCAGATATGCCTCCAAGTCTCCTTTGGCCGAAGCGATAATGTGAGGACTGAGGACGCCACCTTCGACGTCGTCAACATCTCGTACCCCTACAACGCCATACTGGGGTGGCCAACCCTAAACTCTCTCGGGGCAGTCCCACACCACGGCTTCTTATGTATGAAGCTCCCCGGACCGCGGGCCATCATCACCGTCCACGGCGACCAGGATATGGCTCGGCGTATAGAGCTCAGCACCAGAGGTCCGCACCGCGAGGCTCAACGAAACACCTAGGCCGGGTGTGCAAGTGCGAAGATCCTTGGCGGCTCCGGAAAGCACCCCGCCGGGCCCCCGCGCGGATTGCCTCAGCAGCAGAGGCTCCCACCGTGCCCCGCCTCGTCACCGGGCAACGACAGCTACGGGCGTTTCCATCCTTAAGCGGTCAATGGTCAGTACCCCACCTTTTGTAACCGCTCACCCGCACAAACGGGAATTTAATAAAGTTCACCGTTTGCAAACAATTGTCTTGTCTCCCGCAAAAGCGCGCGAAGGATTACCTTTGAGCGCACTCGCCACTCTCCGTGAGAAACACGGGCATGAGTATAAACAAAGACGCGTGGGGGGGCGCCTCCGCGCGCACTCTACGGAGTATAAATAAGACGTAGCGTCGAGGTCCACCTCCGCACTTAACTTCACCGCCCGCAATGCACGGAGGCTTGCCTTCGCGCGCAGTCCACGGACTCTAAATAAGACGTAGCGCCGAGGTCCGCCTCCGCACGCACTCTACGAAGTATAAATAAGACGTAGCGTCGAGGTCCGCCTCCGCACGCAACTTCACCGCCCGCAACGCACGGAGGCTTGCCTCCGCGCGCAGTCCACGGGCTCTAAATAAGACATAGCGTCGAGATCTGCCTCCGCACGCACTCTACTGAGTATAAACAAGACGCGGATGCTCCCGCGCATGCATAGATATTATCCCTATGCGTACTCTTCGGAGTATAAACAACGCGTGGTAGACGCTTCCGGCACCTTGAGTCTTGGTAAGACACACTAGAGGCTGGCCTCCGCATGCACTTTGCAGCGATCGCGCAAAAGGCATCTCACAGTGTTCGCATGAGACGAAGGGTAGGGGACGAAGCGCTCGCGCGTCTACCTTGACTAAGGCGTCAGCTCCGCTGCCACCACCTCGAAGGGTAGGGGATGGAGCGCTCGCGCGTCTACCTCGACTAAGGCACCAGCTCCGCTGCCACCACCTCCAAGGGTAGGGGACGGAGCGCTCGCGCGTCTACCTCCACTAAGGCGCCAGCTCCGCTGCCACCACCTCGAAGGGTAGGGGACGCAGCGCTCGCGCGTCTACCTCCACTAAGGCGCCGGCTCGCGCCACCACCTCGAAGGTAGGGGACGGGCGCTCGCGCGTCTACCTCGGGTAGGCGCCGGCTCGCGCCACCACCTCGAAGGGTAGGGGCGGGCGCTCGCGCGTCTATCTCGGCTAAGGCGCCCGGCTCGTTGCCACCACCTCGGCGGTAGGGACAGAGCGCTCGCTCGTCTACACCACTTCGAAGGGTAGGGGACGAAGCGCTCACGCGTCTACCTCCACTAGGGCGCCAGCTCTGCTGCCACCACCTCGAAGGGTAGGGGACGGAGCGCTCGCGCGTCTACCTCGGCTAAGGCGCCAGCTCCGCTGCCACCACCTCGAAGGGTAGGGGACGGAGCACACGCGCGTCTACCTCGACTAAGGCGCCAGCTCCGCTGCCACCACCTCGAAGGGTAGGGGACAGAGCGCTCGCACGTCTACCTCCCCTAAGGCGCGAGCTCCGCCGCCACCACCTCGAAGGGTAGGGGACGGAGCGCTCGCGCGCCTACCTCAACTAAGGCGCCGGCTCGTGCCACCACCTCGAAGGGTAGGGGCGGAGTGCTCCGCGTCTACCTCGACTAAGGCGCCGGCTCGTTGCCACCACCTCGAAGGGTAGGGGCGGGCGCTCGCGCGTCTACCTCCACTAAGGCGCCCGCTCGCGCCACCACCTCAGGGTAGGGGCGGGCGCTCGCGCGCCTACCTCAACTAAAGCGCCAACTCGCTGCCACCACCTCGAAGGTAGGGAGCGGGCGCTCGCCGCCACGGCAAGCCGGCGTCGTGGCCGGCTGGCTGCATCGCGACCGCCCATGCGCGTCGGGCGCGACTGCAGTCATACAAAGACCTGTCAGCGCACGACGCGCCAATAGCGCCCCGCCGCGTGTCGGCTCCCGCGGGGAGTAAATGCAGGCACAAATGCAAATCTGCCACATAGCGCACGGCACGCCAATCGCAACCCACCGCGTGTACACCCCCGATGGGACAACACGCACAGCGGCAGCAGCCTGACAGCTCGGAGGTCGACGCGATTTCAGGAGTCATTAAAGCACACTACCGGACCGCGGAGCCACAACCACCCCGCGCCTAGGGTAATCTGTGGCGCGAGGTCTGCCTCCAATAAGGCAAGTACCAACCAACCCCAGCACCAATCGCGGTGGAATCTCTGTTTCAATAGAGACCCGGCCTCATACGGCGTCGGGCGACAAACTGCGAGCCGCCGACTTGGCGGCAAGGCGGGTGAATCTCCGCTTTAGCGGAGAAACTCCGCCTTAGCGGAGAAACTCCGCCCTCCACCTCGGCTCGGCCCCATGCCTCGGCCCTGCACCGAGGTGTAACAGCAAGCCGCCACGGGCCAAGCAACCTCGACGGCAGCCTCGACGGGAGCTCCACCTCGGCAACAAACTCTGGTGTCGCTCTCGGCCCCACTTTCGCGGGAAGTACCTCGCCTTGCCCCTAGTACTTCCGCGCGAACGCCCAGTTTGGCCTACATTTAGGATCGGTAGGGCCTCGACTCGGCCCATGCGTCGAGATCGCTTCCCCTCGGCGGGACATTAGGCGGCGAGCGGAGAGGCGAAGGCTAGCGGCGCCGGTCTAGCCCACAATGCACCCAGCGCCACCCTTGGCGTGGGTAAGTGCAGTTCGACCTTCGACCCTAGCCCGCATGAAGACCACGTGTTCAGCTCGGCCGAACCATGAGCGCGCGGCGACCACCTTGGCTTCAAAGTCCACGCGGCAACCTCACGGCCCAAACCGAGCGGGGATCCGGTACGCTGGGTTCCCGTAATTCGGAACGCATAAAGGTGATTCTGGCGAGTTTTGACTTGTTCTCATAAATAGATAAGCTTCAATATATCAACATTCCTCGATGGTAACGCCGGTTGGCGCAATCGAGAACGAGATGAACTCAAGCATATCATGCATGAGAGCAGTCAAACTCTGCCATTTTAAATCTGACGGAGCACGGTGCGCGGCGAGGCCACCTATCCGATCGTACAATGCGCAGCTGCGTAGCACCAGCAGAATATATACCCGATCAGGTGGGAGCCCAGCGGCAGAGCCAAGCGGAGGAAGCTCAACCGGCGGAGGAGCGTCGCAGCGTCGTATGGCCGTGGCGCTTCAAGCCCTGTGCCGCGCGCCAAGCATGTTCCGCCACGCGAACTGGCAAAAGAAGGAACGTCGCAACACAGTATGGCCACGGCGCCTCAAGTCTCGCGCCGCGTCAACCAGGTATCGCCATGCAGGCCGACAGTCATTTACCATCGAGGGCGCTCGACGTCGGAGTCCGCTGCCACTTGGCGCTCGCGCGATGCCTTCGGAGCCCGCTTCGCCTACCTTTGCCGACGCATTCGACTCCACCATCACCCCCGATTCCAATTTCGACTTCGGCTTTGACCCTGCCACTGACGGACCCCACGAGGGAGGCAGCTTCGCCAACACATCCGGCGTCACACCCCCGCGGCGGGTCTAGTAAAACACCAGCAAATAAGGTTCCGCCAACCATTAAAGGAGCTCACAGGCCGCAGGGACGGAGGGGGCCAAAGGACTCGACAACATAGCTCCGGCCCGTGAAACTCTTCACTATGAGAGGCTCCTGTTGTAGGGATGGCCCCCACCTAAGCCCAGCAGGCCTGTTAGGAGATTATAAGGCCCGAAATGGGACATGTGTAATGACGAAAGTACCCTTGAAGGGGATGTACAGATGTAAGGGCATTACTGTAAAAACACTCCCCGTGTGGATATATATATATATATATATATATATATATATATATATATATATATATATATATATATATATATATATATATATATATATATATATATATATATATATATATATATATATATATATATATATATATATATATATATATATATATATATACACATACATGAGCCATGTGGAAACACTAGGCCATTGCTCACATAACTCTCCACTACCATACTCTCTCTCTGTTTGGTCTGTAACCACAACAGTTAACAATAAGGATCGAGGCTACGCCCATGGAGGAGCTGAGATTCAGAGCAATTAAGAATGCTAGGTTAGATGTCTAGGCTCAAGCATAGCACAAGAAAGGCAAAAAATATTGAAGAGAAGTTAAAATAACGAGTTGCATCATATAACTTGGTTGGTCCAAGTGAGATGTGATCCGATGGATTGGAACGGGAGAAACTTGTTGACACATGGTAAGCTAGTAGTGCACTTATACGTGGTAAGCATGAAGATTGCTTGCAAGGAAAATGAAGACTCGATCAAGAAAGAGTATTTTGGGTAGTTGGCCAAAATACCAGAAATTATCTTGGATCAAAATCACGACGCTTGAGCAACCCTTCAGAAACCAGCTTAGGTTAAGAAGAAGTTGAGAATATCAAGGCCGGGTTCTTTTGGGCTTAAAATTGGCTTATGCTTGTACTGTCTACAGTAATCAGCTTTTAGATGGTGCATTTTTTCAAGGTGGGGTCAATAGGAAAATTGTAGTAAAAAATGTAATGAGTTCAGCTGTACTGGCCAAAATCATATGCGACTATTTTTCTCTGCGTACTGCCTCTCGTGAATAGTTAGAATTCAAATATTTAAGCCATAAATTATAAACCATCAGCTCAAAAGAACCCACCCTAAGTTGGATCAAAGATTGAGGATTTAGCGGATTCGAGTTCATGTACTTTAAAAAGCGTGTATGAGTGTAGTGTGTTAGTAAAACACATGTTGCGTGGAGTTAATGGGTTTTCTCTATATGTGCTATTGGATAATATTCATTAGACTTATATATGGGTTAGTTGTCTCATCTATTTAACGGGTTGAGATAAAGACTTGCTAGTTAACCATCCTATCTTTCCTAATGGAAGTCAAGTGTTCTAAGATTATGATTTCACAAGTATGAGTGTTGTGGTGTACTCTTTTGTCCTCTAAGTGGAGTGGATATAAAATTTTTATCTTCAAGTAGCAATATATTAACTTTGTTCATTCCTCATAGATCCATCTTGTTTTGGTTGATTTACTCTTGATCTTGTTGGTTTTGCTTCTTTCTTCCCATCTTGATTTTGCTGGATGCCAAGGACGAGTAAGTGATGAAAATATTTTATGGAAATCAATCATCATCCATCTAGGCATCAGGTTAGGCAGTTCTTGAAATTATCTAATTTTGATTCGATTTGACCTTCTCAAAAGATTTCTTGATCCAAGAGTTTTTGCTTTGATTTTTCATAATTTCTTGCTTGTTGTAATACGTGAAAATATATCTAGAGTCATTTTGGCTATCCTCCACCCACGAGGAAGTCGTATTCTGAGTTTTTGGGTTTTGTCTGATTTTAGTGCAACCTTACTTGTTCTTGAAAAAGATCTAAATTTTGGCGATGATTTATATGATCCTTGGACAGAATTGGTTCCTGAGACCTCAAGCAATGTGTGTGCAAAATCTCATATCGTTTGGACTTAGATTTTTGAAGTTACACCAAAAGTTGTATCGGTTCAGGCTGTTTTTTACTTCTGAAACAGGGGAGCGGTCAGACCGGTGCGTAGCCGATAGTCAAACCCCCCTAGTAGCAGATTTGACCGCTTGTGCCTTAAGTTCTTTGGCTTTTAGTTTCTTGAATTGTTTGATTTGGTTTTGATTTCCAATCCTGATCTTTATACCTCAATAGTTACTAGAGTGAAAAATTGATGAATACTTAAAGAGAAAATTGCGAAGGCATCATCCCCCTCTGTTATGGCATCTCCACTCTGTTGCCATATCATTCTTATAGATTCACTAAAGACATCAACATTCAAAACAATACAAATATCCACCTTCATATAACAAGGAAAATTCACAGTAACATTGGTACACTGTCAAACTATAGTCGCATAACAAGTAGTTTATTTTCAAAAGTATGGCCTTCATAGCCTGCATCTTTTATTCAAAATGAAGCAAATCACAAGCAAGCACACTCCTGAGTCTTCATCTACTAGGCTGTAGCAGTCCGCTGGAATGTTGTTCACCCTTGGTCACATCTTCAGGCAATCTGAAGTTAAAATGTGTAAGTGAAAAATGATTTGAATTTGGCAGATCAAATGAAGCACAGGTGAAAAAATAGGAAATATCTTACCCCAAGTCGCTTCTTTGTATGATCAAGCAAAAATTGTGGGTCCTGTTTGGTTCGTGTATATGTGTCGATCTTGTTCACTTCCTGTAACGTATCAATTAGGAGTTAAGACTTCGGCTCACGAAAAAGTTGCCAAGAAAAATGATTTTCATTATTCTTTATACAACCTTGGCAGAACAAGTCTTCCAAACAATGTGCATAAACGTAATATTAGCATATGGTGTAATCTCATCTAGAATCATTCTGAATTACCTCAATGAAATTCTGAAGGTTAGGTCTGCCCTTGGTTATATCATAGTTCTTAATATCAGAAAAGAATATCTGAAATCTTTCGATAAATGGCACATATGCAATGTCCACCTGGAAGGCAATTACAAATCGCAACAAAACCACATTTTAACCACAAAAGGGAAATTTAAACCCAAGTGAGGGACAAGGATTCCCAGACTGGTGTGACATACCAAACTGAACTGACCAAGGAAGAACGGACCATCACCAAACTTTCCCAGGGCAGCTTCTATTTTGTCCAGAGCAGCAACTGATATGAAAGATATTGCATGGGAAATTTAGAATATACATACAAACTGCAGCCTTATATAGAACTTTTCAAATAGTTAAACAAGCATACGAGTGTTCATTTACCAGCTTCATCGGACACATCTTCCTTGGAAAGTATGGATGAGAAAAGTGCTTTGTTAAACGCATCAGTATATGCGAGCAGCTCCTCAGCGAACTGCTGCTTCGCAGAATCCTGCCAATTTACAAATCCAAACGCAAACACGTCTGAGAAAATACTACATATTTTTGCAAGTATTACACTAATGATGATTGTATATATCCGCCTTACGTCAGGAAGCAATGCCGGGCCTTCGAAACTGCTGTCAATGTACTTCACTAGATCCAAGCTCTCTCCTTTCACCTGGTTGTTGTGCTCCAGGGAAGGAACCTGTCGAGAAATAAAGGTAAGTGCACATGAAGAGAAAAAATGGATAGCCTTGTATCAAGATAGCTTGTGAAAGATTCCATATGGGAGTAAAGAGGGGAGAACAGATTAACCATACCTTGTTCTCTGGGTAAACCTTCTCCTTGTACCAAGCTGGCCTGTCTGCCAGATCAATCGCAACTATCTTGATCTTGTCCTGCAAGCCCTGGACAAAACAACGTAAACAAAAAAGATTTAACTTTTATCAGCACAACACCATTAAATGCACGAACTGCGTCGGCAAATCATATAATAGTAGTACCTTGTAGTCCCTGGCAATCCAAGCGCGTTGCGCGTACGGGCAGTGATAGGCAACATACAACCTTCACGAGACAAAAATATCAATTTACTCCCCTGATGTGTGCAGAAGTGAAAAATCACCGGACACCTGCAATTTCATTTCATGTCTGGTTGAATTTTACCTGGTCGTACCGTCGAAGAGGGGAGGGGGCTCGGAGGTGGAGGTCAGGGGACGGGGGAGCACTTCTTTCACAGAGCTGCGAAGGTTAACACGGAGAAATAGAAACAAGCACACCATTAAGAAATTTAACCAAGAAGCAGAACGGCCAGAGTGCCAGACTAGGTTAGGAGGCCTGTTCCGCGACTTTGGCCTACTCACCTAGCCGGTGCAGCGGCGGCCATGGCGACGATTCGGGAGGGATTCTTGCCGGCGAGGAGGTTGTGGTGAGTGGCTCGTCGAGAGCGGCGAATCTTTATACGCGCCGATGGGACGGGAGGGGAGACGGAGGCTGACGTCCATGGTGACGAGCAGCGAGGGAAAACGAGTGAGTTCATGAGGGACGGCACATCAGTTCGGACGATTGGTTGTTGGGGTCGCTTAACGTGGACGGGAACGTGGGGCAGGTGCACGATCTCCGTGTGGCTGCCGTTCTTCCGGCCTCCCGGAGTTTCTAGAAGGATACCGATTGTTTGTATATACCGGTGGCCGGTTGTTTTGGCGCGCCCTACCCAACGTTAGACTATTGCGTTTTTAGCCAAGGCTTGCTGAAATGTGTTGCATTATCTTTACTATATAAAAAAGGAGTTGGTGGTTGGTGCGGCCTCACCCATCTCTACTTCTTAAAAGCATCTGAACCATTCAGCCTTATTACAAAGCATCTGAAGCATTCCTTGCTGCTGACGCGGCCAGCCCAACCTCCTCCGCGCCCGCAAACCCCACGTTCTCCGCGCATAGCCTCCCTCGACCCCACATTCTCCAACCTCCCCGGCGTCGCCCCGCTCGCGCCCACCCACCCCGCCTCCTCGCCTCCTCCTCCCCGCTCCGCCTCCTTTCCGCTTCACGCCGCCTCCTCCTCCTCCCCCCGCGCGCGCCGCGCCTCCTCCCCCCCCCGCGCCGCCGCCTCCTCCTCCCCCCCGCGCCACCGCCGCCTCCGCCCCCCGCTCGTGCGCACGGCCGCCACGCATGGATCCGCGTAAGAAGGTGGGTGGGCTTCTCAAACTCCATGATCGCGTTTTGGATCGCGTGGCTTGTTTCTTGCTCTCTTTTGGCGCCTCTTCCCCACCACCGTCGACTCCTCATCTCCCACGCCACGCGCGCCGCGCGCGTGCGCCGTGCCGGCGATGGCGACAACGGATGGCGCACCGAGGCGCATACGGTCGCGACCTCGCGAGAGGAGGAAGAAGCGGCCGTCTTGCTCCTCGTCTTCGCCTTCCTCATGTCTCGTGAGTTCACCCAAACCCTAAGATAGTACTTTCTGCCTGGCTTCGCTCTCCAATGGGATACGGGTCGGTAATTTTATCGATGCATTGTCCGGTCATTAGCGCCGTGATTAGGGTTTTTGTTGGTTGCTACTTCCGATACATCTGAATTGGACTATGTGTTTCGGGTAATTAGCGGGCCTATATATCGGAGTGCTAAAGTTTGCTTCGTTTTCTACCCGTCTGTGGAGTAGTGATGTTAGTTTGTGCCTGTGGTGTTGTAATTTGTTGCTTTACGCTTGATACATTAGACTAGGCTCTGAGTAGGTTGTTTTCATGTTAGATGACTGGTGACTTCTTCGGGACCTCAGAAATTTTAGTGATAATTGTTCGTTCAATTTGTTTGTCCGTGGTGGTATGCTGTTACAATGTCTGCCATGCTTATTTCTTTCACTAGCCAACATCTGTATTTTTTTTGGTTTTCCTCATGCCCATTTGTTCACTAATGCCCCCCCTTTATTTTCTGTATCATGCAGACATTTGGAGATGTACTTAGGTAGCATGAATGGTGATTTTGAGTCATACATGCTGAAATTGGGAAAGAAATAAGCATGGCGACATTGTAATCTGAGTTGGGTTATGGATGTACTATTGACAGCACACACTGTAAGGAAATACTTTCCATTTTTGAACCTCTTGACGATGTGGCAATATCTAAGTTGCTTGGGGCTGTTATTGGCACTCATAATGGTCTTGGAGAGGCCCATAATACATATGCAACCTTTGTATCTGCTATTCGAAATAGCCACACGAGTGACTCACCCATCTCTGTTACCTGGTGCTATCTGTTAATAATCTGTTGCTTACAGTAGTATCCACAATGTATGGAATTTGTAGTGAAAGTGTGGACTATAGAGTATTAATCATAGCTGAATCATATCTTAGACTGTATGATGGAGTCTAGAGACAAGGAAGATAAGCACTAAGCATGTCAGTTTGGTGGCGGATTCACATATGGCCAGCAATTTTAAAATGTGGTTCTGTGAAGGTTGGAAAAAAAAAGTATGTTTTGACACAAAATTGTATTGCAGTCACAAGGTGCATGTTTATTTAACCTTGCATTCTACTAAAATAATGTTCTTCGCTAATATTTCTGCCAATTGACCGATTTTCGCCATTGCAGTGACAAGCTCTTCAGTTTGGATTAACTTGCCATTTGCCACAGCTTTGATAGTTTGATTTGGCTACATATCACGGACTATGACTTACGGAGAAAGAGCACAACTACCACAGATCATGATGCGATCGTCCACTTGTCAAAAAAAGTATTAAATTAAATAAAACCCACCCTACTCAAAAGGATGGAAAGTCGATTGGAGGAATAAGGTGAATTCGCCTCCGATTGAAGCTGCATTTGAGCAGTTCACAAGGCATCTTGTGCGGTACTCCGTGTAACACGACAAGGAAGGTCGGAGAACTTATTAACGTAGTTAATAGTGCCCTTGGAGAGATTCGATTCGGGCAAGAGGCGTTAACCTTATCACTCGCTAGCGAGTTTTAAAGCATTGTTTCATCACAAAGTACATAAATAATGTACCTTTTAGAACACTTGGTGCTGTACACTAAAACCTTCTCTACCTTTCTTAGGGATCGACTTATCTTATATGCAATAATTTGGAGCTTTATAATTTCTGTCAAGCCAAGATTGGAAAAGAGAGGTTTGTTAACCTTTCGACGAGCATCGTGATCTTTGAATGAAATCGACCCTTATAGCTGAAAACAAGTTGCATCCGGCTTTATTTTAGACGATCTTTGAATACAAGGTAAGATTGTAAAAATGAGATTGAGTGGATGGTGAAGTTTTCAGTTATTTCTTATAGTTGTTTTGTGGCCATTTGCCAAACATCCGAGGATAGCGTGGGCAATTTGATGAACCATTATGTTTGGAATTTAGATTACTCATGAATGCTCCCCATTTTCTCTTTAGTGCACCATGAGATTTGTGTGTTTTCCCTTCAAATGTACTGTATTATCTATGCATGGGAGAATTTAAGTGCTGTTATGTTAACACATATTTAACAATACCTAAGCTGAATGATAAGCATTGGTAGTTTCTTATGTAAAGATATGACATATTACTTTTTTGTTCCCATTGTTCACTTTGATTACACACAATTGTTCATAATTCATGCCTTAATTTAACACCTACATAAGATTGTTGGTGAGTTGAACATTTAGTGATATTGTTGATACCATGATTGTGTGTCTGTAAACATCAAAGTTCATCGATATACAATATATGTTTCTTTCTTTTTCCAGTCTTACAAAGCCTTGTTGATGAGTTGATCTCAATCACAGTAAAACCTTAGGATCTCTGATGCTCTTTCTTCCGATGTCTGCACGAGAACTTCTTGCATGTGCGATTATGAGACCTATCATGAACTTAGCAAATCCAAGGTAGTAACATACTACACTGGTCTACTTTGTATAATATTTTTATTGTCGTCATATTGAGATGTAAAATTTGCAGGTTTATAAATGAAAGGATTGAATCTTGGGCTCTTTCTTGTGCCAATAAGGCAGAGAAAGGAGTTCTGAAACCTCGGAGGATGTGACAATAGTTAAGCAAAGGGAACCTCCTATGCCATCTGTAGATGAGCTTTACGCACAAATGGATCGCTCAAGTCCGTGGGTCGAACTTGTGCGATTTAGTCGAAGTCGATCCAAAACTAGAGATGTATAACTATTTGTTTTTATTTTGTAGAGTGTGCTTGTTTTATCTTTACTTGATAAGCTAGAGATGAAGATCGTCTTCGGAAGAATGGCACATCAGCTTCATTTTAAAATTCACGTTAATGTTTATGGCATGATATCCTATTTATCAATTGGTTTGTTATTTTCTAAGACAGTCGACACTATTTATGTATTAAGAATATTATGAAAAAATATTGTTTATTATCGTTTTTGTACATATTGTTGTATGTGGTGCTTGTTTTATCATGCTTCACTAATATGATGCTTGATTTATTTACGAGTATGAACACATATATTTTGCTTTATACATGATGACGTAAGATAAAATTGATGTTTATTATTCAGTTTGAGATCATATTTGATAGTATGCATCATTTTTATTTGGTTTTCCGTTGCAACGCACGTGCACCTTACTAGTCTACAATAAAGACTTAAGTTTATTGCTGCGATCAAGATGAGCAACCGTAATTGCTTGCCGATTCGTTGAATTTCCCATCTTTTTCAGCTCTGCTTCTGAAAAGAGAAAGGTGACTAATCTTAACTGGCCTTGAGCTTTATGATTTTTGGGTTAAAATTTTAAATTCTGTTTATTCATATGAAAGATTATGAAGAGAGATAGTTATATATGATTTTGGTCGATATAGCTAAAATCAGTACAGTGCAGTGGCGGATCCAGGAAAAATTTTAAGAGGGGCTGAACAAAAGCGATACAGCGACATAACTCCACTATGCCCCTCCTACACCATATATCCATAGCTAAAAATTTATGGGGGAGCTCCAGGGGGCTCCAAGGGTCTGGTAACGGTAGGGGGGCTTGAGCCCCTGCCCCACCGCTGGATCCGCCCCTGGTACAGTGTGTCTACAATCGACTAGTAGACAATATCTTAAAAATACGCATTGTTTAAAAGTTAACTACTGTAATAAAAAATGAAAAGTTAAAGTAAAAGCTCTGCTGAATCCAACACTCATGCTACATGTGCTCGTTTTCCCTATTTTGGAAAATAACTCCCTACTAAACACGTATGTAGGTGTGTATTCTGACTAAGGAAGACACATCGTGTGGATGCTAGAGATCGAACCGAGATAGTTAGGCCGCTGATCCGTCCTTCCGGTGGTTTGTTGGTAGATATACATTTCCAATTTGTTTCCTCCAGACTACAACCAGAGACGTCCACGAGCACGCTATCGTGCATGCATGGGCACCTAGGTGCAAGTGCTCTCTAGAATTGGTTACGAATTGTCGAAGATAAGAACGTGCTGCTTTTTAACTTTTGTCCTTTTATAATAGATAAAAGAACGCAGATCACTGTATGCATAGTGAAAAGCATTGTAGCATTCGGTAAAGGCATTGTTTTGCACTTCAGCAAATTCCCTTTGCAACAGGTAGGGATACAGCATACAGGGCAGTGGGGGGGTGATCATCAACCAAAGCTAACATGAGACACGTGTGCCAAGGATAAATTTAGTTTTCTGTCTTTCGGCTATTGGCTGTTGGCTAAAATTACACTATAACAACTATTAACTTTATTTAAGCAATTCAATTAAAGAAAAATAAGGAAAAAAATAAAAACACTGTTATATTTTATGAACAAAAAAACAGAAAAAGCCAAAAATTAAGAAGCCATCATTCCGGCAAAAACTAGAACCGAAGTGAGAATGAACGGCCCCTTAATAGTCTAATATAATATAAATTCGTATATAAATAGAAAAAATAAAGTAAAAATAGCAAATATAAGAAATGTAGTACCTCGCTAATGATAGTGCGTCCCAAATGCCTATAAATACATGTAAGTACCGATTTATAGGTCAAAACTATTAAAGTTAATGATGCAATAGTAAATTATGAACTCTTATCAACACTAAAAATAAAATGATTCACCACGATTAAAATTGTAAGAGCCGTCTTTGCTTGAGTTATACTCTCAACAGTTTGACGGTTCCTACTAGTATTTTCATTATTTGAGAAATAATTGTGTAAATTTAGCTTCTCCATTTTAGGAAATCTTTGAACAAGACAACGACAACCAAACAATCAAATTGGCTATTATCTATTCACTCTATTTGACACATTGACAGATAACAAAAGAAATTTAGTGAGAACTGAGAAGCTCACATTTGCAAATTGTGACTTGCCCTCTGCCTTTTGCCTCTGGGGTCTACCTCTCTGCTTGCCACATATGGTCAGTGATGACATACCTCATTGCCTCATGGGTCATCATCATCCAGTCTCATCTTCAACATGCGATCCTTATATGAACAGAACAAGGATCAATGCAAAGTAAAAATTACTATTAAGTAGTATTAATTAGACGGTTAGGTTTAGTTACCTGCTGATGCCATCGAAGAGGGGAGGGGGCTCGGAGGCGGCGCCCAGGGCAGGCGCGAGCACTTCTTTTGCGGTACTGCATGCATATCACCATCTCATTCCATTAGGAACTTAATGTGTAAACTGGGAGTAACTAATCACATTAATCACCGTAAGAAAGATTAAAAGCGATACTGCAACTTTGCATAGTTAATCACCCACCTAGCTGGTGCTCCAGCTGCGGCCATTGTGACGAGTAATTTGGAGGGATGTCGAGACTCTGGGAGTGATCTGATGCGTGGAGGTGTGTCGTGACCGAGTCTTGGTGATCGGGGTGAGTACTTATACTACTTTGCAAGAGATGGGCGCTGAAACAAACCCAAATTTCGAAATGCATTTGAATTGACTTGAATTCCAATTTCAATTTGTGCTCTATCCAATTCAACTACTTTCTCACCCCTGTGCGCTTCTCACCCTTAGATGCCATCCCCTCTAGCCATTCATGCAAGCCTCCCGGCCGTAATCACTATTCACCGTTCGATAAAAATCAGAGGACGATGCACTGGAGCGATTTTGCTATCGCCTCTTTCTTGATTCTCAGCCAATCACCGCAGCAACCTGGTCAGTCGATCGTACCATCTTTTCCCTGAGCCTCTGACACCTAATTGAATTCCCTTGACTTGCGCCGGAGCTCCCCGAGCCAAAATTTGCCACCACCTCCCTTGCTCTGTCTCACAACCGACAAGCCTCGCACACCTTTCTTGACCACCGTAGTTTAATGATTGAGGAGGTGCCGAGACCAACATGACACGCTACTACCGACCTCCTTGCCGCCTCTCCCAAACCACGCTGAATTCTCCAGCTCCCTCCTGCCACGGCCACACGTCGCAATCCTAGTGGTGCCAACACTGCACCAAACCGCCTTAGCTTACCTATAAAACACCTCGAGCCCTCCATTGAGTTGCATAGGCGCCCCAAGTAAGCCTCAGACACCCCAATTCCTCTCGCTAGCTGTCGTGTAATCATCGTCACTGAAAAACCTCAAGTAAGCCCGAATTTCAATTCTTCCTATTCGGTTCATCACATTTCAATTTTCTGCTCTTGTAGCATCCTCATGACCCTAGGAACTCAAACCAAGCACCACCATGGTCCGCCAAACCCCGTAGCTCGTCGACCACCACTTCCCTATTCGGCCAAAATCACCCCATCATGGGCACGCTACCACTAGCTATCCTAGCCCGAACCGATCATACCACTAACACCCTCACATCCCCTAGATTCTAAAAAAAAATCATGCTCCCATTTATTAGGACCTCAGAAATCAAGTATGCGATAGAAGTGTCTGAGAACTTCTCACCTCACCGCTAGCCACTTCGAGCTTTTCCTACCGCCCCTGACCTCTAAAATGGAACCTCCTCCACTCCACGAACTCAAAACAAAAACTCATGGTCCGCCAAACCCCATAGCTCGTCAACCACTACTCCCTATTCAGCCAAAATCACCCCATCGTGGGCATGCCACCACAAGCTACCCTAGCCTGAACTGATCATACCACTAACACCCTCACATCCCCTAGATGCTAAAAAATCATGAACCCATTGATTAGGACCTTAGAAATCAAGTATACCATAGAAGTGTCCGAGAACTTCTCACCTCACCTTGACCACTTTGAGCTTTTCCAACCGCCCCGACCTCTAAAATGGAACATCCTCCACTCCTCGAATCCATCCATACCCTTGACGGCCCTCGAGAACCACCACACCACGAATTTGCTCAAAACAAAAACTCTATTTTGGTTTGCTATAGTAACAATGAGAGGAAGTTGAGCAGTGAGACTTAGCACATAGCAAACCCAAAATTGGTATGAATAGTAATAACCCGGCACCCGTTACTATTCATCTAAAACCCTAAAAACATATTTATATCCATTTCGTCCATTTCAAGCTCGTTAACACTATTCCCAGCTCCATTTTCCCATGTCAGACACTGATAAAACCCAAAACCACTGAAACACTGCTTCAAACCCTAAACCCAACCCGATCCAAACTTTTACCGTTCGTCAAAACCTATACACTTACTCGCATGAACCATTTTGAGCCGTAAAGTCAACTCTCAATTATATTTAGCCTGAATACACTCTGATAAAACTCCAACCAGCCCAGATGCCATGACTAATACTGTTTCAATCGTCACTATTCACTGAAACCCTAGAAATACATATATACCTATTTTGATTGTCTTGAACCCATCCACATCATTCCCAACTCCGTTCCATCATCCTAAACTCTGATAAAGATCTAAACCACCCAGAAGATATTCTGACTCCAACCCAATACTGTCCATACCTATAGCCATTCGTAGAAATCCATATGACCTATATACTTTTTCAAACCGTCTTGAACCCATCTAACCCAATTCCAACTCCGATTAGCTAAATCAAGCACCTCCTAAACCCTTACCACCAAAACCTATTTTCTTTATGTCTTTTGGTTCTTTTATGGTATTTTGTTTCAGGAACTCATTTGCATTTATTTTCTCACGTTAGTGTTCGGACCCAGCGAGTTGGTCAACCGAAGAACTATAAGAGTAATTGAAGCAAACCTGAAGCCTACGAGAAAAGACCAAAGATATCGAAAAAAGAGGCAAGTCCTTATATTGATCATGTTGAGCCTAGTTTTCAAACGCAATATTTTGATTTCAAATACAAGTGCATGCTTGCCTTTATTGCGTGTATAGATTTCCTAGCTACACTATACAGTGATACCTCTTATATTCCCTTCTGATATTACCTTACTCTTGTCACCATAGGATTATCACAATAGTAATATTGCCAAATAATAGTTGTACTTAGATATGCTTTAAAGATAATAGTAAATATGACACAAGTATTGCCAACTAAAATTTGAAAGATGATAATGGTAGTGGTAACATGGGTTACTGCTGGAAACAAGTAATTTTTATAAAATGATGGAAAACCTGGGCGAGAGGTTGACTTGAGACTAGTGCAGGTACCACCTAAGGTTTGAATTATTGGTTTGTCTTGCCTAAGTCGATTAAGGATCAAATTCGTGTGCACTCATTTCTACATCCATCGTACAACCACAAGTCTGGTATGGGACGGACTTGGCCAACAAATTTATTTTGTTTTGATATAGTCACCTGTGTCAGTTGGGGGTGAGTTGTGGGGTCATTGCCTGGGGAAGGATATGTTTGGGGGTGAACCTATAGGGGTCACCGCCCAGGAGAGACTCGAAATGTCTTTGCCCTGAGAGAGAGTGCACTCACAATAAGTTAATAACAGAGTCCCTTAAGCGTTGAGGGTGCATAACTCTGGAGCAGTAGAAAATACCGAAACAAGCATTGTAAAGGCCTTGTTATGATTACTCAGTCACATATCTGCGAAAACATGTAATGGCCGACATAATGAGATAATCATATCTTGTGGGTAAAGTTGTACACCTCTGCAGAGTGTTAATAATCTATTCAAATAGCCGTGCCCCCGGTCATGGGCAACGTATTGAAATACCATAGTGTGTAGTTTTCGCAAAATAGTTATTGGTATGGGAGTTGGTAAAGGACATGGATGAAGGTCCATGGACTGGACATGCGAAATATATGTGAGAAGAGTTGCTCCCACATAGTCAAATGCTTATGGACATTTTACTTATTTATTATATTTCAGTTGAAGTGGCTACGTCATAGGTTTGAAATCTAATTATGATATAATATTGTTATGATATAATATTGAAAATCTAGCTTTACACAAAAGAAGCATAAAACCATCCTTTGATTTAACCTTGCATATAGAAGATACCCCTATAAATGCATTATACTATAGGAACTTGTTGAGTACTGTTGGTTGTACTCCATCTTGCTATATTTCCACCACAACAGATACAGAAGAAGAAACAATACTTCAAGTTTTCGTGTTAGGGTTACGACTATACTCAATCGTTCCTGTGGGATGTTTCTTTGGTTCTTTTGAATGTAAGTTAAAAGTTTTGGGCTTGGTCGCCCTTATATTGCTAAATTTGATAGCTAGGTCACATTTTAATTAGATTAACCCTTTTAGATATTCGTGAACAGGCATGATACTCCTGTCCGTAACTAAACTCCTGGGCTGTTACAAGCACCAAGTGGATTAGTTAATAGTATGTAACATCCCATTTTGGGAATTTGAATTTTATTGAAAGAAATTTTCAAATCAAGTTTGAATTCAAAAGAGCAACTCAAATCCATTTGAATTTTGGTCGAATTTCAAATTTTTCCTGAGCCCGTCTTGTGTTCTAGGCCAAGCCCGACCTAACCCATCTAGTTTAGTCCTTTTGGCCCCTTGGCCTGACCTGGAACATTCGAAGCCGGCCTAAACTACCCGACCTTGCCGTTCGTGCACCATGTTGCGTTGTGTTGCTTTGGCATGGTGTTGTCCCATCCCAGCCCTGCACCGCCTCCCATTCACTGAAGCTCTTTTCCCTCTCCTGCACTCCAGTGCTCGACCACTCTTCCCCCTTTTCCCACTGCGACGCTAAGCCATCCCAGTGCGTCCACACCATGCTACTAGCTCCTTGAGTCATGTGCCCTAATACTCGCTCATTTAGATGCTATGCCAACCCCTGTTCGCCCCCACACCGGTTCTCCGCTAGCGTCTTCGCCCTAGACACAACAAGCCATCATTGCCACACAACTGCTCCTCCGCTCCTCCTGGCTATTTAAGCCATGCCATGACTCTCCTAAACCTGCACACTTTCTCTAGTAGCCTCCTCTTTGCTTGCCTCAACTGCACCTAGCTTTCTTGAGCTCGCTGCGGTCTCCGTCAAGCTTCCCTCAACCGCCGCTATCGCCAACACTCCTCGATGAGCCTCAAGTCCCATCGAGCTATCCCCTGAGCTCACCTAGCTCCCCTCTTGCTCTCACTCTACCTAATCAACCTCTCTCCCCTCATAGCTCGCCGAAGTGGTCCTCTTCCCCAACTGGGCCTTCATTGTTCATACTTGGGCCGATTAGCTGAATGCTACACGTGGCACTTGTAGCACACTGTGGATAGCCGTGGACTCCTGTTGGCTAGTACCAGATTTCACTGAATGGACAATTCCGCCTAGAATGACCGAGATGGCTGGTATTGCTCGGTATTGAGGATGGTACGAGATTGCAACTTCTATGTGTCATTTTAGTTGCTGGTACAGCACATTTCGGCCATTCTAGCCGGTACAGAATGGAATTTATAACATTGTCTCATCCTCAAGCTCCGCTACCACCTCCGGTAAGCTCCTCCTCACCCATAGATGCCCCCATAGCACTAAATCGGCTTTTAGTGCCCTGTAGAGTTATCATGCCATGCTTGATCTTCTACAACCACTAGCACTCATCGTTGACCTACCTAGGATCCAAATTAGCCCATGCTACTTTGTTTGGAGGTTCGCGCCAAGCCATAGTTTTCATTTTCAGCCCTCCCTGGCCACCGTGGCCCTTCTCATCGTCGGTGAGCTAGGCCATGCTTTGCAGGAGGAGGAACACTGTAGCGCCATGGTTATTTTTTAAACATGTGTAATTAGTGGTTAATGATCTTGCTTAGCTATCACATTGTCGATCGCTATCATGTGCCCCCTTCTTGTTAAGTTAATAAGTAGCTAACCAGTGGGCCCCTTCGGTTTAAAATCTTTTAAAATTTGGTTCAAGGCTTAAAGCCACTGACAAGTGGGCCTAAGTTACTATTTTCACAGTAAAAGGGTCCCACCTATCAGTCCCTTAGCCCTTTTCCTTTTAGAAAATATATCAAAATTTAATAAAAACCTGTGGCACCCAGTTGTAAGTCTTAGTGGCCTTTTTCAGAAGAAAATTAATTCAAATTTTTATTTAAAATATAGTGGACCCCACTATCAAAGAGAGAAAATATCTCTCCTCTATTTATTTTTGGATTTAATCTAAATTCAAACTTTGGAGAGCCCATTCTCACTCATTTTAGCTCTGAAATTAGTGAAATTTGCTTCTAAAATTTTCTAAATTCAATATCTATCTAATTGAAGTGGTTTATTCAATTCAAAGTTTATTTGAATTTGTAGTTGTATTTATTTTGTTTGCTCACTTGATTGTTCTTTTTCCTATGTGATCGTCCGAGTAGAGTACAAGGACGTGGAAGAATCCCAATTCAAGTAAACTTAAGAATTCTAAGACCAACCCATTTCTGAGCTAGGCGTATCAATACTTTGATCATATTGAAGCTATATTTTTTTTGCAAATTTATGTCTGTTTAAATTATCAAATTGAATGCTATTATCTGTTGTGCAAATGTGTGTTAAACTTCAGGTTAGATATATGCCTACTTGATATTATAATATTATTAAACCATCCTTTGAACACTTGAATTACATAATCCTTGTCACCCTAGAGACTATAATGGTAGCTTTGCTAGCTATATGTCATACTTAAGCATCATGCTAGCCTTGCTTAAGTACCAGGACATTATTGCCATAACCATCAATTTTTGCAGGGAAATGACTAATATATTTGGGATAAATTAGTGTTATGCTTCTCAAAACACTAAAACTTGCTGCCACTATATCTGGGCGGATGGTATGATGGTTGGTACGGATGTAGTATGAGTATAGGTTGCACCATTGGAATGACCAACGAGTCGTGTTATTGGTTTTAAGCCATCATGAACACAGGTCATATCGCTAGTGTAAGCCATTGTGTGGTTGTAACACCCTAATTTTTAGAGCCTTTTTTAAGCTTTTAAAATAAAATTCACTATTTGGATTTTTTTGGAATTAATTCAAGCTTAAATTGAATTTTTATGAATTAAAAAGGATTTAATATGACTAAACTAAACTTTAACCTTTTCTAAAAATATTTTATCTGGGTTGATTGTGCTTAAAGGATTTTTTTACATTTTTCTGAGTTTTTTATGGTTTTATTTGCTATATTCTAGAGTTCAAATGAATTTATTTGATTTTTTGAAAATAGAAAATCTTTTAAAAACCCCAAAAGCCTTTTGGGCCGAAACCTAGCCCGGCCCAACCTTCTCATGGCCCAGCTCTCACTCTAGCCCATTCAGCCCGAGCCGTCACCCTTGCCGCGTGTCGGTCATCGGAGCATCGAGCGTGCACATCGTGGCCATCCACGTGTTGGACATCTGAGCGTCGTCTTCACCTATGCCTCCACATTCGTTTGTCCATGTGTCAATCTCATGTGCATCGTCTTCCTATTGGAGTCAGTACGCCGTCTTCGAGCTAGACACGCCTCGGTGCCCATGTCCCGACCACCCTAGACTCCGTGCCGTCGTCACCTCGGACACCTCGGTGTTAGCGCCAATGAAGGTCGTGCCACCCCCTCGTTTCTCTTGTCCTACTGCCGCTCGCTCTCCATTGCCCTCGATGGCTGCGGCTCATCGTTGAGCTCGAGTCGCCATCTTCGTCTTCGGACGTTTCCATCGTCGACCTTTTGCTAGAAAGCCACCATCGCTCCGCCGTCATTCCCCGTTGTCGACCCCTTGTCGGTGAGCCTTGCCCCACTGCTATGCCCTTACCACTGACCAGCCACCACCCCTCGGTTCATGTGCCGCCCCTCTCTAGCTGAGGCGACACCTCGTGCTGCACGCTGCCGCGTCACCCTGCACCCGCTCAACCAATGCTTCAACTTCTGCATAGACCGAGACCATCGCACACTGTTACCCTGACATCCAGGCCCCACATGTCAATAGCCACTATTCCATAGACCTGTGAGGCAAGCCGAGTCAGTAAGCCACACAAGCATGCCATGTCAGCCATAGATGCCTACTCATTCGCCACGTCACCTAAGCCTGTGCCCCGTACACTATTCCATGAGCTGAGTTCACCGTAGACCGTCCTATTTTGTGCATCGAGTCCACATCGTAGTAGAATTTTTGAATTTCAATATTTCCTTTAGATTAGATTTTTCAAGAGTCCGTTCTTCTCCATCCTATCTCCAATTAACCTGATTCTTTTTCTTAAATTCATCTAAAATTGAGCTCTATCTTTTGGTTCTAGTTTTAAAGTTTTTAGAGTTGATTTGAATTTTATTTGAATTTATTTTAAGTTTAATTTTGTTTTCTCTCTCGTTAGATCACACCTTCGGAGGAGCTGAAGTAAGATTTGAAGATCAAGAGCCATTAACTGAGCAAGGCCAAGGCAAGTCGTGTCATTTGATCATATTGAACCAATTGTTTTCAAATCTATTATATACTATTTTCTTTTACATTATCATGTACCACTATTTTATTATAAAACCTTTGTACCTGGTAGCTAATGTCCAATTTGATTAATCCCTTCTTCATAATTTGAATGCCATGATTCCATTGTCACCATAGGATGGGTATTTCTCTAGTGATACAATACTAGTTGTCATATGGTTGTATGTTTAGTATGCTTAGTCGTGTTTGTAGTACGTTGGGCTCATCATCACATGTTAATTAATTAAATAATTTTGACTTAATGAGATATTGAATCGTGGTGGTTAGCCACAGTTATAAAACTGGTATGGGTAGTATCATTGGTGCTGGTTATACAAAGTGATTTTTTTCTTGGGCGAATGATCATGCAGTAAAGGTGGGTGTAGTTTGCACATTGGGATGTGGATGTTTCCCTTGGGTAATGTTTAAGGACTTAACTTTGTGCACTATTGCATGGTGATATATATATTTTTGAAGCTTTAACACAAGTATGCATTGCTTATTTTTTAACACTCCCCCTCAATGTATACTTGTTTTTAAAGTTGTCTTGCAAACCATTTCAAGAGCCTCTTGAAATTTCTCGAACTTTGCTTTATTGAGACTCTTTGTAAGAATATCTGCAACTTGTTTATCTGTATTTGTCGGCACCATCTCGATATCTCCTCTGAGAACTTTTTCTCTTATGTAATGATAGTGCACTTCTATATATTTTGTCCTCGCATGAAAAATTGGATTCTCTGCCAAATGTATAGATGATAAATTATCACAGAGAAGCCTTACTTGATAATCTGTTGGTTGGTAGAGATCCTTCATCAGTTGCTTAAGCCAAGTGCTTTCTTGTGACGCTATTGCTGCTGATCGATATTCAGCTTTAGTGCTTGATAATGCCATAGTAGGCTGCCTCTTACTGCACCAAGATACAGCTCCTGATCCAAGATTGAAGAAATATTCGGTTGTTGATCGACGTGTGTCGCAATCTCCGGCATAGTCAGCGTCACAGTATCCAGTCACTTGGCATCCTTTTATTTTATTGTATAAAATTTCATAATTAATGGTGCCTTTGACATACCTAAGAATGTGTCTAATTGCACTGAGGTGAGGCTTCTTTGGCTTGGTCATATACCAACTATTCCAATAGCATAGCAAATATCTAGTCGACTAAATGTGAGATAAATAAGGCTCCCAACTAGTTGCCAATACATGGTCACATCCTCTAGATCCTTTCCTTCTTCTTGAAGCTTCGTATTAGGATCCATAGGAGTAGAAATAGACTTGCAATCAAGCATCCCATACCTTTGAAGAAGGTCCCTTGCATATTTTTGTTGACCTAAAAATAACCATTCCTTTGTATACTCGACCTCAAGTCCAAGAAAGTGCTTCAACTCTCCAAGCTCTTTCATTTGAAATCTAACCAAGAGATTTTCTTTTATCCTTTGTATCTCCTCATAATTATCTCCTGTGATGATTAAATCATCAACGTGGACTAAAACTATTGCTAGTCTACCTTCTTTGGCCTTCACAAATAAACTAGAATATGATGGAGCAACTTTAAATCCACTTTGTACAAGAAACTCACCAATTTTCCCGTACCAAGCTCTTGGAGCGTGCTTCAAGCCATAGAGCGCCTTCTTCAATTTGCAGACATACTCTGGTTGAGTTTTACTCTCAAAACATTTTGGTTGTTCCATATAAATATCCTTGTCAAGCTCTCCATGTAGGAAGGCGTACTTGACATCCATCTGCCACAATTTCCAAGGCTTGCTAGCAGCCAAAGCAAGCAAGACTCGAACAGTTGTGATCTTCACCACTAGACTAATGTTTCTTCGTAGTCCAGCCCATATTGTTGAGAGAATCCCTGAGCAATAAGTCGAGCTTTATATCTTTCTATTGATCCATCTTGACAAGTCTTGATTTTATAAACCCATTTACAGGATATTGGCTTCACATCCTTTAGTATTGGCACTAAGTCCCATGTTTGATTTTCTTTTAGTGCCTTGACTTCTTCCTCCATAGCATTTCGTCACTTAGGGCATTGTGCTACTTCCTCATAAAAAGATGGCTCAATAGGTATAGCTTCATCAATAAGAGCATCATTAGCATACCTAGGATTGGGATTCCACTTTCTTATAGATCTTCGCAGTTCGTGTACAGGATCTTCAACTTCCACTTGATTTGGATGATGTTTCTCGAGTACAAGCTGAAGAGTACATAGTTTCCTTCTGCTGTCAATTGAGACACTGACAGTAGGTTCTTTTTCAAGCTTGGGACATGATAGACCTTCTCAAGATGGAGCTGTTGAGGACCGTACCTTGGAACAATTATGTTCCCGATATGAGAGATGGGTAACATGGAGTTATTGGTTGTCAGCACCACTCTCCTTCCCTCATACTCAGTCATATTTTACAGCTTCTTGTCATCAGTAGTCATATGATTGGAGTAACCAGAATCGACAATCCAATTTTCCTTATAATTTATCTCTGGATCTGTCGTTGCTACAAAAGCTAGGGCTTCCATGTTCTCTTCAAGCTCCTATTTTTCAAATTCTTGAGAAAATCCAACTTCAGCGACCCACTCTTCTTCATTTACAGATGCTTCACATGATATCCTCCTTCACCTTTGTGGTGGCCAAGTTTCCTTCAAATCGCCTTCTCGGGTATCGATAATCTCGAGCAAAGTGACCCTTCTTACCACAGTTGAAGCATCCACCATATTGTTTTCTCTCATTCTTCTCTTGTTGTTGATCTTGTCTTCCTCGTTGAGCTCCCCCTGAAGAGTTGCTTCTCTCTTTTGGATGTTGTTTGCCACCTTCTGTCCACCTTGTTTTGGGCCTCCATGGTCCCTGAGGTGGACCCTTCTTCTTGTTAGTGAAAAGTGTCTCATCTTCTTCCTTTACAGTAATACTCCCTATCTGCTTGGCTAACTCTTCTTGATTAGCTAATAAGTCTCCAACTCCACCAATGATGGCTGCGATGGCCATCCTCTTACTGCGGCCATAAACCTGTTGTACTCAAGTCTTAGGCTATGGATGATGATCCTCTTCATCATTGCCTCACTAATTTTCTCCTCAGGCTCAAGCTAAGATATCTCACGATAAATGTTTTTCACCTTTGTATACTGACTAATACTTAGAGTACTTTGTGAGATACCTGCAAGCTCATTTTCAAGGAGCTGAAGACACACCTCATTCTTCTTTGAGAACAATTTTGCCAAAGTTTCCCAAGCCGACTGTGGCATCTTTCTCATCATGACTATGCTCCAGTAGGTCCTTCTCAATTGTTGTCTTCAGCACAAACAAAGCCTTGCCAGTCTTGATGCACCACTTCCAGAAGGCTTCTACATTCTCCTTTGGTGGAGGAGTTGTCTCGGTGCCCGCAACGATCTCCCATAGATCCTGACCTTGTAGGTAGGACTCCATGTAGGTCTGTCAATAGCCATAGTTATGGCTGTTGAGCTTCTTGATCCCACTCCATGTAGGACTCCATGTAGGTCTGTCAATAGCCATAGTCATTTGTTATAAGAAGGATTACAATTTCTTTTATAGGGTGAATGAACCTACTCTAGCTAGTAGTAACACAGTCACAAACAACTCTGCTAACTAGAAGTTTCATGCAAGGTCTTAAGAACTGACAACTCATTAGCACATGTGTACAACTCATGCGAAGAGGCCTTGATACATCTAGAATTTGCTCAATACCACAGACATGCAAACATGTCGTATGTGAAGATTTTTTACACTGCATATCGGCTTGAAGTAGTCATGTGTTCACACAGGACCACGTTGCTACCTGAAGGCTCCAGATCCTTATGTATATTGGCTAATACATCTAGTGTTCACACATGCATGGTGATATTTTTTTTGAAGCTTTAACACAAGTATGTATTACTTATTTTTAACATTTTATATGGGTCGTAATTGTGATTAATAAAAGTCGCCCATTTTATCATTTGTAAAGACCACTTACAAGGAGTTAGATTGGCGAGCTATACATGGCCCACATTATGTGTTTACACAGAGTACCCAAGAGGATAGTCTTAAATCAAGGTTCTCAATTCACCTCACATTTTTGGGCTAGTTTGCATGAAGCCCTTGGAACCCATTTGGATTTTAGCACAACATATTACCCATAAATTGATGGACAAACAGAGAGGATGAACCAAATCCTTGAAGACATGCTCCGAGCCTATGCCTTGGAATTCACCGTTGATTAGGAGAAATACCTACCCTACGTGGAATTCTCCTATAGCAACAGTTATCAGTCTAGCCTGAAGATGTCCCCCATTCGAAGTGCTTTATGGTAGAAAATAGAGAACTCCTCTGCACTAGCCAGAAATGGAAGAAGGTTATATCTTTAGACCAGATACCCTAAAACAGGCAGAAGGGAAGGTTTGACTAATCAAGGACCGCCTACAAGCTGCCCAGTCTAGGCAGAAGAGTTATGCCGATAATCATCGCAGGGAGCTGACCTTCAAAGTTAGAGACTATGTTTACCTTAAGGTATCACCTCTTCAAGGAATTAGAAGCTCTAAAGTGAAAGGCAAGCTTGCCGAAAGATATATAGGCCCGTTCCTAATCACCGCCAAGCGAGAAGTACCCTATAAACTGGAATTATCTACAAGTTTGGTAGACGTTCACAATGTGTTCCACATCTTGCAACTCAAGAAATATCTTAGAATACCTGAAGAACAAACTCCGATGGAGATCATCAAGCTCCAAAAAGACTTGGCATATCCAGAGCACCCGGCCAAGATCCTCGGTGTCATGGAGTAATCACTCTGAGAGAGAAGCCACCTGGGAGTTAATAGTATGTAACATCTCATTTTGGGAATTTGGATTTTTCTTGAAAGACATTTTCAAATCAAGTTTGAATTCACAAAAGCAACTCAAATCCATTCGAATTTCAACCAAATTTCAAATTTTTAAAGCCCATCTCATGTTTTGGACCGAGCTCGGCCCAACACATCTCCCTTAGCACTTTTGGCCCCTTGCCCTAGCCTGGAACTGCCCAAGCCGGCTCACGCCGCCTCGGCATCATCGTGTGTGTATCGCACCACACGCACCTAGTCGTTGTGCCACTAGCGTTCCATGAGTGTTCCTAGATTTTTGGCTCTGCATTGCATCGCATTCACCGGAGCTTTTCTTCCTCTCCTGCAATCCAGTGCTCGGCCGTCCTTCCCCTTTTTCCCGCTATGATGCTAAGTCGTCCCATCGTGTCCACACCACGCTACTAGCTCCTTGAGTCATGTGCCCTAGTACTCACTCGTTTAGACATTGCACCAACACCCGTTCGTCCCTACCACAGTGCTCTGCCGGCGTTGCCGCCTCGGCCACAGCAAGCCATCATTGCCGCCCAATGGCTTCTCCCCTCCTCTTGGCTATTTAGCCACGCTATGGCTCTCTCGAACCTCTGCACACTCTCTAGTAGCCTCCTCTTCACTTGCCTTAGCCGCGCTAGCTTTCCCAAGCTCCATCGTCTTCGTTGAGCATCCCTCGGTCGCCGCCATCGCCAGCACTCCTCGATGAGCCTCAGGTCCCACCGAACTATCCCCTGAGCTCACCGAGCTCCCCTTTTGCTCCCACCCTACCTAATCGACCTCTCTCCCCTCGTAGCTTCCGGAGTGGTCTTCTTCCCCAACTCCAGTGAACTCCACCACCTGTCAACTTCGAGCCTCTCCATCCAATTGCTTCTACCTGGAGCACCATTGAGGCACCATAAGGTCATTACCACCACCAATTCAGTTCACCACCACTCGTAGCTCACCGGTGTCATGCTTCCACCTCCGCCTCTCCGGTCTGCTAACCACCTCTGAGAAGTTCAAATAACGGGTTGTACCATATGGCTTGGTCGGTCCAAGTGAGATGTGAGCCAACAGAACTAGATAGGAGAGACTTGTTGATATGTGGCAAACCAGTAGTGAATCTACACGTGGTAAGCATAGTGATTGCTTGCAAGGAAGATGAAGACCTGGTCAAGGAAGAGTATTTTGGTAAGTTGGCTAAAATACCAGAAACTATCTTAGATCAAAACCACGGTGCTTGAGCAGCCCTTGGGAAACCAGTTTAGGTCAAGGAGGAGCTAAGAAAATCAAGTTGGATCAAAGGCTAAGGACTAACCGAATTCAGGTTCATGTGCTTTAAAAAGCGTGCATAAGTGTAGTGTGTTAGTAAAACACGTGTTGCATGGATTAATGGTTTTCCCCCATATCTGCTATTGGATAGTAGCCATTAGGCTTAAATGTGGGTTGGTTGCCTCATCTATTTAATGGATTGGGATGAAGACTTCTATTTAACCATCCAACCTTTTCTTATGGAAGCCAAGTGTTATAAGATTAGGGTTTGAGAAGTGTGAGTGTTGTGGTATACTCTTTGTCCTCTAGGTGGAGTAGATATAGAACTTTTATCCTCAAATAGCAATACATTAACTTTGTTCATCCCTCATAAATCCCTTTTCTTTTGGTTTGATTTGCTCTTGATCTTGTTAGTTTTGATCTTCTCTCTCTTTTTCTTAGTCTTGTTGGATGCTAAGGACGAGTAAGTGATGGAAACGTCTTATGAAAATCAATCCCTATCTATCTAGGCATCAGGTTAGACAAGTACTTGAAGTTGCCGGTTTTGCTTCAATCTAACATTCTCAGGAGATTTCTTGATCCTAGAGTTTTTGCTTTGGTTTTCTATAATTTCTAGCTTGCTGTGGTATGTGAGAATATATCTAGAACTATCTTGGCAATCTTCCACCCATGAGCAAGTCGTATTATGAATTTTCAGTTTTTATCTGATTTTGATGCAACTTTACTTATTCTTGAGCAAGGTCTAAACTTTGGCGAGGATTCATGCGATCCTTATATGAAATAGGTTCTTAAGACCTCAAGCAAGATGTATGCAAAATCTCATCTCGTTAGGACTTGGATTTTTGGAGTTACACCAAAAGTTATATTGACTCGGGCTGTTTTTTAGTTCTGGAACAAGGGAGTGGTCAGACCCCCCCCTCCTCCGGTCAAACCGCCAAAGGTTGGTCAGACCGACGTGTAGCAACGATCAGACGATAAGTACACATCGACCGACCGCCCAGTAGCTGGTCCGATCGCCTATGCCTTGAGTTTTTTTGGCTTTTGGTTTCTTGAGTTATTTGATTTGGTTTTGATTTTCAATCCTGACCTTGATAGCTCAGTAACTACTGGAGTGAATGATTCATAGCTTAGTAGTTCTGGAGTGAAGGATTGATAAATAATTAGGAAATTTTTTTTTGAAGACACCACTCACCCTACTCTTCTCTATTGCCATACCAGTTCTAGAGATTTAGTAAACACATCAACATTCAACACAATACAAATATCCACCTTCATATAACAAGGAAAATTCCCAGCAACATTGGTACACTGTCAAACTATAGTCGCATAACAACTAGTTCATTTTCAAAAGCATTGCCTTCATAGCATGCATCTTTTATTCAAAAGAAAGCAAATCACAATCAACCACACTTCTGAGTCTTCATCTACTAGGCTGTAGCAGTTCGCTGGAATGTTGTTCACCATTGGTCACATCTTCAGGCAATCTGGAAGTTAAAATGTGTAAGTGAAAAATGATTTGAATTTGGCGGATCAAATGAAGCACGGGTGAAAAAATAGGAAATATCTTACCCCAAATTTCTCCTTTATATGATCAAGCAAAAATTGTGGGTCCTGTTTGGTCCGTGTATATGCGTCGATCTTGTTCACTTCCTGTAACGTATCAATTAGGAGTTAAGACTTCGGCTCACGAAAAAGTTGCCAAGAAAAATGGTTTTCATTAGAGTATTCACTATACAACCTTGGCAGAACAAGTCTTCCAAACAATGTGAATAAACGTAATATTTGCATATGGTGTAATCTCATCTAGAACCATTCTGAATTACCTCAATGAATTTCTGAAGGTTGGGTCTACCCTTGGTGATATCATAGTTCTTAATATCAGAAAAGAATATCTGAAACCTTTCGATAAATGGCACATATGCAATGTCCACCTGGAAGGCAATTACGAATCGCAACAAAACCACATTTTAACCACAATTCTTTTGAGAATTCTTTCTCAAAGGGAAATTTAAACCAAAGTGAGGGACAAGGATTCCCAGAGTGGTGTTACATACCAAACTGAACTGGCCAAGGAAGAACGGACCATCATCAAACTTTCCCAGGGCAGCTTCTATTTTGTCCAGAGCAGCAACTGATATGAAAGATATTGCATGGGAAATTTAGAATATACATACAAACTACATCCTTATATAGAACTTTTCAAATAGTTAAACAAGTATATGAGTGTTCATTTACCAGCTTCCTCGGGCACATCTTCCTTTGAAACTAAGGATGAGAAAAGTGCTTTGTTAAACGCATCAGTATACGCGAGCAGCTCCTCAGCGAACTGCTGCTTCGTAGAATCCTGCCAATTTACAAATCCAAACGCAAACACGTCTGAGAAAATACTACATTTTTTTGCAAGTATTACACTGATGATGATTGTATATATCCGCCTTACGTCAGGAAGCAATGCCGGGCCTTCGAAATTGCTGTCAATGTACTTCACCAGATCCAAGCTCTCTCCTTTCACCTGGTTGTTGTGCTCCAGGGAAGGAACCTGTCGAGAAATAAAGGTAAGTGCACATGAAGAGAAAAAAATGGACAGCCCTGTATCAAGAATCAAGATAGCTTGTGAAAGATTCCATATGGGAGTAAAGAGGGGAGAACAGATTAACCATACCTTGTTCTCTGGGTAAACCTTCTCCTTGTACCAAGCTGGCCTGTCTGCCAGATCAATCGCAACTATCTTGATCTTGTCCTGCAAGCCCTGGACAAAAGAACGTAAACAAAAAAGATCTAACTTTTATCAGCACAACACCATTAAATGCACGAACTGCGTCGGCAAATCATATAATAGTAGTACCTTGTAGTCCCTGGCAACCCAAGCGCGCTGCGCGTACGGGCAGTGATAGGCAACATACAACCTTCACGAGACAAAAATATCAATTTACTCCCCTGATGTGTGCAGAAGTGAAAAATCACCCGACACCTGCAATTTCATTTCATGTCTGGTTGAATTTTACCTGGTCGTACCGTCGAAGAGGGGAGGGGGCTCGGAGGTGGAGGTCAGGGGACGGGGGAGCACTTCTTTCACAGAGCTGCGAAGGTTAACACGGAGAAATAGAAACAAGCACACCATTAAGAAATTTAACCAAGAAGCAGAACGGCCAGAGTGCCAGACTAGGTTAGGAGGCCTGTTCCGCGACTTTGGCCTACTCACCTAGCCGGTGCAGCGGCGGCCATGGCGACGATTCGGGAGGGATTCTTGCCGGCGAGGAGGTTGTGGTGAGTGGCTCGTCGAGAGCGGCGAATCTGTATACGCGCCGATGGGACGGGAGGGGAGACGGAGGCGAATTTTGGACGTTTCTAGCACTGTTGATACCCAAAATCCAAAAATAGCGCGTTAAACACATTCAAAAATAGCCTCAAACGACCGCAGACGATTAACGGAACGCGACGCGTGTCGGTGGTGCGGCGGGAGCGCACCACACGAGTGGTGCGGTCCCGACCGCACCACACTCGGCGTCACATCAAGAGGCGATGGTGCGCTCGGGCGCACGACACGCGAATGGTGCGGCCCCCGGCGCACCACTCATTTATTTCCCGCCCGCCATTTTGCGTCAGTCCCATCCAACCACAGAAAGCGCGTTTGGCGCCGTCTTGCATGCGGCCAGATTCCTCGCATTTCTTTATTTCTTGCATGCGATGTGTCGAAGGTGGAGAAGCCGCCTACTCGAAACGCAGTGTATCTCGCGATACAAAGGGGAGCTGCGTTGGAAGGCTTCAATATTTCTGCATTTGTGCTAGGCGAGAAGCGACAAGCAAGAGAGAGGAAGAGAGGAGGCGTAGTGAAAGCAAGAAGAGCGGAAAACACAGATTTGGAGTAATTTTGGAAGGGATCTGAATTTTTCGCAAGTGAGAAAGTTGTAGATCGTCTCGTGAGCTTCAAGAAGAGGTAAATATCATCTCAATGCATCCGTAAGTTAATCATAGTGATTAGTACGTAATTAGCGTAAATGTTACGTAACGTTCTCCATATGTCTATATTTTATGTAATTATCGTGTTGTATTTTATAATTTATGTGAAGAAATTATGCGTTGTTATTGTCCTTTGTAATGTTAAAAGTTGTTTGTGGTTGTAGTGTATTCGATTTATTTGAAAAAATGTTTGTAGTTGTAGCATATTGTATTTTATATTTTATGTAAAGAATTTTTGTCTCTTTGTTGTGAGCAGTAACCTAAAAATACGCTAACTGGATTTTAGCTAGATTTCATTGATGTCATTGTGAAAGCGATGCAGTAGGCGGAAGGGCTACTTGCGTGAGGTTTTATTTGTATTAATATTTAGTCATTCTTGTAGCAAAATCACTCAAGGATAGTAGATCTTGGTATGCATGCATATTTGTGAGAGCTTGCTTCCATGAATGAGAGATTATGGAAAAAATACGGAAAGCACACCGCTAGTCGGAAAGGCCAGTTGCGTAGGTTCTGTTTTTATTGTCATGTACTCATTCTTGTAGCCAAATTCACTGAATAATATTAGATCTTGTTGTGCATGTTCGAGAGAGCGTGCTTCCATAAATGAAAGATTAGAGAAAAAATGTAGATGTTTAATTTACATAAGAATTAAGAAGTTAAAAATGATGAGAATTGAGTGGTTGGTTGGTTAATTAAGTAGAACAATAATAATAGAAATTAGGAGAGAAATTTGGAGAAATTGTAATTTATGTATCGCATAAATTAGGAGTAAATTTGATTTATGTAGGCACTCCGTAAGGCACTCCGTAAATTAATTAAAAATTACATTTGCAAATAAAAAAGAACCATTCATATTTGTATGGGATAGTTAGAACAACGAAATTGGATGAAAATATTACGGTTGTATACGGTAGGCGGTAGCTACGTCTTTGTGTGATGGTACAATTGTTGCTGTGATATATACTAAGAGGTTCAGTTTGGGCTTATGTTAGGTACGCCATGGGTGACATCCAAGACTTGTTCGTGTTCTATGGAAGTGGTCTCGTGCGGGGCGGGCGTCGCAGGCGGACTGAATAATTGTGACCGGTGTGATCCGCACGCAATCTGAACACCATGAGCCTGTTGGAGCTACGGAGATGCGTGCGTTCCGGATTCGATCGGGACACCGCAAGGAACAAATTACGGATCGAGGCAGTGTATGCCACAGTTGGAGGTGCTGCAGGGGATACAATGTGGCAACTTATAAAGGTGACGGCGGCGCTTCATGGGCGAACTACATGGAGGTCGTGTGCAAGCGACGCATTGATATATGGCAAGCCAATGGTGTATGTTCAATTCGTGGAAGGATGAATCATCCGCCATGGGTGGCTCTGGTGGTGCTGGCGGAGATGTAGAGCGTGCATTACTCTCCGGCGGTCATGAAGATGCTGGTGAAGGAGAAGGAGGCTATGAGTCAATGGGAGATGGGGACCTGCGGAGGCGCGGAGAATTTTCAGCCGAGCGAAGGTGCCAAGAGGTGGTGGGCGCGCGTGTTGGTATCACGAGTACCTTGAGAACCAGTGCGAGGAAAGTGAGGAGGAGGACGATGTGGAAACAGAGAGTTCGGAGAGGAGGAAGAAGGGGAACCTACAGCGGGAGGTGTGGTAGGTGGTGTTGTAACCACGGAGGGTGCGTCACGTGCCGTCCAGTTGGACGACATCGCGGCGGAATCCCTAGTTCGCCACGCGGAGGAGGCGAGTGGGGATTCAATGAAGGACTTCGTTGTAGGGCGAGCTTCCGTAACAAGAGTGCGCACGACAAGCTATTGCCACATCGCCGTCAACATCACCGGACATATCGGGTGCACGAGTCCAACCCGACACCTACATTGTGAAGTGTGTGGGCGGCTCACGCCGAGCAAGGTCCGTGCGCGGCCGGTTGAGGCGCGCCACGGACTTCCGGATAACGGTCTGAGCGATCACACTTGTGAGCTTGCGGCGCCGCTACCTAGGCACCGCAACATGCGTCGTCATATGTTGCGAGGTGATAAGGCATCTTGTGGCTGCAAATGTATCCATTACTCCCAAGGTTCTCATGGCGGAGTAGCGAACACGGTGGGGTTTGCTGTGAGCTACAAGAAGGTGTGGCGGGGGAAACAGAAGGTACTGCGGAGTATGTTCGGGACATATGAGGAGGCATACGATCTGGTCCCGAGATTGTTGTGTCAGACAAAGAACAAACCCGTGCACGTTCATTAACAAATCGGCGGGTTCATGAGACGGAAGGGCCGAATTGTTTTGTGCTTGAAAGAGTGTTCGGGCCTTCCATTCAGGCAATAGAAGGCTTCAAGTGGTGCCGTCCAGTGCTAACGATGGACGGCACATTCCTATCTGGCAAATACAAGGGTACAATCACGCGCGGTTGCGTGACGCAAATAACCGATTACTCGGTGGCATTTGCAATAGTAGAGAATGAAATGCGGAAAGGTGGTGTGGTTCCTTGTCAATGTGAAGCAGGCCGTTGTACAAGATCGGCCCGATGTGTGTGTTATCTCAGACCGCAATGCAGGCTTGTTGTCTGCAATGCGAACGATGCAGAACGGGACACAGCCTCCGTACCAGTGGAATGACATGAAGAACCGGTGGTGCATGAGGCATCTTGCGGCAAACTTCCACAGAAGGTTCCATAGCAAGGAACTAATGAAGATGTTTAAAAAACTTTGTATGCAGAACCAGAAGACGAAGTTCAATGCCCTGTGGAGCCGCCTTGATCAGGAGACCAGCAGGCATGTCAGGCGTCTTGAGCAGGCTGAAGCGGGGGCCGTGGAGGGAGGCTCCACGAGACTTGGGGAGTTCACACAATGGGTGCAGTCCAATGCACATGACACGGAGATGTGGTCTCTCTTGCATGGCACCAGCGCAGAGCAAGGTGCGGAATCATGACGACAAACATGTCCGAGGTGTACAATGGTGTTCTAAAGGCGTGAGATCCCTACCTATCACTGCAATCGTTGAAGAGACTGGAACCGTTCAATAGGATACTTCGTCAATAGAGCCATGATGGCGGCGCATATGGACGAAGGCAAAGAATTCTCAGGTAGCGGGCCTACATGGACAAGAAGATGGAGAAGGCTCGTTCGCATATTGCTCGGACCATGGATGGCTTACGGAGGAAGTTTGAGGTTCGCCTCAGGCGAGGAGGTACATGATGGGGCGAGCTAGAGGATCAAAGGCGGTGTGCGATTGCGACAAAGCATCTTGCACATGCAACAAGCGGAGCTTCTACACAAGCCATGCTCCACGCGTACGCGGCATGCGTTATGGAACCAGCGCCACGCATTACATCTCAAGGTACTATGACATGAAGCACTGTTTGAAACATGGAGCACGGAGTTCCATTAAATGCAGGGTGGACATGCATTATAGGGAGCTCGGCGGGCAGATCAAGTGGGTGCGAATGATGCCTGAAGCACGTCGGCCGTGGCGAAAACGAGCCGTCGCATTCGTAACGACATGGATGATAGCCGCGTGGGGATCGGGTTGGCGCCGAAGTGCGAACTATGCAAGACGGTTGGCCATTCATTTAGGCGATGCCCAAGCAGCCGACATCAAGTAACGCTCCATAGTATGCAGCACATGGATGTCATTGTGCAATCGTTGGTTCCGTGTTTTGTAACTATAGCGGGCCTTTGTTGTGATGCGAGCACGGATCGTGCATTCGTAACCTATGCTGAATGTATCGACCAAATTATTTCCGTGTACAATTTGTTTGAGTCATTTCTTGCAGATTATGTTATGTTGTGACTTATTCAATATTTCATTATCATATGTCACCTGTTCGATGCAAATTACGTTTGTTGAAGTTTTGTTGTCATTTATTTCACGATGTATTATCATTACGTACAAATTATGTATGTTGCATATTCTCATGATACTGCGTACTGACTTGTTTTCAATCATCGGCAGGAGATGGCGTACGAGCTGCTTGAGGCCCGTTGGGATGACCATCACCGATGCGCCGCGTGGGCATCAATGCCTGATGGCCCTCCGTGTTTCGTCCTTAGGGCCCCCGAGCACCGCCTCTAGGCAGCGGTACATCCCGGCTTTGCGAGACACCGGTCTTTTGCCCTTGCTCGCATCTTTGGATGTTGGACATTCGTTGCGATTCGATGCGGCGTTGCTGTCCGCACTCGTGGATCGTTGGAGACGGAGACTCACACCTTCCACTTCGGTGGGGCGAGATGACTATTACACCGGGGCGTGTCCATGCCGTGAGTCTACCCATCCGTGGTGCGGCGGTAGTACCACCCCGAGGCGGCGGGTGGAAGGACGCATACAGGTGCCCGGTCGGTCTCCGATCGCGAACAACATGTCCGGTGTGCCACACTCGTGGCTACGAGTTCATGACACTGCTCGAGGGCGCTCATGAGGGGTCGTGCGGGCGCACCTCATGGCATACATCCTTTTTGTTCGGATGGGTCTTGTTTCCCTCGACCACTCGGAGTCTCCGTGCATCCGACGTACATACACCTTGCGGAGTCCTTGGCGGATGCCTTGCCGCCAGTGCCGCGATCGGTGGGATCTGCGGTCCTTAGTGCCACGTCATCGAGGCTTGTGTGATGCTGTCGTCGATCGAGGCCGCCGAGCGGTCTTGGCGTGTGCTATGTGCTCCTACAAGATCGCGGTCTTGGGAGCACTTCACGGTTGGGAGGCCTAAGATCGAGAGGCCCGTGCACCCGCCGACCTCCTCCCGGGTTGTGCGGTCGGTGGTGGCGATGACCCCATAGATGGGCGACTATGGGGACTCGTTGGACACATGGTCAGTGCGGTGGGCTAAGGAGAGAGCGAGCGTGTGTACCGATTTCCATGACGATTTGAGCGACTTCGACAAAGACATAGTGCGGTTCCCATGGGATCTTGGGTTCATTCAGCTCATCGCCCCTACGGGTTGTCATCTCGGTGCCACCAAGACCACATGTCTTGGTTGACGACTGTCACCTCGTCTTCGCGCGCCGTCGAACCGTACAACCCCGAGAGTCGAGGCGTTTCACCTCCACCAAGACGTGCCACCCTCCCAGGCGGGCACTACCACGAAGGCCCACGGTAAGCCATTGCACGGTAACTCTCGCAAGGTAGTAATGTGTTGATAATACTAATTGTACAATATGTGCACTAACTTGCGGGCAAACAAGAAGAGGGCACCATGGTGACGACTGGATAGCCACACAGCGGCGTGGCGCACTGTGGCGTGACTCGGCGAGCACAGATGTTGTGCGAGGCTAGGCCACACGACAAAGCCACATACGGTGCGTACCTAGAGTGGTACATTCCACGCACCGCGCAAGATTACTAGGCTTGCCCCACCCCGTCCCCGAGGTCGCTCACGAAGATGCCATACGAGCCGCCTGCACCGTCATCGGAAGACGTATTGACGAGGCGATGCGTGCACTGCGATGCGTTTGTACTCATTGTTTCTTTACGCACGGTGCGTTTTAACTCGTTTGTTGTTTATATGCGGTGCGAGCATATGCGTCGTCTTGAGCACGAGGCTTTTCGGATGATGCGGCGTGGGAGGGCGGCAGCGGGTTCTTGCTTCGGCGTAGCATCTTGATGACCTCGAGGAATGCGTTCAAGGCCTTGAGCGTGAGTCGGCCACGAGGATGATGTGGATGCCGCGCCAGCGTCCGCGAGCGACCTTGGCGTCGCCATCAGGACCACCTTCAACCGCGTCCGTCGATGTACGGTGGTCGTCCGTCGCAGCCCGGCGGTCGTCCGCCGCTGTCCGTGATCGTTAAATCGCGCCGTCCGGCGGTCGCCCGTCATTGTCGTGATGCGTCCAGCTGCGCTCCCTCGTCTCACAGCATTTTGGACCAGCGGTATGATATTTGCCATCAGTTCGTTTGTAACACACGTTTATTTGTAACACACGTTGCCATCCACTCGATTGCCATTTATTCGTAACACACGTTTTCCTGCAGCGATTGCGAAGGATAGCACGTTGCTACGGCCGTCGTCATCCGGAGGGCGGGACGAGCCTTCGGATAGCGACCGAGTCACCCCATCGAGATAGCGACATATGCGCTGGTGGTCGATCCACCCGAGCAGAACACACAAGAAGCGATACGAGTGGTTCGGCGACGTACCAAGGTTACACGTCGCAGAGTACATGGGTGATTACGGGCGTCATCGTCATTCCAACAGCCGTATGCACGGTATGTACGCATGTAGTAAACATAACACATGATATAAATAATGATTATAAACTTTTTGTATTTTCCATTGCGGGGCGTAGACCCCTCCTCCGATTGGTGAGCTCTATTATAGGCCGGTGGAACTCCCCACGAGATGTACCCACCACGCCTCCGACGCAGACCTGCACTCGACCCCGAGATGCACGCACTCTCCTAGCAGTTCACCTTCTCGGAGGATCGAATCGTCGTCCGAGGCGGCGACGGCGAGATGATAAATGAATTTTTGTAATTGTCTTTGTTGTAATTTTTCTAAGGCATAAATATATATACAACTTAATTAGATTGGTGATTTCTTGAAGTGCTTGATGGTTTGATGTTCACAGATAGTTTCCTGTATAAAAGGGTTGCTCTTAGTTCTTTGATTTACTAGGGCATACAACCAACAGAGAGATGACAACAGGACAACCCACATAATACGAAGGCCTCGGGCAATGACAACACGAAACAACACATACATTGCACGCATTACATGAAATGTAGCAAGTAGTACAACCACCAACACACCAACGAACACAACAACTAAAATACAACACAACCATACTTAACACATTACCAAAATAGCTTGACGACAACATAGCATAAAACATTACCAACATACACGGGGAACCTCGGCAGACTACAACTTTAGGATAACAATAATCACAAGAAACAAAATAGCACACAACATTAAATTTATCTTCCACTCTAGTCAGCCGAACGATGCGCATCCGGCGGGTCGCAACCCCCACGACAACTCTCTCATGGCGAACATTATTTGTCCTATTGCCCATTTCATCCTCCACACCCGAATTTGCAACCACCATGAGCTTCCTGCGATTCCATGACAAGAAGTTTTTAAACATACCACCATGATTTAAACAAACCGAAACAATCTGACTCACCGAGTGATTTGGGCACTTGTAGTAGTGTCGCCCGAGATTAGCGGCGGTGTGATGTCCTCGCTAACCAAGATGTTGCAATTTGGGCACATCACCGTGGGTGCCCATGAAGACGTCTTGGTGACTCATTGCCTAGTGCGAAGAGTGAGCACAAAGAAAACTACGCGATTGTGAACAACTAACTCAGGTGGTGATAAAATGGCAAGGAGTATGTGAGGATGGCTCCGTTTATAAGTGTGTGGGGGGCACCTCACGCACAAACAACACAAATCATACATGCACATAAAGGCAGTGAGCTTACAAAGGGCACCTTTTATTGCGACATGACAAAAGAGGCAGCTTTGCCCGGTGATTTGACAAAAGCGGGGCAGCTTTCGCGGTGACATGACAAAAGAGGCCACCTTTCGTGTGTGACATGACAAAACATGCCACCTTTGCCCGGTGGGATGACAAAGCGGGCATCTTTGCTCGATTGCATGTTTTGTGGCTTGTCATAACAACTCACGAAGATAACAACCAATCCATCACATGCTTAACAAGCGTTGCACATTACATCGTTAAAGAAAGAGGCGCGAGAACATGAAGGCGTCACACTTACATTGCACATATATAATTTATGGAAAGCGGACACCCAACAATTTATGGAAAGTAGTACACCCAACACATACATGAACTAAAATACGACACAACCATAACCCTCGTTACCACATGCGAACGAGCCCGTGGCACCCACATGGAGAATTCTTTGAGGGCCGCCTCGGGCGTGGTGGCGTCGTGGTAGTGGCATGCACATATGCGGCTTCGGGTTCGCGCGGCAACATGTGGAATCATAGGAGTTTCCAATATTCACGACCTCCTCGTTGCCCCTCTCGCGTTGCATCATTCGCGGAGGTCGTTGTTCTCTCGGTGAGACTCTCCATTCGGTACTCCAAGTCCCATATTCGAGCCCACAATGTATCCACATAACGATCAACATACCGTTCATGAGGAGGGTCGATCCAGCGGGAGAAGTCGCATTTTGCCATCTGCAAAAAAAGGACGGTAAACTTTGCGGGTCCATAAGCAATACAAAAATGTAATATTACTAAATTGTACCCCGGAGCGTGAGCATCGGAAGAAACGTCGCCCGCCATCGTTCGGGGAATCCAAGATCTGGACGACCGCGTACTCATTGTGTCTGCATTTCGCCGGCCCGGTTGAGCACGCCGAGTTGGTATCAATCGGTGCTGTGGACCGAACATATCCCTCCTTTCTAAGGAATGTCGTCAGCCGGTGACCCAAATCCCACCGCCCCTCGGCAGACATGGTTTGTTCAAGCACGAAGGCAGTACTTCTTTGTTGGATCGAACAATTCTTTGGGACCCCAACCGTGCTACTTATACCAAGCGAGACATCTTGCTGCATCTTTGCTCACGAGAGATGACAGCACAAGTCTTCGCATTGAAATGACAAAGAGGCCATCTTTGCTCGAGAGACATGGCAACACGGGCAGCTTTGTTGGTGAGATGACAAAAGATGCCGGCTTTGCGAGAGACAAGACATAACGTGCGGCTTTGGCGGGAGACATGACATAGCGGGGCAGCTTTGCTCGGTGAGATGACAAAAGATGCTGCTGCGAGAGACAAGACATAACGTGCGGCTTTGGGCGGTGAGATGACAAAAGATTCCGGCTTTCGGCGAGAGACATGACATAGCAGGGCAGCTTTCCTCGGTGAGATGACAAAGATGCACGCTGCGCGAGACAAGACATAACGTGCGGCTTTGGGCAATGAGATGACAAAAGATGCCGGCTTTGGCGAGACATGACATAACGGGGTAGCTTTGCTCGGTGAGATGACAAAAGATGCCGACTGCGCGAGAGACAAGACATAGCAGGGCAGCTTTGCTCGGTGAGATGACAAAAGATGCCGGCTTTGCGCGAGACAAGACATAACGGGCAGCTTTGCTCGGTGAGATGACAAAAGATGCCGGCTTTGCGCGGTGACATGATAAAGCAGGGCATCTTTGCTCGGTGGGATGGCAGCGACTTTCCTGGCTTTGCTCGGTGAGATGACAATTGAGGCAGCTTTTTCGGTGATACCGCGGCACTCCCATCTTTACTCACTGCTACCACCACGCGGACCGGCTTTAGGCGTCTGGTAGAGACAAAACATCCCCTATAAATTCGTATGCATTCCTTTTCCCGCGAACATTGCCCATCAAACCCCATACTACATCGCGCTTCCTCACCTCACCCAACCGGGATGGACAAAGGCAAGAAGAAGCAATGGGACAAGATGGTGAAGGATTGGGAGGAGACGTGACATAGCACGGTCAGTCGCGCTTGCATGATGCCATAGCGATGAAAATAAAAGCGTCTGAGGCCGGGTAGAACAAGCCCATCGTGCTACGATGAAAGGTCCCCAGAGCGCCCACGTAGCAACAACCCCATCCGGGCGTCCCACCGGCGTTCGCCACAACTACCACCGAGAGACACCTCCCTTTGTTGGTGCGAGGGCGTGTGCAAGTTCTTCAAGTCTAAGCACGCATCGGTCTAGGTATGCGTTCTGGGGTTGCGCAAACTACTCGGTGACTACCCCAACCGCCGCTTTGACACCGCAACCTATCGGCGACGTGCGACTACATGCACCATTTTCCCTACCTTTTCTCCTTCACACGCACTAACAATATCTCCCATGTATTTACGATCTCGGGCCACTGTGGCTACCGCAAATGGATCGATCTTGAGATCCACCACCGAGGACCAATGGACCCTTGACCCGAGGAGTGGAATGTCACAAAGGAGAAGGAGTTCTTTGGAGGAGGCGCGCAGCACGCGAGCACACCCTGCGTATCTGCGCGAGCGCAAGCTCATCTTGAAGCGTGCAGCAGTAGGGAGCGGGAGGCTCGCGAGATGGGCGCGAGAGAAAAGAGGGAAATTGCGGCTAAGGCAAAGAGGCCGAGAGGAGTTCAATGCCGAGCGGGCAAGGAAGGAAAGTGGCCCAGGTCCACTTTGATGGAGTAAATCTGGCGGTTGGGTGGGTTAGTCGCATATCATGCTATATGTTATGCATGTAATAAAAATCTCACGCTGACATGTTACTCCCAACCGTATTATGAAGTTTAATATCTCGTATTTTCGCATTCCATGATGTAATAGACCTAGCAAGTTATTTCCCTAAGGCATGCATGTTAGGACTAGTGGTGGAATTCTGAACATTAGAATCTGAGTTCCACACATGCCACATGCCACTGGTCACATCACTTACCGCTTTATGTATCGAATCGTTCCTAAAAAATGTACCCAAATTTTTATGCATCTACAACTTACATTGAACATAAACTTCTATTACAACTTTATCTTATTTTTACGCGGTTTATAACTACAAAATTGACAAAACATACAAACATCACGCGATTGCAAACCCTTAAAACATACCAAACCCTAAAAGTCACTTACCACTTTATATATCGATCGTTCTCACTGTCGTTCCTAAAAAATTTTACCCAAATTTTTATGCATCTACAACATAAACTTGTTTTACAATTTTTTCAAATTTTTTTCTGATTCACAACTACAAAATTAACAAAACTTATAATCATACATGTTCAATATCACTTTCCTTCATTTCCTCCAATTGTTCATATCACATTTGTGCTCGAAAAATTTTTCTTTAAATTGCTTCCAATAAAACAATATACCATGATCGAAATTTGTTATTGTCATGAACACATTTTCACGGTCGACAATATAGGAAAATCACAAAACACTAATCGTTACTTCACACAAATTTCGTTCGTACTCTACCAACCAATATTTTTAATTTTCAAAATTGCACAACTAATTACACAAGCAGTAAAGTGGACTCGACTTCAAATTCATATTTTTTCACACATCATTTCATATATACACATAAATTTTTATTTTAAAAATTATCTTTACAAATGCATACAAAAATAACTTGAATTAAAATCTTACGTGCAAACCGGTTGGTGGGACCCACGGCGGAGTGGTGCGGTGTGGTGCCGCACCATTAGGGGAGTGGTGCGGTGCGCGCACCGCGCCATCTATGTGGCGCGTCTGGCGGGGTGTGGTGCGGTCCCGACCGCACCACTCAGAGTGTGGTGCGCTCGGCCGCTGCCTGCCCGACACGTGTCGCGTTCCCATTAATCGTGGCGATCGTTTGGGGACTATTTT